>OY743226.1:46766523-47466924 GCA_963555765.1 Orthonevra nobilis
TTGTGTGGACCCCCTTTGATTTTCAGTTGCACACCTCCTGTAAAAATTGAAAGTGACAAACGGATGGACGGAAGGACAACGGATGCTTAGTAATTTATTTTTGTAGGCACATTTTGGTTGCTGAACCCTTAAAATAATTTCAAAATGGTTTCATTGCAGATGTTCTAAAAAAACACCTCTGATTTGAATGCTCCATGGCTCTCAATGTGTATAGTATTTCCATTTTGCCAACGTTTTCTTATTTTGAGAAAAGCGTTAAAATACACTTCCAGGCGGTGCAGTGTGTGCTTCCTGAAAATACAGATATCCACGAGCAGAATTAAGAAGTTTCTCCTGAAAACCAGACACTTTTCTCTAATTTTATAATTTCGTCGAACTTGTGGAAAAGTTCTTACCTGTTAATAAAATCCATTGATAAGAAGCAGAAATCCCTTAAGCTGAGAATTATCCAAGTTTTGCTGCATTTTCCTTGGCCTTTGAAAAACTCGAAAGTTTTCCTGCTTTAGTTTAAACAAAAATAAAAATAGCTGCATCCTCAGAAAAAAATCCTGCAAGCGGCAGAGGACACTGATTTCCTATGGTCGTTTTTAAGGTTCCAAAAAGAGCACGAATCAAATCAAACCGGAAAATGTTATCATCAAAAAGCCTCACATCTCTCCCGGGAGCAATGAAAATCAACCTCATGAAGGTTTTTAGATTTCGATGTCAAGTCCCAACATTTCCTCGTGGGAAATCGCGTTTCCAACCCACAAGCACAATTTAGCATCTGCATAATACACACTTGTAGAATTGCAACAACAGCAAAACTAAATCTAACACAAACCGAACAACAGTTCAAGGCGAATGTGCCAGGAAGAAAATGAGAATTTATACCTCTGTTGACGTGACGTGCAGGATACAATTCCATCGAATTAAACATGTGCGACTTATTCTCGTACGCACTCAGGTCCTTTGGGTCCTTTACCCAGTTTTATTGACGGAAACACAACTACATTACATAACCATCGAATAACACGAATGCGTGTTAACTCCTCGTGGTTGTTCTTGATTTACTTGAGAATCTTATAAACAAAAGCCACCTTACAAGGATGCCAATCAAAGAGGATGAAATTCCATGAAATTCAAATGTTTTGCGACAGATCCCTAATAAGTGTAGAAATATTATTCTAATCGATTTTCACTTCTTCTTCAAGGATAGTAATTCTCAGAGTGTAAAGGACCACTAGGTCAAAGAAAATACACACACACACACGCACACACATACTCTTGTACTGATCGTAGTATGTTTGTTTTTTGTCGCCTTCAAGAAAGTCCTCGTGCGGTACAGCGATGAATATTTGATGAGTCAACTTACCAACTTCCATCAGGTATAGATAATCCGACTTTTGCAGTTTTTTTTTGTCCTGGTATCCTTTTCATTATCCGTTGCGAATTTCACCAAAATGTATTCAAGAATTGCAAAAACCACAAACACACCTGCAAGAGGATATCCTTGCGAGACATCTTGACACAATTTCATCATTAATTATGCGCCGATACGCGTTTTATTCATCCATTTTGAAGGCTCGCAAAAGAAGTTGTTAGAAGGATTATGATACCATAACGAACAAGGACTGACTTTTATGAAACATATTCTTTTTTATCAAGGACGATGCACTTGAAATGCACCACTGTTAACACTCAACACCCGCTCCGAAAGGGATACATTTCACCACAAAAAAAAAGGAAAAACGATCGGATTAATTTTTTTTTTCACATCCTTTTCTTATCAACCACGAACAAAAATTCTGCGAATATTTTAAGTAGAACCAAAGGACACATCACACACGACGTTATGCGAATAGCGCGTTTTCCCACCATCAACTGTATGCCATGAGGACCGTAGCCGTTTTTTCGACCAGCAAAGATACAGGACCGACTTCGAAATTATACACAAAAAAAAACACAATAGAGTTTTGCAGATGAAGCTTTTATACCTCCCCCAACGTCCTCCGACCTCAGCTGTCCACATCCAGTGTATCCTTTTTTGGAAAAAAAAAACTGTTTTTCTCTTCTACAACTTTCTCCCGTAAGAAGGAACACATTTATATGATCCTGTTTCAACACTCATACTCATACATTTAACCACATTCGACTTCTGCCATTCATACCGTTGATTTTGTGCAAATGTTTACACTCAGGATGTGTCATTTCATCCGCTACAAATGAACTTGTTTATTCTATGCAAGAAAAAAAATCCTTTCAAGCATTCAAATTCCGAAACAAAGAAGAGACCAAAGATTTCTCAACACCAATACGATGACAGGAATTAGCTTTCTCAGGAAAAACACGAACGAGCGACATTCTTGTTTAAAGCTCCCCATATATCTGCTCGCAGGATGTTGGGCGAGTATCCTTTCTCCTCGGTGATTTTCATTGAAATTTCACTTTTATTCCTGTTTGCTGTTGTGTGCCATGTTCGTGTATCCTTTTCGGGTAACCATTACGTAATGTAGAGATATAAAAGAGAGCAAAGGATATGCGAGAGCACAAAGAGCACATGGCTTACAGCGCTACGCTTTGAACTACTAACCCAGAAAGAAACGTGTGCGTAAAAGCGTAACCGACAGGTTTTTGGCGGGAACACATCTGGAAGCTTTTCCGCCCAATTTCACATTTGACATTTTCGTATTTATTCAGGGTTACAGTCTGACAGATGTCATTTCAAGTGAAGAAAAAGGATTTTACGTTGACATCCAGTCGGGGGAGGATGGTGGACTCTTGGTGTCCGTTGAGATGAGAGCTTTTTTTGGAAATATTCCTTTCAGTTTTGTTACTCGTTAATGTGTGTGGGATGAAAGGAACTTTGCTTCTATCCACGGGTGCTGACATCTGTGAGAATATTTGTTTTTTGTATTTTCGTCCTTAGCAGAGACAATGATGTGCATTCTGTGAACTCCAAGAAGTTTATCTCGTCGGTAAGGAATTTAAAAAAAATTGTTAATGTTTAGGAGTTGAAGAAGGAGAAAATGAATATTAAATTATGATGTGCGCCTTTCTCTATTGCTTGATCCACATTTCCATGGCAGTGCTTGGAAAATTGTTTCAGAAATGTGAATCCTGTAAGTCTTTTCCATTTTTCTTGATTCAGAATGACGTCTACGAAACTGACACATGAAAGCATCCTTTAAAAATATAGGACCCAACAGCATTTTTGTTAAAAACCTGCTCTGCAGTAACTCGACGTTTTTTGATCGTTAAACTATACCAGCAAAAAGGAACTCATGAAGCAACTTACATCATGAAAAAGCATCCACAGAAAGCTTAATGACAAAGTTAAAACACATGGATGAAATTGCATTACTCGTTTATTAAAAAGCGATGCAATGAAGTTCTTAATATCCAAAGATTTGGTTTGTTACCACTATTGTAGTTTCTTATCATGACCCAAGGTCTAGTGGTCTTTTCAGAAATTGACATAGAGATAAACGATCTCTCGAAATCGGCCTGAAAACCGCTATCAAAATCTGCAAAGAAAATTGGACTGAATGTGATCCTCTTGCAACATTGATCATTTCCCCAGATCGAAAGGAAGAGGTGGTGAAAACCTCTCGACTGAAAATATGTTCTTTTGAACTCTTTTTGAAAGCACATAAAGATAATAACGCTTCAATTTTCTGAGCAATGGTAAATACCTTCAAGGAAAAGCAATACTAAAAATGTGAAGTTTTTTCGTACAAAGTCGTCGAAATAAATAGAAACATAGAAACAAAATAAATTCTGCAAACAAACGTGAATTAAGCCCGGTCACAAATTTCCATAATTTCAAAACTTTTTTTTTAACGAGAACGGCAGTTGTAATGGTTATTATTTTTAAGTGATAGCTCAGAACAATTTTTCTGAGGAAGGGCAATCTTGCAATCAGACAAATTTAATTCCAAAAAACTATCCAGTTCCAAACATAACGACCGAGCTTTTGATCTTCCTCGAAATTAAGGATGTGTCAGCATGCAACTGGTCCTCGAGCTTTTAAAATTAATGCCTATTAACTTAGTAAGTTCATGCAAAATGTAACACCCTTGTAAGTTACCTACATATTATTTCTCAATTCTGGCTGTCTGTTGAACGCAAGTCAAAACAATTTACTGCGAAGTTGAAAAACAGCTGTCAAAAGCAGATACAAATTAAAAAACCTATGAGCTCCAAATCGGCACGCACCACACCTCCAAAACACCAGAGAGACTATCCTTTCAAGGTTCATTCAATAACTCGCATACGCTGAAGACATTGATATTAGCGGAGAAAGCATCTTGATGTGAACAGTGCGTTTACATGTGTTGAGAGAAAAACGGCAAAGATGGGTTGTATAAAGGCTCTGACTTTGAGGTTGTTAGATCTTTATCTACCTAGGATACGCTGTAAACACAGATAATAACACGAGCACTAAGATCAAACGAAGAACACCCTTTGGCTAAGAAAGCTAAGCCCTGTTTCGAAAGAATTAATTGTCACTCTAAAGGACCCATATAATCTCCGTCCTCCTATATGGTGCAGTAATATGGACACTTTCAAAAGCGGATGAAGGCGACTTAGGTCGTTCCGAGAGAATATTGTGATCTATTGTCCCATCTGCATTGACGGTGAGTAAAGGAAAAGATTCAACAACGAACTTTGTGGACTGTTGCGGCACCTCAAGTTATTTATAAAATAATTAATACCAAAAAAAAAAACGCAAAACATCATTTTAAATTATGTGTATTAAATTGTTTCTGCAGTAAAACTAAAAATCCAACTTTTTTTTGTAGTACGCAAATCGTATTTTAAAAGATTCAAAAATGCGAAAACAAATATAGTATATTCCTATGGGGAATATAAATTTACGGAATGAATGATGTTTTCATAACTCCAATTGGAGTTGGTGGGGCGAATTTCATAGCACCTTAAATATTTTATTGTCTTGAGCTGAAAAGTTCATGTATGGGCAGGTCTACTCGCACTTAAAACAATTTTTGTAAGATTATTGCCGCGAACCTCCATACCCAAGTCAAGAGGATTACACGGTGGCGTATACGTACTATTTTGTGAAATACACTGCGTTTCATTAGGTTAAGGCTACTACTGTGTCTGTTTTTGATAAGGTATTAGGTATATATATGAGGCCATTGCATTGGAGGAGTTCTTCATTGCAGGGAATTTCAACCAACTTGACGCACTTTACTTGAGACAGCTACCTAGGGACCGAGCTTGCTGGAAAAGCTTGCTGGTTAAGGCTCTGGTCAGCAGGATTTTTTATCAACATGTGGAGGATTGGGTACTTTTTCATACAAGTGTTTAATATATTTAAGAAAGGATTGAAAATTATTGTTTTGTATAGATGCTTTAATAGCTTTTGCAATTTTAGGCCGAGAGATAGGCTGAATATAAGTTAGAGTTGCATGTTACTTTTTTAAAGATCCCCAAAGGCTAAAGCAGAAGCAACAGCAGACCGAAAAACATAGTTCATTATGATTCTTTCCCTCAAATTCCACTAAACCAATGACTAAATTTGGGTCCAGAAATGGAGTATTTCTCAGCATAACGAGGGACGCAAGGATATCAAAAACATGATAAAGAAATGAATGAAATTCGCAATACATCATGTTGCTTGGAGCAGTGAAACGCGATGTCTTTTCGAAAGAATAAGACCAGCTTTTTCCACAATTCAATTTTTGTCAAGACATAACTACTTTACATTATGTCTCAAGGTGTGGAGAGCTATCACCTTCAATCGAACTGCAGTTATTTTTCACAACAGTGAAAGGAAAAATCTAAAAAAAAAATTATTCGGACGTTCTTGAAAAATAATGCTCTCAATAGGACTGCCAGAAGCTGGATACACTCAGAAAATTTGGAACTTATTAGCGAATTCTAATGGAACTTCCTAATAAGTGATTAAATTGAAGACCATCCTTTTGGGGAAAAAGTATCACACTGCACAGGCAGTTATGCAGTAAGGTTAGGTTAAGGAGGGTTATGAAGTAAGAATTCATTAGACGCTAGGTATCATAATGGGCCCGGTACAGCATAAGCCTAAGCACTTTCCTCAAAACAATTTATTTCCCAAATACATTTTAGTAAAATGTTTGAAGTACATGCGTCCTACTTCTTTAAGGTTTCCTAAAACGTAGCTGCATTAAAGTTTTTACGACATACGCAAAATATGTGAGAAACACCATCTTGGGTTTTTAAATCATCGCATTCGTCTGAGAGACTCAGTGCAGAATGACTTCAAACAGCTTCACTGACTTCACTGAAGAGACAGGAGATTGCATTCATTTCAATGTGGTCTTTGAATTGACTATAATGAATAACAAAACAATGACTTCAGAATGCATTGTATTTTCATATTTTGCAGTTCAAGTCTTTTAGTGAACTCATGATATTAAATATTTTCGGTAATAAATTCAAACAGTTACATTCTTAAATGATTTAATTCCTTAACAACTCTGGTCTTTTATATTCTGATTTCAACAGAGTTTGGCCATCTTTGTTCGGCTATTTTCAATGCGCTTTTAGCAGTGTGGGAGTTTTAATAAGAACACTATTGGTTGGAGAAAGATTTCTCCCATTTCTGGTCCGCTTCTAATACCACCAATCTTATTTCACACGGTTCTTGTGCTTATTTTATTTCTGGTAGTTCTGCAGCTTTAAATACAGCTGCGACCTCTGCCTGGAATACAAAACGGAGACACTTATGTCGTAGTTTGTGGAAAAGATGCCAAAGTCCATTCCCTCTATGGAACCTTCAGTGTATAGTGGAAATTGGTGTTGCTGTACTACTGCATTCGGTTACCATTCAACTCTTCCAGGATACGTTATTTCGTACGCCGCCATTTCAAGCTCATCATGGACCTAACAAATAAATGTCATGTTAAAAGGTAATACAGAAAAAAACTCTAAACTTAACTGCCGACTATTGAACGAGTACTCAGGTTCTTTAAAGACTCCTGCTGTCCACAGCAAATGACAAAAAGATCTTTAAGCAGAGCGAATCTTCAAATGAAAAGGTTCGATTTGGAACACTCCACACCAAGATTCCAGGCTGCATTAATGATTTTTGTGTCACTGTTCAACTGGATATGTCACACGTTAGTACGGAATATCAGAAAAAGTTTGTAGAAGTGTTCTATGGTAGGACAACGCATGGACACCTACTTAAGTGTCCAAAAGCTGTAAAACACCTTATATATCATAAAAAAGAGACCGATTCACTGCAATACGATACAAGTGAGTGAGTTACTCCTTAGGCACTCATTTGGAACGTATTTGCAAGCTCAAGGGAGGATCATCGAACCAGCAGCAACAACAATTTTGGTGATAAAGTGAATAAGAGGAGGCTTCATCGTAAGGTCGAAGGAACTTGTTTGACATTCTTTTCAGTTTGATCGGTTTATATTGTTTAACAGAGGAAAAGGTCTTTAAGCCTTTTCCTGTGTTACCAGAATAAGGTTAAAAGAATTTCTTATTCGCGTAAAGAAAGACATAAAAAATCACATCGAATAACTTTTGAATCAACACCAATGCTACAACCTACGCAAAATTTCAATTTAAAATTACCCTGTTCTGAGAACCTTAGTTATCTACAAGACCATATCCTTTAACTTGTAATTATAAATCACAAAATAACTTGCCTTTCTTAAAACAAATTAGGTTTGCACATTTCTACCAATGGCCTGAAGGCTATGCAATTCGCGAACAAGTTCATCATAACACTTTGTTGCCACAGACAGTTCTTAATTCTATTTCAGGTTCAAATAGAAATCATGTTTTATCATGAGCAGTTTTAATTAGAAGAGATAAAATGTTTTTCCAGCGTGGAAATGCATTTCGCATCTAACGCAGCCCGAGGCGCTTTAGTGAACATCCTGTAAGTCATTAAATCTTGTTGTATTACTTTCCGCTAAGTGTTTTACACGTTATCCGTCATATAAGGAATTACCGCAGAAAATACGTGGCCCAAAAATTTACGAGTGTATATAATCTAGCCAAGACAAGGTCAAAACAGATGCGATTGTTTAAGTTACTCACTTATATAATTTAATTCATTTTCAATCGGCACTCACCTGAAAAGAGAAACAAAATAAAGCATTTGAGTTTATCAGCCCAATAAATTTTACTTAATGCTTAATTAACCTAAGCGATTTTAAATGGTCTCTTGATTAATATAAATAAATGCATATTTCATCAATTTTTTAAAATTGTGATTTAATTTCAATAAATATGTCATGTCAAATTACTTCAATGTAACCAAAAGTAAAACAACGTCAACTCGAAAAATAATTTATTCAAAAACACTTCAAAGAATTCAAGTAGTCTAAGAAAATTGCCTTATTTTGCCTTCACGCTTCTGATAACTGGGAATAATTTGAAGAGCTGACGTTTTTTTTAATGTTATAAATGTTTAATCAAATTCACAAAAAAACTGTGGCCAGTGGCCAAGAATGCTATCACAGAAAAATGCATTCCTTTACAGCTCTTCCTGAAGAAATTAGAAAAAAATCCCATAGTCTTATCGCCAAAACTTACTTACAGTGACTTGAAATTAAATGGTAATAAGTATCTAGTAATTATCTATTACATTTAAATAACTATTTTGTTGGTGTGTATGTCACTGAACTCCTCGTAAACGGCTGGACCCATTTTGATTAAATTTTTAGTGTGTGCTTAAGCCGGTCTCCAAATGGTTTAGGATAACTCAACAATGTTTTTCATGAATAATCGACCGACAAACCTTTTGAAAGGTATTTATTAACCTTCTGCATATTCTTTTGCATCTTTACAAGTGTCAAATTTGAAAGAAAAAAAATATCTACATATATTTTGCTCGAAAAAAACAATCTTATGGTTCAAAGGATAAGCTTTTTCAAACATTCTTTTGAATGAAAAAAGATACAAAATTACGCTGTGCAAATAATTGTGTCAATGACCGTATTGTTCATCGAAAACTTCGAAAAAAAGGTTCAGACAGGACATTTAAAAATATATCTCCATTTTTTTCTTTGCTATTTTTCTTTGCTATATATAGTATATAGGTCTTGAAAACTATACAATTTCGGAAAATGTTGACATTTAAAAAAAAATAGAATATTCCCGTTTTTCTATCTTTTGGAAAAACGATCCGGCATACCGTGAAGACATATTTTCTGAGTGTGTTCTCAAAATTTCAGGTACATATGTTCGCAACAGCGGTCAGGAGAATGTCAGGCAATTTTTTGTAATGTAATAATTTTTTTTGTAAAATTTTGTAATGTGTTTACAACTACCGCTGATCGGCAATGCCAGGTCGAAAGAGACATCCCTCATCTTCTTCTAGCTGCTCATGTTGAGCCGCTTACATCTCCCGCTGCTCAATCTGGGCCTTTTTTACTGCATCGGTCACCTGCCTCTGCGTGCGCTCAATCCTTGCATTGTCCCGTTTATGGTCGAGCGCGCTGACGGTATCAATTTCAAACACGTTTAAAATACCGTAAACGTTCGAAATCGGGGAAATACTTCGACAGATGTATTTCTACTTACATATACATTAAGAATTCGCATTAAAAAAAATTGTTTTTTGAAAATTTCAAAGTCCCCCTTAAAGCCCCTTGGCAACAATTGGGTTTATTTCAGTGCAGTTTTAGATCACAAGGGTTATCCTTCAAATTTTGCATTTTTATTACGCTTATGACAGCATTTATAGAGACTAGCTATATGGACACCTACATGAGTGACAATAGAGAATGCTCACTGTCGCGATAAAGTCAATAAAGATCACACTGATACCTATGATACTGAATAAAGATTGCAAAAAAGAAGACGCGTTGGTGCGATTTTTCACGCGTCTATCAAGCTACATGGATTTGCAGGCGATATTAACATAATTGGTCGAACACAATGCGCAGTCAGTGCTTGGTGTTACATAAAAACATCACAATAGAAAGAAGTAATAAGATTGGGGTAGTCATACACTTCATTTACCTAAGATCGGCAGTTTTTCAAGGAACGACACAAGTGCATAAATCGAACAGCTCAGAAGGCAATTTTGCCTTTGAAATTGTTTCCTTGACTATCATGGTGTTACTGTTCGGGCATTTATATGTGCGCCGTCAAAGACCGATGCAAATCCACTTGGTCGCTTTGATATAAAAGTCTTTCGGTTTTGCGTAGCTATAGGTTTTAAAGAGATAGGTAGATAGATAGTTTTTTATTTAGCTTGATAAAGCAATTTTTTACAACAGGGCGTTATTGTAAAACATTATTTTTTATTTCTTTTCCGATCCGATTTCTCTTTCAAAATTTATATTTTAACACAAGTAAGCTTAGTGAACAACAAAGTAAGCAATTACGTTACAATTCAATTTATATTATTTTTTACATAATCCATTAGGTTCCTATAAAATTAATTCAAATTTTATTAATTTTTTAAATTAATTGGTAAATCATCATATTGCTTGTTCTCTGAATTCTGAGATCTCCTGTACTTCTGAGATTATATGAGGCGCCGTCATTGATCAAAATATTTTCACGTCTACCATGCTTTACTTTATACACGAGTGTCATGACATTCAAAAAAAGTCTTTGGTTCACATTAAGCATGAGCGTGTTAAGCATATAATTTATTGGTGTGAACCGACGGCACTTTAAGAGAATACGCATAGTTTTATTTTGAAGAACTTGAAGTATGTTTTCCAGATATTGTGGGCATAACAAACTTCTAAAATATTCAACGTGTGGTCTAAATTGTAAATTTTGTTTGCACTATTTAAAAATAAACTTTGTCTTATTTTCCTTAATACACTAATTTTTGGAAAATGTAACTAACATGGACTTTTAATTCTAGTTTGTCATCAAGAATAACACCAAAATAGTTATTTAACATCACGTACCACCTCGATTACGTATGTGCTGTGAGTGAAGTAACAATATTTTTATTGTTTTATTAATGAAGGCTTCATTCCTATTTTTAAAATGATGGAGCTGTGAAACGAGACAACGCCCGAGGCCAGAACTACTCGATATGAAGAGAGAAACGCGGAAAATAGTTTTTTTCGTAGTCGAGGAAGGTCCGATGTATGAAGCAGGAATGGCAGATTGAATAAATGTAAGTCTACAATATCATTTCATGACTTAGACTGCGAAAAACTTTACGCGAAACTTAAAACACGTTATTCTCGAAACTTTCTTTTTAAAACAATACCGACGATTTCTCAGGTTCTAATGTCTATGTCTGGAACTATCCCCATCCCTAAATTTCTATTACTTTTTTTTAAATTCGAAACAGTAAAAAAAAAGTGGTACAAAAATTTTTCTTTTTTCAGGCAGTCGCCATTTTGTGAAAAAAAAATCTTAATAATAATTAATAAACTAATTTTTGAAATTTTCAACTTTTTTTAATTTTTTGATTTTTTTTTCTGTATTCTTGTTATGTTCATAAATAACTAATAAAAAATGGATACTAAAAATATTAATTGCCTGTTTTAATGGCACTTCAAAAATGACATGAAATTCATGCCTCTAGACTAGAATACCCCCTTAACGTCTTTTTAGGTCTACTGCACTGGAATACTGCAACAACCACATTTCTTTGGTCGACTTTCTCATTCCGTTCACTAACAATAAAATTGGCACAGGTTTCACACAAATGGTCTGTTCTAAAGCCTGACTGACGCGATACTAAAATATGCTGATTTTCGAGGTGCTGCTTTTATTGAACTTGCACTATTTTCTTTAAGATTTTTTCATACACCGGCATAATGTTTACTGGACGATAATCCGTACATAACGTAGCGTCAGACGTCTTTTTTCTTGGCACAATTACAGGTTCCTTCCACCATTCAGTAAATATCTCAGACATTAAAGACGAATTTACAACACGTACAAAAACAAGTCAAATTACATTTAATAGCATCTTTAATCATTCTTAGAGTTAATATTATCTATTCCACTTAGTAAGTCTTGGACGTCAATACAACTATACTTAAACTTACACTCTACGATTAACGATTATTACTATAAGATTACGTGTACACCGACAAAGTATAGCAGAGGGCCACAAATGCTCTGACCAGAAGTCTTTAGATTCTTAATCTAATCGATGGCACACAACTTAACATATGCCATTGAAAGCAACTAGCTTACGATCAAGCTCGCTAAAGAGCCATAAAGTTTGTAACAAATTGAACTAACCAACTGTGAAATATAAATTAAAAGAGAATTAAAGTCAGCAGGATCTTAAAGAAATTTTTTTTTAACTTCAACAAGCTTATGCAGCTCGATTTATCATTAAAGAACAGCATCTTTTACAGACATTGTACTTAAATCCTGCAACGGCTGCACATCAATCGAATGAAACTTCACAAACCACAAAACCATTGTTCAAAAACTATATTCAAAATAAACTGTTTGACCTTTAAGAAAATTGAATATTTTTCTTTTTTATAATTTTTTGATTGGGAGCATAAAATCGCGCTCTGAGGAACTATGTTGGATTGGACTTGGAGCAGAGAGCAAGTGTTGGCAAATGGTGAGTAAGAGAGTGGATGATTGGGTGGTTATAAACAAAGTAGCTGACCAAGTTTTGAGATCTGTCGAAAGAAAAATCCTTCGTCAGATATTTAGTCCTATGTGCGAGGAAAACGAGAAAGAGCTGTCCAAAGATGTGGAAATATTCCAGAAGCCAAAAATCCGTTGACTGAACTGGCTCGGTCACATCGAGAGAGTGGACAAAAATGCTCCAACTGTTCTTGATAAGTCTATAGTCGGAGTTTTTTTGGGTGGAGTACTGTCCGTCAGTCTGCCTTTTCAAATTTGTAGGTTAAGTGCATGTTTTGAAAAACACGGGACCGATAGCGCAGTTTTTTTTTGTTAATGAAAAAAAATTTGGTTAAGTGGATTTTATTAACTTCCCATCAGGAAGTTCTTGTAATCGATCCGATTTTCTAAATTCAAAATTTTTACATTTCTCCACGATTGGCGGTCCCAGTAGTCGGATTCCATGATTTTTAGAAAGATGTCTGTGTGTGTGTGTGTACGTACGTACGTACGTACGTACGTACGTTTGTGCGGATTCTTTCGTACAGCCTAACTCGAGAACAAATCAAGCCATCGAAGCCAAATTGGTTTCATTCGAAGCGTGTGTACATAAAGATCACCTGAAAAGCTTTTGGTTAAATTTCACAGGGTGGTTTGAATTTTATGACAAAAAAACTGTCAAAAAAAGGGTCAATTTCACGTCTGCAATTAAAATCAATTTAGTGTTCCAATAAAAAAAGTTCAAAATTAATTAAATTTATAGGTTAAAGCTACCTTATCAGATAAAAAAATATGCATAAATATGTACACTGCAGTTCATAAGTTTCCGGACAAATTCAAATAAAAAATTTTTTTTTGTTCAATTTTAATGGCAAAAGTTTCATCAATATTTTTTTTATTTAGTCAATTGACTAAACTAAGTAAGTTACTAACTATAGAGACTACCAAAAAGACTAAAACAGTTTTTAGTTGAGGCCATTTTATACATTGATATGCCCCTTTCTCTATTTCCTGATCCAAGTTTCCACGGAAGATCTTTGAAAATTGTTTCAGAAATGTGAATCCTGTAAGTCTTTCTCATTTTTCAAGACTCAGAGTGACGTCTGCAATACTGACACATGAAAACATCCTTAGAAAATTAAGGAGCCACCAGTTTTTTTGTTCAAAAGCTGCTCGGCTGTAGCTTGACGCTTTTTTATCGTTATAATATATAGTATTAGCAAAAAGAAGCTCATGGCGCAAATTATATGAGGCAATTGAATTTAAAGCAAAAGCATCGAGAGAAACCTAAATGAGAAAGTTAAAATACATGGATAAAACTGCATTACTCGTATATTGAAAGGAATACCATAACATCCGATTTAGTTTATTTTCCACTGTTGTGGTTTTAAATAATGAGCCCAATTCTAGAGGTCTTTCCAGAAAATGACACAGAGATAAAAAAATCTCTCGGAATCGGCGTGGAAAATCCTATCAAAATCTGCAAAGAAAACTGGACTGAATGTGATCCTCTTTAAGCCAGACAGAAAAAGATCCTTTGCTGAGCAGTTACCAGCTCGGAAGGAAGAGGTGGTGGAAATTTCTGGATTGAAACTATGTACTTTTGAACCCTTTCAAAAAGGACATAAAGATAATCCTTAATATTCCGAGCAGTGGTTAATATCTTCCAAAGAAAAGCAATCAAACAAATTTGATTGATTAAAAATAATTCCAAAAATACATGAAGTTGAGATAAGCAGTTGGTCCTCGCACTTTTAAAATATGAATTCCTATAAACAGAGTTCTTACAAAATGTAATACTTTTGAAACTAAACTTTATAATATTTGATAATTCTGGCTGTCTGATTTATAACACTTTATTGAAGAAGTTGAAAAACAACTGCCAAAAGCAAATACAAATTTATCTTCCAATGTTAAAGTTGTTGTTATGAAATCGATTTTCGCAACTCTTAATTTAAAATATCTTATCTTCACGTTGAGCTGGATACTCTTAGAGGGATGACTGGCTAAGATTTTGGGTCGTTGGTCCTATATTACATTCGAAAATACTTTCATTGAGTCGTTTAACGCAAGCCATAAACAGCCAGACAGCAAAAACAATTGCCAAGCCCAAACCGAAGCCTGCAAAATTCGAAATGGGAATATTATAGTAAAATTGCAGTCAATGCTGAGGACATGGAAGAACCTACAATGCCGTCTTCCTGACCTAGACGAAGTACAGATAGCAAGATAGAACTTCTAAAAGCGGCGGCGATGACTTAGTTGGGAGTATGCACCAACTCATCTTCAACACATGGCCAGAAGAATGCTTGCGAGATGAATGGAATCTCAGAATTGGTTGCCCAATCCTGAGGGAAGCAAGCCAATTATAGAGGTGTCAATCTCCTCAAAATTGTCTTTAACATCTTTTCCGCCGTATGATATGAACGTCTGAAGCAGTTAGTCAACATCCTGATAGGACCGTATAAATGTGGTTTTCCACCAGAAAAGTCCACCATGAACAAAATATTAACATAACGGCAGATCTTGGAAAAAACCCAGGAGCGCCAAGTCAATACGCACCACATTTTCATCAATTTCAAGGTTGGTTTGATGATGATGTCACACAAAATTTTAGACAAGATGATGCACTATCATGCGATTTCTTCAACATCATTCTTAGGAGAATAGTGCAGAAGAACCTTGTCAAGGCCAGAAGGCAAAAAGAGGCATATGCTGTCATAAAGAAAGACCAAACCCGGATCAGAACGTTACCATAAACAGCTTTAACTTTGAGGTTGTTGGGGCTTTGTCTATCTTGGCTCCGCTATAAATACAGATAAAAACATCAGCGCTGAGATCAAACGAAGAAAACCTCTGGCTATTAAATCTAAGCCCTCTTTCGAAGAACTGAAGTGTCGCTCTATGAGAATCATCTTCAGTGTAAAGCTTTCTCCAAAACGCTTTTACAAATCATATTAGTTTCTAACCACCAAGACGAAACTTCTTACAACGAGCTCACAAACTTTTCAAGTTTGTGCACAACATTAGATATATGTAACTTAAACAAACACGATTGTTTCCACATTGTTGTCGTGATCATTTAAAAGAATACTTTCGTAAGTGAGGAATTACCGAAATGTTCAATTTAAAATGAATGTTGAATACCCAACTTTACCTTCATAGCAGCTTACCATTCCCCTATTTATCCCCATTTCAAGTGATAAATGTGATTTTAATTTTATAGAATTTTAACTGAACTAGATAAATTTGCTTATGATTCAACTCAATTATTATAATCTCATACCAAATATTTCATCATGATTTTGTTTTAATTTAGATTTAATCTTTATATTTATATTTTTAATTTATTAGTCTAATATGTTTGAATTCAATTTAACCAACGTATTCTTTACATCGCTCATCTTTCACAGATTTATAAGTATTTCTTACTGTGTTAGCACGTACATAATAAGTATACGCTTTAATCTATACTTTCGACGCAAATCGTATTTTATATGATTCAAAGATGCGAAAACAAACAGTTGATGTTGGGAGCAAATTAAATAGCACCTTAATGTTTTTTTTTTTTATCATGAGATGGGAAGTTCGTGGTATGGGCAGGTCTACTCGCACCTAAACCAATTTTTTCAATTGTTGTTTGATGGGTCAAAATAAAAACTTCTAACTTAAATGATGTATTTTATTTAAGATTGAATGTCGCCATCAAGAAGCTCTTTGTCATTTCTTCTTATTTTACTAATTGCATGATTTCTATTTGAATTATGTTTGGCTGCAATCCATCAATTTGGTTTCCTTATTAATTCAACAATGGTTTCTAATTGAATATCGAATGACCTCCGCTAGCTCACAAATATCAACTTGTTCAATTAAAATTGATTGATTGCATCCACTACAAATATTTATCCGACTTAAAGTAATGGCATATGTTCCTAGGGATGTTAATTGTTCTACGACGATTGAGAGTTGGTAAAAGTTTTTTTTTATTTCAGTTTTTAACTAGAATAATCTATCTCAAATGAGATAAAAAATGCATTCATGGACGTGAAGACTGTGCGATTTTCCAATGTTCACAAAAGGAAGAACAAAAAACTGTTTGTATTTTGCGGCTAAGAAACGAATCCCTAGAGTTGAATGTATGAAGCACAGTCAGTTGAATGTATGAAGCACAGTTGCAGAGAGCAGAAGCAAGAAAATACTCCGGGCATTCTCTAATTAAAAAACAGCAACACAAGTTCCACGAGCATCTAATATTCGGTAAATATTGGCTGTGTTTCGTAACCCTGCTACTGCTGGGATTTTGAAGTACCCTTGTTCAGATCGTCGTCTTTTTCTGTTACAAAAACTCATTTTTAAAAGCCTATCAAATAAATTAGTTTATTATTATTATTATTATTAACTTCCCATCAGGAAGTTCTTGTAATCGGTCCGATTTTCGAAATTCAAAATTTTTACAATTCTCCACGATTGGCGGTCCCAGTAGTCGGATTCCATGATTTTTAGAAAGATGTCTGTGTGTGTGTGTGTACGTACGTACGTACGTACGTTTGTGCCGATTCTTTCGTACAGCCTAACTAGAGAACAAATCAAGCTGTCGAAGCCAAATTGGTTTCATTCGAAGCGTGTGTGCATAAAGATCACCTGAAAAGCTTTTGGTTAAATTTCACAGGGTGGTTTGAATTTTATGACGAAAAAACAGTCAAAAAAGGGACAATTTGACTTCTTCAATTAAAATCAATTTAGTTTTCCAATAAAAAAAGTTCAAAATTAATTAAGTCTATAGTTTATAGCTACCTTATCAGATAAAAAAATATGCAAATATATATACACTGCCGTTCATAAGTTTCGGGACAAATTCATATAAAATTTTTTTTTGTGTTCAATTTTAATGCCAAAAGTTTCATCAATATTATGTTTATTTAGCCAATTGACTAAACTAAGTAAGTTACTAACAATAGAGACTACCAAAAAGACTAAAACAGTTTTTAGTTGAGGCCATTTCATACATCGATATGCCCCTTTCTCTATTTCCTGATCCAAATTTCCACGGAAGTTCTTTGAAAATTGTTTCAGAAATGTGAATCCTGTAGGTCTTTCCCATTTTTCAAGACTCAGAGTGACGTCTGCAACACTGACACATGAAAACATCCTTAAAAAATTATTGAGCCACCAGTTTATTTGTTCAAAACCTACTCGGCTGTAGCTTGACGCTTTTTTATCGTTATAATATATTTTCAAAAAGAAGCTCATGGCTCAAATTACATGAGGCAATTGAATTTAAAGCAAAAGCATTGAGAGAAACCTAAATGACAAGGTTAAAACACATGGATAAAACTGCATTACTCGAATATTGCCAGAAAGACCATAACATCCGATTTAGTTTGTTTTCCACTCTTGTGGTTTCTTATCATGAACCCAATCCTAGAGGTCTTTCCAGAAAATGACAGAGAGATAAAAAATCTCTCGGAATCGGCATGGAAAATCCTATCGAAATCTGGACTGAATGTGATCCTCTTTAAGCAATTTATTTACCAGACAGAAAAAGATCCTTTGCTGAGCAGTTACCAGCTCGGAAGGAAAAGGTGGTGGAAATCTCTGAATTGAAACTATGTACTTTTGAACCCTTTCAAAAAGGACAAAAAGTTAATCACGCCTTAATATTCCGAGCAGTGGTTAATATCTTCCAAAGAAGAGCAATCAAACAAATTTGATTTGATTTGATTCCAAAAATGCATGAAGTTGAAATAAGCAGTTGGTCCTCAAACATTTAAAATATGAATCCCTTTAAACACAGTTCTTACAATATGCAATACTTTTGAAACTAAGCTATATTATATTTGATAACTCTGGCTGTCTGATTTATAACACTTTATTGAAAAAGTTAAAAAACAACTGCCAAAAGCAAATACAAATTCAACTTCCAATGTTAAAGTTGTTGTTATGAAATCAATTTTCGCAACTCTAAATTTAAAATATCTTATCTTCACGTTGAGTTGGATACTCTTAGAGGGATGACTGGCTAAGATTTTTGGTCGTTGGTCCTATATTACAGTCGAAAATGCTTTCATTGCAAGCCATGGACAGCCATCCAGCAAAAGCAAGTATCTCAAGCTTACACACCCCAAACCGAAGCCCGCAAAATTCGAAATATAAATATCATACTAGAATTGTAATCAATGCTGAGGACATGGAAGAACCAACAATGTCATCTACCTGACCTAGACGAAGTACAGATAGCAAGATAGAACTTCTAAAAGCGGCGGCGATGACTTAGTTGGGAGTATGCACTAACTCATCTGCAATACATGGTCAGAAGAAAGCATGCGAGATTAATGGAATCTCAGTATTGGTGGTCCAATCCTGAAGGAAGGAAGCCAATTATAGAGGTGTCAATCTCCTCAAAATTTCCTTTAACATATTTTCCGCCGTATGATGTGAACGTCTGAAGCAGTTCGTCAACATCCTGATAGGTCCATATTAATGTGGTTTTCGACCAGAAAAGTCCACCATAAACCAAATATTAACATAACGGCAGATCTTGGAAAAAACCCAGGAGCGCCAAGCTAGTGCGCACAACCTTTTCGTCAATTTCAAGGTTGGTTTTGGTATCTGTTTCGTCCACAGATACGAGATTTATGAAGTCATGTCTAGGTTTGGCATCCCTGCGAAGCTCGTATTTAGGCGGTGACCTAAATCGCCATCCTGCACAAATTGATGTCGGCAAAGACGTCACCAGCCCACTTGATGTCAAACAACGTTTAAGACAAGGTGATGCACTGTCATGCGATTTCTTCATCATAGTTGGGACAATAGTGCAAAAGAACCTTGTCAACAAAAGAGGGCAAAAAGAAGCATATGCTGCCATCAAGAAAAACCAAATCCGACGTCTGGGTCAGAACGTTACCATAGACAGCTATAATTTTGAGGTAGTTAGGGCTTTGTCTATCTTTGCTCCGCTGGAAAAACAGATAATAACACCAGCGCTGAGATCAAATGAAGAATACCTCTGCTTAAGAAAGCTAAGCCCTCTTTCGAAGAACTGAAGCATCGCTCTTTAAGACCCATATCATCCCCGTCCTACTATATGGTGCAGAAGCATGTACACTTTCAAAAGCGGATGAAGGTCCCTTAGATTGTTCCGAGAGAAAAGTGTAATCTTTTGTCCCATCTGCAAAAAAAGTCCAACCAACTTTGATTGAAAAAAAAACGGTAAAAATTATTTTAAATTATATTAAGTTATTTCTGCAGTAAAACTAAAAATATAATTTTCTTTTAGTAGAAATGTAACTCAGTCAGAAAAAAAGTATTTCCAAATTGAAATATGTTAATCTATCAATGTTAAATACGCAATTCGTATTTTAAATGATTCAAAAATACGAAAACTTATACGAATATATGGTATCCTCAAAGGCAGCTAAAAATATATGTATCTAATCTTTTTGTTTGCAATGCATTTGATTAGGGAATGAATGATGTTTTCATAATCCGAATTGAATTTCATGGTGTAGGCAAATAAAATAGCACCTATTTCTTTTGTATCTTGAGATGAGAAGTTCATGGTATGGGCAGGCCTACTCGCACCCAAACCAATTTTTATTTATTATTATTAATAATATTATTATTATTATTAATTAATAATAATAACAATAAATTAATTTATTTGATAAGCTTAATGCAAGCGATAAAATTAACTGCAAAACAATTGTTAAAAATTAACATTAAAAAAACACTTAAAAATTAACAAAAGGCTAGAGAAATGAGTTTAAGGATGAGGATGAGGGAGGAATAGTTAAAAACGAGAAAATGAGTCTCTTGAGAGAGTTCTTGTCTAATTGAAAGTCAAACACGTTTTGGACACCATTAGTCTTGCGCAACATTCTAAGGTTCGTGAGCTCCGTAATTAGTCCGATATGAGGGGTACGAAAGACTGAAATATTTCTTAAGCCAAGTGGATTCGTGTAAAAGTTTATTTTCATTAGAAGACCATTACAGTCAAGGCAGCCAGATAAAAATTGTTGAAAAAATATTATATCTGCAGCGACGCGGCGATGTTCAAGGGACTGAATATATGGAGGGAGGTTGTATTGGTCATCCTAAGGAAGACTTCTGAAGAGCAAGAGGGAGAAATCGTCTTTTGAGAGCTTCGATTCGTAGAATATGACGTGTCGTAATACGGAGACCAGACTTGACTGACGTATTTGAGCACTGATCGAACGAAAGTGATGTGCAGTGCTTTAGTAACATACGCATTGGAAAACTCCTTAGACCAAAGTTTGACGAATCCGGTTGAACAGGTTCTTTGGAAATGAAATAGTTCCGCGACAACGGAGGATTGCGTCTTCTTCAGAATGTAATGGCTTGGCATTTGCTGATGTTCAGTTTGAAGAAATTGTGTTTGCACCATATCGAGAACTTATTTAGATTGTCTTGTAGATGTCGAGAGTCAGAGATGGAAGAAACAACCTTAAATATTTTCATATCGTCGGCGTAAACGTAAATAATACAATGTCATTGGTTGACAAATTGAAAACCATCGGACCAATATGACTACCTTTAGCCACGCCTGATGTTGCAATAAAAGACCTGAAGAGGACTACATATTGGCGATCTTCGAGGTAAGAAGTGACCCATTTAATAAAAAGCTGTGGAGAATCAAAAGGTTTAAGAAAAGATTTTGTGAGATATTTTATCGAAGACCTTACTTAAATCGGTAGCAAAAACGTCAGCTTCGTTGCTATCTGCCATGACTCAGATAGTATAAGATACAAACTTGACTAAGTTTGTGGTTGTTGATCAGCCCTTCAAGAATCCATGTTGATTTGAGGAAAGGATTGATCTGCAGTGAAAAAATTATTTCATGATATACAATGCTCGCGAAGAGCTTTGGAATGCATGAAAGCTAAGCGATGGGCCCATTGTTGGATATTTCGATCCGTGCTCCTTTTTTATGGAGGTGTATTATGAATGAGTTTTTCCAGAGGTGGCGAAAAACTCCTTCAGAGATGGATAAACGAAATAGTGGTGTAAAAGGTTCGACCAGGATGTTTGCACATTTTTTAAGCACAATAGCTGGAATACCATCAGGACCGGCAAAGATATTTTCCTTCAGGGAGTGTATCTTCGCATTTACCATAGAAGAGTTTTTATTAATTGAGGAAAAGGATTTTGGATGAGGTTCCTTTGTCTCGTCGAAAAAAGATTAGCTTAAGAATTTAGCGAAGATGTTAAGCGATTGGTTTTCAGGTAACCATCATAATTCTTTTTCGTGTTCATCAATTTATAAAAACCTTAAGGATCAGTAGTCAAGTTATAGTGATTCGCAAATTTCGAAAAATTGAGTTTACGGGAAATGATACTGTGCGTAGTCCGACTGGGCCCAGGATTTAAGATATGATTGCCACAGTTTGTTTCCTAAATGCATCTAGAATTAAATTTTATAGTAACTGTAACTGACTAAGTTTTTCAGTTTCACAAAGTCTATTTTGCAAAAATTAAAGGAGTGTTTGTACTCGGAGTGGTGATTTTTCTTGCCATCTTCGTAAGTGTACTCTCTAAACGATAGCCGTGCACAAAATGACTTGCATTCAACTTGTCTTATGAATATCAATATCTTCTCTCTATCAGTCGCACAATGCGCTCTCTAAGGACTTTCGTTTTAAATCCAAACACAACTCCTGCTTCAAGCGAATTGAGTCTTTCTAACACAATTAATATAAATCAATGTAATATACTTTGTGCTCCTTCATTCTTCCTCAATACGTCTTAAATACCCTATGAAATACATCTGGCGCCACCCTTAATTACGAGATTAGAGCATCAATGAAAAGCTGGATTAACAACCCCTCGGAGTGTTTATAATCCAATTTTATAGCTTTGGACTGAGTTTTACGAGTATTATTGTATTCATCGTTCCGATTTTAATATGGCGCTAAATTTTGATTTCGTTTAACTTCTAGACTGACCAGTTTTTGAATAATTTAAATGACCTAAGAAATGGATATGTTTTAAAATACTGAAAAAGTGTTTCTTTGGTTGAAAATTTATCCCGCGTTAACGCATCTGACTCAATTTTTTACCTCTACAGTAATCCCAAAGGTAAGTCTCCTTACTGTTGTGTCAAGTTGACTTAAGAGTAGGATTAAACAAGACTTACAGGAAACCCTCGTTCCGAATTTAAAATTTATACAAAAACTAATTGGGTGTGTATCTGTTTTGGAAGGCGTTTAACTGACAAACTTTTGGAGGTGTCTGTAGATGTTAATTATTAAAAGCAAAATACACTATCGTTCACAAGTTTCCAGACACACAATTTTACTCCATAATTATTGATATGCGGCTTAAATGAACCAACTTCTTGCGGACCCTGTAAGAGACTTACTACACCTTCAAGCGTAGATAGAAATAAAGCAAAATTAAGGGCACCAGGATTGGATATAAACCGAGTGGTTGGAAGTCTTTTTGACAGATGTGTCGAAGTTTTTGGAAAACGCAGTACTTAGCGGTGGCGGACTGCTAAAGAAGAGATGCTCCTTAGCTGTCATAATATTTAAACATGGCGGAGGTCTTTTATTAGTCGGTGGATGCATCTATTCCGTGTTGGAGACCTTTTACGCTTTTTGATCCCAAAAATTCTTCAAAGCATTGGTGAGGATGCGTTGATCATTGAAAGCGTAGAATTTCTAAACATAAACCTTCAAGAAGTTTGGAGATAAACAGAAGAAGCTATCCAGAAGTCGATAGATAGAATGACAAGATTAATGGTAAAAGTGAGCATTTATGATGTGCATTTTTTGACATAATAATGAGGTCCAGGAGGCTGTAACTCTGTTCATTATTATACAAATAATATTGATGAAGCTGTTAAAAATGCATTTTGATTGTTAAAATGAGCAAGACAATGAATTTTTCTCGCTGTCCTGAAACTTATGAACAACACTGTACCCCATAGAATTATGAATGAAACTAATTGGACTCCAATTGTTCATCCGAAGTGTAGGCGTTCTTTAAGTTAACTCGATGAAGTCACCCCCGGGTTAACAAAGTAACCACAACTTCCTGGAGATTAATTTAAATTAATCCCTGAACCAAATAATAGAAAACAAATTAACAAACAAGATGTTGTTGAACTTGAATCAGCTTCTAAAAACAATTTTGTTGTATTGAAGACTTTTCGAACTTTGAATACACTTTTGAAATTTTCTTTTGGAATTAATTCCTTTGAGATTTAAAATTCTCGTTGCTTTCACAAATGTGAGTTAGAACTGAAGCCGTAGCATTCCGTAAGACCTTTTTTATTATTTATTGTTAAAGCGGACACTGCAGTAAACAATCGCAAGTTTTTACCTATTACGTTTCAAAAGAAACAGCCAAGTGACAGATAGGCGGACGGCGGAGGATGAGTAATGAGGTTTCGTTGGCATTCTATGAGTACGGAACCCTAAAAATAAATTTTTACTCACGATATAAGTATGAAATAATTTGTTGTTTTAATTTTGGAGAACTTTTTCTTAGCAATAACCTTGCAACGTGTTTCACTTTATGGCTTTTCATCCACTTCGCTTTTAAACTAACTTTTAATTCAGTAATGCGTATGGCATGTTTTTATTTTTATTAGTAAAGAGTAAACTTTTCGCACATTACGTAAAATTTATCAATCGCAAATGCAAAAGCGGTAAGCAAACAGTTCTAAAATGCAGTAGCCCAAATTAGTCTGCGCAAATCTAAGTAAATCGCGTAATTGTCAAAGTCGTGTTGCGTATCTATTGGCGTAGTGTTTTCTCCCAAAGAACAAATGGACGAAGAAGAAACTTTTAAGCTCGACTTCAGTTCTGGGCCACTTTTTGAATCGATATCGAGTTATAAGCTTTTCAAGCTTGAAAACAATAGACTGCTAGTGCAAGGTTCCTTGACCAACTTTAAATTCATCGCAAAGGTCGCAATATGTGCAGCCGTTAACTATTTTCCATAACGTAATGTAGAGCGCTGAAATATTAAGAGTGACGTTTTCCAAAAAGGCTCGAAATAAAAATGGCACCACGAAATAATTGTAAAGAAAGTATGAAAACCAAAGAAATACAAGTAATCCCTTCCTTAAAAGTTTCTCTTTATTTTGAAAAATTTCATCCGTAAAACCGTTTGCTTATAACCTCAAAAAAAAACACAGATTTTTAAACAAGAAATTGATTTCTTAAAAAACATTTTTTTTTTCTTTCTATAAATTTGTTTGCAACCATCCCTTAAGCTTTTTAGTGTAAGCTTCAAAATATTCAAATATTCCAACAATGTCCTTTGAAAAAAAAAAACAAAAGCAAACTTAAATCCAAAATATTTTTCGGAGAAGTTTTGCGTTTCAACTGCTTTGTTATTCTTGTTTTGCACAAGGTTTGCTTTGCGGTGTTTTCATCTTCGAATGGGCCCTATTTATTTAATTATAAAATTAGAAAGGTTTGATTTTGATATTACGCAAAAAGATACAGTTTCTTGCGGCTCCTTCTACGCTGAAATGTGATCAAATCTACAAAGCCCACTGCATCATTTAAAGCTACTTGTAATTACTGTTTGTCCACCTAAGTGTCGTCACCAAGCTCTAACCGGTGTAAAACTAGCTTTGAATCCACAACTTTTTTTAATCAGACATAAATTCTGTCGATCACAAAATTTGTAAGTTTCGAACAAATTTGATTTTAATTGATTCCAAAGCCTATGACTGAAGTAGATATCACTAGTGCAAGCCAAAAATCATGCATCGTGGCATTACGAATCAGACTGTTTGACTTTGGCATCACCTGCGATTTTTCAGGATTCAAAAGACGTCAATTTTTAACTGGCCACCCGTGGAAAGCGGTGACAGTGACCCATTTGAAGGAAGAACATTTTTCTATGAGCCTGTAACTGGTCTGGAGATCCTAAAAATTATTGTCACTTTAAATAACTCCAAGTCATGTGGAATAGATGGTGTATCTAACCGAACCCTAAAAAACTTCGCATGTTTCATTGTTGAGGTACTAGCTGATATTTTCAAAAAGTGTTCTGTCTGGTGATTTTCCTGATGCACTGAAATGTGCGGATGTTGTACCCATATTCAAAAAAGGTGAAGCAGATTGCGTCTCGAACTACAGACCTATTTCTCTTCTTCCATCGGTAAGCAAAATTGTTTAAAAAGCTATACAAAATAGGGTAACAAAATTTTTAGATAAAATTGGTTTCATTAATTCTGCACATTTTGGTTTCCAAAAAGGGAAGTCTACCGAAGATGCTCTGTTAGAGTTTTGCTCTCAAATCTTTTCAAATTTAGACAACAAAATGAATACAGCGGGCCTATTTGTTGACATTCCGAAAGCTTTTGACATGGTCGATCACAAGATATTATTAAAAAAACTTTGAAAGTAGTTCAAATCTTTTTTGGCACATAGATCACAGAAAGTGAAAGTAGGAACAACCAGGAGTGGACTTAAATATATTGGTAAAGGCGTTCAACAAGGCTTGGTTTTAGGACCCCTTCTCTTCCTCATCTATATTATTTCTATATTTGAACTAAGTTTTAAGGGTAAACTAACGGCATTTGCTGATGATATCGGCTGTGTGTACGGTGCGGATAGCCCTTTGAATCTCATCTCAGATATAAACTGGGATCTTAGCTTACTGAGAGTATGGTTTGCTGAGCACAAGTTAGTTTTAAGTGCCAAAACTAAGGTTATGTTTTTCAGTTCATCCGCCCAGAACTCGAACAAGTCAAATTTACACGACCATGCACCGGAGTGTCCAAAATTCATGTTTCCTTCATGTACTTGCACTGCCTCGACCACACCGATGCATTGAGAAAATATTTTCGGTTCATACTCCGTAAATTCTTTTATTTAAGAGCTGTCTGTTCCACAACACTATTAAAAGCCATATATTATGCACTTTTCCATTCAAAGTTGCAATATGGTATTAACTGCTGGGGAGTGGCATATTTCAATAAATTACAGCCTATACTGATACTGCAAAAATATATGTTCAGGAAACTTTCCTAAGTTCCTAACTTTCCTTAAGCACAAATTTCAAAATTTAGAGCTGAGAACCATTTTTTGACAAAAATATAGAGATCTGAAAACCGAGGATTTTTGCAAAATTCTGCCGGACTATAGCCCACGATTTCAAAATGAATTTTTTTCCTGAAATCAACAGCTACATTTTCTAAGATGTGGATAACCACGAGTATCTCTTATTAAGCACAAATTCCAAAATTTAGCTCTGAAAACCATTTTTTGACAAAAATATAGAGAAATGAAAACCGAGGATTTTTTGCAAAATTCAGCTGGACTATAGCCCACGATTTCAAAATGCACTTTTTTCCTGAAATCGCAAATTAAGTTAGCTAAGATGTGGATAACCACGAGTATCTCTTATTAAGCACAAATTTCAAAATTTAGCTCTGAGAACCAATTTTTGACAAAAATATGGAGATATGAAAACCAAGGATTTTTTGCAAAATTCTGCTGGACTATAGCCCACGATTTCAAAATAAACTTTTTTCCTGAAATCAACAACTACGTTTTCTAAGATGTGGATAACCACAAGTATCTGTTAGTAAGTACAAATTTGAAATTTAGCTCTGAGAACCATTTTTTGACAAAAATATGGAGATATGAAAACCGAGGATTTTTTGCAAAATTCTGCTGGACTATAGCCCACGATTTCGAAATGCACATTTTTCCTACAATCGCAAACTACGTTTTCTAAGATGTGGCTAACCACGAGTATCTCTTATTAAGCACAAATTTCAAAATTTAGAGCGGAGAACCATTTTTTGACAAAAATATAGAGATATGAAAACCGAGGATTTTTTGCAAAATTCTGCTGGACTATAGCCCATGATTTCAAAATTAACTTTTTTTTCTACAATCGCAAACTACGTTTTCTAAGTAGTGGATAACCACGAGTATCTCTAATTAAGCACAAATTTCAAAATTTAGCTCTGAGAACCATTTTCTGACAAAAATATGGAGATATGAAAACCGAGGATTTTTTGCAAAATTCTGCTGGACTATAACCCACGATTTCAAAATGAACTTTTTTCCTGAAATCAACAACTACGTTTTCTAAGATGTGGATAACCACGAGTATCTCTAGTAACCACAAAAGATATGAAAACAGAGGATTTTTTGCAAAATTCTGCTGGACTATAGCCCACGATTTCAAAATGAACTTTTTTCCTGAAATCAACAACTACATTTTCTAAGATGTGGATAACCACAAGTATCTGTTAGTAAGTAAAAATTTGAAAATTTAGCTCTGAGAACCATTTTTTGACAAAAATATAGAGATATGAAAACCGAAGTTTTTTTGCAAAATTCTGCTGGACTGCCCACGATTTCGAAATGCACTTTTTTCCTGAAATCAACAACTACGTTTTCTTAGATGTGGATAACCACGAGTATCTCTTATTTAGCACAAATTTCAAAATTTAGAGCTGAGAACCATATTTTGAGAAAAATATAGAGATACGAAAAATGAGGACTTTTTGCAAAATTCTGCTGGACTATAGCCCACGATTTCAAAATGAACTTTTTTCCTGAAATCAACAACTACGTTTTCTAAGATGTGGATAACCACGAGTATCTCTTGTTAAGCACAAATTTCAAAATTTAGCTCTGAGAACCATTTCCTGACAAAAATATAGAGACATGAAAACCGAGGATTTTTTGCAAAATTCTGCTGGACTATAGCCCAGGATTTCAAAATGCACTTTTTTCCTGAAATCAACTACTACATTTTCTAAGATGTGGATAACCACGAGTATCTGTTAGTAAGTACAAATTTGACAATTTAGCTCTGAGAACCATTTTTTGACAAAAATATAGAGATATGAAAAGCGACGAGTATCTCTTGTTAAGCACAAATTTCAAAATTTAGCTCTGAGAACCATTTCCTGACAAAAATATAGAGATATGAAAACCGAGGATTTTTTGCAAAATTCTGCTGGACTATATCCCAGGATTTCAAAATGCACTTTTTTCCTGAAATCAACTACTACATTTTCTAAGATGTGGATAACCACGAGTATCTGTTAGTAAGTACAAATTTGACAATTTAGCTCTGAGAACCAATTTTTTGACAAAAATATAGAGATATGAAAACCGAGGATTTTTTGCAAAATTCTGCTGGACTATAGCCCAGGATTTCAAAATGCACTTTTTTCCTGAAATCAACAACTACGTTTTCTAAGACGTGGATAACCACGATTATCTGTTTTTAAGTAAAAATTTGAAAATTTAGCTCTGAGAACCATTTTTTGACAAAAATATAGAGATATGAAAACCGAGGATTTTTTGCAAAATTCTGCTGGACTATAGCCCACGATTTCAAAATGAACTTTTTTCCTGAAATCAACAACTACGTTTTCTAAGATGTGGATAACCACGAGTATCTGTTAGTAAGTTCAAATTTGAAAATTAAGTTCTGAGAACCATTTTTTGACAAAAATATAGAGATATGAAAACCGAGGATTTTTTGCAAAATTCTGCTGGAGTATAGCCCACGATTTCAAAATGAACTTTTTTCCTGAAATCAACAACTACGTTTTCTTAGATGTGGATCACCACGAGTATCTGTTAGAAAGTACAAATTTGAAAATTAAGCTCTGAGAACCATTTTTTGACAAAAATATAGAGATATGAAAACCGAGGATTTTTTGCAAAATTCTGCTGGACTATAGCCCAGGATTTCAAAATGCACTTTTTTCCTGAAATCAACAACTACGTTTTCTAAGATGTGGATAACCACGAGTATCTGTTAGAAAGTACAAATTTGAAAATTAAGCTCTGAGAACCATTTTTTGACAAAAATATAGAGACATGAAAGCCGAAGATTTTTTGCAAAATTCTGCTGGACTGTAGCCCACGATTTCAAAATGAACTTTTTTCCTGAAATCAACAACTACGTTTTCTAAGATGTGGATAACCACGAGTATCTCTTATTAACCACAAATTTCAAAATTTTGAGCTGAGAACCATTTTTTGACAAAAATATAGAGATATGAAAACCGAGGATTTTTTGCAAAATTCTGCTGGACTATAGTCCACGATTTCAAAATGAACTTTTTTCCTGAAATCAACAACTACGTTTTCTAAGATGTGGATAACCAAAAGCATCTGTTAGTAAGTACAAATTTGACAATTTAGCTCTGAGAACCAATTTTTTGACAAAAATATAGAGATATGAAAACCGAGGATTTTTTGCAAAATTCTGCTGGACTATTTTCCAGCATTTCGAAATGCACTTTTTTCCTACAATCGCAAACTACGTTTTCCAAGATGTGGCTAGCCACGAGTATCTCTTATTAGGCATAAATTTCAAAATTTAGAAAGGAGAACCATTTTTTGACAAAAATATAGAGATATGAAAACCGAGGATTTTTTGCAAAATTCTGCTGGACTATAGCCCAGGATTTCAAAATGCACTTTTTTCCTGAAATCAACAACTACGTTTTCTAAGATGTGGATAACCACGAGTATCTCTTATTAACCACAAATTTCAAAATTTTGAGCTGAGAACCATTTTTTGACAAAAATATAGAGATATGAAAACCGAGGATTTTTTGCAAAATTCTGCTGGACTATAGTCCACGATTTCAAAATGAACTTTTTTCCTGAAATCAACAACTACGTTTTCTAATATGTGGATAACCACGAGTATCTGTTAGTAGGTACAAATTTGAAAATTTAGCTCTGAGAACCATTTTTTGACAAAAATATAGAGATATGAAAACCGAGGATTTTTTGCAAAATTCTGCTGGACTATAGCCCAGGATTTCAAAATGCACTTTTTTCCTGAAATCAACAACTACGTTTTCTAAGATGTGGATAACCACGAGTATCTCTTATTAACCACAAATTTCAAAATTTTGAGCTGAGAACCATTTTTTGACAAAAATATAGAGATATGAAAACCGAGGATTTTTTGCAAAATTCTGCTGGACTATAGTCCACGATTTCAAAATACACTTTTTTCCTAAAATCAACAACTACGTTTTCTAATATGTGGATAACCACGAGTATCTGTTAGTAAGTACAAATTTGAAAATTTAGCTCTGAGAACCATTTTTTGACAAAAATATAGAGATATGAAAACCGAGGATTTTTTGCAAAATTCTGCTGGACTATAGTCCACGATTTCAAAATGAGCTTTTTTCCTGAAATCAACAACTACGTTTTCTAAGATGTGGATAACCACAAGCATCCGTTAGTAAGTACAAATTTGACAATTTAGCTCTGAGAACCAATTTTTTGACAAAAATATAGAGATATGAAAACCGAGGATTTTTTGCAAAATTCTGCTGGACTATTTTCCAGCATTTCGAAATGCACTTTTTTCCTACAATCGCAAACTACGTTTTCCAAGATGCGGCTAACCACGAGTATCTCTTATTAGGCATAAATTTCAAAATTGAGAAAGGAGAACCATTTTTTGACAAAAATAAAGAGATATGAAAACCGAGGATTTTTTGCAAAATTCTGCTGGACTATAGCCCAGGATTTCAAAATGCACTTTTTTCCTGAAATCAACAACTACGTTTTCTAAGATGTGGATAACCACGAGTATCTCTTATTAACCACAAATTTCAAAATTTTGAGCTGAGAACCAATTTTTGACAAAAATATAGAGATATGAAAACCGAGGATTTTTTGCAAAATTCTGCTGGACTATTTTCCAGCATTTCGAAATGCACTTTTTTCCTACAATCGCAAACTACGTTTTCCAAGATGCGGCTAACCACGAGTATCTCTTATTAGGCATAAATTTCAAAATTGAGAAAGGAGAACCATTTTTTGACAAAAATAAAGAGATATGAAAACCGAGGATTTTTTGCAAAATTCTGCTGGACTATAGCCCAGGATTTCAAAATGCACTTTTTTCCTGAAATCAACAACTACGTTTTCTAAGATGTGGATAACCACGAGTATCTCTTATTAACCACAAATTTCAAAATTTTGAGCTGAGAACCATTTTTTGACAAAAATATAGAGATATGAAAACCGAGGATTTTTGCAAAATTCTGCTGGACTATAGCCCAGGATTTCAAAATGCACTTTTTTCCTGAAATCAACAACTACGTTTTCTAAGATGTGGATAACCACGAGTATCTCTTATTAACCACAAATTTCAAAATTTTGAGCTGAGAACCATTTTTTGACAAAAATATAGAGATATGAAAACCGAGGATTTTTGCAAAATTCTGCTGAACTATAGTCCACGATTTCAAAATGCACTTTTTTCCTGAAATCAACAACTACGTTTTCTAATATGTGGATAACCACGAGTATCTGTTAGTAAGTACAAATTTGAAAATTTAGCTCTGAGAACCATTTTTTGACAAAAATGTAGAGATATGAAAACCGAGGATTTTTTGCAAAATTCTGCTGGACTATTTTCCAGCATTTCGAATGCACTTTTTTCCTACAATCGCAAACTACGTTTTCCAAGATGCGGCTAACCCTGAGTATCTCTTATTAGACATAAATTTCAAAATTGAGAAAGGAGAACCATTTTTTGACAAAAATAAAGAGATATGAAAACCGAGGATTTTTTGCAAAATTCTGCTGGACTATAGTCCACGATTTCAAAATGCACTTTTTTCCTGAAATCAACAACTACGTTTTCTAATATGTGGATAACCACGAGTATCTGTTAGTAAGTACAAATTTGAAAATTTAGCTCTGAGAACCATTTTTTGACAAAAATGTAGAGATATGAAAACCGAGGATTTTTTGCAAAATTCTGCTGGACTATAGTCCACGATTTCAAAATGAACTTTTTTCCTAAAATCAACAACTACGTTTCTAAGATGTGGATAACCACAAGCATCTGTTAGTAAGTACAAATTTGACAATTTAGCTCAGAGAACCAATTTTTTGACAAAAATATAGAGATATGAAAACCGAGGATTTTTTGCAAAATTCTGCTGGACTATTTTCCAGCATTTCGAATGCACTTTTTTCCTACAATCGCAAACTACGTTTTCCAAGATGCGGCTAACCACGAGTATCTCTTATTAGACATAAATTTCAAAATTGAGAAAGGAGAACCATTTTTTGACAAAAATAAAGAGATATGAAAACCGAGGATTTTTTGCAAAATTCTGCTGGACTATAGCCCAGGATTTCAAAATGCACTTTTTTCCTGAAATCAACAACTACGTTTTCTAATATGTGGATAACCACGAGTATCTGTTAGTAAGTACAAATTTGAAAATTTAGCTCTGAGAACCATTTTTTGACAAAAATATAGAGATATGAAAACCGAGGATTTTTTGCAAAGTTCTGCTGGACTATAGCCCAGGATTTCAAAATGCACTTTTTTCCTGAAATCAACAACTACGTTTTCTTAGATGTGGATAACCACGAGTATCTCTTATTAACCACAAGTTTCAAAATTTTGAGCTGAGAACCAATTTTTTGACAAAAATATAGAGATATGAAAACCGAGGATTTTTTGCAAAATTCTGCTGGACTATTTTCCAGCATTTCGAAATGCACTTTTTTCCTACAATCGCAAACTACGTTTTCCAAGATGTGGCTTACCACGAGTATCTCTTATTAGGCATAAATTTCAAAATTTAGAAAGGAGAACCATTTTTTGACAAAAATATAGAGATATGAAAACCGAGGATTTTTTGCAAAATTCTGCTGGAGTATAGCCCAGGATTTCAAAATGCACTTTTTTCCTGAAATCAACAACTACGTTTTCTAAGATGTGGATAACCACGAGTATCTCTTATTAACCACAAATTTCAAAATTTTGAGCTGAGAACCAATTTTTGACAAAAATATAGAGATATAAAAACCGAGGATTTTTTGCAAAATTCTGCTGGACTATAGTCCACGATTTCAAAATGCACTTTTTTCCTGAAATCAACAACTACGTTTTCTAAGATGTGGATAACCACGAGTATCTCTTATTAACCACAAATTTCAAAATTTTGAGCTGAGAACCATTTTTTGACAAAAATATAGAGATATGAAAACCGAGGATTTTTTGCAAAATTCTGCTGGACTATTTTCCAGCATTTCGAAATGCACTTTTTTCCTACAATCGCAAACTACGTTTTCCAAGATGCGGCTAACCACGAGTATCTCTAATTAGGCATAAATTTCAAAATTGAGAAAGGAGAACCATTTTTTGACAAAAATAAAGAGATATGAAAACCGAGGATTTTTTGCAAAATTCTGCTGGACTATAGCCCAGGATTTCAAAATGCACTTTTTTCCTGAAATCAACAACTACGTTTTCTAAGATGTGGATAACCACGAGTATCTCTTATTAACCACAAATTTCAAAATTTTGAGCTGAGAACCATTTTTTGACAAAAATATAGAGATATGAAAACCGAGGATTTTTGCAAAATTCTGCTGGACTATAGTCCACGATTTCAAAATGCACTTTTTTCCTGAAATCAACAACTACGTTTTCTAATATGTGGATAACCACGAGTATCTGTTAGTAAGTACAAATTTGAAAATTTAGCTCTGAGAACCATTTTTTGACAAAAATGTAGAGATATGAAAACCGAGGATTTTTTGCAAAATTCTGCTGGACTATTTTCCAGCATTTCGAATGCACTTTTTTCCTACAATCGCAAACTACGTTTTCCAAGATGCGGCTAACCACGAGTATCTCTTATTAGACATAAATTTCAAAATTGAGAAAGGAGAACCATTTTTTGACAAAAATAAAGAGATATGAAAACCGAGGATTTTTTGCAAAATTCTGCTGGACTATAGCCCAGGATTTCAAAATGCACTTTTTTCCTGAAATCAACAACTACGTTTTCTAATATGTGGATAACCACGAGTATCTGTTAGTAAGTACAAATTTGAAAATTTAGCTCTGAGAACTATTTTTTGACAAAAATATAGAGATATGAAAACCGAGGATTTTTTGCAAAGTTCTGCTGGACTATAGCCCAGGATTTCAAAATGCACTTTTTTCCTGAAATCAACAACTACGTTTTCTTAGATGTGGATAACCACGAGTATCTCTTATTAACCACAAGTTTCAAAATTTTGAGCTGAGAACCAATTTTTTGACAAAAATATAGAGATATGAAAACCGAGGATTTTTTGCAAAATTCTGCTGGACTATTTTCCAGCATTTCGAAATGCACTTTTTTCCTACAATCGCAAACTACGTTTTCCAAGATGTGGCTAACCACGAGTATCTCTTATTAGGCATAAATTTCAAAATTTAGAAAGGAGAACCATTTTTTGACAAAAATATAGAGATATGAAAACCGAGGATTTTTTGCAAAATTCTGCTGGACTATAGCCCAGGATTTCAAAATGCACTTTTTTCCTGAAATCAACAACTACGTTTTCTAAGATGTGGATAACCACGAGAATCTCTTATTAACCACAAATTTCAAAATTTTGAGCTGAGAACCAATTTTTTGACAAAAATATAGAGATATGAAAACCGAGGATTTTTTGCAAAATTCTGCTGGACTATTTTCCAGCATTTCGAAATGCACTTTTTTCCTACAATCGCAAACTACGTTTTCCAAGATGTGGCTAACCACGAGTATCTCTTTTTAGGCATAAATTTCAAAATTTAGGTAGGAGAACCATTTTTTGACAAAAATGTAGATATATGAAAACCGAGGATTTTTTGCAAAATTCTGCTGGACTATAGCCCAGGATTTCAAAATGCACTTTTTTCCTGAAATCAACAACTACGTTTTCTAAGATGTGGATAGCCACGAGTATCTCTTATTAAGCACAAATTTGCAATTAAGCTCTGAGAACCATTTTTTGACAAAAATATAGAGATATGAAAACCGAGGATTTTTTGCAAAATTCTGCTGGACTATAGCCCGCGATTTCGAAATGCACTTTTTTCCTACAATCGCAAACTATGTTTTCTAAGATGTGGATAACCACGAGTATCTCTTATTAAGCACAAATTTGAAAATTAAGCTCTGAGAACCATTTTTTGACAAAAATATAGAGATATGAAAACCGAGGATTTTTTGCAAAATTCTGCTGGACTATAGCCTGCGATTTCGAAATGCACTTTTTTCCTACAATCGCAAGCTATGTTTTCTAAGATGTGGATAACCACGAGTATCTCTTATTAAGCACAAATTTGAAAATTAAGCTCTGAGAACCATTTTTTGACAAAAATATAGAGATATGAAAACCGAGGATTTTTTGCAAAATTCTGCTGGACTATAGCCCAGGATTTCAAAATGCACTTTTTTCCTAAATCAACAACTACGTTTTCTAAGATGTGGATAACCACGAGTATCTGTTAGTTAGTACAAATTTGAAAATTTAGCTCTGAGAACCATTTTTTGACAAAAATAAAGAGATATGAAAACCGAGGATTTTTTGCAAAATTCTGCTGGACTACAGCCCAGGATTTCGAAATGAACTTTTTTCCTGAAATCAACAACTACGTTTTCTAAGATGTGGATAACCACGAGTATCTGTTAGTAAGTACAAATTTGAAAATTTAGCTCTGAGAACCATTTTTTGACAAAAATATAGAGATATGAAAACCGAGGATTTTTTGCAAAATTCTGCTATAGCCCACGATTTCAAAATGAACTTTTTTCCTGAAATCAACAACTACGTTTTCTAAGATGTGGATAACCACGAGTATCTGTTAGTAAGTACAAATTTGAAAATTTAGCTCTGAGAACCATTTTTTGACAAAAATATAGAGATATGAAAACCGAGGATTTTTTGCAAAATTCTGCTATAGCCCACGATTTCAAAATGAACTTTTTTCCTGAAATCAACAACTACGTTTTCTAAGATGTGGATAACCACGAGTATCTGTAAGTAAGTACAAATTTGAAAATTTAGCTCTGAGAACCATTTTTTGACAAAAATATAGAGATATGAAAACCGAGGATTTTTTGCAAAATTCTGCTATAGCCCACGATTTCAAAATGAACTTTTTTCCTGAAATCAACAACTACGTTTTCTAAGATGTGGATAACCACGAGTATCTCTTATTAAGCACAGATTTCAAAATTTAGAGCTGAGAACCATTTTTTGACAAAAATATAGAGATATGAAAACCGAGGATTTTTTGCAAAATTCTGCTGGACTATAGCCCGCGATTTCAAAATTAACTTTTTTCCTGAAATCAAAAACTACGTTTTCTAAGATGTGGATGACCACGAGTATCTCTTATTAAACACAAATTTCAAAATTTAGCTCTGAGAACCATTTTTTGACAAAAATATAGAGATATGTCAACCGAGGATTTTTTGCAAAATTCTGCTGGACTGTAGCCCAGGATTTCAAAATGAACTTTTTTCCTGAAATCAACAACTACGTTTTCTAAGATGTGGATAACCACGAGTATCTGTTAGTAAGTACAAATTTGAAAATTTAGCTCTGAGAACCATTTTTTGACAAAAATATAGAGATATGAAAACCGAGGATTTTTTGCAAAATTCTGCTGGACTATAGCCCAGGATTTCAGAATGAACTTTTTTCCTGAAATCAACAACTACGTTTTCTAAGATGTGGATAACAACGAGTATCTGTTAGTAAGTACAAATTTGAAAATTTAGCTCTGAGAACCATTTTTTGACAAAAATATAGAGATATGAAAACCGAGGATTTTTTGCAAAATTCTGCTATAGCCCACGATTTCAAAATGAACTTTTTTCTTGAAGTCAACAACTACGTTTTCTAAGATGTGGATAACCACGAGTATCTGTTAGTAAGTACAAATTTGAAAATTTAGCTCTGAGAACCATTTTTTGACAAAAATATAGAGATATGAAAACCGAGGATTTTTTGCAAAATTCTGCTATAGCCCACGATTTCAAAATGAACTTTTTTCCTGAAATCAAAAACTACGTTTTCTAAGATGTGGATAACCACGAGTATCTCTTATTAAGCACAGATTTCAAAATTTAGAGCTGAGAACCATTTTTTGACAAAAATATAGAGATATGAAAACCGAGGATTTTTTGCAAAATTCTGCTGGACTATAGCCCACGATTTCAAAATTAACTTTTTTCCTGAAATCAAAAACTACGTTTTCTAAGATGTGGATGTCCACGAGTATCTCTTATTAAACACAAATTTCAAAATTTAGCTCTGAGAACCATTTTTTGACAAAAATATAGAGATATGAAAACCGAGGATTTTTTGCAAAATTCTGCTGGACTATAGCCCAGGATTTCAAAATGCACTTTTTTCCTAAATCAACAACTACGTTTTCTAAGATGTGGATAACCACGAGTATCTGTTAGTTAGTACAAATTTGAAAATTTAGCTCTGAGAACCATTTTTTGACAAAAATATAGAGATATGAAAACCGAGGATTTTTTGCAAAATTCTGCTATAGCCCACGATTTCAAAATGAACTTTTTTCCTGAAATCAACAACTACGTTTTCTAAGATGTGGATAACCACGAGTATCTGTTAGTAAGTACAAATTTGAAAATTTAGCTCTGAGAACCATTTTTTGACAAAAATATAGAGATATGAAAACCGAGGATTTTTTGCAAAATTCTGCTATAGCCCACGATTTCAAAATGAACTTTTTTCCTGAAATCAACAACTACGTTTTCTAAGATGTGGATAACCACGAGTATCTCTTATTAAGCACAGATTTCAAAATTTAGAGCTGAGAACCATTTTTTGACAAAAATATAGAGATATGAAAACCGAGGATTTTTTGCAAAATTCTGCTGGACTATAGCCCACGATTTCAAAATTAACTTTTTTCCTGAAATCAAAAACTACGTTTTCTAAGATGTGGATGACCACGAGTATCTCTTATTAAACACAAATTTCAAAATTTAGCTCTGAGAACCATTTTTTGACAAAAATATAGAGATATGAAAACCGAGGATTTTTTGCAAAATTCTGCTGGACTATAGCCCAGGATTTCAAAATGCACTTTTTTCCTAAATCAACAACTACGTTTTCTAAGATGTGGATAACCACGAGTATCTGTTAGTTAGTACAAATTTGAAAATTTAGCTCTGAGAACCATTTTTTGACAAAAATATAGAGATATGAAAACCGAGGATTTTTTGCAAAATTCTGCTGGACTATAGCCCAGGATTTCAAAATGAACTTTTTTCCTGAAATCAACAACTACGTTTTCTAAGATGTGGATAACCACGAGTATCTGTTAGTAAGTACAAATTTGAAAATTTAGCTCTGAGAACCATTTTTTGACAAAAATATAGAGATATGAAAACCGAGGATTTTTTGCAAAATTCTGCTATAGCCCACGATTTCAAAATGAACTTTTTTCCTGAAATCAATAACTACGTTTTCTAAGATGTGGATAACCACGAGTATCTCTTATTAAGCACAGATTTCAAAATTTAGAGCTGAGAACCATTTTTTGACAAAAATATAGAGATATGAAAACCGAAAATTTTTTGCAAAATTCTGCTGGACTATAGCCCACGATTTCAAAATGAACTTTTTTCCTGAAATCAACAACTACGTTTTCTAAGATGTGGATAACCACGAGTATCTCTTATTAAGCACAGATTTCAAAATTTAGAGCTGAGAACCATTTTTTGACAAAAATATAGAGATATGAAAACCGAAGATTTTTTGCAAAATTCTGCTGGACTATAGCCCAGGATTTCAAAATGCACTTTTTCCTGAAATCAACAACTACGTTTTCTAAGATGTGGATAACCACGAGTATCTCTTATTAAGCACAAATTTCAAAATTTAGAGCTGAAATCCATTTTTTGACAAAAATATAGAGATATGAAAACCGAGGATTTTTTGAAAAATTCTGCTGGACTATAGCCCACGATTTCAAAATGAACTTTTTTCCTGAAATCAACAACTACGTTTTCTAAGATGTGGATAACCACGAGTATCTCTTATTAAGCACAAATTTCAAAATTTAGAGGTGAAAACCATTTTTTGACAAATATATAGAGATATGAAAACCGAGGATTTTTTTGCGAAATTCTGCACATTTAGTTTCTGTGCCTTGTTTTCGCACCACTGCACTTCGTAATTTTTATACAGTAATATGCTACCGTCTCTTCAATGAGTTACCTTTATCTATTAGGTCCGTAAGGACAGCGAGCATTTTTAAAACACAATTAAGAAATTGGCTCTTCAATTTAAAATATAAGGATTTGGAAAAACTTTTACATGGTTAAACCTAAATGAATGCAAAGTCTAGTCCTAACATTCTGGTGATCTTGAGTAATTTGTCTCTCTGTTCAATATCGACGTTAAGCTTTCTGTTGGCTTCTTCCATAAAAATTCTATATAATTATTGCTCTTATTTGGTTCAATTTCTTTGAATTTAAAAAAAAAAAAAAATGTAAGATTAATTTTTAATTTTTAAGGGTCACCCCACCCATATTTTGAATTTAAGTTTCGTTTGCTTTGAAGTGACAATCGAAACTATTTAATTCCTAATAAAGATGTCACTAATGTTTCTCATTTAATCCGTGATAAGTTTTAAGGCAATATGTATATTAATTAAATTTAACTGCATGAGAAATGATGAATAAAATGGAAAAAAAACTTCTAGTTATTTATTTGTATTTTAAACAACGTTTTGCATTTTGCAAACATGCAAATAAATAAACGCATTCTTACAATGGAAAATCGTAATAAATATACAAAATAAGATGGGTTCTAAAATTTACCCCTGCGGGACTGCCTTTTTTAGTAATTTGTTTCCGAAGTGAGAATACTTTTTAAATTTCAAACGCAAAGCCAGGTGATTTACTTTATAAAATGCTTTCAAGGGTCAAAGAAAATGACAAAGCCCTTGTCAAAATTTTGCCTTAGTTCTTCAAATACGTTTGCCATTTCAGTTGAGCAACTGTGATTTACAATTTACAAATTACTATCATCAAAATGAACTCTAATTTGTTTAGCAATCTTTCAAAAACCATAGACAAGCAGCGAAAATTGCTCATGTTCCTGTAGTCATAGTCAGGATTGTTCTTCTCACTTAATACGTCTTCAACTTAATTTGTCCATAACCAAGGTTTTTCATCATTTTGGTGGCCTGCTTATGCAGCTCCAATCAGTGATTTAGCTTCAAAAAATATTGTGTGCAAAAGAATCCTTGTCCTGATTTTAAGCATTCAACACCATAAGTTCGTTAACAATCTAAGAGTGTATCTTCTGGTTCCGCATTCTAGCTACCAAAATATGCCTTCATCAATCTTTCACACCTCACCTAGCATAAAGCATTAAATGGTCACTGAACTTTGAAATGTTAAACACGTTTCTGTTGATGATTTCATTTCAAACATGATATTTGTCAGATGGTTATCGAAATTACTGACAACGAATTGGGCGCTTCTTATCGGATAAACAATTGTTTTTGCGTTAGCTTCGGATGATCATTTCTCCTCAGATATTCTTTTTAAGGGCGTGTGAAATCTGAAGCTTATTTTCGTAGAGCATTGACTTCAAAGTAACTCCCAATAAAAAAATCTGCAGCGAGCGATTAATGCAAATCGCCAAATTGAAAAATTGAAATATCAGTTTTCACTCGAGCTATGTGTGTGATGGCACAGTATTTTTTGACTCAAATACCGTCCTGTCCGGAGTCCCGGAGTTTGTGGCAGTAAAATCATAAAGATCATTTTCTGTATCATTTACCAGTCACAGTTACCATGTTACCCACACTCCTCGAAAAATGAGGCCGGATGACAACTACAACGTAATAGACGCACTTTGCAGTGACTTCAAGTTAACGCGGCTTTTTAGAACCCAGAAGCACAAATTTTGTTTGGTTCCGTGTTCACGAAAATAGGCCTCGTCGACGTAGAAGATAAATGTTAAATTGTCAATGGGGTGTTAGGTCAACGCTGACAGTTCACCTGCGGCTTCTTAAGTCACAAAAACGAATTTGAACAACCACCACAAAGTTTTTCGGCACAGCTTCTGCCATATATTGTTTTAGTCTCTTCGGGCCAAATGAAGTCTTTGACTATTTGGCATTTAGCAACCTAAAATCTGTACTGAAAATCACCTTTTATTCCGCGAGAAATGTTAAGGATTATCGGGTCTCATGATTTATGGCTCATAATATGCAGATGATCACTTAAAAATACAAAAACCAGCATTTGCATTCGGTAACAGTTAACAAATTACACCAAATTCCAATGGAATGATGCGTTTTGGGTCATCTTGTTCATCCAATAAATTCTTTGATAACTATACCATGATCTAAGTTCGCTAGCCCCATTAACCTGTCACGGAATTTACTAGGTTTCCCATCAAAAGATTGAATTAGCCCAATGCAAATAAATATCCTTACAAAAGATTCAATTCTTTCTTATTCTTGCACTTATCCTTACCTCTTCGAATCCAAGTGGGAATAAAGATACCAATCTCGCTACTTCTAGTGGCCTTTTGGGAGCATTTCATTTACTCTTAAAGTCCCGTCCTTGACCATAAAAGGCTGATTCGACAGGAAATTTTTTCGCTATCGTAGCAGATAACTGGGGCCAGGATTGTCAGAGATAATTTTTTAATCCTCAAAAGGATATTAAACTTTTGGACTATTGGCTTTAAAAAAAAATTACCCAGAAAAGGCCAAACGACGAGGGTTGATGGAAATATGAAAAAATATTCATGCACTTATATCTCCCCTTCTTTTGTGAGAAGATAGCATAAATTTCTTGCCATAAAAAAAAAATAACCATGTCGTGGTGGAAGTGCCCAGAAATGTCCTAGCCGTCGGTTACACATCTGTGTCAAGAGTATGTACGTGTTCCTGTTCGGCTTTAAAAATCTTGTGGTCACAATGAAAGTTTCATGATTTACCGATGGTTTTGCCACCGGAGGATAATTGTAGCTCAAGGCTTTTAGTTATAAAACTCGTTATCCTGGTGTGAAGTTTATCATCTTTTGTTTGATTTGTCTTTTGAATTGTTAATTCGGATCCGAAGGGAAGATTATCACTGGAGCTGTTTGTTGACAAACTACGTGATAATGGGTGGTTGATGACTCATGAACTAATTAAATCTCTTCTCTCATCGTACTTCCGGAATAGCGGAAAGATTACGTCTCACTTTAATTGAATTGCCGGAGGGTATTTGTTTAATGGTATTTTAATAATGTTGGGTTGAATGTAAATTTGGTTGAAGCTGCCCAAAGCTTTCACTTGTTAACTTTCAGAAATTGATGTAAACATCTGGTAAGTTCATACAGAGTCACACCTTTAAGAAATTTACTGCACCACCCCTTATATTTAGTTGGTAGCGAAGATGGATGCCTTTCTTGCTTAAGAATCTGTTTTTTATTGGATCAATTTATAGGGCCCAGAATCGAATTCTATAAGAAGTCTTGACCTGTAATCCTGTTTTCGAAATCAATCCTGCCACCGTATACTATTTGGATAAAATCAATGGCACAGGAACGATTGCACAGTGAGGATTATCCAACTACATAAGTGGGTGGACGTAAATAAACATCTTATTGTGCTGGAATTTCAAGTTCTTAAATCTTATACAAGGATTATATCATTTATAAACGATGTCTTTCGTGCAGTAAAAATCCAAATAAAACAACCATCAACCATGGTTTCGATCATGAAAAGAGCGGTCATCCTGAAAAAAGGTGCTATGCGGAAGGTGAGAGCTATGCAGTTTTAGCCTCCAGTTGAGCGTAGCGAGACAGGTTAAATTTTAAAAACAACAGTCGGTTAACCCTACTGAAAATTACCGGCGGTGACGTGGCGTCGCATGCAAATAATCAAACAAAATCAATAACTGGTTTTCGCATTGAAATTTGGATTTTGTTTTTCATTGACATTTTTTGCATGTAATAATAATTCTTTTCTTAATCATTTTCCTCGCTCTGTGCAACGTGCACATTATAAATAACAACGAAAATACCATAAGGGCTATTGAAATACTTAAAAACGACAGTGATACAAGGGTTACTGAAAGGATAACATTCGTGTTTTCCAACGATATGCTTTCGATGCTTCCTTCAGGCTCGTTCATTCATCCTTCGTTCTTGATGAGAATGCACAACATCATCCAATGCATGAATTCCACACAAATATTAATATGTGTGTTTTAATTCCCACTCATTACATCGTCAATTATAATCGAGGTTGCCTTACTTTTTATTTATTAACAATCCACTTTTGAGTCCTCGTCGAAACGAGTGCAGATTTAATTTAATTTAAACAGTAAACGAACGTTTAGAGTGCATAAATGAACTTAATCGATGCAATTAATGTCAGCATTGCTATTTTTATGATTATGACAATTTACCGACACGTTAACACAAAATTAACTTAGCCTTTTGTATAGGCCTTTTGTTTTAATTCACCGATCATGAACCGCCAGAAGGCTGAATTGTCCATAGACTGGCTTCCAATAAATTCATAAATCAAATTGAAATTGATACGAAGATGGTCGCACACGGCTTTAAGCCGCCTCCTTTGCCACTTGGCATGCATGCACAACTGTCATTCAATCAAATTAAAAGGTTTCGAATCGGATAAAAGTAACGGCGGTATCAATGGACTAGTCGACCAGCCAGCGATAGTAGTCTTAGCAAGTGGGTGGCAAAGTTCGAGTTAAATATGCATTCGAAGGGTACTGGACCAACATTCTGTATACACAAAATTTTGATTTACGATTTTTAAATATTATTTTATTTTGAATTTAAAATATCCTACTTCTTGGCGTTAGACTGAGTTGCGATTAAAAGAAAAAATTGATTTAGGTGCGAGTAGGCTGGCAATTTTATTTGCTCCCACCATCAACTTCAGTTTCTGTTATAAAAACATCATTTGCGAATTAAATATAAATAAATCACACTTTTCTCTCGAAACAAACTAAGGCACCTTATTTTTGTAGCTTTTGGAACTGCCCATGCTTCTGCAACATGTAGCAGAATGGGGATGATGAAGAAAAAGGGCAGTTATTTGAGAAACACAGCTTCAATCTATCTCAGCTAAGATTGCGATCCGGAACAATCACCGGTTGGAAGTTTACATATATGTGGATCGAATTTTATACACTCTTAGTGCTACTTGAATCTTGAATCAATCCGCATGCAAACAAATGGACAAACTCGTATAAAGGCGACCAAGGACCTATAACGACATTATATATTCAAAAACGGAAAATCTGTGGCATAGATTACAACTGTCACAAAAGACTGCAAAGTTTAGGATGTGGATTCAACGGAGCCAGACGCAGTAGAATGTCAATATCTCTTTAATTCCAAAATAAGTAAGGAAAGCACTTCCGACGGATAAGTAGGAAAGCAAAACATCACAACAGCTTGCGACTGTAAAGACGATGTTTTTTGATACCTACTTAATGGCCATCAAAACTATACAACTTCAATACAATTTGGGGGTTCGCACCCAGTAAGAAAGCTATCCCTCCAACCAAAAAATTCATCCCCTCAACCTGCAAAAAGATTTGTACGAATCGCAGAGTTAGAAAATCAATGACTGTGTCTGTACAATAAAGAAAAAGCCAACGTGCAAGCCTTGACGTACTTTTTTAACCATAATCACCAAAAAAATGTTCATCTTTTTTGAAGTCACTTAAGCCCTTTAAATACTGACAGCTATTTTTTACTGAACTTCTTCAAATTGCCCTAGTTTAAGCAGCTTGTCAATCGGGTGGAACTCTGAAATGTGATGCCAAAATTTAAAGCCCCAGTAAAACACTGGTATATCTTTAAGCTCAACTCAACTCTCTGAGCAAATGTCTTAACTATAACTTTATACTTTTAACTGTGTATCTAAAGGCGACGCTGTAATATTGTACACCATAAAAACGAATGAGTTCACTGAAAATCTTTAATTAATTTAAGTATTCAAGAATTATTTCCCATAATTCTAGAAAAAAGTCTAATATACAAAAAAAATTTAAAAAGATTGCATTTTTTGGCGAATACTTTCATGGAATTTAAGGCAAAGAATACAAGCTCTTGAGTAGGTAAAGGTAGGTAGGTAGGTAGTCCCTCAAGGATCTATTTTAGGGCCATAATTGTTCTCCCTCTTTGTAAATGATATTACAGGATAAGTAACGTTTTGTTTGTTTGTTTATTGTAGCGAAAATATTTACATTGTTGACTCTTAAGTATATTGCACATTAGAGATTTGGAAAAAATTACCTTACTACTAACAATTTTCCAATACGTTTACAATTTCTATCAAAAAATGTATTAATAGACTTTGGGCGAAGGAAAAGATACAGAAAAAACCTTCGTAATAACAGAAGCAGAAGCTTGGTAGAAATAAATATAAAGGAAAAAATAGAAACAATAAATAAATAAAGAAGCATAAATCAATCTATCAATCTAATTAATATACAAAAATGAAATAATATAAATATAAGAGTAAATATTTTTGATTGACCCAATACATTTTCCGACGCACTGCATCTTGCGTTATACCTATCAATTAGCTTAATTATCGACATTCTCCATCTTCGACAGAGAATGGAGCTCGTGTATCGAAAACTGTCATCCAAGGTTCAGGATCATTTTTAGAACCTTGTTTTGAATCCGCCGCAATCTATGGATGTGGCACTTGCACAAGTTCCCCATACTGGACAGCCGTAAAATAAAATGTCATGAAATAACTTGAGTTTATTTTCATTGCTCATTTTCGATTTTGGGTTTAAGAAAGGATATAGACCTTTTATTGTAAGGTTCACTATATTTAAAAAAAAAAGGAGTTTGACTGACATCCATTTATAGAGACTTGAAAATTTCTGCCTGTTAAGAAGAATCTTATAATCTTAATTATGTAGAGCTTTTGTAACAATCCATTGTGCCATACTCTGTCAAATGCCTTTTCGGCGTCAAGAAAAACTACTCCAATACTTGCCTTCGAATTAAAATTTGTTTTAATGTGCTTTGTGATACGGTGAGTTTTTCCTGGTTTTGGTACAGGTATAAACTTTGCTAACTTCAAAAAAGCTGGAAAGTTACCTAGCTTTGAGCAGGTATTGAAAACCCATTGGAGAGTTTCTATGTAGTTTTAATAAACTAATTGAATTGCGTTTGAAAGACCAACTATTTCTGTTTTCATATTATTTCTACATGCTTATATTTCTTCTAGTTTTTCTCTTCGGAAATATATATAAATGTGTATCTATTAGTAGCTTCTTTACAAGAATAGTATAAGTATTTCGAATAAATATATAAATTAAAACAAAAAAAAAACAAAAATACTTCATATCATTCTGGCTGAAATCAGTAGATAAAAAAAATTGTTTTGCATCTGCTACAGTAAAAGCAAATACAAGTTTATCAGTTTAGCGTTTCACAGTGTGTTGTGAACGTATAGAATTCTTCACTGAATGGAGAGAAAATGATTCCAATATTGCCATTTAATTACGTCCCTCAAGACAAATGGTATCCTCCGAAAACCATAGCAATATTGGGGAACACATGCAATCACTTTTCGATTTAATTAGAAAAACGCTTACATATGCGAATAAATTATCCCAAGCCGATGCCTATGAATCGAGTATCGGAACTCATTCGATTAAAAAGGTATGCCTCCGTTGGGAACACCAAGTCTTAATCTACAATCTGATCAGCATCAGCATAATATTGGCATCATTTTGCACATAAATTGATTTTGATGAGCAAACCTTACAAGAGCATTCTCTTTATTTTTGAATAATTAAGACCTTTTGTACGTGTCGTGTTTTTGCGTTACGCCTACGCTCGATATCCTTGAGGGAGTTACAGGGAATTCTATGCAAAGTAATAGACCAAGAGCTCTCTAGAGCCCATTTTATTCCGGAAACATTTACGAAATGAACATGCGTCTAAGTGTATCATTTAACATTCACACCAAGTGTATTTATTTCACATTCCAGTACATATTATGTCATAAAATATTCCTACGAGAGAGATGCACATCAACGTTGCCGGAACCGTGACTGCCATGAAGACTCCATTTAAGGAATAAATATTCATCTTGGAAAATCAAATAAAAGTATTATTTTATTTTCTACTTTGTATCAAGCATGGATTTAACGTAGTCTCCTCATAATTTTCCAAACCCAGGACGCCGCATTAGCGGTCATGACTTGACTGTCATCTTCCAATTTCTGGCGAAGTTGGTAAAGCGCCTGCCTTTCAATTGATTCGATTGATAGGTCCCAGGTTCGATTTCTAGAGTGGTCTAGTTTTTCGAATCTGGTTCAGTCACCATTTGCCATTGGGACAAAGTAAATGGCATTATCACTGGATTGATCGACCAGCGATAGTAGTCTCACTAATGGGTGGCACTGTTGAAGTGGTTGTTGTATCGGCTCAATTCCCAGTCCGTGTTGTCTAAATAGTGGTCTGTGTAGATTGTATGTAGATGGCTCTGCTGTGAAGGCATAACACTGACAGCGGGGTATTTAGCTAAAGCTTCCAAACTTTGAAAGTACATATATCAAAATCTTATGTCGAATAAAACACTGCGAACTAGGCGAAAGCTTATAGGTTGATATCAAAATCTACAAAATCTTTCATTCTTCTCCTAATTCTTCCGCTTGCTCTGTGCTACACTCATTAGAAGAGTATTCATGTCCTCAAAAAAAAAAAAACACCACGCCGGCTCGCAATCTTCTTACTTGGTCTGCGCAGGAAGAACCTGATAAAGTGGCTCCCTTTTCTAAATATTCTACAACAACAATTCCTTCAGCTTCCCAAAAAACTTATGCCATGACGTTCCATGCCGTACTCGACACTTTGAATTTCTTCGGCATTGGTTAAGAGCGTCGCTTCCAGGTCATTGATTGCTGTTTGGATTCAGGATCAATATCAGCACTGAACATTGAATACTGTCATACGAGATCCCTGTGACTCTAGCTGTATCCCTGATGGTCACTCTTCGAACTAGTCAACATACATTTTCGCTTTTTTTTCACATTGTCTTCAGTCAGGGGCGTGGATGGACGTCCTTTGCTGTAATCATCTTCAGTAGATGTTCTTCCAAGCTTAAACTCCTTGGCCCAGTGCCCAACGTTGGAATATGAAGGAGCAGGATTCCTGTTTGTTTCCGATAAGTCGTTGTGTATGTCCTTGGTAGACAGACGTACTTAATGACAGCTCTAATTTAGTTTTTCTCCATTACGATTTGCTCTCTTCGACGGAATCGTAGCCTCATCTATGCTCTCTTTTCCTATATAAACTAAATACGAAGGTTGTTCTTTAAAATGATGACAAGATCTCGTCCGACGAACTCAGACAAGTAACCACATCATAGAAGACAAGCATCGAGAAGGACGTCCAAACGTACATGTCCTACATGTGAGAAGATGTTCATAAGTCGAAGATCTCGTTTAAGCGAGAAGAGACCATCAGATATTAAGATGAACTTCAAGTGTTCGCAATGTTAACGGCAGACATACATTATTATTTTGGATCACCCATTGACTGGCAACCCAAATCTACAGAATTGTTTTTGTAGGGAGTTTCAAGAGTTAAAAACCATTTGCGTTTGATGCAGCCCGAGCTGTTGAATGTGACAAAAATGCCAAAATTAAGAGCTTTCTTTTGTTTTGAAAAAAACTGCGAAAAAAGATTTTGAAAAAGTGAGTAGTTAGTTCTGTTATCCATACAAGACTAGCCCACCACTTTCTACGTATATCTGATGCTCGGGATTCCACTTAGGTAGCGTACCCATCCGGGCGACTATAGTTAACGGATTTTTACCAAACTGACTATATCATTAAAGAGCTTGTAGACGGAAGGGGCTCACTGACTTAAATTGCTGCACCAGTTGGATCTTATACGGACAGTAGATCAATCTTAAAAGCAATCAGCAATCCAAATAACAACTCCCACCTTGTTTCCGAAACAAGCAATAAAATAACTTTTATGCCAGAAAGAATAAAGCTGATGTGGGTCCCAAGCCGATAAAGCTGCTCAGCCAAAAACTTTAACGTTTTTACAAAAAAAGATCTCAAATCAAATATGCAAAAATATCTGAGAACCAAACAGCAAGTCGATTGAAACCTTTATTATCATCATTATAAAAAAGTAAATGCCGGTAAATCTCCTTATAGTATATCGAAAACAAAGATTTCAAACTTCGTTCGATTAAGACTTGGGCATACCGAAGCTACCCACCAACACCTGCTTAGCCAAGCAAACACTCCCATTTGTCCCACCTGCAACGTAAATTTAGAAATATCTCATATAATTGTACAATCTTAAAGCCTATAGTTGAATCCTTATTTAAAAATGAATTCTTTTATGATGTTCTAAGAAACCGTAATAACAAAAACATTCTAAATATTGACAATTATTTTTTCCGCCATAAAATTAAGTCTTTAGTTTCTTTTTACTGTTTATAAAACAGAGCCAATAGTCTCCGCAGCTAGGCTCCTTTATTCATTTTTATATTATCATGTAATTTTTATTACTTGCTAATAAACGATAATAATAACAAAAATAATAATAATAATAATAATTATAATAATAATAATAATAATAATAATAATAATAATAATAATAATAATAATAATAATAATAATAATAATAATAATAATAATAATAATAATAATAATAATAATAATAATAATAATAATAATAATAATAATAATAATAATAATAATAATAATAATAATAATAATAATAATAATAATAATTATAATAATAATAATAATAATAATAATAATAATAATAATAATAATAATAATAATTCCAGTATTGAAACTTACTGGAAAAGTATCTGGTCCAATATGCAGGCCCACGAGGAAGACAGAACCTGGATAAGAAAAGAGGAAACCAAAACATCCATAATCCCACGAATGGATCCGGCGGATCCTACCGAGGAGAAAATAAGATCTGCCATAAAGAAAACGCATAATTGGCCAATTACTTGTCTTTGCACGCTATATAAAATCCTAACATCCTGTATGGCAACAAAAATTTACCAACATCTGAAAGACAATGCAGTCTTGGCGATTGAGCAAAAAGGATTAAGGGCTCTCAAGGCTGCAAGGAACAGTTAACAATAGATGCTGACGTTATGGAGCAGGCTTACAAAAAGAATAGAAATATATTCACATTCTTCATAGACTACAAAAAAGCTGTTGATAGTGTGCCACACTTATGGCTTATTAAAGTGATGGAAATATACAAAAAAAATGCCAAATTTTATTTCAATCCTCAAGCACCTGGGAAGTAACCCTCTACACGCAGCACAGCGGAGGACGCATCACCTCCCCAAAAATACGTATTAGTAGAGGAATACTACAAGGCGACAGTTTAAGTCCACTATGGTTTTGTATGGCCCTAAATCCACTCTCTACTACACTTAACTCCACTAGATATGGGTACCTAATAAAAACTGAAGATGGACTTCAACATAAGCTTACACACTTAATGAACATGGATGACATTAAGCTCTACGCTGGTACGGATAGGCAAATGCTCAGTCTACTTAAACTAGTCGAGGATTTCTCTTCTGACACCAAAATGTCATTTGGCATCGAACAATGCCGACGCTTAAGTGTTGTTAAAGGCTAATTGTTGCAAAGAAACTATGAACTGCTAACTGGAGAAGCAATGGAAGCGATCACCCAAAATGAGCCATATAAATACCTAGGAATCAAACAACACAAGGATATCAAACAACAAATTGCAAAGGTGTTTCTCCATAGAACGAAAGACTTACTTCGTTCTAAGCTTAATGGCAAAAACTTGATAAAAGCAATAAACGCCTTCGCTATACCTATCCTGCCGTACACATTCGGTATTATTAAGTGGACCCAAACGGACCTTGAGGAATTGAAGCGGTCAACGCGAAGACAAATGACGAAGTATAAGGTCGAGAGAACTATGCTCCCTAGACATCTTGGAGGGCGCGGGCTGATTGATATAAGCCACATATGCAGCAAGCAAATAGCAAATCTTCGCAGATATTTTTGCAACCAAAATTATAGTTTACATCAGACGGTAGTAAGCAGCGATGACAACTGCACTCCATTGAATTTAAAGCATAATCGTAAAAATGAATATGAGACTGACTCTTCAAATACTACCCGCAAGCTACAGGAGTGGAAGGCAAAGGAAATTCATGGCAATAGCCTTAAATAGACTTGGAGATGTCAAACGCTTGGCTCACAAATGCAGATATCTCCGCGGAAACAGAAGCGTTCATGATTGCGATTAAAGATCAAGTTATTGCAACAAAGAACTACTGCAAATATGTGTTGAGATACCAAATCGAAGACGATAAATGTAGAAGGTGCTCCCAGCAATCAGAGCAAACCTTACAAGAGCATTCTCTTTATTTTTGAATAATTAAGACCTTTTGTACGTGTCGTGTTTTTGCGTTACGCCTACGCTCGATATCCTTGAGGGAGTTACAGGGAATTCTATGCAAAGTAATAGACCAAGAGCTCTCTAGAGCCCATTTTATTCCGGAAACATTTACGAAATGAACATGCGTCTAAGTGTATCATTTAACATTCACACCAAGTGTATTTATTTCACATTCCAGTACATATTATGTCATAAAATATTCCTACGAGAGAGATGCACATCAACGTTGCCGGAACCGTGACTGCCATGAAGACTCCATTTAAGGAATAAATATTCATCTTGGAAAATCAAATAAAAGTATTATTTTATTTTCTACTTTGTATCAAGCATGGATTTAACGTAGTCTCCTCATAATTTTCCAAACCCAGGACGCCGCATTAGCGGTCATGACTTGACTGTCATCTTCCAATTTCTGGCGAAGTTGGTAAAGCGCCTGCCTTTCAATTGATTCGATTGATAGGTCCCACGTTCGATTTCTAGAGTGGTCTAGTTTTTCGAATCTGGTTCAGTCACCATTTGCCATTGGGACAAAGTAAATGGCATTATCACTGGATTGATCGACCAGCGATAGTAGTCTCACTAATGGGTGGCACTGTTGAAGTGGTTGTTGTATCGGCTCAATTCCCAGTCCGTGTTGTCTAAATAGTGGTCTGTGTAGATTGTATGTAGATGGCTCTGCTGTGAAGGCATAACACTGACAGCGGGGTATTTAGCTAAAGCTTCCAAACTTTGAAAGTACATATATCAAAATCTTATGTCGAATAAAACACTGCGAACTAGGCGAAAGCTTATAGGTTGATATCAAAATCTACAAAATCTTTCATTCTTCTCCTAATTCTTCCGCTTGCTCTGTGCTACACTCATTAGAAGAGTATTCATGTCCTCAAAAAAAAAAAAACACCACGCCGGCTCGCAATCTTCTTACTTGGTCTGCGCAGGAAGAACCTGATAAAGTGGCTCCCTTTTCTAAATATTCTACAACAACAATTCCTTCAGCTTCCCAAAAAACTTATGCCATGACGTTCCATGCCGTACTCGACACTTTGAATTTCTTCGGCATTGGTTAAGAGCGTCGCTTCCAGGTCATTGATTGCTGTTTGGATTCAGGATCAATATCAGCACTGAACATTGAATACTGTCATACGAGATCCCTGTGACTCTAGCTGTATCCCTGATGGTCACTCTTCGAACTAGTCAACATACATTTTCGCTTTTTTTTCACATTGTCTTCAGTCAGGGCGTGGATGGACGTCCTTTGCTGTAATCATCTTCAGTAGATGTTCTTCCAAGCTTAAACTCCTTGGCCCAGTGCCCACGTTGGAATATGAAGGAGCAGGATTCCTGTTTGTTTCCGATAAGTCGTTGTGTATGTCCTTGGTAGACAGACGTACTTAATGACAGCTCTAATTAGTTTTTCTCCATTACGATTTGCTCTCTTCGACGAATCGTAGCCTCATCTATGCTCTCTTTTCCTATATAAACTAAATACGAAGGTTGTTCTTTAAAATGATGACAAGATCTCGTCCGACGAACTCAGACATGTAACCCACATCATAGAAGACAAGCATCGAGAAGGACGTCCAAACGTACATGTCCTACATGTGAGAAGATGTTCATAAGTCGAAGATCTCGTTTAAGCGAGAAGAGACCATCAGATATTAAGATGAACTTCAAGTGTTCGCAATGTTAACGGCAGACATACATTATTATTTTGGATCACCCATTGACTGGCAACCCAAATCTACAGAATTGTTTTTGTAGGGAGTTTCAAGAGTTAAAAACCATTTGCGTTTGATGCGAGCCCGAGCTGTTGAATGTGACAAAAATGCCAAAATTAAGAGCTTTCTTTTGTTTTGAAAAAAACTGCGAAAAAAGATTTTGAAAAAGTGAGTAGTTAGTTCTGTTATCCATACAAGACTAGCCCACCACTTTCTACGTATATCTGATGCTCGGGATTCCACTTAGGTAGCGTACCCATCCGGGCGACTATAGTTAACGGATTTTTACCAAACTGACTATATCATTAAAGAGCTTGTAGACGGAAGGGGCTCACTGACTTAAATTGCTGCACCAGTTGGATCTTATACGGACAGTAGATCAATCTTAAAAGCAATCAGCAATCCAAATAACAACTCCCACCTTGTTTCCGAAACAAGCAATAAAATAACTTTTATGCCAGAAAGAATAAAGCTGATGTGGGTCCCAAGCCGATAAAGCTGCTCAGCCAAAAACTTTAACGTTTTTACAAAAAAAGATCTCAAATCAAATATGCAAAAATATCTGAGAACCAAACAGCAAGTCGATTGAAACCTTTATTATCATCATTATAAAAAAGTAAATGCCGGTAAATCTCCTTATAGTATATCGAAAACAAAGATTTCAAACTTCGTTCGATTAAGACTTGGGCATACCGAAGCTACCCACCAACACCTGCTTAGCCAAGCAAACACTCCCATTTGTCCCACCTGCAACGTAAATTTAGAAATATCTCATATAATTGTACAATCTTAAAGCCTATAGTTGAATCCTTATTTAAAAATGAATTCTTTTATGATGTTCTAAGAAACCGTAATAACAAAAACATTCTAAATATTGACAATTATTTTTTCCGCCATAAAATTAAGTCTTTAGTTTCTTTTTACTGTTTATAAAACAGAGCCAATAGTCTCCGCAGCTAGGCTCCTTTATTCATTTTTATATTATCATGTAATTTTTATTACTTGCTAATAAACGATAATAATAACAAAAATAATAATAATAATAATAATTATAATAATAATAATAATAATAATAATAATAATAATAATAATAATAATAATAATAATAATAATAATAATAATAATAATAATAATAATAATAATAATAATAATAATAATAATAATAATAATAATAATAATAATAATAATAATAATAATAATAATAATAATAATAATAATAATAATAATAATAATTATAATAATAATAATAATAATAATAATAATAATAATAATAATAATAATAATAATAATAATTCCAGTATTGAAACTTACTGGAAAAGTATCTGGTCCAATATGCAGGCCCACGAGGAAGACAGAACCTGGATAAGAAAAGAGGAAACCAAAACATCCATAATCCCACGAATGGATCCGGCGGATCCTACCGAGGAGAAAATAAGATCTGCCATAAAGAAAACGCATAATTGGCCAATTACTTGTCTTTGCACGCTATATAAAATCCTAACATCCTGTATGGCAACAAAAATTTACCAACATCTGAAAGACAATGCAGTCTTGGCGATTGAGCAAAAAGGATTAAGGGCTCTCAAGGCTGCAAGGAACAGTTAACAATAGATGCTGACGTTATGGAGCAGGCTTACAAAAAGAATAGAAATATATTCACATTCTTCATAGACTACAAAAAAGCTGTTGATAGTGTGCCACACTTATGGCTTATTAAAGTGATGGAAATATACAAAAAAAATGCCAAATTTTATTTCAATCCTCAAGCACCTGGGAAGTAACCCTCTACACGCAGCACAGCGGAGGACGCATCACCTCCCCAAAAATACGTATTAGTAGAGGAATACTACAAGGCGACAGTTTAAGTCCACTATGGTTTTGTATGGCCCTAAATCCACTCTCTACTACACTTAACTCCACTAGATATGGGTACCTAATAAAAACTGAAGATGGACTTCAACATAAGCTTACACACTTAATGAACATGGATGACATTAAGCTCTACGCTGGTACGGATAGGCAAATGCTCAGTCTACTTAAACTAGTCGAGGATTTCTCTTCTGACACCAAAATGTCATTTGGCATCGAACAATGCCGACGCTTAAGTGTTGTTAAAGGCTAATTGTTGCAAAGAAACTATGAACTGCTAACTGGAGAAGCAATGGAAGCGATCACCCAAAATGAGCCATATAAATACCTAGGAATCAAACAACACAAGGATATCAAACAACAAATTGCAAAGGTGTTTCTCCATAGAACGAAAGACTTACTTCGTTCTAAGCTTAATGGCAAAAACTTGATAAAAGCAATAAACGCCTTCGCTATACCTATCCTGCCGTACACATTCGGTATTATTAAGTGGACCCAAACGGACCTTGAGGAATTGAAGCGGTCAACGCGAAGACAAATGACGAAGTATAAGGTCGAGAGAACTATGCTCCCTAGACATCTTGGAGGGCGCGGGCTGATTGATATAAGCCACATATGCAGCAAGCAAATAGCAAATCTTCGCAGATATTTTTGCAACCAAAATTATAGTTTACATCAGACGGTAGTAAGCAGCGATGACAACTGCACTCCATTGAATTTAAAGCATAATCGTAAAAATGAATATGAGACTGACTCTTCAAATACTACCCGCAAGCTACAGGAGTGGAAGGCAAAGGAAATTCATGGCAATAGCCTTAAATAGACTTGGAGATGTCAAACGCTTGGCTCACAAATGCAGATATCTCCGCGGAAACAGAAGCGTTCATGATTGCGATTAAAGATCAAGTTATTGCAACAAAGAACTACTGCAAATATGTGTTGAGATACCAAATCGAAGACGATAAATGTAGAAGGTGCTCCCAGCAATCAGAGACAAATACAAATACAACCCTGAAGTAGTACTAGAAAACAATGTATGTAAACTTAACTGGGACCGGACTGTGCTAACTGATCATCTGGTTGGGAACAACAGACCCGACCTAGTTTTAGTAAGGAAACAATCCAGAGAAACCTTTCTCATAGACATCGGAATTCCAAACAGCCATAATCTGGAAAGCTACTACCGGGAAAAAGAAAATAAATACCAACGGCTTGCAGAAGAAATAAAACATATCTGGAGACAGGAAATGGTAAAAGTTGTACCGATAGTTAAATCATCCACTGGAAAAGCGCCAAATAACTTCATTAGTAATCTGAGCTCTATAGGTATCGAAAGAAAAGCCATAGCAATACAGAAATCTGTTATTCTATCAACAACAGCGATAGTACGCTCAACAATAATCTTAAAATATTAAAACGAATAGCTAGCAATAAAACAAATAACACAACAAAACAGCGAGACAAAAACAGTGCTGAAGTGACTTGCAGTCCGACTGCCGTCATGTTCAGCTTAAATGGACTCCCCCTCGCGCGGTATGGGGAGGGGGAAGAGGCGTGGGATAATAATAATAATAATAATAAAAATAATAATAATAATAATAATAATAATAATTATAATAATAATAATAATAATAATAATGATAATAATAATAACAATAATAATAATAATAATAATAATATACGAGCGGAGGACAGGCTCTAATCTCTTCTTCTTCATACTGACTGGCAGAAGCCAATCTGCATAGTTTAGTCACATCGTTAAATTTAGGTCCTTGTTCACACTAAGCTCAACGGAAGCGATGGCTTCTTCAGGGCGCGCAGTTTACCCTCGTTTTATGAATATAAACTATTTCAACATACAAAGGAATAAACTGATCCATAGTTTTCCATATACGCTGGTTAGATTGATAATAATGACCACTGTAAAGTTGGCCCAGAGTACTCAAGGATCGAAAGAAACAAACCCGATTTTCAAATACTGTTTGGATGTATAGTAAGTCCTTGCACGGAACTTAGCAAAGTAAACAGAATACACAGCTTCCAGTCTGACAGCAAATTTGATAGACAGTTCTATCTATTCTATTCCAAGCCTCTAAAAAAAAAGCGGTCATATGCGAGTCGGACACGCACACGATGGGTCCCATGCAAAAAGACATGGTTCTGGATCAGCCTGATTTTTATTACAGCTTTAAGTGACCGCGACTTAAAGCAGTTGATAATCGTTTCAGCTTGATAGCTCCACGTGTTCTGACAGACAGACAGACAAACAGAAAAAGAATTGATCCCGTTTTCTCTGTTGCAGTACAGAACCCTTAAAATTGTCGTTTCTTCCAGCAAAGCCAAAGTACTCATAATAAATTCATTTGAATCAATCAGAATACATTATGAAAGAAGGCATGCCAATAAGTTTATTTACTTGCCAACAAATAGGTTATAATGCCCTCGTCTGACCTTAGGTCTCTGAGATGCCTCTAGCCATAAAGTTGAGAGATTTTATAAAATCAGTCACGATACATCTCCACCTTCTTTGACGTACAGTGTCAAACCAAAAAAAAACACATGCTTACAATGGCAAGGATGTTCACGAAGAGTACAACAGGATTGATTTGTTTTCCATGGTCAACCTCGCCTTCATGTTACTCACGTTCTGTTGTGTACATAACAATTTTTGTTGATTTGCTTATTTAAGTTTTATTCCTCGAGCTAGACGCCTTTTTCCGCCTACAGCCACTTGGAATTCCATACGCATGCACAAAGGATAAACATTGCTTGAAAGGACGCTACCCCATAAAAATCTGACTCCGTTTGTAGCGAATTCACATCACAGTTGGTCATTGCCAAATTACAAGCCAGAAGTGTTGGGAAGTTCATGAGATACGTCTCGTATGTCAGCACATAGTGTGCGTTCCTGTAGATCCTGTGCAGCAGCTCTCTAATTCCCAATCGAATATAAAATGAATGAACGCTGATACGAGTAGCTTCGAGGAGTACTCTGCAATCATTTTGAAAGATTGCAGGTATTACGTTGACCAAGTCAATGATGTCGAGTGTGCGGGTGTGTTTATGATGTGCCTGGTGGAGATGTCGATGGAATTCAAGCATACGGAGCCTGCTTGTATGCCAACTCGGAATCAGTGTTTGCTGTGCTATTTTCAGAAGGATAACAGCTCGGCTACCAGTCGAATAGGCAGGACATGTTTGCTAAGCGATGATGTACGGGCACTATTCCGTGTCCCCTATATCCATGTTCTTAGATCCTGCAAACGACATGTAATTGCCAATGGCCAAGTCGAATACCTTCATTTGGCGGAAGTGTTTCGTGGGCAATGATGTTTACATTGTGTGTATGCCATTGAGTGTCCTTTGACATCTTGCCCGGATAGTGACACTACGAACTGTGAGTGTGTTTGATTGTGTACTTACCTCTAATTGCATTGTGGACGAAGCATTTGCTCCACACCGAGCTGAATAGTTCCCATTAAGGAGTTTGGAGTAAGTTTTAATCGCATTGACCTTTGGCGCGACAAAAACGTTGTTGTATGTTTCGTTGACTGAGTAGTTTCTGAAGGGTTAAAGGAGTGGACAAATCACTTTACACGACTCTCGATAAAAGTTTTCCCCATCAGATTTGATGAAGAGGTTCCCGCAAATTGCTTTATGAAATGAGACTACTCGGTGTATATAAGGAAGCCAGGGGAGGAAAACATAAAAAAAAAATATTTTCCAAGATGCGGAAGGGGTTTACTTTTACGCACCCGTATGACAGAAACATTCGGGCAGAAGGTTTTGTTTGCGTGGGCAATGTGAAACAGGGAACAGGCGAATTCTAATCGAATCAGTCAGAAAACCCCGCAACCAAGGTACGACAACAGAAAACAGCTTCTGGCTAATCGATTTTGCAGTACCTCGTAAAACGTTGGTAAGAAGCAAAAGACTTTCAAGACAAGGAATCTACGATCTTTGAAATGCAAACTAATTCAACCATGTTCTGACAGTTGGACCAAATAGCTCGCCTGTCTAACGAGAAGGAAGCTTTAGCGTGATAAGAGTAGCCAGAGCCTCAAGAGTGTGCATGAGGGAAAGAATCATCCCGACATCATCAAAAGAGAAAGCCGAAACGATAATAGGTCACAAGCCTTAACCTCAAAGGAATCCTTGTTTGATGGTATACTCACAAGCGCTACAGTCAAAAAAGTGTTAAAGCGGAAGGAGAAGCTTGGCTCAGCTTTCAATGTTCGATAATGCTTTTCAAACTTGTCAAAGGTGTTATGGTATGATGCATGCACAGAGTTCTCAAGCAAATATGGAAGGTTAAATTATGCCGTCAATTAGCAAAGGTTTCGAAAAAACTGTCAATAGAACCCTGACTAAGTGGGTACAGGACAAAAATATAATTCCAGATAATCAATTCGGTTTTGGAGCGGGGCATGATTGCATACATGCCGCGTCTAAACTGGTTTCAGACGTCCAATGGTACAAAGCTAAGAAACAATGCACGGGTGCCTGTCTGGTGGACTTGGAGAAGGCCTACAATAACGTTTGGTTAGAAACGCTCTTTTACAAGTTGATCAGGCTTGGCATAAGCAAACCACTAGTGAAAATGCTTTATAATATTCTTACCAAAAGATGGTTCGTTGTGAAGAATGGCTTCTTCTATGTTTATTTTCAAGTTAATAACAGAAATACAAGGTGCGGTTTATTCTCCGATACTTTTCAGCATTTTTACGACTGATCTTGTAGGTTCTCTTCACCATGGTATTGCGTCACAGTCGACTTGATTGTGTACAGATCGAGAGCAACGATTGATGTCATCAGATGTAATTTGCAATGTGACTGTAATAAGATTCAGCGTTATTGTGATGACTGGAAGTTAAAGATAAACTACGAGAAATCGGAAACAATATTTTTCAGGACCCCATTGTCAAGTGCCTCTAGGGATACAAGAAAAAACTGGCGAAAATTCTTGATCGTGGGACAACATGGGCAACCATTAGCAAACAGAAGTGTAGTCGTATACCTAGGGCTCTGGCTCGATCATTATCTATATTTCAACAAACATACAGATGCGACATCATTAGCCAGAGCCAAAGCGGCTTTAGCCATGAAGAAGAGACTGTTTTACAACATCTAACTCGATACCAGGGTAAAGGTCATCTGCTATATGGCTCTCGTTAGGCCTATGGTTATTTATGGTTGCCCCGTGTGGTTCAACTTGACAGAAAATTCGGTAGAAAAGATTCGAGTTTTAAAAAGACAATGTCTCAGGACTTTTCTTCATTTATATAGAGCTCAATACAAAAAATTCTATCGCAATGAGGTCCTTTACGAAGGGGCCAACCTTGTTAGATTGGATAATTTCCTTATTAAGATTATTCGAAGACACATTGCAAGAACAATGACTTCGATCAACAACCTGATCTCTGGGGCTTTCTACATCAACGATTTGTACCATGAGAGTGTTCGCCTAAGTGGCTTTGTCCCTCCGGAGGCCTTCCTCTTCTTCGATTCAAAAGGTTTGATACAAAATAGTACGGTAATGCCGCTTATATTTCACATCGCCCGTTCAGGTGTAGACAGGCGAATCATTTACAATCCAGACATCGTCCACATTACCGAAGATTGCCTTCGGTTCAGCAGAGCGGTTTCAAACCGCGATGTGATAGATGCTTAAAGGAAACCAACAATTTTGGTGGCTTTTAGAAAATTGATAGGAAACTCTGTCGTCGACACCCTTCAAACTCCATATGGGGCAAAATCGGATACGTTTCTTTTTAACTTCCCATCTGGAAGCTCTTCTTTGAAAAGCTTTGGCCGGCGTGCATAGACTTAAGTTTTCTTACCGTAAGTAGGATAAGTTTGGAAAATATATATTATTATATTACATATATAAAAATATATAAATATATATTTTCGTAGATTTTTAAGCGAATGTAAAGGGTGATTTTTTAGCTATTATCTTTTTGGCAACACCGCTTTAAACAGGTGACGCACGTTTCGTGTTTTGTTTCACTGTCAAACATCTTCAGTTTGGTCTATAATTTAACCATGAATCGTCTTACAAACGAACAACGCTTGCAAATTATTGAATTTTATTATCAAAATGCGCGCGCGCTTCTTCCATTTTATGGTCAGTTTAATCGACCTACTGAAGCAGCTATTCGGGCTATTGTGACTAAATTTCGCACCAAATTTACATTGTTGGACATTAAACCACCAACACGCTTACGTAGAGTGCAAACTGAAGAAAATAACGCAGCTGTATCGGCCAGTGTTAATGATGACCAGCAATTATCGATACGTCGCCGTTCGCAGCAATTGGGCTTCTGTTACTCAACAACGTGGAAAATTTTGCGGAAGAATTTAGGTGTGATGCCTTTCAAAATACAGCTGGTGCAAGAATTGAAGCCGAACGACCTACCGCAACGTAAAATGTTTGGTGAATGGGCTCTTGGAAAGTTGGCCGAAGATCCACTTTTTTACCGAAAAATTGTGTTCAGCGACGAAGCTCATTTTTGGCTCAATGGGTACGTAAATAAGCAGAATTGTCGATTTTGGAGTAAATATCAGCTAGAAGCATTGCAAGAGCTACCAATGCATCCAGAAAAAGTCACAGTTTGGTGCGGTTTATGGGCTGTCGGCATCATTGGACAGTACTTCTTCAAAGATGATACCCAAAATGCAAGAGCTTGACTTGCATGACATGTGATTTCAACAAGACGGTGCCACATGCCACACAGCACGCTCAACAATGGACTTATTGGGAGGCGTGTTCGGTGAACATTTTATTTCACGTTCGGGACCGGTCAATTGGCCGCCTAGATCGTGCGATTTAACGCCTTTAAACTATTTTTTGTGGGGCTATGTTAAAGCTCATGTCTATACAGACAAGCCCACTTCAATTGAGGCATTGGAAGACAACATTGAAGCATTTATTCGTGAGATACCGGCCGAAATGTTGGAAAGAGTATGCCAAAATTGGACTAAGCGGATGGACCATTTGAGGCGCAGTCAAGGTCAACATTTGCATGAAATAATCTTCAAACATTAAATAATATGGACCGTACTATCGATTCAAATAAAGATTTCATGCATTTTTCTGAATTTTATGTGTTTTTTTTTTTAAACTTTTCAAAAAAAACTAGCTTTTAAAAAATCACCCTTTATATATATAGTTTTAAGCACGTATTCTAAGTAATTTTAATGTAGTTTTAAGCTTTAGATTTAGAATTAAAAACGTCCGAAGTTTTATTTTTTTTTCCAAAATTTTCTTAGATTAATAATTCTTAATATTATTAAATAAATAAAATAAGTTTTTTTAAGTCGAAAGACATAGAGTTAAGTGCTAGGTTTAGTTATGAGCGCACGCGAAGGGCCAGTAAGTGAGTTAAATAAAATAAATTTATATAACCTAATGAGAAAATCAAAAAAAATCATTCAAAAGTAAAAAAAAGTTTATGACTAGACAATAAGACCTATATGACCCATCATGATTGGTTTTCAAGAGCTTCAGATGCGTACACTTGCTGTTGTTGCCTTTAAGATTCTATCTAACATACTGTGTGAACCACTGAAGCAGCACATTCTACAAAGTTAACACTCTATTCGGAACTCCGACCTTCCGAAAAAGTTTCTTCGAACTTCATAGGAGACTTTTTCAACCTGCTAAGAGGTTTTTACATATCACACAACAACTAGGCTAAAAGTGTAGGGATATTTGTTTCCTATCAGTAATGGATAAATAACACATACAGGTAACTTACAATTTTAAGACCTCCAGTGATAATCACAGGATCAATACCGTAAAATGGCAAATCTTAACCATGAACATAAACAGTTTAGTTTGATGAATGTTATTGGAACACGAGTGTCAACTCTGTACACATAAATTCGATGACCCTTTACCTTTCCAAATCCGAACTTACTAGTGTGACTCCAGGCCCGGCAGATCGACGATCGACCAAATATTCACACTAAGGCAAATCCTGGAAGAGATCAACGAATTTTAAGTTGCGAATCACCCTCTCTTCATCGACTTCAAAGACGCATATGATAGCAACCAAAATTTAATTATTTTCAAAGTTGCAAAGTTTTTAGAAGGAAGCTGATCCGCCGTTGATTTTTATTTTTTACACTGGAAAAATAAGTCAAATCCTTTCAATCAAATAATGGAAAAACGAACGTCATTCCTAACTTTTTTATAATTACTTTTAATGAAAACAGCGAATTTCTACATACATCCGCAAGACAAAAGTAAGTGGAATTTAATTCACCTGATTTTTTGAAATTTCACATTTGATAGATGAATTCTTAAAAAGGCGTAGTGGCCGGTTTAAAACGACGCTTTGACTGCGTAGCGTTGACAACTCTTACGCGACGCACTTCAGGCGCTTTGACATATGTTTTGACAATCAGCTGTTTGCAAAAATACCAAAACAAAAATCATTCTATTTTCTGGGTTCAGGGCCCAAGTCGCAAAGGCTTTTGAGGTTTCAAAAAGTATAAATTAAAATTATTTCTAATACAAAATTGAATTTTTTACTAATTAGCCTTTTAGCAGATTAAAATGCCGCCGTTTTCTTTGTCATGTTGATTATCCCTTCGATAATATTATACGGAGCCTTCAGGACTTTAAGGTTATCCAGGAACGTGGAGAAATCCAAATCGCGCTTCCTCTTCATTGTCGTAGGCGCTTGCTAAACAACCAGCTTTGGAAAAGAGAAATTCTCCTCCTTAGAATGTTCCAAAATACCGTCTTCAGCTTCTGTATTTCTCCCAATTTGTCTGCATCAGCTTAAAATACCCCTTGTGTGTACAGACGGATTTTAAAACTGCAAGGAGTCGAAAAATTCCCCATCGCAATTTTTTTTTTCTCTCACGTACCGGTCACGAAGGCTCTTAAAGCTTTGTGTGCGGTCCTCAACTTAAACGGAGGTTATTCATATTCCTGGTAAACTTACTAAAATGAATATGCAGTCACAATTCGTGGTCTATTTAATATGTCGGCAATTATTCGCCACCGCAAATTCCGCTTCACAATATTTTTCTAATTCCTGTTCTAAGTACTGAAGGGAAAGTCTTCCTTCCACACAAGGGCAATTAATGTTTCCTTGAACGACATATTCTGAAAACGATATTTGTACATTAATTTTATAATCAAATTTTTCGTATGCGCAGTTGTGTCTCAATAACTGTCCTCTTCAAGTGTCAAAGCGCAGCAAAAGTTCAATTGTTTTAACGTCTGTTTCGGCGCTTTGTTGCGTGGCTCTTACGAGTCATTGCGTTTGTCAACTCAACGCGACGCAGTCGAAGCGTGTATGTGAATGGAAACACACATTTCCTATGTTTAAATAACTGCGTTGCTCCGAATCTGTCAACGTAACGTAGTCAAAGGGAATTGCGCATAAAGTGTAGCTAAAAATTGACATCTCATGCTGTTTTTTTAAGTCTCGAATTTACTTCGAAGGTAGATATCATCATGCAAAACCTGGGTGATTAAAATATTTTTTATTCTAAATGATAAAGGCCGACCAGTTTTAAGAAAAGTATTTTTAATCACTTTAAAAACTTTCTGCTATAATTGTGTTTAAAAAAGTTCTCACAGCATTTTTTGGCATGGGATAAGCAACAAAGCTGACATTTATAAACTCAGCTCCTGTTAAAAAAGAACGAATTCATTTTGAAATTGTACCAACCTATTTAAGGGTGCATTCTAGTCTAGGAATTTAAAAAATCGATTTTCTTTTATACTTTCAAAGTTTAACTATTCAAGAATATGTCTACAAGAGGATTTTTCAAAATTCAAATTATTTTCGGAGACATCGGTATTTTGCTAACCCGGCATCCAAACTGGTTCGGCCGGAACTAATCGAAAACAAAACAAACAAAAGACATTAGGGATTCTCCGTCTACCGGAACCCACATTTCTCAGTAAAATCTTTTGTATTTTTTGTAATACAAGAACCCAAGGTGACTTGTATCTTTTATATTTAGTGTTCACTTACGTCCAGCAGCTTACATTTGAATTTTAACCTTCAAACCACGTGGACGTACATATGTGCTGTGAGTGAAATTAAAATATGGTGAAATATTTTTTTGAATAAAATGAATAAAAAAATCTTCAGTGAAAAGGATTACGCGTCTAGATCAACAAACAAAAAGGCGATTTCATGGCAATAGTCTCTTAACACTTTGACTTGAACTTTCGATCCAAAACGTATTTATTCCGAACCTAAGAGGATTGAGATAGCGACATTTATTGCTGTTTGTATTTTTATTGAAGGTTTCACTCCTATTTTAAAAATAATGGAGCTTATGGGAATTAAAATTGGTCCGGAAGCTCATTCATTTGCTGTGAAACGAGACAACGCCCGGATTGACCGCTCCGAGATGCGAGCATCCAACGCATAAAAGGTGGCCAGAACTGCTCGATATGAAGAGAGAAACGCTTAAAATTGTTTTTTTTTTTAAATCGAGGAAGGTACTAAGCAAGAATGGCAGATTGAATAAATATAAGTCTACAATAACATTTCATGACTTAGACTGCGAAAAACTTTACGCGAAACTTTGAACGCGTTTTTTTCGAAACTGTCTTGTTCAAAACAATACCCACGATTTCCCAGGTTCTAGTGGACGGATGTACCTGAAATTTTTAGAGAATCTTCTTTATGCCCATCCCCTTTACTTTTTACAAAAAATGATTTTTTTTCAGGCAGTCGCCATTTTGTGAAAAAAAAAATCTTTCCAACTTTTCCTTAGTTTCAGACATTGCGACATTACTCTAGATTAATAATCCTTTTTTCTTGCTTTCAGATTGCTGGGAGGGTTGAAATCGTGGGTATTGTTGCGCGCCAATTTTTTGAGAATCTCACTTCATCAACTGCTAATTTTTGAAATTTTCAAATTATTTATTTTTTTATTTTTTCTGTATTCTTGTTATGTTAATAAATAAATAATAAAAAAAATGGATGGTTAAAATATTAATTGCCTTTTTTGTATGACACAAAATTACATGAAATTCATGCCTCTAGACTAGAATAGCCCCTTAAATTGAGTCTCGATTGTCGAAAAACAGATTTTTTTGTATGGGAACCCAGCTTAATTTTCCACTTTATATATATGAATATGCCGTTTCCAATATATCAAGCAAAAAACGACGGTGCCACGAATCTGAATGATATAGCAGAGAATTGCACTATTATCAATATAACTTGCAGTCCTTGGCTTTTTCCAGCCCCGAAATGAAACCCACACCCAATGATTTAACTGAAAGTTAAGAGGATCTGATTGCCTCAAAAAGCAAACATGCAAACATGCACGTTGAATAACTAAGGGCGATAGCATTACTTGAACAGAAACATGCAACTTGCCTTGTTTATGCTCAAAGAAATGCTCTCAATAATCTTTTCTCATAGCCTTTTTTCCAAACGTACGCTCTTTTTAAATTTCAGCATGTTCAAGAGATAAATAAATAATTTTACACATATTCTTGTCGGGCAAAGTCCATACGGAGAAGAGGCCCCCTGCTGACGTTAAATTGAAACGTTTGCAAGTAATAAAAAACAAAGCAATTGGTCCCAGAGCAATGCTTTAAGGACAACAATACAAACTTAAATTGATTCTAAATGTATCAATACGTTTATCCTGGTAACCACCTCAAGAACAACCTGTGTTGTTACACCGACCCCCATCACATGAACAAATAATTAATTTCACCCAAAAAAAAAAGGTACAATCACCTTGATCCTCATTTATTATAAACAAATTTCAAACACGAATTTAAAAGGAGCCTCTGGGTATATATAAAAAATCAATAGCAAGTACCAATACATTTCAAATGGTCGCCAGAACAGGTCCCTACACCTCATGTCTTATTCAGGACATACATTTTGTATTCACACTTTAAGTAAACTGAAATGAACTTTCACTTTCAAATCCATTTAAGCTTCATGTGGCAAGTCATCCATTTGGCAAGGAACATTCTGTGCGTCGCATCCATCGACTGTCGCAGAATTCCGAAAGTCATCCCCTTTGCAGGTTTACTACTATTCCTGTGAACTTGATATTTCGCATGATGACGTGTGGGCGAACTTTTGAAATCAATTACTTCACATGTTGTGAATGTGACATCTCCATTGAAGAGGACGAGTGTTCCTGAAGTGCTGAACTGGAATTGTCGGAGAGGATCAAATAAATAAAAATACCAACTTCATTGTGATGCTAAGGCTTGCGTAGAAACTATTTTCAAGCTAGGTTCATGTCCAACAAAATTGATTTCTTATTTTAGTTTGAGCTACGATTCCAAGGGTAGAATCGGATATTAATTTCACATCTTTTTTTGTCTTTGTTTCGCAATGTACATCTGGACCAGCGTTGCCAGATTTTTTTCACCAAGTCGGAATTTTGGAACTTTTTGAGTGAAAACAGTGGGATCCTTTGAATTGAATTTAAATTATGTAAACGTTTAGTCATAGAAATTGTATTTTAATAAAAATACAATATTTTAAATCATATTTACCCTATCGTTAAATAGTTAAATAGAAAACAAAATCAAAAAAATTGTATTCATTAGAAAAATATGGCGTTTCAAACAATAGTCTGTGGAGTGAGTGTTACAAATTGCAACTTACAAATAAGAATTACTTATTCATGATATTTTTGTGAAGATTGAACTTCTTTTAAAGTTTCATTTTTCTCTTTAATCCAGATGAAGAACTCTTCACAGGACAGCTGTAGATTAAACTGGATGAGTAATTCTGCTTTCATTAATTTCACGGAGTATTTATTTCTGTCTTCCGACCATTTCAAATTCAACTGGGAAAAAACGTGTTCAGGAAAGTAGTTTGATGTTGCGATACTTAATATGAAAGACACTAGTTTAAACATATTCCTGGTATCTTTTTTTTGGAAACTATTTAAAGAGCTGGTGCCATTTCTGTGCGGTTATGGCAGTGTTGCGATTTCCCACTATAATATGTGCAAGGATGAATTCTTCATATAAGTTATCTACCGAAATATCGCCTGTCAATTTTCTTTCAAGATACAGCATTTTCAATCATTTCAAAACTAACTTCACTTTTCAGGTTTATGAATTCAAGTCTAGAAAATTTTTTTTCATCTGAAAAATTATAATGTTTGTCTACATATTGTTGGCCATTTATGTAAAAAGTTTTCAAGTCTTCGATGCCTTTGGTCCTTTTAGATTCAACCAATTTATTTAAGATCTGTTTCGCCTGGTGGCTGAAAAACCCATCCTTTAGCCTTTCAGTCAACCGGAGAGAGCGGAAGAGGCACAATGATTAATGCATTTCTGTTATGGCAATTTCATTTCCCTGGGACTCTTTTATTAATGTACCAAAAACACTCATCGCATTGTGAACAAAATGCAAGTAAGCTAGAGTTTTTGTTTCCTCTGCTTCAGAGTAAAAAATCTATTCAACGGATTTCGCACATGATTCTTGCTTATCAAAGATAGAGCAACAGAAATCTTGTATTTACGTGATGAAATAATTCGACCGACTGCATTTCCGTAGTGTATTGCTATCGGCTCTTTGCCTGAGTTAAATTGAATCGACCCAATATCCTGTTGCCAGAGAAGTGCATTTGCAGAGTTCAATGGAGTTTCTGCATATATCGTAAGCCAGCCTGCGAAAGAGGAAGCCAATCAAAGAGTGACCGGTGAACATACCAGGCAGCCAAGAAAATTAGTTTTGTTTTGCGACCACTGTTGTAAGTCCAAAATATTTTTGTTTTTTACAGAAATGAACTTGTTTCCAATAGCTCTTTCGTAGTTGCTTTGAATTGGAGCTAAGGCATGTCGACTAATAAGACTAAGTGAGAAAAATGAAATTTAAAATGAACGCAGTCACTTATGGTCATACTAGTAAGATGTCGCCTCAAATCCGTGGGACCGTGTTCCCTAGCTCACTGTCATCGGTGTGGAGGCATTCATTGCGCGGGGAAGTTGCGTAGTCCGAATAATAAAAAAATGTTGAATCAATCATTTTTTTTTCTTTGTCTTTGATGTTTGAAAATTATGACATGGAACGAATAAGGTCATCTAATAATGATTTCTCTGATTTTCGAGATGATGACGAAGTCATGATTCAGGTTCATGAATGACTGAAAGACTGTCGGTGGATATTACCCATCGCCCTTTTAAATTACTTGCATATTTTGCAGCTTGCAGAAGCGCAATAGCTTCGGCAGACAAAAATAGTTGCATGATTAGGTAAGATACCGCACCTTATCAGACTCGCATCTTGTTTGACAACTGCAAAACCCGAGTGATGATCTGTTTTCGAGCCATCGGAGAATAAAAATGTCCATCCCTTTGACTTCAAGACTTCTACATAGCGAGCGGAATAAACATGTTGGTGTACGTTCATTTTGTTTGTTTTGACAAAATGCAGTTTCAAAAGATTTCAAACTGAAAGACTATGGTGGAAAAGCTTAATTTTGTGCGGTAAGCTGAGCTCATCAATAGATTTCAAAATAAGAGAGATAGCTGAGTGGACTTTGGTCTGTAGCTTAGATTGAATGGATGCTATACTATCTTTCAGTACTGATTTGGCCGGAAACAAAATTTTATGATTTATTTAATTTTTCTTTTTCTTACCCTACTTTTTGTATAAGCATTTGTGTTTTTTTCAATTTATTTCATGGTTCTTTTTTCAAGATGTTACAAATGTAAATGACTATTTACAATTTTACTTTTCACAAGCCCGATGATCCCAGAGCCTTCGACATCAATAAGACAGGAAAGAACAGATCATACTAAAAGCAGACCCTCTGAAAGGTTATACCGCAAGGTTTCATGGCAGTTCTAGTTCGGACGATGACGAAGATAAATTGTCACTTGAAAAATACAAACAATAAGAAAAAGGCTATTAACAACAGAGGAACACCAGACACCAAAGATCTTTTCAACCAAGCAGGAAAAAAAAGAATATGACATTAATCAATGGTGGTAATAAAAAGAGCCAGGAGGCTTATTTTTGTTTTGACGAGGAAAGGATGGCTGACATGAGGCAAACCTCTCAAGGTGTGCGTCGGTTGGTTAGCAGACGATACAGATGATTCCGAGTGCGCTAATGGCTGTTAAACAACGATATTTATTATTATTTTGAAGACTGTAAACATAACTTTTGTTTTTTATTTAACTATCAAATGTTCTTATCTTATTTTAATTATTTAATTTTTTTGAATTCTTGGGCTTAGTTAACATACCATAGTATAACAAAGCCTACAGACAAGGCTTTTTTAAAATGTCTAATTGGTGTCTCATTCTTCTTTCAATGGCAGGCCTAAGATTTCGATCTAAGTTGACTGTCAAAATCAATACAAAAAATTAAGCCTTTTTTGAGACCTTATTAACTTGGTCCCGGAATTTCGGGACTTTATATATTTGAGAAACTAATGCAAGTTTCGTCTTATGATATTTGAGGCTCGATCCTCTGCTACGAGCCCTATCAATGATAGAGATAGATAATAATGTTTTTATTTTTTTGATAACTCAAAGAGTCTCGAAACTTTCTTGAGAATCCCTAAAAGAGGTGACAGCGTTTGCGAAGTATATGGAATGGATATTTTGGGTCTTTAGATGACTGACGGGCACTCTAAACACTAGCTGTGACCTAAGAATAATAAATGTTAAATTGAGCGCATACGATTAACCGAAATAGAAAACAATCACTTGTCTATAATCTCCATTACCACGAATTGTCACATGCTTTACAAAATTTTCGACTATACCCTCGATGAACGAATTATTTACATACATACTTTCGAATTTGTACGGGACCTTTGTTGTGCGAGTCTTGGTCCGCTCGCACTTGTGTTTTTTTCAGTTGATAAGTTCTGCAATCTTGTCCATAAAGGGCGGCGATGCTATATTGAAAAATAACCTTCTTATGATAATTTTTTGTGCGATCGGCCCAGTGCGAATATGATTCACACATGAAGGGTTCCGTATCACCCTACAGTATGCAACGCTTAATATTTCTTTAAATTAGATTTCTCATAGCATCGCACATTCGAGTATGTACAAGTAAACCAATTGACAATTGGTAATGTTGTCATGCGACATTCGGAATTTATATTATGATTGTCAAAATGCAGCAGTAAAAAATAGTAATTGCGAATTGAAAATTGCAAACGTCTTCCTTTTATGTTTTAGAAGATACAGCCCTGTGACAGATGGACGAACAGCGCAGGCAAAGTAATTGGATTTCGTTGGCACTCTTTTTGTACAGATCTCTTAAAAATGCTGACAACATGGACATTCAACATTCTCATATCAGACAGAACTCCATTAAAAGCACAATCTTTTTTGGAACCGCAATATAATTAAATAAGCCAAGAAATTGAAGAAAGAATAACTTTTGAGAGCTGGGGTTTTTTGACTAAGGAAGCCTTACCTCAAACGACAAAACCGATTTTGTTAAAGACCTTATTCGCTTTGGTCTGACACAGAAGCATTGACCTTATCAAAGACAATTGATAGATATTGATAGAATTATATTTTTGTTTGATTTATGGTCCTCCTTGCATAAGTAATTAAGAACCGACGGGCTGCACAATTATCTAGCTGGAAGGTTTCGGGTACAACTACTAGATGACTACGCAATTGGAACCAGTTCAGTTAAGGGTCGTATTTACCGGAAAAACTTGTTTGTAAAAACACATGAAGACGGGCATGTCTTGCTCTCATAGGATTGATTCGATTTGTTTTCAAAACCCAAATTGTTATAGAGAACAGTTAACAAAATTATAGTGACTTTGAAGATCCTAAAATCATTCGCGTATATATACATTGATCCGGCAACGCTCGAATTACATATTTTCGAACTATGTTAAAGTAAATTCCTCACAAATCGCGGTTACTTATGCCACCATTATTCAATATCGTCATCACATCCTTCAGTCAAACATAAATTCCAGCCCATTGCCTGCAAGGATATTTACTCAACCGCCCCCGCAGGGCATTTATAGATTCCATCGACGACCGACGCGACGTCAAGTATCCAAATGGACTATACTCATCATTTAACACCACTAATGCGTCCAACAAGGACTCAGGCAACCGACGGAATGATGAATAATTTTTCATTGTTAACCGATACGGATGGGCTCTGGGTGGATGTTAAACATCATCATTGAGGACTTGATAGGCGGCAATTGCGGTGAGCCTTTAGCTATTGTCCTTTGGCGCTATTTATTGTTTTGTGCAGGTTAACCACGACCGGAGGAGCAGGACTTTCACGTCGCATTTCATCTGCTTTGGCAGGCTTAATTGGATTATGACGCACGAGGCACTCCGAGGCATAATCGGTGGATCCATGAGCATGAATGGGATAAATTGAAAGCGTTGCTTGTGAAAAGGACACAGAATGTGCAACGAATTGCCATAAATTGTTTATACTTCAGTTCACGGAAGGTGGGTCAGTTTTTTTTTACGGGAAAGAAATATCGCGCTTGGTTTCAAATGCGATAAGCTTTTGCGGAAGGTATTTTATGAGATAAAAGACTGGTGAAGTTTTTCTATACAATGTGAACTGCGAAGTCTGTGAAAGTAAAAGCAAAATTTCAAACAGTCCAATGGAAAAAGTCTGGCTATTTGACCGTCCGGCCACTTTATGAAAACACGGCTTATGCCCATTTGACATCATTTGAAAAAACGATGGCACATTTACAAGTCTTTTGCCCCATCCTTTATTTTCACAAGAACTATGAGTACTTTTATATAGTGAGTTAATGCGTGCAACGTGTATTGAAGCGATCTTTTTTACGACTTTAGTGTCAAGAAATGAGCATTTTCAACGAGTCAAGTGTTACGATGAAAATGTTGTAGGGGTGAATTTTTACTGAAAAATCGATTGGAGCAATTTTTTTGAAGTAGCGATAATAGGACGATAGGACGAGCAGCGAGATACATTGTGTCGGTGTTGAAATGGCGCCTATAGAGTTTGCGATATTTTTGTCTCCTACGCGCAGGATTATATGACGAGCACCCGTCCTCGGTACGAATATACACTTAGTAAATAGCAGGATAGTCAAGCAAGTAAGAGTAGACATCATAGAGCTCGAAGTCATTCAATTCCATCGTATTCTTAGGTCCTGATATTTATAAAGAAGAATATACTGTCTAAATGTTCTTAAATAGAAGTACAAACTGCCTCAACACGGTGCTACAGGATTACCATCTTAGCAGATGATTCTGACAAATTTTTAGGAGCTCGATTTAGAACCCGATTGCCTGATTTCAAAAAGCTTCTTCAGGCCCAATAAAGTGATTATACAATGGATTCCTCAGCACATCGGAAACAGTTATTAAAGCCAAGAGCAAAAGTCAAGGGGTATGAAGAAAACGTAACTTTGGTCGATGAAGTAGCTCTCCCAGGAGAAGTTATTGTGGCCATACAAAAACAAAGTTTAAAAAAAAGCAAAGCTGCAAGCTCAGATTATTATTTTCAACTCGCGAAAATCGTAAAAATAAATTGTGGCCTCATTCTTATGATCCACAGTGTATATATGTTAAAACTAGTTTTAAAGGTTGACGGCAGGATCCGGATTATTTATCTTCGAGTTATTCATCTGCATACTCTTTCGACATCTTGTTTACAAATTTGGATGACAAAAATCCGGAAGGGTTCTGTTTCTTTGGAACACTGCGAAGAAGCGAAGTTGAGTTGTAAGCTTTTGTATTTGTCTTATGTTTAAAGCTATAGTTTATCATTGTTTAGTGCCTTTTCTGCTAGGGAGTTTTGTGTTGAGCTAGAGGATGTAATCGACTTCTTAAATCAGTGGTAAGTGGTTGTGTAAACATATGTCTGAATATAAGTGATCATGAAACGATAGTAGTGTTAATAAAATGTGTAAATGTCCCCAACAGTAGTAAAAAGCAAATTAAATACTGTAAGTACGATGAAGGCGTGTTTGTATCGAACATAAGATGTAGCCAGTTTTTTGTGAACTATGAGTCTTGTTTACCATACAGTTTAAATGTTATAAGTGATCGATTAATTACGGACTTAAGAAACGCTATTGCCCCAATGATAAAAATAAAATCTGTTCCATAAAAAAATTTTGAATGGTTCAACTATGAGCTTGAACTTGCAGAAATTTCGAAATTCTACAAAGTCAAGATCCAAAAGCAAACAGGTGAAAGTTTATTAAAGAGACGAGACGTTGAGAAACGGTGCGAAAAAATTGACACAGAAACGAAATTCGAAAAGTTTCTACGTAAGTTTTAATCCTTAAGTAATCTTCAATTGAGATAGCCCGATCTATTAGAGGATGTTTTTTGAACTTTAAAGAAATATAAATGACGGACTGGAAGAATATTCATTTCACGAAACAAAGACGGCATATTTTTCTGAAAACATTGTTTTGCAAATAATTTACTTCACATATCCGCATCCACAACACGTGACACTATATTGGAGTTTTGAATGGAAGATACCATAATCGATAGCTCTGCATTGCTCAGTTTTAAAAACATTTATCAAACGTTTCAGTTCCGCAGAGCTTAGCGAAGATATTTCCTTAACAACTTAACCCTAAATATTTGAACTCATCCACTTTTTCAATTGAAAAGCAATAATCAGAACAACGTCAACTAGCACAAAAGGTTGAGTAAGAAGTTTGAAATAGAACTGCAACCTGCAAGTTTGTATCTTTGACACTCAGGCGTATGAAATAATACGTCGGCATTAAAGGAAAAGTTGGCTAATAGGTTAAAAAGCGTAATTTTCGTTTTCGAAATTATTTTAAATCTATATTTGGCGACCCAGGTCTTCAATGAATGCAGACCCCAATTGGCATCGGCTAAGAGATCTAGAGCATGTCAGAACTATAAAAACAGCCAACATCGTCAGCGTAAGTAGTCATTTTAGCTTTAAAGCTTAGTTCAAGCAAAAAATTAATATAAATGAGAAACAAATGGGTCCCAACACAGAATCTTGAGGCATTCCCAAATCGAAATAGAATTTCGCTTCTCATTTCTCCAATTTTAACACTTTGAGATCGATTAGAGTCGTAGAACCTTAACCAATCAAGCCTAAGTCAACGAAAAACCGTTTTTTTATTTTTTCTCAAAAGGATTTGTTACTTTCCACTTTCGACTTATTACGTTCCATAGCTTTGGGGTGAACCAATCGGGCCATAACTTGGCTACGCAATGTTGTAACAAATACTTCGCGTACGAAATTGATCCCCTATTTAGTCTTATCTTGATGAGGTGAAAATTTCTCATCTCTTAACAGATTCTCAAAGGAATGCCAGAAAATTATGGCGGGCAAAAAAACCTGTATGCTTTCTACTCAAAGTGGGAACTCAAAGACAACAGCAGCAAATTGGAACTCATATATTTCCGGACAACGGCAACCAACGGTCAGTTTGCAAAACGATTCTGCAACATAAAAAAATTCTTCCAGACAATACGCAAAGTGCTCCTCAAGGCTCAACAAATCAACTTGGGAATACATCAACAATATTTCGAAAAATGTCAACTTTGCCCTCCATCTGATCAACCCACTGCTGAAGAAAAGGAACGGCTTAAGAATAAAATCAAACTACTCATCTACAAGCAGCTCGTAAGGCCAGTAATATCGTGCGGCTGCCCAGCATGGTTGACCGAGTCACAAACAACTCACGGAAAGGGGGAGAACATAACGAAACTATGTGACGCAAATCGATTTGTACATGCTACAGCTTTCCGGAAGGATACTCGACTAACTTGAGATAAAGAATACCACCCAGCAAATCTAGAGCCAGCGCTCAGGTATTTCAGCACCCAAGCTATCATTGACCAGAGATTTGAGGACACCGTAAATTGCTCCGATACATCGTTCTATGCAAAAGCAACAGGGACGCTACAAAAGTAGAACGACAGAGACAGCAAACGACGCCATATTTCTTGCCGCTCTTTTGACATTTCTCTTCAGTAAGGTTTGCCATTTTATGATGGAAAGATTTACGAGCCAACAACAAGTCGAAATTATTAAAATTTACTACCGAAATTCGGAGTCAGTGGCCTCAACGTAAAGAGCGCTGCGTCCTAGCAGATCAACAATTGAACGTCTAGTGGAAAAATTTGAATCCACAGGCACAGTACAAAATGTTCCCGTGCCAGTGAGACAAAGAAGTGCCCGTAGTGTCGAGAATATTGCTGCCGCTGACGCTTCAGTTGCAGAAAGCCCAAATGTGTCTCTCACACGTCGTTCTCAAGCGTTGGGCATCTCTGTGACGTCGTTGTATCGAATCACAAGATTAAATTGACGCAAGAACTGAAGCCGCTTGACCCCCAGAAGCGTCGTATTTTCGTGAATTAAGCTGAGCTCCAACTTGAAAATGATTCGGATTTTCATCGAAAAATCATCTTCAGCGATGAGGCTCATTTCTGGCTGAATGGCTCCGTCAATAAACAAAATATGCGGTATTGGTCAGGAAGCAATCCATACGTACTCCATGAGTCATCATTCGTCCCGAAAAAAATTACGGTTTGGTGTGGTTTATGCGCCGGCGGCGTCATTGGGCCGTACTTCTTCCGTGATGATCAAGACCAGCACGTTACTGTGAATGGGGATCGGTACCGTTCAATAATAACCGAAACTTTTGACCCCAATTGGATGATATGGACTTGGAGGACATGTGGTTCCAACAGAACGGCGCCACAGGCCACACAGCGAATGTCACAATCAATTTATTGGAAACCAAGTTTGGAGAACGTGTTATCTCCGCCTCGGTCGTGCGATTTGATGCCGTTAGACTATTTGCTGTGGGGCTACGTCAAGTCTATGGTCTATGCCCACAAGCCAGCGACGATTGATGAACTTCGTACGAATATCGAACGTGAAATGGCAGCGGTATCGGCCTGCTTGAAAACCGTCGAAAATTGGGTTCAGCGTCTGGACTTCTGCAAACGTGCCCGTGGTGGCCATGCAAAAGAAATCGAGTTCCATACATAATGGCATCGAACGTACTTTTGTAGCGCTCTTATTGAAAAACCCGATACAAAGGTTAAGTGACTGTAATAAGTTTTAAGATCTTAATTTTTCGAAGTATTCGAAAAAATTGTGAAAATGTTTTGAAAATTGATTTAGAGTCGATTAAGTCACCATTGTTAAACTTTTTTGTAAAAGAAAAACTATGTTGTATAATTATCAAAAGATCTAAGTAGGGCCCTTATTGTTGAGGTGACAAAATTTTACCTGAGTCTGAAGCTAAATTTTAAGTCATAATTGTAAATATTTTAAACGTCCACAACCATGTTCCACTGTTGCATGCTGGCCCAAGAAGTTTAAGCTGGACGGATCATCCGTGGAAGATAATGCTTCAAGGACGTCCATCCACGTCCACCCATGTGCCTTACTGAAGACAACGTAAAAAAATTCAAAGATGTCGTGTTGGCAGATCGAAGAGGTCAGGCATGTAGTTGAGGTCATAGGGATTTCAAAGAAACCTTTCCCAAGAATTACATATGAAGAAGGTCTCAGCGCTTTGGGTGCCGAGAATTTTAACCCACGAGCAAAAGAAGAAACGAGTCGACATTTCGAGGGGGAACCTCGAAAAGTTCCGGAGAATGTTTTGTCACGACCATGGACACCTGAATCCACCATTTAGATCCAGAAACCAGATAGCCATCAATTGGAAATGATGCTCATCACCGACAGTGAAGAAATCCTATGTCGAGTTCGGCAAAGAAGGTTATGACCTTAGTTTTATTGGACACTGAAGGATTTATTATTGCGTAAAATTTGGAAGAGGAAGCGCCTATAACAGGAAAGGCTTTAAAGGAAGAAAGAGGCGGCAAACTACAAACCGGAATGCTATTTCATCAAAACAATGCACCGGTTCACAAGGCTGTAGTTATTATGGCAGCATTTCAAGAAACAGGATCCGAACACAGCTTGAACACCCGCTCCATTCCCCAGATCCAGCTCCCAGGGACTTCTGCCAGTTTCCTTGGCTCAAGGAACACCTTCCAGGCAATACATTGGAAGATGAGAGCGAATTTATGGCCGCTGTTAAGGAATTAAGCGGAAAGTAAAGACAAAGATTTTTTTTGTAAAGGTATCCTGAGTTTTGGAAATAAAATGGACTGAATGTGTTAACTTGTTTGGAGACTATGGTTGAAAAATAATTAATTTTCTTAAGTTTTATCACCTTGCTTTATATTCATCATCATTACTTTTGTTATCTGTAAATAATGCTAAGAAATTCGTCCACAAACTTTTTAAAATAACTTTTTTCGATTGTCAATTTTCTTACGGTCACTTAGTCCAACATATACCTCCGTTTTAATTAATTGCAATTTACAATTAAAACTAGACCAAAAGCCAAAATTATTCAATTAGCTTTCACGTTGAACTTTAAGAGTTCTTCGGAAAAACATCGTCGACCTCCGTCTCGAATAATAACGAACTACTTTTGAAAGCAACGTTCTTTGTGCAAACAAAGAAGCTGCGAGCTGCAGTCCATCCCTGTCCGATTTACTTTCTATTTTTTGTTTGTTTAATGAAAACAACACGTTATTTCACTTCGAATATCCTTTCGTATTTTACTTTCCACCTTAGATGAACAAGCTCCTGACTTGGACAAGTAAGTGGCTGTAGGAGTTCTTGTATGGTTTCACCACCCTTCATCAGAATGGATAAGAGGAGGAAATTCTCCTCAAAGCTAAGTGATTTCAACGACTTAATTGGCCTTAACGTTGAGTGTGGGAGCCATACACACAAAGACTTACGGGAGATTACGTGGAACAAGCATTTATCAGATAATCCTTCTTACTGTACATAGAGGCCAACAGACGCACATCACGTTGACAAGTCTATTAAGGACCGCTTAGTTCAGGTATTCAAGAAGGCAAGCAGATTCTTTGTTAATAATGATCTTGTGGTTGCAAGGGAGTGGCGCTTTGAGATCTTGGTAAACAATTATTTGAATTATTCTTTGAATTTAGAAAATTGGATGAGAGGGGAGGAAAATTTCTTGAAGTAATTATAATTAATTTTTTCAGAACTCTTTTACAAAATTTTGGGGAAGGATTTCTGCCACTAAGTCTTTTTGATTTATTTTCGACTGTATTATGTTTTTTGGATTTTTATTTATGAAAGGCATTTGAATATATCCTGCGTTAGTGAGCTCATTCGTTGTACGAGTTCGATTACTGATCGAAGCAAGCCTGCATGTAAAAAAAATGTATTTTTCAACAAACTATAAGCCTATAAGCAAAAAAGCAAATCCTTGATAAGAATTCAACATTTTGAAACTTAAATATGAAATATGTGTTTTATTAATATTTAAACAATTTGTGTATTAATGTGACTTGGATGCCGACTTTCTCAATGAACATTATCTTGGCTCTGTTGAACAAGTAAATGAATCTCAATATGACATCATGGCTAGAAGCTTAAGTTTTTTTTTTTTAAATTCGGTGAGATACCTTTTCAGTTCTTAAGAAGCTATCTTTCTGATCTGACGCAAAAAGTTATTAATGTAAACGGTTTTTGAAAACTTGCACATGTTTCAGGGGTACCAAAGGGTTCTATTATGGGACCTGTATTGTTTTGTATCTTCACTAACGACTTGTCGTCAGTTTAATAACATGCATGCATCCAACTTAAATGTAAGGATGTTTAGCTCTATTTTGCTTTGCCTAAAACATGCATCGTTATTCAATGAGGATCTTTCAAAAATCTCCCATTGGTGCGTTACTAGTGGCTTGTTCTCATATGCTTATATGTAACACTAAATATGGATCCAAGACAGTAAATTAATTGTTGTCGAGTCTGCTTCAAATCTAGGCTTTGTAATTAACCGCAGACGCGAAACGCGAATGTAAAATAATTTAAGTTAAAATGTTTTTAAAACGTTTTGGTGATACAGGAGATAATTTCAAAAGTTAATATTTGTTTATGTTTAATAATTTGAAATGGCTTACTAATCATTTTTTGTCCGATGAGGCTGAGAAGATCCGAGGATACTTAGATCCATTATCGACCCGCGATACTAAGTTAGAGGTGGTGTGGACATCGGGATTCATTAATCCACGGTATCAAAGACTATTTGGCAAATTTGTTGGACTAAACTAGAAAGACTCGATAGTTTAACATTTCAACAAGTTTCCTTTTAATATTTCTTAGCACATCCTCTTGTTAAGACATCGCGTAACTGTAATTCTGCAAATGGTATCATTTGTTTTCAAATCTGTATGTCTAAGTAATCCTGCAAATATTCAGCTAGATGCAGATCCTGCAGAGCCTATAAAGCAGCTATCAGGTTGAGGGAGTTAAGTTTTCGAAATTACAAAACCAATCCATGTAAAGAAACCCGAAAAAAGTACAAACGAGCTCGAAATTTACCCACGAACGAAATCTGAAGCCCTTAAAAAAGGCGAATCTTCATCTCCCTCCAACTATCAACCCATTGCACTAACGTCCCTGTTTTCCAGGGTCATGGAAATGCTTATAAACCGTCAGCTTATGAAATATCTGGAAACACGAAAACTCCTCAATGACCGGCAGTTCTGTTTTCGTAGCAAAAGATCCACTGGTTATTTGATGGTATATCTCACCGAAAAGTGGAACCACTCTCTACATCTTGCTAGTGAAAGCAAGATTGTTGTGCTTGATATTTCTAAAGCATGTGACAGAGTTTGGCACCAGGTTCTTTTGTCGAAAATGATTGTATTTGGTATCGATGAATATCTTATTCAGTGGATAAGAAGCTTTCTTTCGGGCCGTTGAATTCAAGTTGTTTTGGACGGTGCCAATTCTGATATCCACCATATAAATGCTGGCGTTCCCAGAGCTCCGTTTTGTCACCTACTCTCTTTTTGATTTTCATTAACGATCTTTTGTCTGCTTTACCTAATCCAATAAACTCATTTGCTGATGATAGTTCTCTCAGTTTTTCATATTCGTTTCCTAATTCACTTTGCTCATCTTATGCCGTGGAAATGGAACGGCAGCGTATGATTAACTCGTTAAATTCCTATATTAATAGCGGACTATCATGGGGCTCTATGAATAGAGTGGAATTTCTGTCACTAAAGCGAAACAAAAACCATTATCCATGAATGGCACTTGCATTGCTCAAGTCGAAAAAGTTCTAGTACTTGGCATATGTATCAACAACAACCCCGGTTAGAATGATCACATAACCGTCTAGGTTTCCTGAAGCGATGCAAGAAATACTTTTCCCCATCTGATCTGGCTGCCATAAAGCGTACATTCGCCCTAAACTGGAATTTAACTCCCATTTATGGCAGGTGCTCCAAAGACCATCTTGAGCCTGCTTGAAGGAATTCAAAATCGGGTGATAAAACTCATAGATGACAAAAATATTACAAAGTCATTTGACTCTCTCCACCACCGTCGTAACATCTCCTGTCTAACGAATGAGGAACGCTCTACCACGCTCGGTATTTCCTACTCATTACAATCTGCAGGAATTCAAAAACAAAAAGCATCAGAACGTATTCCTATTTCTTTCCTGATCCGTTCCACTCGCATTATTATGTACCAAAATTTTAAGGGAAGTCATGACCCCTTGTACGCGCGTGATCAAGATCCGCTGATGAGGGAAGATGATCCAATTATGAAGAGGTATGTATGCTTAGGTCACTATCGTGTTAAAAGATTCACGTTTTTGCCAGACTCAGTCTTTGCATACCTATTTCATTTTTTACCGAACACTTTGTCGTGTAGGCCAATTCTGTTTGGTTGGTGTACCAAAAAATTCATACCTGGTATTGGTATGACTCTAGTAAAGTATTTTCGCGTGGCTTAAGTTAAATGGGAAAATTTCCCGCTTTTCATGTTCTCGCCATCATGTTTTTTTATTTGCACCTCCGCAGCTTTTAATGCTTCTTCTTTCATAATCTTCATCCTTCATAAGGATGATATATACACATATATATGATGACGGAAGATGTTCTAAATTTTTGAAATTATTTTAACCATAAACACAACATTACTAGATTGGATCCACAAAACAGATCCAAAACAGATCCAAAAAAACTTATGAAATTGTTTTGTTTTTGTTTATTAACACAGACTGATTTCGTGGATGGACTCTGTTTTGTGGATCCAATCTAGTAATCTTGTATTTATAGTTAAAATAATTTCAAAAAAATTCAAATCATCTTCCGACGCTCAAATATCTTCAAAAAAAGGTCAGGAAAACGATTACGTTTCTTAGTAAAAGCGCACCTCAGGAAAATCAAAAAAATAAGGTTAATTTAAAACTCTTCCTAACTGGCCATCGGCAAAAAAGTCACAATGATGCAATACTCCTTTCTCGATGCTTTCGATCTTCGAGTTGTTTACATACTCATTAAGGCCGAAATTACTTCAGCGTTCTTCCCCGGTGATGACGACAATATACCACTAACTGAAGTCCAGGCCCTCATCCGGTACTGCCAGGTGGAAAATCTGCATTACATCATTGGATGTGATGCAAATGCACACCATCTGGTCTGGGTTAATACCATCACAAACAAGAGAGGTATGTGCCTGTTAAACTTTTTTATAAACAATAATATAGACATTTAAAACTAAGGCTAACAACCCACCTTTATAAATGCGATTCGCGAAGAGGTTATTGACGTCACACTCGCAAGTCCATTTATATCAAATTTGATTACAAATTGGCGCATATCTGACGAAGTTTCCATGACGGACCACCAACACTTCAGATTCGACATTATTTGCCTGCTTTCATTCCCACCAAATTCAACCCCAAATCCATGAATTGGGATCTGTATCGGAGCCAAGTCCTCTTTTAAGTTCACACTCTAGTCCCCGCTATTGCATCCATTGGGAGCTTAGACGAGACAGCCAGTCAAATAAACGAGATACTCTTATCCTCCTATCACAAGAGCAGCATCCCTAGAAACAAAACGTGTCGGCATAAAGTTCCATGGGGGGACGAAAAACTCACGCTGCTCAGGACGAAAGCGAGGAAACTCTTCAATCGTGCCAGGAAAACTAAAAAGTGGGACGAATATAGATCAGCTCTTACGGAGTACAACTCTGAGTTGAAAAGATCCAAGCGTGTTGCGTGGAAAAAGTGCTGGAATAACTTTGCTGATATGCCAACTGCAGCACGAATCCACAAAACCAATAGCAAGGACCATGTCAATAATGTAGGACTAATAAGGAAATCTACTGGATCCTACACTATGGACCATGCGAATATTCTTCTAACGCTCTCGAGCGGTCACTTCCCAGGTTCGTCTACCACTACCGTTGACTCACCAGGTGTAGGCCACCATAGGGTATGCTTCTCAAACATGCATGCAGCAGCATTAATGCTTGTCTCAGAATGGTGTAAGTATTAAGGACTCTCCGTGAATCCTAACAAAACCGTTCTGGTCCCCTTCACAATGAGGAGACAACAGACTCTATCTCCAATTGTTATTTAGGGAACCTCTCTGGTATACTCCAGTGAAGTCAGTTATCTCGGTGTTATCTTAGATAAGAAACTCAACTGGACTTCACATATCAAGTCCAACACAGAAAGCGCAACCAAAGCCGTGTGGGCCTGTAAGCGGTTCTACTATAGGAATTGGGGTTCTCAACCTAAGATGCTTTACTGGTTGTTCATTATGATTTTTGATAATTTTTACCTATGCAGCCATAATTTAGTGGCCCAAAACATCAGAAGTATCAACTTCTAAAAAGCTGGAAAAAGTCCTGCGTATAGCTTGTTGGGGCATCACTGGTGCTATGAGCACCTGCCCTTTGGCAACACTGGAAGCTGTCATTGGGCTGTCTCCTCTTCACATTTTCATAAGGAAAATAGCCGCCAGAAATGCCCTTAAGATGCATTTGGTAATGAAATACAACCCAGGTGACCAAACGGGACACTTGAAAATAATCAATTTCATCACGGACAAAGGCATGTTCTACTCGATCCCAGATTGTATGAAGGTAAGATACTGCTTTGGGCATCTCTTTGAGGAAGACATTTCTAACCAAATTGCCCACCGGAGAAATCTGCCTGGACTCATACAATTTAAACTACTAATTAATCCTTTTTTTTACATAAAAATCCTTAAACTCAGCAAGAAGAATATAAGAAAACTAGTGAGCTTCCTCTCACGCCACTACCGCTTGAGATCACATCTAACCAAACTAGGGCTTAGTACAACCACCAAATGCCGACTCTATTTGGAAGATGACGAAACGGCTGTACATATTCTTTGTGAATGTCCAGCTCTTATTTGGTTAAGAAGGCGTATCTTCCTCAAAGAGATATGCTCCCTAGCATTAGACATTTAAATCTGGCTTACAAAATGGGAAATGCAAAACTAATAAGCCCTTGCGTGGTAATTGTCAAAGTAAACTGAACATAAATGTAAAAAATACCTGGCAAGACTGACAGCTTTTTGATTGACAATTGACTTGTCACTTTCAAATTTACTTTTTCATTTCAACATATGAGTTATATAAGAAGTTATCTTAACTTACCTAAACTATTCAAATATAAAATTTTAAGAAGTTTCTACTTACAATGTTGGTTTTATTAAAAGGAATCCATATTAACAATTGTAGAGTACTGAAGGAATTGTAGAGTACCGAAGGAATTAAAGAGTACTTGGGGAATTGAAAAACAATTTTAAAGTACTTTTGATATTGCAAAAGGAATTATCATACAAGTATATTTATGATTACTTGTATTGGTAATTGATTCCCTTAGGTATAAGTACCAAGGAATTGTATTTTGTAACACAAGGATAGAGAATGGTATTTGTACATTGATTTCAATCCAAATATACTTCATAATTGTACAGGTCTGTCCCAAACAAAGTGATCCCTCCAAAACATTAAGGCATCAAACTCAGATTTTATTCACACCACCCATTTGCATTCCCTCAATTCGCAGTATTTTTTTCGTCCATCAACAGCATAATCATTGGGCTGAAGTTAGAGCGCATCATCAGCAATAAGAGTTGTCAGTATCGCCAGAGTCAAAAACAATTCTGCTTAAAGCCGGGAAAAGGCGCTGGCCAAGTTCAGCAGAAACACGGGTCGTCAATATTTTAAGAAGCGGCAGATTTTCTAAGTATCAATGTCTCTGTGCTTGAGAATGTTTTTCTTTGAACGCTTTCAATCAAAAGTGGACTATAATTCATTTAGGAACTCCCTACGCATGTTAAGGCGACAATGCATGAAATCAGTTCAACACTTTATTCACTTCACTTTTATTCAATAATACAATCTTCAATCAGTTCAAGCTTTCCATATTTATACCCTTCATTATAAAGTGAAAGAACAGAACATATAAAAACATATCCCTCAAGACGAAGATAGAATATAATGCAAAGAAATTTATATCACTCCGCGCCGCCTGACCTTTTGCGGCGAATCCCAATCTGGGAAATATCTCACCTTCACTTTCAAAACTAAGCCGGTTTTACGGACCATTTATGACACTTGGTCGGTTGGTCCCCAGATACCGCGACCGTTTTATTTCGTCCTTTTCCCAAGATGCCTATTCGCATTAAAAAAAAAAAACACACTTCAAACGTCATTTGAGTTGTTTTTCGTCCTTTTTCTGATTTTATTTTTCATATTTTTTTTTTGTTTTGAAGAAAAAAGATTTTATCCTTCGGCAGTGCGAAGGAAAATTGAAAGTGGAAGAAGAAAACCATACCAAACATAAACTAAGTCCTTCGGATAATTTTTTATTCATGTCCTTCGAAGAGTTTTGGTTTCATTAAAGTGGAACAATTTTGAATGTAATTGCGGGTAGTTATTTGAGACTTAAAGGAGGCCCTTCTCGATGAGTTCAGCAGCCGTCAGTTGTTTTAAATTGAAATCATTTTAAAGCGTGAATCAAGGATGCTTGGTTTATTTCGTAAGAGACAGTTAAATACATACTTAAGGATACTTGATAAGTTATAAAGATAATGCGGCTCGTTTTATTGATCGCAATAGCAACTCAATTGAGATGGCATATTGGCCAATACAATTTCATTGATGCAGAAAATGTAGGTACTTGTTGGACTATTGACCTTTAGCAATCGTACGACTGTGGATAATCGGGGGGAATATTATAGTCAAGCTTATGCCATTGATTTGTGAATTGGTCAACAAGTGAATTTACTTAATGTTAGAAATTTAACCAAATGTCCCAGATTCAGTCTGGGATTCTAAAAACAGTTGAGTCCCTTTGTCTAGCCGAGGCCTAATTCCGGTCCAAAATGGTCGTTATCGTGTTGAAAGCCCCTCGTTATTTTGCACACTTGTTGCCAAATTTTTTTGAAATATGTTCATGTTTTCTTTCTTATCCAGTACCGATTCAATAAAAACCCAAGTTTCCGACCCCGCGGGCGCCATACACACCCAAACCAACACGAACACGTGCGTACAAGAGGTCATGACTACCCTTAAAGTGTTGGTACATAATAATGCGAGTGGAAGGGATCAGGGAGGAAATAGGGATACGTACTGATACACTTTGTTTTTGAATTCCTGCAGATTGTTATGAGTGGGAAATACCGAGCGTGGTAGAGCGTTCCACATTCGTGTTGTGCGGCTAATAAACGAGTCTCTATGCTTGACTGTACGACCGAAGTTGGGCTTGAGGGTGAACTGATGAGTATTCCTGGTGAGACGGGTGTTACGGTGAAAGTAATAAGGGGGTGGAATGCAGCTGGCTAATTCGCTAGACCATTGCTTTTGGTAGAAGCGATAAAATGTGGTTAGACAAGAGACGTTACGATGTTGGTGAAGAGAGTCAATTGACTTTGTAATATTTTTGTCGCCTATGAGTTTTAACGCTTGATTTTGAATTCCTTCAAGCAGGATCAAGATGGTCTTTGGAGCACCTGCCCATAAATGGGAGTTGTATTCCAGTTTGGGGCAAATGTACGCTTTATATGTGGCAGCCAGATCAGATGGGGTAAAGTATTTCTTGCATCGCTTTAGGAAACCTAGACGGTTATGTGATCATTCTAACGGGGATTGTTGTTGATACACATGCCAAGTACTAGAAGTTTTTCTGCTTGAGCAATGCAAGGACCATTCATGGATAATGGTTTTCGTTTCGCTTTAGTGACAGAAGACAGCATTGAGTCTTGGAGGTATAAAATTCCACTCTATTCATAGGCCCGTTCCATTTCCACGGCCGAAGATGAGCGACGTGAATTTGGAAACGAATATGAAAAACCTAGAGAACTATCATCAGCAAATGAGTGTATTGGATTAGGTAAAGCAGACAAAAGATCGTTAATGAAAATCAAAAAGAGAGTCGGTGACAAAATGGAGCCCTGGGGAACGCCAGCATTTATATGGTGGATATCAGAATTGGCACCGACCAATACTACTTGAATTGAACGGCCCGAAGAACGTGGTGCCAAACTCTGTCAAATGCTTTAGAAATATCAAGCGCAACAGTCTTTCTTTCACCAGAAAGATATAGAGGGATTCCACTTTTCGGTGAGATATACCATCAAATAACCAGTGGATCTTCTGCTACGAAAACCGTACTGCCGGTCATTGAGGAGTTTTCTTATTTCCAGGTATTTCATTAGCTGACGGTTTATCAGCATTTCCATGACCTTGAAAAATAAGGACGTTAGTGTAATGGGTCGATAGTTGGAGGGAGAAGAAGATTCGCCTTTTAAGGAACAGGTTGGACAAATGCTGTTTTCCATCTTCTCGAGAAAAAAACCAGAAGAGTGGGACGGATGAAAAAGCTTACGCAATGGTTTTGCCAACGTGGACGAACACTTCTTCAGAAGAATGGGGGTAATACCATCTGCACCATTGGCATAATAGATGTGAAGATCTTTGAGTACTCTTGCTACTGTACAAGTGCGGAAATAGATCCGTCCCATGGAAAAGTCGACGCGCTCGAGTACAGGAGGCGGCAAAGGAAGTTCTTGAAGTGTTGAGATGGCGGCAAAAGGGGCCGCGATATTTTACTGCGCTTATTTTTTTTATGGTTATGGCTTCTTGCTTCTGCTCCTCCATACTTTCCCATTTTTAACCAAAAGCTTCAAATTAACATTCGTCAATGAACAAAGTGTTTTATCAAAAAGATTCACTAACGTTTCAATACTTTTTGCATATGGCATCTCGTCGTTCTAATGTTTTCTTTCGAAAATATAAGCCATTTTCTTTGTACTTTGTCTTGTAGAGATCCGTACCTTAAAAGGATAAACGTAACTTAAAAGAATCAGTTCGTTGTCCAACTGCCTGTCTGTCAAGACATTTCTTCTCTAGAGGTATCAAGTTGAAAGTATATTATATCAAGTACTTACGACTGTGGTCACTCAAAGCTGCTAAATCGATGAAGTGAAAAGATACGGCAAGACCTATAAGGTACTGCATGAAAAATCGTATTGCACATGTTAAGGAAAAAAATCCGAAAATCCTATAATTATCGTAACATCACAAACACCAAATCTTTTAAAAATCCCACCTCAATTTTACGCCAGGAAGTAGGCGACGAAAAATTTAAAATTTAAAAATATATGAAGTGCATTGTACGGCGGTACGGAACCCGTTGTGTCACAATTTTAGGCCAGAAATCAAGGATGAAAATGTCCCACACAAGCCGTCCAACATTCGATTAACTGTACATACCCGAGTAAAAATAAATGATGTCTCTATAGCGGCCGAACAACTTTTGTAGCCTGTTTAGACGATTACTTTTAAGTGCCCCATGACGAGAGTTTGAAGGTGAGAGAAGTGACCGGTACGGGAAAGCGGCAGTCACGAAGGAAATGTAGAATTTGGGGTGGGCAGTACCGTTCCACACCCGAAATGTTCCGTTTCTATTCCATTTTGTCATTATATTTCGATCGTGGAGTAGTGAGGTTGGCGAATGAACATCATAATTGGTTCGGTTGTCACTGTTGTGAGGTGAGGATCGTGTGTTCAAATGTGTATTTGGACGAGAGAAGAAATAAATGCTCCACTTTACTCATTCTACCCCTATTTTATATCAATGTAGAACAGCAGTAAGCACTCCAGGGTCTTGCGCGACAACAAAACTATGTCTGTAAAATTTTGTACGACTGTATGCCCGGCTAAATTAAAGAAAAGAATCCGATGGGCATTTATATGGGTGAACCAAGTCGAAATTGTGTCAACGTCATCCGAAAAGGGAGAAGTCAGTTGGAAGGAGCTGTCTTCGAAGGAGCATATCCTCTCTCTGCTGAGACTGAATATTTAAATTTAGTTAGTTTAAAAGTTGTACAGATAAAAAGGTGTTTTCTTTTGTGCTGTATTTACTTTTGTAAATTATTATGCAGAAAAATACACTTTCTTGCATTTAGATAGTCGCTTAATGAGCACCTCAAGACTTTCTTCGTATTGACTCATATATGATCAAACCTGCGAAGACCGTTAATATACCACACCGCATCGTTAAATGCAACTTGGATGTTGTGTTGGAACAACGAACAACTGGCTCATTCGTTCGGCCGCTGTACATCCGTACAAAAAAAACTGAAATATTTTTACTCGGCTCTTTAAGTGATGTCTCTAAGCCATCACTGAACTTCATTTTGACGCTGTTGAAGTTTTTTGTACAGTGTTGTTACAATTCAAAGATTGATGAGGAATAATCCAGAGAAGATTCCAAAAACCAATCTTGGTCGTGCTATTCGTGAAAAGGGTCCAAACTCATCGAAGTTGTATTGAGAAGTAGTTAAGCCTAAACTTCCAAGTTAGCTGAGTCAACCATTGTATTGAAAAAAGTTTCCAAAATTGATCTCAGTGTTCCTTTTTAAAAAGAACTAACAGATGGCCCACACCATCTTATCTCTATTGAATCACGGTACTTTTTGCATCTTAAAATAAGTTTTAAAGGAATAAATGTTTATTCCACAACGAAGGACTCTACACACGAAAACAGAAAACACAATTAAGAATTCAGTGCTTTGTTCACGCCAGTAATTCGGGCTTCCTTCAGTCAGTCAGGATGAATAAATATGCAAAAAACTTTGTCAGTTACTCGCATGTGTTCCACAAGGTGATGGGATAGCTGCAATTTGTAGTAATAACAAAATTAAATTAAAACAATCAACGAAAATTCTGATTCCGATTGCCGTAACTTTGGAATGCTGTCTGTGATACAGGACAAGAGTCTCTAAGATCTTTATTGCTGCCTCGCACCGATTGAAAACATTAGAAAAACTTTTCATTTAAAATTTAATTCCAACGCAGCAGCATTCCAAAAACCAAGATTCGCATAAATTTTACCTCACGCAGTGCAGGAGCCCAAAATTCGTCTACACACATTAGCCATTTTATTTATTCATTTTTGTTTTGCGTACATCCTACACATGCAACCACCCCCCAACTTCTGTTCGGGATAAGTGAAGCAAACCGAACGCGTACAAATCCAATCTTCAATAATATCTGACTTTTCAACATCTCAAGGATCTCCGAAACAGTATGCTCCCTAAAACAAAGGACCCTTCGTGCGAGATACGATTACATCGTTCGACTCGCTCGTGAAGTTTAATCCTACTTTACATATCTAAATATGTGAGTAGGGAGCAGGGGCAGATGTATTCTCAACAGGTACAACACCACACAGCAAGGCCTAACATCCAAGGATAACAGTTAATTTCCATCGAGAACAGGAGCGGAGGAATAAAACAGAATAAAAATAAATAAATAAAGGCAATCCGCGAATCTCCAGCTATCTGTGGAATTGATTTTCGATAATATCGTACACACTGCGAAGGAGGAGAATTTTCGGGCCCAAGGAGTGCTCATTCGCATCCACATGGGACTCCTGCATGGATCGGAAATTACATTTCCAGTGTAAAGGGATATTTCCGGCGAGTAAATTCTGAAGACACGCATGCATGGATTCTATGGCTTCGTGGCATTTGGAAAGAATTAATATTTCACTGTTCATGGCTAATTTTTGAACAGGCACACTCGCTATCCATTTTGACATGCGAATGTCCTTGAGACTTTGTTAAGAGTGAGCAGCCCTGGAGGGGATAGGGGCACACTTGCGTTCGAGGCCGGCAATCGACTTTGTTGCGTTGTTGGTTAGGGGATCACAAACACTCTGGATAAGGCGCAACAAATCAATCAACAAGCGAACATCAAAGTTAAGACTCTTGGTCACCTCTAGCTCCAAACTTAGTTCATTAAACAGAACTTTTGGAAAACATTTTCCCACTGGATCGAAAAGAAGCACCATGAATTAGGACCGCACTTTTGAAGCTTTGATCCAAAATTTACTGACTATAGGTCTCTATCTTAAACATTCAACTTACATATCTATAAAAAAAATTAGCTAGAACAGCGACGAAATACTTAACTTTCATCATAAACGTTTGCTGAAAGAACACAGCGCATAGAAAATAGCTAAAGTTATACCTATACTCAAAGCGGGGAAACCACATGATAAACCAGTTACAGGCCCATTAGCTAACTCAGTAGCTTGAGCAAAATTTATGAAAAAGTGAATAAGGAAAAACTATTAAGAGTTAAAGACGAATTTGGTTTCAGATGCACTGCTCATCGCATCAAGTCCTAAGAATCCGTAATCACATCGAAAATTCCCGCTGCCAAGGAAAATCCACCGATATGATTCTTTTGGATATTGAGAAAGCGTTCGACTCTGTATGGCATAACTGACTTCTATACAAAATGATGAACCACAATTTCCCTTTGTATGTATGTAAAATAATCCAACGTTTTTTTTCTGGTCACATTTTTTTAAGTCCAAATTAATAAAAGTTGCTCTGACGCATTTCAAGTTGTGGCGGGTGCTCCACAAGGCGCAGTCCTATCGCCAATACTTCCGAGCTCACCACAATGCGATGCAGCCATCTTTGCATTATTTTCATCAAATAAATACGCTCTCGATATTGAGAGGAATCTAAACTATTCGATGGAAATATAAGAAGCTTATTCTTACAAGTGGAAAATAAAATTTAATGGTGACAAAACACACGCAGCATTTTCAGCCAAAACAGAAAATCTTGTTTTCTACCTTGTAGCCAAATCCAGGCTGCTAGAAAAAGTATTGAGTGGGAGATCGCTTAGAAAACTGAAAACAGCCGTTAATTTATTATATCCATGTGTCCATGATTTTTCAAGGTATTCTTTTATACAGCTGCCCTGTTTGAGGGAACAGTTCAAAATCTAACATCAAACGCTTACAAGTGTCCCAAAACAAAATTTGTCGAATGATGCTTAATCTAGGTTGTGTTTATGGCTCAGATAGCGTATTAGATCTTATAGCTGGGATCTAAACTTACTTAGAACATGGTTTGCTGAGCACAAATTAACCATTAGTTCTAAAACTAAAGTTATGTTTTTCAGCCTGTCTTGTAACAGTTCAAAGTCTGCGAATATCCTCTTCCATGCCCCAGAGTGTAAAAAATTCAAATTGAGCATTTGCACTTGCAATGACTCGCTTACTTTTGAAAGCAGTGAAAACTATAGTGGTAATTGTTTTTTAATTGAGGAAGTCGAGGAGTCCAAGTATTTGGGGTTAATAATTGACTCTCAAATGTCTTTTGCTCACCACACCGAAGCTTTGAGGAAATATTTGCGTCTTACATTGAGAAATTTCTTTTACTTGAGAACCGTTTGTTCTACAAAACTATTGACTGCTATATATTATGGAATATTCCATTCCAAATTACAATATGGAATTACATGCTGGGGTAGAGTCTATTTTAATAAGATACAACCTCTTCTGATCTTGCAAAAATATATTTTAAGAAAAATTTGCTATAAACATCGTGTCCATCCTAGTTTTTCATTGTTTCGAAATTTGAAAATTCTTCCAATTCGTCACCTTTATTGTTTTAAAGTGATTAAGACATTTTTCATAAGATCTTTCAATCTTAACTTTAGGATTCTTGAGAAAAACGATCTTCGTGGAAATTCTTTGCGGCTATTCCCTGTACCTATTTTCCGCACTTCTGCGTTTCGATTATTTAATAAATTACCTCAGGCATTGAGATCATTAAACTTAACAAATATGTCCTTAAGGCAGATAAAAAATTGGCCTTTTAGTTTTGAACTTGATGAAATGGAACACTTACTCAATGTTCAGTTGTAAAATATAATTCTTTAAGTAGATACAAATTCTAACATTCTGGTATTAATTAAATAAATAATGCACTGTTTTGGTTCCTTTCGTATTGTCACCCCGCTACTATCGAATTCATAGTAGATCTTGTTTTTTGAAGTGTCATTATCATTTATTTTAAAATACAAATGTCACTAATGTTTGCCTTTTATTTTGAATTGTTTAAATTATTAAGTAAATTAAAAATTATAATGTATAATATGAGAAATAAAGAATTAATAATAAATAAATAATAATAATCTTCCTTGGTACAACTCCACCCTAGACCTATATGAAAGAGCGAATGTTGAAATGATTTCAGAACGAATACAGAAGCTTGATAAAAAAAATTTAACTTAGGTTGTACTATTGCTGATAATCACTTAGTAAACGAACTATACAATTAATATCCCATGTTTTTATTACATTATTATTTACATGAACTTTATTTATCTATCTATTTTTATAAAGTCACTTAGTTATTTTGTCTATTTAACCAATTGTTTACTATATAACTAAACTTATTCATTTATTTATTTACTTTAATATTTTTATATTTATTTATTTTCTTATTTATACATTTATTTATTTATAAATTTTTATATCAATAAATCTTTATTTTATTTATTTATTTCTATATCTATATATTTATTTATTTATTAATATATTTAATTATTTATTTATTCATTTCTTTTAAATTTATTGAATTCGTTATTTACATATATTATTTACTTTTTTACTTTCTTGTTTCCTTACATAAAGTAATTAAGACACTAAACTTTAAGCTTTGAGCTAATTAAGGTTTTTTTTATCGAATTGTGATATAAAAATCTGAACTAATATATAAGATCTCTGAACTGTAAAATGTGCGGCAACACCATAATTTGTAAATTTAATCTCGAAATAAATAAATCTATCTTTCGATCTAACTAAAAGATCACAGACGAATAAGTCTGTTCTTCGATTGAATGCCATGGAGATCCTTACGTAAGAATTAGTCAGAAAACCTCCTAGGGGTCATAAAATTAAAAAACAGCTTATGAAAACATGCTGGGCAGTAAGTGACAGTCTGGCCAACTGTAGTATGCGTAGCAAAGTGGGCCGGGAGCAGTTTTTGCTTTTTCCAGACAAATGACGGCGGTCATGAAACAGTAGAGTCGGAATGGAGGACGAAGTACCTTTCTTAATAAATTCTTACTTTTGGAACAAATTTACAATCTTTCCTGAATTTTTTGCAGAATCTTTTACAGATTTATAAGCTGAGTTAGAAGAAGAATCACAAGTATCTGGAACTGGGACAAAAAAGCCAACTTCTATAACATCGGGATGAAGCGGAGGTTGGAGCCCACGCAGCCTGTTCGTGGATTTCAATGCCAAAAGCGGTGAAGAACTTATCTTCGGCGGAGTGGTCAGAAAGTAAAGCCTCCACGAATCGACAGCAGACAACAGCAGATGAGAACCACAATATTGGTCGTATCAAAAAGCTGAAGAGCAACAAGGCCGGCAAGCTGAAGAGCAACAAGGGGAAGCTCATCCAACGACTGGAATATCAGTCAATCCCCTATATACAAAAAATGTCACTGTCTTGCAATGATCACCGAGGCATAACGCCACTCAATGTCGCCTTCAAGATCCTATCCAGAGAGCTGAGTGAACGTTTAAAATATTTTTGCTCAACACAAATCGAAAAATACAAGCGTGGCTTCTGGTCTGGTCTGGTAGACTCACGCTAAACCACATTTTCACACCACGCTTTATCGTGAGATTCAAGTTGGTACCAGTCATCTATTTTTCGACTTCGAAACCGCATATGACAAAACAAATCGCTTAGAGCACAACAATGCTGAATACTGAATTCGGGATCTCGGGAAAACTGATCGTACTACGCAAAAAAACACACAATGCACGGTGCAGTTTGGACGGATTTCCAAAGATCCACTATCATGTTATCAGTCTTGTCTTAGATATCAAAACGAGCAAAACGGGTTCGTCTTATATGGTCTTGGAATGTACAAAATATATGCTGTCAACCAGAAGTAGAACCTTCGAACATCATCCCGGCAAAAACATCACGATCGTTGGACACCACAGTAGAGATCCGACGAAGAACAAGGTCTGAAATGTAGCCGTATGCATCTAAATACAAAAATGCTTCTGGTGGTACATTACCATTCACCATACAGTTTCTAAAATACCCCGGGTTTGGATAAAAAAAAAACCGAAATGAGTTCGTTCTCAGTAACGTCTGCTGACCGCGCGAAATGGTTCCTCAAAAGGTCTAGGATAAAGTTGTCAATCCCAGACACTCCGGAAGCATCCAATAGTCTCTTTTTAGAGACGTAATGCTGAAAGTCGGAATGTGCGCTCCTGTATATTCGCATGCAGGCTCGAATACATTTCTTTCATATACCATAAACATTATGACCTTAATAAGGTGGAGTGGCAACTCGTTTTTTGTTAATTTGTATATAAACCCGTTGATCCATACCGTATCGAAGTCTTTCTCGATATCCACTAGGCAGGCAGCTGTGCTTCTTTTTCCATTTAGATTCCAGGTGATATCTGAAAGCAGTTTTGTCACGGCATGCACCGCCGAGTGGTGTCTCTTGAACCCAAATTGGTTCCGCTTTATAATTTAATTCATAGACTTAGACTGGGTGTCGGTGGCAGCAATCTTTACTGCACATAAGGACTTTGCTGCACTCACTACAGTACTGAACTAAATTCTCCAGGTTCGTCTTTTAGGAAGACGAAGTTGGAGTTTAGGCAAAAACAAAAGGCGGGAAACTCACGCACTTGTTTTCAACCGGAAAAAATAAGTGCTTAGCGAGCCCAAACCGGAAAAAACAAGCTGAGCGAAAATAAGAACTGCGCTCAGTTTAATCGGAAGTTATAAAAAATTGGTTTGGGTGCGAGTAGGTCTGCCCATACCATGAACTTCCCATGTCGATAAAAAATTTCATTTCCCACCACCATCAAATTCCAAAAAAGATACATATATATGTTCTTTACTGCCCCTTAGGAAAATCTTTCTTTTAGATTTTTTGAATCATTTAAAATACGAATTGCGTATTTATCATTAATTGATTATTCGAATATATTATTTCGAGTGATCAGGATAACAATTTGGAAATACCTTTTTTTGCTTAAGTAACATTTCTTCTAGAAATTAGTTCCATTTTTAGTTTAATAATATTACTAAGAAAATGACTAAATATAATTTTACATTATGTTTTGCGTTTCTGTTTAATATTGATAGCTAATTGCACTTTTTTCGTCATTTGCTTTTTAATCAATAACTTGAGGACTGTAGCGCCGGTCCGCGTGGCATTGGAATTTTATCCTTTTGGTTAAGTCGATTTCACTGTACAACTCGTACCGTACAGTTCGTTGTTGAATCTTCTCCTCCACTCACCGTCAATGCAGATCACACTTTTCTCTCGAAACAACCTAAGGCGACTTCATCCGCTTTTGAAACTCTCCATGCTTCTGAGCATAGGTAGATAAAGTTACTTAGTTCAAATTTATAGCTGTCTATGGTAATGATTTGGGTGCCTTTTTTTGATGACAACATATGCTTCTTTGTGCCCTCGTATACCGCCAAACCCATCTTTGTCATTTCTGTCTGAATCCTCATAAATGCACTGTTGACGTCAAGATGCGTTCTCCTTTTATATTAATATCTTCGCCGTATGCGAGTTACTGAACAGACCTTTAAAAGATAGTGCCTCTGGTGTTGACACGGGATTTTTGCAGCGAAGCCGTCCGCTCAAGTGGCTTTCTTAGACTTAAGCTTAAATATTGCTGTCTTTACTCCGTCTAAGTCGGGTATATAACATTGTTGGTTCTTTCATGTCCTCAGCATTGATTGCAATTCTACTACGATGTTTCCATTTCGAATTTTGCAGGTTTCGGTTTGGGGTCTGTAAGCTTGAGATAATTGTTTTCTCTGGTGGTAGAATTTTCGAACCTTATTCCTGTTTCTTAATCTCTAAACATCCTCAATCGGGCGCTTCTCATGCTCTACCAAAGACGCTGCGACCATGGCATAGCTTGAAAATGTTGTGCACGAGATTAAAACTTTTGTGACCTCGTATTATGAGTGGCGTCTTGGCTGTAAGAAATTACTATGGCTTGCAAAAACATTTTGGAGGAAGTACGAGTTCTATCTTGTCGAGCTTCATGTTGAAGCTGGCTGGCTCTCCATGGCTTGCATTACACTACTCAAAGAAAGCATCTATTCCTGTCTAAAACAAAAAAGTATAGGACCACGACCCAAAATCTTAGCCAGTCTTCTGTAGGGACATAAATAGTAGCACACGGCCAACCCTCTAATAGAATCCAACTCGACGTGAAGATATGATTTTATAGCATCTATGCCTGTCTAAAACAAAAAAGTATAGGACCAACGACCCAAAATCTTAGCCAGTCTTCTGTAGGGACATAAATAGTAGCACACGGCCAACCCTCTAATAGAATCCAACTCAACGTGAAGATATGATTTTATAACCATTGCTTGGAATATAAAGGCGTGTCCTTTTTGAAAGGGTTCAAAAGTACGTAATTTCAATCCCGAGATTTCGACCGCCTCTTCCTTCCGAGCTGGGAACCGCTCAGCATAGGATCTTTTTCTTCTGGTTAACATATGGCTTTAAGAGGATCACATTCAGTCCAGTTTTCTTTGCAGATTTTTATGGTTGTTCCCAGGCCGGTTTCGAGAGATTTTTTATCCATGTGTCATTTTCTGGAAAGACCTCTAGGATTGCGTTCATGATAAGAAACCAAAGCAGTGGTAAACAAACTAAATCGGATGTTATGATCCTCCTTGCAATATATGAGTTTGTCAGGAAACTTATGAACGGCAGTGTATATATTTATGCATATTTTTAACTTCCCATCAGGAAGTTCTTGTAATCGGTCCGATTTTCGAAATTCAAAATTTTTTCATTTCTCCACGTTTGGCGGTCCCAGTAGTCGGATTCCATGATTTTTAGAAAGATGTCTGTGTGTGTGTGTGTACGTACGTACGTTTGTGCGGATTCTTTCGTACAGCCTAACTCGAGAACAAATCAAGCTATCGAAGCCAAATTGGTTTCATTCGAAGCGTGTGTGCATAAAGATCACCTGAAAAGCTTTTGGTTAAATTTCACAGGGTGGTTTGAATTTTATGACGAAAAAACTGTCAAAAAAGGGACATTTTCACTTCTTCAATTAAAATCAATTTAGTTTTCTAATGAAATAAGTTCAAAATTAATTAAATTTATAGATTACAGCTACCTTATCAGATAAAAAAATATGCATAAATATATACACTGCCGTTCATAAATTTCCGGACAAATTCATATAAAATTTTTTTTTTGTTCAATTTTAATGCCAAAAGTTTCATCAATATTATGTTTATTTAGCCAATTGACTAAACTAAGTAAGTTACTAACTATAGAGACTACCAAAAAGACTAAAACAGTTTTTAGTTGAGGCCATTTCATACATTGATATGCCCCTTTCTATATTTCCTGATCCAAATTTCCACGGAAGTTCTTTGAAAATTGTTTCAGAAATGTGAATCCTGTAAGTCTTTCCCATTTTTCAAGACTCAGAGTGACGTCTGCAACACTGACACATGAAAACATCCTTAGAAAATTAGGGAGCCACCAGTTTTTTGTTCAAAATCTGCTCGGCTTTAGCTTGACGCTTTTTTAAAGTTATAATATATTGGCAAAAGGAAGCTCATGACTCACATTACATGAGGCAATTGAATTTAAAGCAAAAGCATCGAGAGAAACCTAAGTGACAAAGATAAAACACATGGATAAAACTGCATTACTCGTATATTCCAAGGAAGACCATTACATCCGATTTAGTTTGTTTTCCACTGTTGTGGTTTTAAATCATGAACCCAATCCTAGAGGTCTTTCCTGAAAATGACACAGAGAAAAGCCATATATTTACCAGACAGAAAAAGATCATTTGCTAAGCAGTTACCAGCTCGGAAGGAAGAGGTGGTGGAAATCTCTGTATTGAAACTATGTACTTTTAAACCCTTTCAAAAAGGACATAAAGTTAATCACGCCTTAATATTCCGAGCAGTGGTTAATATCTTCCCAAGAAAAGCAATCAAACAAATTTGATTGATTAAAAAAAATTCCAAAAATACATGAAGTTGAGATAAGCAGTTGGTCCTCAAACTTTTAAACTATGAATCCCTATAAACAGAATTCTTACAAAATGTAATACTTTTGAAACTAAGCTATATAATATTTGATAATTCTGGCTGTCTGATTTATAACACTTTATTGAAGAAGTTGAAAAACAACTGCCAAAAGCAAATACAAATTCAACTTCCAATGTTAAAGTTGCTGTCATGAAATCGATTTTCGCAACTCTAAATTTAGAATATCTTATCTTCACGTTGAGTTGGATACTCTTAGAGGAATGACTGGCTAAGATTTTGGGTCGTTGGTCCTTTATTACAGTCGAAAATGCTTTCATTGAGTCGTTTAATGCAAGCCATGGACAGCCAGCCAGCAAAAACAATTATCTCAAGGTTGAGGTCGGCAAAGACGTCATCGACCGGCTTTGTCTATCTTGGCTCCGCTATAAATATAGATAATAACATCAGCGCTGAGATCAAACGAAGAATACCTCTGGCTATTAAAGCTAAGCTAAGACACTGAAGTGTCGCTCTATGAGACCACTATCATCCCTGTGGATACTTTCAAAAGCGGATGAAGGCCCCGTTGTTTCGAGAGTAAAGTGTGATCTTATGTCCCATCTGCATTGACGGTGAGTGGAGGAGAAGATTCAACAACCAATTGACTAAGCCAAAAGGATAAAATACCAATGCTATGTGAACTCTAACGCCACCTCAAGTTAATAATTACTTGATTTATGACAAAAAAAGTCCAACCAGCTAACATATTTACAAAAAACGGTAAAAATTAAATTATTTCTGCAGTCAAACTAAAAATCTAATTTTCTTTTAGTATCATAGAAAGGTAACTCAATCAGAAAAAAAGTATTTCCAAATTGAAATATGTTTATCTACCAAACTTTTCAATCTTGTGCACAACATTAGATAAATGTTACTAAATCAAAAACGATTATTTCCAAATTGTTGTCCTGATCACTTAAAAGAACACTTTCGTAAGTAAGTAATTACCGAAATGTTGAATTTAAAATGAATGTTGAATACTCAACTTTACCTTCATACCAGCTTACCATTCCCCTACTTATCCCCATTTCAAGTAATAAATGTGATTTTAGTTTTATAGAATTTTAACTGAACCAGATAAATGATTCAACTCAATTATTATGATCTCATACCTAACAGTTCATCATGAATTTGTTTTAATCTTTATAATTATATTTTTAATTTATTAGTCTGATATGTTTTAATTCAATTTAACCAATGTATTCTTTACATCGCTAATCTTTCACAGATTTATAAGTATTTTTTATTGTGTTAGCATGTACATAATAAGTATACCCTTTGATCTATACTTTCGACGCAAATCGTATTTTATATGATTCAAAGATGCGAAAACAAATATAAACTTACGGGGAGCTAAAAAAATGAGTATCTTAAAGTTGATGTTGGGAACAAATTAAATAGCACCTTAATGTTTTTTTTTTATCATGAGATGGGAAGTTCATGGTGTGGGCAGGTCTACTCGCACCCAAACCAATTTTTTTATCTGACAAGGTAGCTGTAAACTATAAATTCAATTAATTTTGAACTTTTTTTATTGGAAAATTAAATTGGTTTTAATTGAAGAAATGAAAATGTCCCTTTTTTGACAGTTTTTTCGTCATAAAATTCAAACCATCCTGTGAAATGTAACTAAATGCTTTTCAGGTGATCTTTATGCACACACGCTTCGAATGAAACCAATTTTGCTTCGATAGCTTGATTGGTTCTCGAGTTAGGCTGGAATCGGACTACTGGGACCGCCAAACGTGGAGAAATGTAAAAATTTTGAATTTCGAAAATCGGACCGATTACAAGAACTTCCTGATGGGAGGTTAATAAGGAGTTAGGCTAAGTGCATAGCATTATATAAAAATATGCAAAAACATTCCTAACCCTCATTAAAATGGACTTAGCAGGTCATATGGCCGACTTTTTGAATTATTATCTTTAAAAACTGAATTTTTTGTTATTTATAAAAAAACAAGATTTTAACAATATTGCTCTTTTAACTTTTATCATATGACCTGATTTCAGTTTTTTTAAATTGTGTAAACTGATTCTAACTTTTCCTTCAACAACATCATCAGTCGCCACTGCTGTCGGGTTAGTTAACTTTTCGGAACTCAAAGCTTATTTTCCCGAATTCAAAGCAAAATAAAACTATGTGCACTGAAATCATTTCGTATTTGCATATTTCAAGAGCAACAAACAGCAGAACACGAGGTTGAGCTTTTTAAGACGAATGAATTTTGACTGCGTGATGTTCAGCATAAAATAAACCCTTATTTTACTTACCCTTAGAGTTATTTTCTTCTAGGGTTAAATTTAAATAAAAAAAATACAACAAACCTTCAACCAAACCGACAATCAAAATCTATCAGTCAAATTGTAAAGGTACACTCAAATTTAGTATCAAATAAACGTCAGTAATAAAACGTCTGCATACTGTAGAAGTTCAACACGCAATCAAACGCCCCATAAAGCCAAACACACTCCTCTGATGTGTTTGAATTTTTGTGAAAATCAGGCGACGATAAAATATGTAATTTACGCCAACCAAAACTCCTAGCTTCCTCCCTGTCGCCCCTCAACTTTGATTACTCTATACAAAAATAACACATGGAGCCTTTCCTCTTTCCCTTATGTGTGAATACATTTCACAACACTGAAAGCATCCTCCCACATAGCTTGTCAAATAATCAAACAAGGATTGCTACATGCAATGAAAAACAAAAAAAAACACTGCATCGACCTCCCAATCGATGGCTGTGGGGTGAGTATTTTTTCGCCCACCCATCATCCCTTAATCCTGGAATGAAACCTTATCAGAGGTCCACTCTCAGTTATCTGTTTTATTTGTGATTCTATCATTTGATTTTCACAAATGCAGTTAGATACTGCAATTAGCTAATTAGCCAAACCATTCCATCTAACGAGATGGATCTTATGTGATTAAGTTGATTGTTAACAATTTATCGGATGAGATTCTGGGGCAATTACGATTGATTCAGAAAACAGCTTAAATTGATTACGATTTCGAGTTTTTCAGCAGAAAACATATCTGAGCAGCAATCTTAGACTTGTTGAGCTTTAAGCATCAAAATGTCTTTATCTGGACAACGGACAAGCTGCTTGCCAAGGGTTTATAGAGGGCTGGCTTATTTTTTAATCATGCACTCAAAAAATTCACAAGGACTTGGCATTATACATTCACGACATGGGATGAATCGATTTACGTTTCAAGAAACGAATAAATCAGAGGTGGAAACCGTTTTGCCAACACAGTTTGTGAAGAAAGTCGGGGAAACTGATTCGCTGATTGATAATAAAACATATTCCTGTGTTTGTCCCTTGTTCAGGAATTGAAGAAAAATGATCGACTGCTTAGTTATCGCTTTCCAATTTGAGCATTGGAGCAGTTCAGTATACAAAACAGTTTTGATAAAAAAATCATGTTTAAATGACCTCGTACCTCTAATTTTAGAGGTGCCTACGGATGATGGACGGAAGTTGGCATGTGTATCAGCCTACTTCCTCGGTGACGACAAAAACATCCCGCCGTCAAGACCCTCAATGGGGTATGCCAGAGGTGAGTGCCTTTTTAACTATATCACTTTATCTGACGAATATTCTCTGTCGGACTGCCAACACATCAGATTCGACATTATTTGCAAGCCTGCTCCCCTACCACCAAATACAAGCCCAAATCCATGGATTGGGATCTGTGTCAGAGCCGAGTTCCCTCTAAAGTTGACACGCTAGTTCTGCCGGGCTTGTTCGGATCCATGCCAGTGTTATCATTAAGTTAGACCAAGCAAACGTCTCAATGTTTTCAAACTGCATGGCCCTCTTGACTCAATGAAAAAGTTTGGCTGAAAGGATTGCTGCGCAGAGCTCTAGCCTTGGTAGCGAAACGCATCTCACTGTTGTTGGAGTTATTCTTGTTTTTGTTGCTAAAAGATGAATGTGCTCATTTAATTCAGTTTTGCCGCAGACAAGAAACAAATGCCTGTGATTTTACGATTTATTTGTGAGTTTTTCGGTCTCGGTATGCAAGTTATCCAAACGAATACCACGAATAAATAAATTTCGCTGACCTGAAAAGCCATCACGAATTGCAAACTTATTGTTAAGTGTTTTTTGACTAGAATGCAAAATCCAGCAGCACTGCATCAGAACTAAATTCATGAAATAAAATATTTATGGGTGATAAAAGTGTGACCCTCACGAGACACTTAAACGGAGAATGTACATTAACATGAAATAACTCGAAATCAAAATTTAACCCAGAACCACTAAAGCACTAAAACAACCATTAAACTAAGTGCTCCCACTGCACCCATATCCTTCGGAATCCTTCTAGCCCCCAAAATCTACAAATAATAATTTCTAAATTAAACTCCAATCGCAAGCTTTAAGCAAGTTATTTGTGGAATCATGACCCAACCCCCAAAGGGAGGACGTAATGTGACACTGCTCATCATCACTCGGTTTATCCTGTCAGAATTGATAAATTATGAATATCCTCCGCCGTCGACCTTTAAACAGCTTACACGCTTATTTTTGTCACTAACAAAAACAAACACAGCCTGTGTGTTCAAATATTAAACCACAGTGAGATAGGATGTTAAAAATTATATCTGAAATGTAATGGAGGTGCACAGATACTTTAGTCTAAGCTTCTTATTACATTTATTTGTGTTGTTTAAGGAGGTGTTAAGTTCACCTGGCGTTTGTAATCTGTACCTTTACAATCATGCTTCTTCGCAAGGATGTTACCTACTCTCATAGATTTGCTGTACAGGGGGAAAGTGTCTCGAAATTAAATTTACCGATATGAATGAAGCACCTTCGGGCCGTATCCTTTACGATTCGTTTCCTCCTTTGTCTGGCAAAAGGCAGTGGCAAGCTTTGTGTAGTACGAGTAGCACATAAGACGTGAAGAGCTTCCAGCCCCTTTCACAGAAAAGGTTTTTCATATGAATAGCGACAAAGGGATACAAGAAATGGGTCCTTGGTACATATACACTGTTTATTTTTTTTTTTTTGGGATCACCATTAGATTTAACTTTTTTGACTATTTGATAAGTTTTTATGGTAGTCCTCGATATATTTATAAATCACTTCCTATATTTAAATATGAAAAAGATTCTTGGTAAACATTGTTATGAGGTAAATAGCACTTTGGTAATTTATTCTAGGGTCGTATTTATTCTAAGTGTGAGGAAGACACTCGTATCACTCAATATTAGCCTGCCTGTCTGTCTGAAACCGATAAACTCATAAACTACAAAACGGATTTTCAAACGGTTTTCCTCAACGGACAGAGTGATTCATGAGGAAAGTTTATGTGTATAACATAATTCATTTAATTTTTATATAAGTTTGATAATGATTGCAACCAAAGGTATCGACAGTAGCTCCGTCAACTTGTTACGTTTCATACCGTAGAACTAATTTTTAAGAATTTAGGTTACTGATGAATATGAATATGAAGAAAATAATCCTTCAGTAGCCTATGCTATTTTTTTAAACAGTCTCACATTAAAAGTTTTACTGGATTTATTAAACAGAAAAATACAAATTTAAAACCTCTTGGACCGTGGATAAGTAAGGATTTGTTAACTAAAATAAATAAAAAAAAAACTTGATTCGGAAAAAATGCAAACGCCATCCTTATAACCAAAAATTAAAAATGTACTACAAAAAATTAAACGAAGAGGTGAAAAAATAAGTTCGATTCAGTCGCGATAAATACTATGCTGATAAACTTCAAAATTGCAAAGGTAATATAAAAAAAAGAATGGAGCGTAGTAAACAATATCCTTAAAATCCGCAAAATGGAAACTGAGAATGGAATAATGTCTGATCCAGTAGAGATTGCCAATCACCTTAATCAATTCTTTGTATATGTTGCATCTCAATCGAAACCACATCCTCCAAAATACGATTGTAGTTGTGATTTATATGCAAATTTGGCTGAAGACGCATCTCAAAGCAACAGTTTTGTTTTTAAACCTTTCACGCCATATGAAATTCACAAGTGTATAATGGCTCTTGTACAATAAAAAGTCCAGTACCTCCGATAATATTATTAACTGTCTTCTGAAACGTATTTCACTGTTCATTGTCGATGTGTAATGTCATTTATTTAATTTTAGTGTTTATTGTTGTATATTTCCTACGGCTTTAAAAAATGCTAAAATCATTCCTCTGTATAAAAAAGGTAATCGATATTCCGTGACGCAATATAGACCCATTTCTACACTTTCGACTTTTTGCAAAATATTCGAAAAACTTATGAAAGTACGTATTGTATCATTTTTTAATAAAAACAATTTTTTTGCTAATGAACAATTTGGTTTTCGAGAGGGGAGATCGACTGAAGATGTCGTACTTAAATTATGTGTTGAAATCTGTGATAATTTTAATAATAACACCAGCATAGTTTTGTTGACGATATGACGAAATCATTTGATATGGTCAAACATGATATACTCTTAGATAAATTGTACCTGGCAGGACTTAGAGACATTATACTATATATAATTTGTTTTCTTCTTACTTGTCGGATAGAAGTCAGAGAGTGAAACTTGATGGAGTCTTCAGTAAGAAGCTAAAAATGACTATTGGTGTTCCTCAGGGATCTGTACTGCGACCAATTTTATTCTTGATCTACATTAATCCTCTTTTTAAACATAACTTAAATAGCCATATAACAGCTTATGCTGATGATATAGCTTTTACGTATTTCAAATAACAACTTGTTTGAGTCAATAGTTAACCTTTATATGGATTTAAATATACTCAGACAATGGTTCGCTAAACACGAGTTGCTCATCAGCGAAAAAAACAAAAATGATGATTTGTAGTTAAAAATGTGTTTGTCCAGTTTATTGTGATGTTTCCTTTCATGCCAGTTCTTGTAAAAAATTGTCCTTATCTGCTCATAAGTGTGACAAGAAAAACTTTTATGAGGATTCAGTGTGTAGTTCAAATTGTTTTAAAATAAAAGGTGTTGAAAGTTATAAATATTTAGGCGTTTTATTAGACAAAAAGCTTAATTGGAAAGCACACGTTGATGAGTTGAAAAAATATTTGTTATCTGTAACCCGCAAAATGTTTCTCCTTAAACCAAATTGCTCAAAAAAAAATTTGATTATTGTTCTATTGGGGTGGAATTTATAATACTACAATTGAAACACTGAACATTGCCCAAAAACACATTATGCGAATTATTTGTAACGCTAATAGATTAACCAGTAGTTGGCATTTGTTTTTTAGTCTTCGAGTTCTGCCAAAAAAACATCTTTACATCTTTAAAGTTCTTAAAGTTTTCTTCATGTGGAGCAGTTACAGCGCTACTCTCAGAAGTTCAAATATATACTCACTTAGAGCAAATAGTATGTCAGTTGTAAATACTCCTCTATCTAAGAAAACGCACTTCTCAAACTTTTATACTGCGAAAGCACCTAGGCTTTTCAATAAATTGCCACTTGTATTGAGGTCAATAGTGCAACCTTCTTTATTTTTAAGCGAAGTTAAAAAAATTTATTTATTTATTTTTGAATGTTTAAGCATTTGATTTTTTCATTTATGATTTTTTGTTATTTATTTATTTATTTTTGAATATTTATTCATGAATTTACCCCACACCTGCTAAATATGGAAAATCAAATGCTTAATTATTTATTTTGAAAAATGTTAGATATGTGCTTGCATTTAAAATATTTAAGGTAAAAAATTGTAATAAATAAAAATAAAAAAATATATTTCCAATTGTTTTAATCTGTTGCAGAGGGTTTTTTATTAGGTAATAGTAAAGGTTAACATTAAGGTAAAAAGATTAAACATTTTCATTTACATAACATTTAAAATTTATTTTGTACAAAATAGTGGGCGGGCTTAAAGAACCATTTAACAGTTTTTGAAAGATGCATAGACTTTGCTATTCTCTACGTTTCGATAACAGAGGTAGATCGTCCATTTGTCCATTTGAACGCTAATAAACAGAAGTGGTAAGCCATGAAGGTCTTCGAATTCATTTGAGACTCTTTTTACAAATCCCAAAACTGGGTTGACTTAATTCGAAATCGTGTTAACATGGGATTAAGCACACTAAGATTTAATAAATAATGACGCGTAAGTGGATTTTTTTACGGGCAAAACTCATTACATTACATTGCGCATTAAATGCTTATCATTACAGTAAGACACAAAATTATCAAAATCAAATTGGGGATTATCACAGTCAATTAATGTATTAATAGTCTTAAATATCTTTATGTCGTCAACATACATTAATATCGAGGAATGTAAAATGATATTTGGAAGATCATTCATAAATAGGACAAACAAGATGGGACCTAGGTGGATCCCTTGTTGCACACCAGAGTCAACATAAAAAATTTTAGATAGATATGATTTAATTTAAGCTTCGTATGTTCTATTTTTCAAATATGATTCAGTCGAGCTAATGAAATTGTTTTTGAACTCGAGTGAAATTAGTTAACTTAGCAAAATAAATGCATATGAAAATGCAGTCAACTTATAGCTTTTTGAAAAATTTTAAACGATCACAGTCGTGGCCAATTCTTAACAAAACCAATGATGACTGTCACAAATAATGGATTTGGCATTTAATTGTTACGATTCACAGATGAGGGATTGTCTAATGATGAACAAGCTGGTTTTACCAAAATGCTTTGCAAAGATATGTGGCTTCGAAAATGTATGCATTCTTGAACTAACTCAGTCTCTAAATCATAAGGATATACTTCTTCTTAGGACAGAGCCTTTATTGTATGTGTTGATAGTGGGAAGAAAAACATAAAATACATTTTCTACAACTTCGCACTCATACAAAGAGTGGGCGGAGGGTGCAGAGGCCGATTACTGGTTGGGAGGGGCCCGGGCGGCGAACTATCTGAATACAGAATATGGAAGTTTGAGAGAGAGGAAAGTCATTAGCAAAATTTGTTACAGACTTCCATCTGTGAGACATCAGAAACCTGTAATGCAAAAATCTTTTTGATCTACGGTAGAAGCCTGGATTTCAACATTTACTTTCTTTATTCTTTCAAAAAACAGCATTCCACACAAAAGCCGTTTACGCCGGTTTCAGTACTTTTTATTTTGAGAGAATTCCTGTTGCTTCGTTTCGTGTGACAGGCATTTCGGTGCAATCATACCTGATTGTTTCCAAAGCTTTCATAACTTCTAGCTGACAACATGTTAGGTTCACTCTCTTGACGTTTTCGCCTTCTCCGACTTCAGTCATCCATATCTTCCAGCGTTATGTCGAACTTGAAAAGAAAAATATATTTCTTGAAGCAACATGAAGAATCGACAAGCTTCTTTGCAAGATTTAGCACTCGCAGTTACCACTAAATTTAAAGAGTGGACCGAGCAAGGAACGACAAAAGCAAACGGTGATAGATTTTGAATTTTATCCTGTAAACCATTTTTGCCAGGTACATTTGCGCCATTGTTATACGACAGCAAAATTTGTTGCAGACTTCTATCTGTGAGACATCAGACAACAAAATCTTTTTGATTTATATATAGGTAGCAAAAAATAAATAAAAATTTGGTCCTTAAATTTGCCGCCCAAAAAATCTGCCGCCCTAGGCGCATGCCTACTAAGCCTGCTGGTAAATCCGCCACTGAAGTCAAGTGATTATAGATTGTGGTTAGTATTGTAAGTAGTATTAGTGTTAAGTCGTATTCGTCTGTAGTTGAGTTAGTTTTATTTTGTGTGTTAGTTGAATAATTTTCAATAAATGTAGTTTCAAAGAAATTGGCAAATAAATAAGCTATGACTAGAGGATCCTGACTTAATTGGTTTTCAAGTGACATTACACTCCGAAAACCTTCGGTTTCAATTTTTGATTTAACCAACATCCAAAATTTTTGAAGCTAATTTTTTAAATGTTCTTTCCCCATCCCTTTTTGAATTATTTCTATTTAATTTGCTTGGAACACATTGAAAATGACAATAAAATAAATTCACACGAAATGAATCAATCATATCGTTAAGTGGTGTACTTTCAATAAGAATTGATTGCCAATCATATGACGAATATGAGGTTTTCAAGTGTTTAAAATAAGAGTTTTTAAATTGAACTGCAACTATTTTTCTAAGAAACCTAGTTCAGCTTCTTCAAAAACTGACAGAGATGGAGAGGGTCTTCTTCTACTAGATCATCTTCGGTGTTATTTAAACAAACAGTGTCAGTAACACTTAGAAGTGGCACGTCCAATGTTTCCCGAAAACTATTTTTTAGACAAACTCCGTGAGAACAGACATCAGTTGTAAAAAAAACCAAAGCCGCCCGTAGAAAGAGTCCAAAAAAAGAGTTTGTAGATTAAAGTATTATTATTTACCCAATACATAGCGATCATCGTTAGAGTCAGGTGTTGGGACCTCAGGATGATCCGGTTTGAAATCAAAACAGAATCAAGGGCAGGCAGTGTACAGCAGCTAGAGGAGCAACCAATTGTAACTGACAACTCAATTGGAATATTGATTACTCTATACACGCCATTTTAAAGAGTCTGTACTGTAAGCAAGGCTTTCAAACGTAGGCTTTCAAAAAGTAGGGAAGGTCACCACTCGATTCATTAAAGAATTTAACATTGGCAATTCAATTTGGAACGAAATTCTGACAGGCAAACAAAAAAATTCTTCCTGAATAAGATTTTGATTCGCAGTACAAAATAATGTATCCCGGAAGAGATGAATGACAAGCAAAAGTAGTATTACAGCAAAACGAAATTACAGTATACACTGATGGCTCGAAGACCACAGAAAGAACAGGCTCCGAAATCTTCTCCACAAACCAAGACCTTAGGGTCTCTTTAAGACAACCGGATGCTTGTAGCAGAGGTTCTAGCAGTACTTAAGGTTGCGGAACTACTAGAAATGAAATCAGTATCCGGTCGGGATATTGCTATCTACATGCGCTTGTGGCACTTGAATAGTGTAGAACAAAATCGGTCATAGTCAGAAACTGCCGCACAATCAGCTGCAACTATGTTGGATGCCCGGAAACTCCGAAATCGAAGGCAACAAAATAGCGGACGTATTAGCCAGAAATGGGGGAAAACTTCCTCCGGCCAATAGTGTTCCTATTAAGCCTCGTACCTTTAGATAAGGCAATGAAAATAGCCGACCAAAGTTGGTCAAAATCAAGGGCCCATGGCCTTTATTCGACCGTAAAAAGACAAACTTCAGCTGAGCAGGAAGCAACTGAGGATAGCGGTGGGCGTACTATCGTGGCACTGCCTCCTAGGGAAACATGCAAGGAGACTGAGTCTCCCATTAACGGACGAATGCAGATACTGCGGTGATGTGGGTGTCCAAGAGGATATTTCTTATTTCTTATGTGAATGCCAGGGTATAGCTTGAAGACGTAGAAAACGTTTGGGAAACTACTTTTTTGAAAACCTTGAGGAAGTAGGACGCATCAACTATAAAGAAATTTTGAAGGCAAATTAACCATCTCGAGGAAAGTGTTTAGGCTGTTGCTCCGTATCAGGTATCGCAATGGGCCCAACATGGTGCCTTGTGTCTTATGAAGCACTACATAACCCTGCACAACCTAACCTTACCTAGAATCAGGTGTTATCAGTGTCCAATTTATACATTCTGATTAAATTTTTAAGTGAATTGGAACATACGATACGGGAATTCTTAGTGACCCGTAACTAAAAATATAGTTTGAGCTTATTGCTCAGTGAGAATTTACGCGGTTTAAAGAAGTTAAAAGCTATTAACGTGTAAAAGCAGTTATTTGTAACCGCGAAGAAGACTGGAATATATATGCTTTGGTCAAAAATAATAATAAACTAGAAATTGAATAAACCAATTGCCAATAATGTTCTCAAATGAAGCTTAAAAAATCAATAGAGAGAATAAGTGTCTGTCCTTCAAATTTCTATGAGGTCACCTTGTCTGGCAACAAAGTTCAATGTATTCATGTACAATATAAACTTTCAAGGCTAAAAATACTATTCCATTCGAAACTTTGCGACGTTTACATTTAATTCCTAGCAGCAAGGTAGGTGGGAACTGAAAAAAAAACAATCAATGAACAAAATTACGCCTCTCAAGCCTCTGAATTTTGATTTGCGTGTCTATTCGAATTTAAAAAAAAATGGTTTGGATACGTTCTCATGGTAATAAAAAAATCATTATCGTGAGTAATGAATTTCATATTGACGCGGAGAACGACAAGCCTATTGTAAATTTTTGCAGTAAAAGACACTAAAAACAGCTCACTTTTATGAACCAAGTTGGTAAGCAGTTGTTGATTTTTACGGATTCGAGAATTTGCTCTTAACTCTTCATTTAATTCATTTTCAATGCATTTTTATTTTAACTTAAAAACTAGATTAAAGACCTTATTAACTTACTGGCCCTATTCGGGCGCTCTAAGCTAAGCCTAGTAGTTACAATATATTGTGTCTTTCGACTTACACTTACTCTTTTTATTGATATCTTGATATTAACAATTATTTTACTAAGAATTTTTTTTCTTAAGAACTTAGATACTGTTCGTTTTAATGTTTTATATAAAAGCTTAAGACTACCTTAAAATAATTAAAAATCAAACTCAGCATACGTATATGTATATGTATGTGAATTATATACATACATACGTTAAAAAAGGAAATATAAATAAACAATATATAAGTTAAAGTCAAAAAGATAGGAAACGACAAAAAGATATCAAATAGCTGCAATTCCGCTAACAAACAAACAAGTGGATCAAGAACAAAATCCGCTGGGCAGCAGCTTCTGGTGTACGTGAAGAAATGCAGGGGGTGTCGGATGCTACAGACGCGCAGTCAGCACATTGGACAACGTTTGGCGAAGCCAATTGTTGGAACACAGCAGGTAAAAGGATTGGCATAGCTAAGCTAGTTTTTAAGTTAAATTTGTTTGTCAGTTTTTAAGAAGCCGTGAAGGCGGCAACAAGTGGAAATAAAAAAATTATTTTTTTAATAAAAATAAAAACAAAATAGTTTAATTTATATATATTAACATCCGTCAATCCTACTAACACTATGAAACCTAAGTCTATGTAAGCCCACCATATATTTTATGAATATAAAGGAGCTTAACTTTGCCCCGAGGAGTAACCTTACTTTGAAGGAAATCAACGAAGGAGTTCCTCATAAATTTTCAGACAGCCACCACATTGGTGCTGGTGCTGTCTTTGTGTGTCTGATAAATCGCAGATTGAAATCGCCCTGCTAAACCGGAGAAAATCTTCGGAACTGTGCGCGATGTCTCGATTGTAGTTGAGTCGCCTGTCTACACTTGAACGGGCGACGTGGAAGATAAGTGACACCGCGAGACTACTCTAGATCAAACCTTTTAAATCGAAGTAGAGTTAACGCGCACACTTTCGTGATAAAAATAAGTGGGTTAGAAAGCCCCGGAGATCAGGTTGTTGATCGATGTCATTGACCTTGCAATGTGCCTTCGGATAAGGACCTCATTGCAATAGAATTTTTTTGTATTGGGATCCTGGAGTTCTATATAAACGAAGACAAGACCTGAGACATTGTCTATCAAAAATCCGAATCTTTTCCATCGAATTTGCTGTCACGTTGTACCACACGGAGCAACCATAAGTAACCATAGGCCTGACGAGGATCATAAAGCAGATAACCTTTACCCTGGTTGGCTGCTGTAAAACAGTCTCTTTGTCATGGCTACACCCGCTTTGGCTCTGGCTCGGGCGACATCTATATGTTTGTAAAAATATGGACATTGATCGAGCCAGAGCCTTTGGTATCTGACTACACTTCTGTTTGCTTATGGGTGCCCATGCTGTCCCACGATCAAGAATTTTCGCCAATTCTGTCTTGTATCCATAGAGGCTCTAGACATTGAGATCCTAAAAAGAATAGTTTCCGATATCCTGTTGTTGATCTTTAACTTCACATCGAATACGAATGGCATGAATGTCTTGTCCGAAAATAGATTGACTTCGTTTTCACTCATATCCTTGACTGCGCTTTCTTATAGATTGGGTTGCTGATGTATTTACGCGTATTGAGATTCTTCCAGAGTCCAGTACATGATCTGAGGATTTTCCTTTTAGAATTTGAATTTTCTTTAGGCGTTTGCAATTACTGGACTGAAAAGTTGTTTATAGATAGGACAGTAGTTTGCAGCTTTTCACGAAATGGGTGCACTAAATGATGAACGAAATCGAATTTTTTTATTGAGTTTTTAGAGTGTTTTATTTCGTGCTGAGCTGTAGACCAATCTCTTGCGCGTTTGGCAGTGTTAACTTTATGTCGTGACATCTTCCTGCTCATTGTTGCTGTGCCCAGTGGAAGAAAGAAGATGAGCCACGTCATGCTGCTATTGATACTCAGTCTCCATTTGAGGTAATAGTCCTAGAGCTTCGCGATATGTTGTTCTAACTTGCGGCTGCTATGTCTGGGGCTAATAATGAAGAGTTTGTATTTGAGTCATCCGTGTAGAGGAGTGTCTTTGCCTGTGCGTCGTTGGATGGCTGTCAAGATGTTTAAAAGGATGGGTTAGACTCTGCCTCTCTGTTGAACTCCTCCTTGCCAGACGTTGCGGAGATCCATTTCTCTTCATTTTTTAAGATGAGATCCTTGATCCAGACGTTTTCGAAGGCCTTTTCTATATCCAGTAGGCGCGTAACTAAAATTTCTTTCTTGTTGAGGGTTTGGGTGACATCATGATAGTGCTTCAGCAGTGGATGGATAGTTGAGTGCTTCGCCCGGAAACCATATTAATGGATTGTTGGAATTCCCTTCCCTGTTTTAATTTGGTGTAGTAGTACCGACTCCATCACTTTCCTAACTCAGCAGAGAAGCGCTATTAACCGTTCGTTCCATTTTCTTCGGAACTGGGACAACTTAACCTATTTACCAGTTGATAGCTTTTGTTAATTCAGTTATTGAAGATCACAGTCAGAAGTAGAAATGATACATCTGGTAACTTTTTCAGTTTTTTTTAGTTTCCACTCAAAATGCGTCCTTTCCTTTTTATGCGTTCGTGAAAAGGCCTTTGTTCAGATTTGGGTTTTTTGCGGAATTTTCTCCGCTGAAAGTTGTCACAGTGCTGGTGTCGCATTGATTGCCTAGAATGTCTTGGCTTGATTTCCTCGAGGCGTTGATGCAGTTTTGAGTTTGAACGCTCCTGTACTCCTCTTCTACTGTATTCCAAGTTCTGTGGAATATCCTTTGATGGTTTGCGTAGATGCAAATCCGCCAAATCAACTCAATAGAAGTGTTTTTGACGAATTTGACAAAAAAGGATCCAGAACAGTGTCCGAGATACTGTTAGGAGATCATTTAAATAGCTTAGATGTCAACAACTTAAAAATCGTCAAGAAGGTGGTCGATTAATTGCCTTGATTCACGGCCAAATTTGTGCACGAACAAAGCAATTTTTTTAACAACAACAATTTTTTTGACTTGTTAAATCAGTTGGCTGAATTTAAATAATATTGATAAAGATATTTATAATTAATTTTAATTATTAAATTAAAAAAACAGACAAAGTTTTGTACGACAGAATATTTATTTATGTTATTTTCAAATGACTCGTCATCTACGCATCAAAATAAGGATACGTTTTTCAATGTCATAGGCACAAATTCCAAACCTTAGCTCAATGTTTAATGTTTAACTTGTTCAAACTTCTGTACACAAACAAATAACAAAACTGAAAACTTAAAATGTCCTTTATGTGTTGCCCATCATTTTTCACAGGTCTCTATCCAAGTTCCCCATTTTTGTCTCCCACTGATGATCGATAATTATCAATCAAAATGCCTTTCAAGACATTTATTTATTTCCAATTTATTGAAAAATTTGAAAAAAAAAAAAATTCACTCCAACGACTTTTCTCAGACAGTGTTGCCACCCTCTTCCCTAGTGACCCATTTGAGGGAGTCATTAACAACAAAGTTAAGCAATCCAATACTTTTCTCAATTTTGCTTTGATAATGATTTTCTTTGGCACTTCAAACGTAAAGAGCAAATAGGGGAGACTAGCTGCTGAATCTTTAACATGACGTCTTCCACCCCTATTCGAGCTGTCGAGTAAAGTCCTTTTCGAATTGAGGTGGCATTTCGGGAGTCCCGTGTTCAAAAACGTTTTATTTTGCCTGCATCATTCAACCGTAAAAAGGATGACATTGCGAAATTTTGATTAAACTTAAACCAAATTAATCAAACAAAGTTAAGTTGTTGGCTGTGCTCGTAAATATTTTATTTGGTCGTCAGTAGTTCTCGCAAGGAGGCACTTCAACTTTGTTACGATGCGGGAACCGTATACAGGTTGGTTGTGGTAAGCTTTCTGCTGAGATTTTCCAGCAAACTAGCAAACTAGATAAATGACAGATTGAAGGTAACTCCATTCGATATATTATGGCTTTTGTTTTGTTTTATCGATTCAATAAAAGTGAAAACATACGTCTATGGAATAATTTATGCTCGTTTCCAAAACAACATGGGGGCAAAAGGACTATTATCATTATAATAGGAGACTACGTGGGAGGAATAAGTCATTGCGAAACAAAACAGCAAATGATACCGAGCTTGTCAAGAGAACATTTAACTTCAAAAACTAATTCCTAGGCAAAAGAGCATAATTGGAAATAAGGATTTCCAGAGTTTTTATTTTTCTTCACATGGTAACACTTTGCAGTAAACAGTGTTTATTCCGAAACAACTAAATAACTACTTTGCATCTTTGCCAAGTGTGTGTTAAAGATTATTTCATGTTAATTTTGAGCACAACTTTATCCATACAGAGAGTAAACAAATTTCGAGTCCCTTTTTCCAACGTTTTGTCTGGTATCTCGCTGTTAACACGTATAGTGTTGTCCTCAAATGCTGGCTTAACGACGAGTGACATGACGTTTCATCAAATAACTAGCGATGAAACTAGCCAATTAACCAGTCCAAAACGAGAGCTGAATCGATCTTTGAACTCATTTCGCAATTGATCCATTGATTCGCATGCTTTGATGCATGTAGTACCATCTTTCTGGAACCACATGTCAACCAGGATCTGTTGGTGCCTTGACGGTAACGTTGATCCTTAAAAACAAAAACACGGGCAAATGATGCCACCATACCATGAACCGCACCAAACAGTGAATTTTCCGTGCCCCTTGGTAGTTCTTGTATTACCAGATATTACCCATTATTAACATACCCCCTTCAATCATATATGAGCTTCACCGGTATAGATTTGTTTCGATTAAAAAGCGGACTTTTCCTAAGGGCCACTCGACGCTGAGGCAGATCGTTCGTTCAAGGTTTTAGACCAAGATCCTTGCCTACAATTTTCCACGTATAGTATAATCAAATTGAACGATACCAATACGGTACCGAACGGTGAGCGAATAGCCAAATCACGGAAGTGACTTGACGTCCAAAAGCTTGAAATTTGTGAGAAATTTTTATTCACTTGAATCGCTTGCTTAGTAGGTCCCCATGAGGACCGTAAAATGGTTGAGTTGAACGCATAACATTTTCCACACAGGTCTAATTGAGATAACAAAATCACCGTAGCTATCATTATGCTCTCTTCTTCTCTGGAATACATTTCTAGTGACTGACCTCATTTTTTTGACAGATTTCATTGCTACCATTCGCTACATTCGTTACGTGAAGAACTAAACCTAAAAATTAAGTATACGAGGAAAATGTCTCCTCCCAAGTTGTCCAGAATCAATTTTGACGAACTAAACTTTAAATTACGCCTCGAAAATTGGGAGAAAGTTCATGCTGAATTAGATGCTTCTAAAGCTTATGAAATCTTTATTAAAATCATGAAGAACCATATATGCTCATCAACCTGCATCCTTACTATGAGAAAATCAGAAACTAGATTGAAGCCTTGGATTAACAGAAATCTTCTCAAGAAAATAAAACTGAAACACAAGTTGCAAAAAAAATGCTTCAAACATCCCTTAAATACAAACTTGAAAAGTCGTTTTGTCCATATGAGTAAAAAAATCAACAAGTTAATTCGTAACTCACGAGATGGTTTTTATACAAGCAAGTTGCAGGAGGCGAGAGGGAATCTCAAAAAGGAATGGAAAGTAGTCAATAATATTGTCAATCGTAATGTTAGCAATTCTGCCGAGCCGATCATATTGAAAAACGGAAATATAAATATTTCGGATTCTACAGCTATAGCCAATATTTTTTGTGATTACTTTTCTTCAATAGGACAATCATCCTTTTCGGGTACCGTTGCCTCATCTTGTAATTGCCGCAATGAAACTGGGAATGGGCTTTATGAAAACACTAACACCACGAACAGTTTCTTTTTCGAGCCAATAAGAGGGTTTGAACTTCTAAAAATAATAAATTCTCTAAAGAATTCGGGTTCATGTGGCATAGATGGGATCACTAATTTTATTCTTAAGAAAACTGCGCTTAACATTGTAGATATTTTATCACATCTGTTCAATTTGAGCATTGAATTCGGCAACTTTCCTGAGGAGTTAAAATCTGCACTTGTCATTCCTTTGTTCAAAAAGGGTAACAAGAAGGATAAAACAAACTACAGACCAATTTCCTTACTGTCTTCAATCTCAAAGGTGTTCGAGAAAGCAGTTAAAACTAGAATTTTATCCTTTCTTAATAGAATACGCTTTTTTAGTCCTTTGCAGTTTGGGTTTAGGGCAGGCCTTTCTACTGAAGATGCTCTACTAGATTTTTGTACATATATTCATAAGGGTTTGGATGGCAAAAATTCTTGTGCTGGTCTCTTTGTTGATATAACAAAGGCCTTCGACATGGTAAACCATACCATTCTTTTGGATAAATTGGAAAAAGTAGGTTTTCGTGGGTTTATCCTCAAATGGTTTGAGTCGTATCTAAAAGATAGAACGCAAAGAGTTAAAATTGGAGAAAATACCAGTACCTTGAAAGTGACCAATCTTGGTGTACCCCAAGGATCTGTGCTTGGCCCAATTTTGTTCCTTATTTATATAAACTCTTTATTCGAGCAATCATTCATAGGCAAAATTAGCGCTTTTGCAGATGATCTTGAATTTGATTGCCGATATAAATCATGATGTGCACATCTTAAGACGTTGGTTTGCGAAACACAAATTGATCGTTAGTAACAAAACCAAGCTAATGTTTTTTAGCCTAAATTCGCAAGAACCCCCGGACTTAGACATTATATTGCATGCATCAGATTGTATAAAGCAAAGTTTATCTGACTGTAAGTGTAGGAAAATTAATGACAATAATAACAATAGTAATGAAGTAAATTGTAGTGGAGATTGCTTTAAAATTGAAATTGTGGACGATTTTAAATACCTTGGTGTCATCATCGACCAAAATATGAGTTGGTCCAAACACATCTTGTGTTTAAAGCAATATCTACTATCATCCATTCGTTGTTTTTACCGGCTCATGAAGTACGTACCTTAAAAATTTTTTATAATGGCATATTCCATTCAAAAATGCAATATGGTATTAGCTGTTGGGGTGGTGCGTATCGCAATAAACTCCAACAGTTAACTGTCCTTCAAAAATGTGCCATAAGGAAAGTTTGTAAAACTAATCGTTTTTCTCACAGTATGCATCTATTTAAGGACTTGAATATTTTGCCTGTGAAACATTTGTTTTATTATAAAGTAATGAAAGTTTTCTTTGCGTGAGGTGGTTACATGCAAAGCCCAATCTTCGACCGGCAGAACTTACGTAGTAGTACAAACTACGTTGTTTGTGTTCCCGCATTTCGAACCACTAGCTACAGAAACTTCTACTCAATCATTTCATGCAGATTGTTTAACAAGCTTCCTATAGAAATAAAAATAACTAGGAATCTTACCGCGTTTTTGAAGAAATTAAAGTTGTGGCTTCTAAACTTTGACCATAATCAAATCGAAATTCTGTTGCGCTTCCATATTTAAATATCTGAATTATTATATAGTATTCCCAAGATCATTATTTGCTTCCGCACGCTTAGATTGTATATTTTTTGTTTTTTTTTAATTGTTATTGAACATAGATGTTAACAATATATATTTAACTAACATTTGCTTTGTACACCCCACACTGAATTACAATAAATTGAAGTGGCATTTATTTCTATTTTCTATTAAATATAAAATGTCACTAACTATTCTCATAAAATAGTTCTATAATTATAACTAGATTAGATTAAATATTTAATGTTTAAGAAAGATGTAAACTGTATGAGAATAATGAACAATGAACAATAAAAAAAAAAACTGTCATCGAAATGTTTTCTTGGCGTATTAAACGGGGCTAATGGCTAACTGAGTATATTTTACTATGACAAATATCACGAATCACACGTGAGCTGTCAAAAAAAACAAACATTTACATACATTTACAGCAACAGCCGAAGAAAAATAGACTGAAGATGCCGACGAAATCACTGTATCAGGCGACGGAACATGAAAAGAAAGGGGCTTCTCATCTTTATTCGGCATCACCTCGTTAATCGGTTGCTTTACAGGTAAATGAAGTTCATGCTGTCATGAATGTAAAACTTGGGAAAATAAATTAAACTCTGGCAAATTCGAAGAGTTGCATGAAGCTCATGTAAGTGCTGTGAGCTGTGAGTATGGGCAAACCATACTGGTGCAGCTGGAAATATGAAGCTCCAAGAGATAAAAAATATGTTTCAACGCTGAGTAAAGAATAGTGTACGATATCGCAACTATACCGGCGACGGTGACTCTAAAGCTTACTCCGGGTTAGTGAAATCTAAATCTTATGGTGATGATTTTTCAATAATGAAAAAAGAATTTGTAGGACATGTTCAAAAAATATTACGCACTCGTCTACGTGAAGTAATCAAAAATACCGTTGAAGATACTGAAACTAAGGCTGGAAAGAAGATCAAAAGAAAGAGTCTGTCTGGTAAAGGGAAGCTTACGGCCAAAATGATTGATAAACTGAAGCTATACTTCGGTTTGGCCATTAGACGATACTCTGACTCCATGGAAAATATGAAGAATACTATCTAGACAATGTTCTTTCACTTCAGTTCGAAAGATGAGAATCCACAGCATAGAAAATGCCCGAACGGAGCGGACTCCTGGTGCGAATGGCGAGAAGCTACAGTTGCTAATTCGTTCAAACACGCGAAGAGTGCTCTTCGAGAGGATGTTTTGAATGCCATCAAGTCTATCTATGAAAATCTGAGCAAATTTGCCCTCCTGGAGCGATGTGTCGGAGGCTTCATGCAGAACAACAATTAGAGTTTGAAGCAAATAATTTGAAAAGGTAGCTTATGTGGCAGTCAGTGCCTTCAATACATGTTCTTTTGCTTTACTAACCTTCATGCCAGACATGAAAATCAGAAGTGGATCAAGTGCATATGACAAGGCGCGATCAACTAACTCCATACGTATAAGCCGAACAGAACAAGAAGCTGAGAGACAAACTCAAGAAGACAGGATTGTCGTCCACAAAAGTAAAAAGGTACTTTAGACATCATGGATGATAGCAACATCTTTTATGGACCTGGTATTGATAATTCAGTAAGAGGTAAGCCGATAAATTTGTTTATGCACATTTTTTTCCATTTATTTTTTAGTGTTCAAAACTTTAAAGCGTTTTTCCCACAACTCACGTTTTCAAAGTCCGTGTCCGTGCTGGAGATTTTTTGTTTTTTTAATTTATTATAATTTTTATTTTACAAAAACATATAAGCTTATTTTTTTTTTTCTTATTAGCCTTTTTCCCTTCAAAGTGTTCCAAAAAAGAAAAAAAAAATTTAAATTTCTAAAATACCTCACAGCATTACCTGGGGAAAACTATTGCCTAACGAATGAACTTAGATTTTTTGATTTCAGATTATCCAGTACCAAGCTATGAGGATCACCGCAATTTTACTTTTTCCCGAGACACATCCACATTTACGCACTTAACACTTTAATGTAGTTTTGGTTTTGATAAAGCAAATTTATCTGTGTCGTCACAAAAGCAGGCCTTTTTCGGCATTTCCGGCATCAAGGAAGATGAATTTTCTTTGAAGGCTATCTAAAATGTATAGTAATATTGGTAGCAATGCGCCACCCAATACGAATATTTGCCGATAATAGTAAGTTTTAAACAGCATCCAAACATCTAAATGAGTTTAATAAACATACAACATTCAAAAACGAAAAATATTTTTAGTTGATGATGAAGATAAAAAAAAGGAATAGAGACAAGGATGCCTTGACCACCATCAAACGAATGAGCAATTCAAAAATCACTTTTAGGAGAATTGTGGGACCAATAATACAATAATATGTATTAAAAAATACAAATCATACGGTTTGCTTTCCCCCTAAAAATTCGAGCCCCACGTTGGGCGTCAGTTGATTTAATAAAACACAAACTATACGGTTTGCTTTCCGTTTGTCAATTGAATTCTTTATTTCATTATTTTTTTATTCTACCTTAAAGCTTACATAAATCGATGGCATGAGTAATCGCAAGAACCATTAAACGCTTCCGCTGCTTTTGGTCGGAGCGTTGTTCTTTTGGCCGTTGAACTAACCTGAAATAGTTTTTTATGCAAGCCAAAGCTTTTCCGCTGGCTTGCTACTTGCTTGCTTTGTTAACTTATAAAAGCCAACTGGCGGAATCACAAAATAAAGTCTTGCTCTATGGTGTAAAAAATCTTCGTGGAATCAAAGTAAAATTAAGACCACATTCTATGTTACTGTCCATACCGCAGGCGTTTGTTGCAACCACTTTAACAGATCCTTATAGCATCAATCTTCTACACTGTGTACAAGCCTAAGACACCAATGGTCAGTGTAATCACCGATACCTTTTATGCCGAAAAAGAAACAAGACATCCCGTGTTCAATTGAATTTCTAAACATGATTCTAGAATGAATCCTTCAGAACTCTCACGACAACACAGTAGGTGTGGTTTTTCAGATATCTGATCATATTGATAGTGACATTGATACATCTGGATGAATACAAAGAGCAGTCGATGTTTAGTATTTATCCGCAGTCAAAATGAAATATGTGCTGTCGACACAAATCAAAAATCAAAATCGAACCATGGATCAAAACGTCAGAAAAGATTGTAGTTTATAGTCAACTGGCTAAGACCGATAGATTCAAAAACACCAGTGCACAAACTAAATGCAGACTCTTGCCAGTCAGTGTTTCTTTACGCTAAGAAGGTATTTCTTAATCCAATGAACCCGATAACATTAATCACCCCGAAGTTGCTTGACGCACAATCAGTGACTCAGGCAGATGAAAATGTCCTTGGTCACTTTCCACCGAAGAGCAGAACAAATTCTGCAGCGATGCAGTTATAATCAGCAAGATTTGTACACAATGACTCAGTGGGCTGTAAGGAACATTTAGAGTGGACGGACATCAAACCATCCGGCTCAAAAAGTTTCAGAATCTACACCAGAGAGACAACGCAATGAAGTGGAAGGAATCTCAACCATCTTAGTGAACGCCATTTGAGGTAGCTAGCTAATGATGGAGCTTACGTGACTTATTGGGAACGGCACAGGTCTACCCCGATCCTTTGAGCCATCGAAATTAGCAACATTATTTGATCTTATTTAGCATATAGTCAGTATAATAAAGCATCTATAATTTATTCGTCATTTAAAATATCGAACATGCTTTCGGACAAAAATCAAAAGAGCACAAAATAAAAATAATGAAATGGATTCACGTACCTGTGTCTTGCTTGAATACAATAAAAGACGTTGAATTTAAATTTTTGAATTCAAATTTTTAAATTTCATAACGTTTGTAATTTGAACGAATCTAACACACACCAATCACAAAGCCATTGTTCTTCGCACGAGTCACTTTTAAAAGCGAAAAAAATTATGTTTTTTTCAAATGAAATCACTTCACAACACACTTCAAAATAGACTGCACTTTTTTAACATTTAAAAAATTGAGAAATTATGATTAAAAACTAGGTAATTATATATTTTTGATTTTTTTAAAGAAATCAAAAATGTTCCCGATCGCGAATACGAACCGAAAAAATCAACTCGCGCACAAACACTGACTGAACTGAACGAAATGTTCTCACGACATCTCTCAGAGATAACGGTGGATTCGACTGGGAGTAGAGAGCGCGAGTGTTGGTGAATGGTCAGCAGGAGAGATGGTGGCTGTTGGGTGGTTGAGTACTAGGCGGCGGCGTTCTGTAGGTGTGCCAAAAATTTGCTTTGAATAAACTGTGAAACGAGTGACTAGGAGTGGGATGTCACGGCAGTGTTAGCAGTCCAGGCAAAATGCAGCGAAATTTAAAAAAGATTTTGGGCTCTACGCATTTTTGCTCTTAATGTGTGACAAACTGAAACAAAATGATTATATAGGGTTGGCCATCTGTTCATACTCTATAAACAAACTGAGATAATATTGCAAACTTACTTTTATAATGTATTCCGTGTTGCGAATTAGTTATTTTCGACCTTAATCAAGCACCAACTGCAGCTGGTGTATGTTTATGAAAGAAGTTCGTGAGTCTAATTGAAAAGTGATCTTATTGATACCTTACGTTCAACGGAAAATATTTCAAATTTTGCTAAAAGTGACACCAGAAAAGATCAACGCACCAAAACTCTGAGCAATATGACTCACGAGCCGTCCAAGAATGTTTGATGCCGCTCTTGGCCCTTGTCGATATGCCGCATTTATTTGTTAAAGTGAATGCCTGAATTATATATCTAATTATTAAATATTTAAATTATCAAACATAATTTTTAATATAACTTGTTTGTGGTTTATATATAATTTTTAAAGATAATTTTAAGCATAAACTTGCGATTTAAATATAATTTTTGAAATTTGTAAAATATTACATAATTTCATATTAATAACGGTAGCTGCCAAAGTTTAACGTTATAAATGCAGAAGTTTTCGAATGGACTCTTACTTCGGAAACTACTTTTCAGGTATATTAACCAAAATTTATTTATCAGATCCAGAGAAAGGAAAAATTACCGCATTAAATATTCATTTAGAGAAAAAAGTCAACCGGTCTTACACAGTAGTTTGCAACTGTTTAAGTTTGGTAGAACAATATGCGACCATCGTTTATTTTTAGAGAACTAAGGAAGGACCCAAGAACAAACAGGTCTCCAGTTTCACATAAAATATATATAAGAGTGGATAAGAACATTTGACAAGAAAAAATAAAGATGCAAAAAGCTCAGCAGTCTTTACGTTAGATTTTGCGAAAAACTCAGTTTAAGAGGAGAAGAAATTAACATGGATGTATTCAGTGAATGTTATGGTAGAAAAAAGTGAAATATAAGCTGGAGTTGACTTCGTACTTCGTCAGCAGCTGATGCTGCCATTCAAACTGGAAGGGTCGTGTGGTTTTCTTCAAAAAATATTGATGCTTTTGACTGGCCATCGAGAAGTTCTGACCGCAATCCGATCGAGAATTTGTGGATAGCATTATAACGTCTGATATATGATAATGGACGGAAAAATAATTAAGTTGAACAACTTTAAGAAGCTACTAAACTGGCATGGGACTCTATTACTCTGTACTACTCTACAAAAAATTTAATAAATACCATGCCGTAAAGAATATTTGACAATAACGAAAATGGAGTTTCTGTCCCTAATAAGAGGTGTCATCTAAAACAATATACTCTTAAAATCCCTTTAAAACATGCGTTTTTTTAAAAACTGCGGTATTGAATATAATAACAATTTCTTATGAAAAATCAGTTTTTTAAAAAGAAAATATAGTTTTATATTTTAACGCCTTCAAAATAATGTTGCCCTTAAATTCTTGTCATCCCAACAACTTTGTAACCCCGGGTCCGGGCCTAAGAATCACTGCCAACAATCAATTTTTGTTCTTATCTCAACAATCTTATAGAAAAGCGTTTTGGTCTTGAACGTATTCCTTCTTTGTATGACATCATTGAAGAAGAATCTAGATAAGATAACATTCATTATAATTTAAGTTATAATGGCCAATAGATCATGCAAAAATTTGTTAATCTTTATCAAATTTCATTTTGGACTTGAGGAGCTAAAATGTCTAGATTTTATTTAAGCTCAAAGAACAAGGAATTATTCAATCAATCTGGAGCTTGACGAACAACAGAATGGTCTAGTGTTACACGATCGACGAAGATCTTAGTAAATAATTTCGACATAGCGAAAAAGAATTGGATTCCAGCGGCTTCAAAGAAGGAATGACATGAAGATGCAGTAAGAACTTATGACTGTGATGAAGAGTTAATATCAAATTCACTCATTAGGGGTCCAGCTGCTAAACTGTTCCTGTCGATAATCAAAGGAACTACAATGCTGTAAGTCAGACTATATAAGCGCAAGCGGTAAGTTAGCTCCGCAACAAGGTGAAGAGAATAGAAGAAATCCTTCGAAAATTGCAGGCATAAATTGAAAAACTAGAGCTTTTGTCCTTTCAAACGCAAATAAATCCATTACATTTGAAAAACTCGAAGTGGCAGTGTAAATGATAGGCAAACAAACGTTTGATGAGGAATTGACCTTCATCCCAATAGAATTAGTAGAGGTGGCACCGCCAAAGAGTGTAATTGCAAACGATTGGATACCGCAGACCGGTTAAATAACCATGAACGCCAAATGCGTTTCAAGAGCTGCGAGAATTGGCTGAAGAAATTCAATAAAAAGTTATTATCAGCGGCTTAACAGAGTTCCTTATTTTCTCTCGGCTTAACGAGAGTTCAAAAGTCATACAGAAATGATCAGTTTGATGAGACAACTTTTGATAAAACGAAACTCAATGTTGGTTTGAAACTTAAGTGTTTAGATGATTCAGCACCGACATGTATCGTGATTTTGCTAATAGGACAAGCCAACGCATATAATGAATAAATGACGTCTGGAAATGTCAAGGTTCGTGAAGCCGCAACTTACGGCAGGAAGCCACAGAAAAATATAATTTATTGGGTATATAAGTGGAAAGACGCGCATTTTTCCCATCTTTCTGGTAATTTGTGGATTCCAATCCAAAAAAAAACTGTTCGGCTTTTGAGGCCAAAAAGAAATCAAGCCAATTTCAGGTACCTTGTTCTGAAGTTAAGCGTATTCCAGCATTGTTAGGAACAAGTGGTAATCAGAAGGAGCCAAGTCTGGGCTATAAGACGAGTGAAGTAAAACTTCCCATCCACAATTCTCAAAACAGTTTTTAATCGTTCTTGCAACATGTTGCCGAGCGCTGTCATGTTAAAAAATAATGGCTTCGTGTCTGGTCGCATTTTCAATCGTTTCTCGACTATGGCTCTCTTTAAACGGATCAATTGTGTTCGGTACAGAGATCCCGAGGTTGTTTCACCCGGTTTCAACAGTTCATAATACAAAATGCCCTTCTAATCCCATCTAATACAGAGCATAAACTTGGAGCCGTAACAGCTTGGCTGTGATGGTCCTGGTTGGCCGCTGTTGCACTTTTCTTCAAATGAAAGTGGTGAATCAAAATATCCAGCAAATGCTGTTTAAAAATTTAACCAATCATAAATCTGGGTGCTGAATTGAGAGCTATATTAATGTTTAATATTTCTGAACGCACTTGGGCTCGTAAATAAATTGGTAACTTCGACGCAGCTTCACCTGTTACAACATTCATAACGCAAAGTGTATATTATATCGACTGCGTTCCAGCGCTCATCAAATGCTTAGTCATATCTATCTACGACGAATTGAAGGCCACAAATTTGACAAGGCACTGATCGATTAGTTAAGAAGAATTTTACAAAAGAAATAGATTTATGTGGCCCCCAAATGTAAATGTATAGCCATAATCTGGTAAAGATACAAATAAAATAAATCGGCAAATTGAATTTATTTATTTTTTTTAAAAAACAATGCAATTTTGTAATATCGGAACGGTTGTTTATTTATTTTTTTTTGTTTATTTTTTGAAGCAACACTTGAAAAAAATGAACAACAATGTTTTATATGAAAGGTGATATAGAATTACATTTTTAACGTTCATATATATATTCGGCAATATAAAATGACACACCTTCTGAACGCCGCCAGCGAAAACTTTCTCTGCTCACGCTCTTCTGCAAGTCCAACCATAATCTCTGAGAGACGTCGTGAGTAAGTTTCGTTCAGTCAGTGTTTGTGCGCGAGTTACTTTTTTCGGCTCGAGTTTGCGATCGTTCGGGTTTTAAAATAATGGCAAAAAAATATAATTTCAAAGTTTTTACTCCAAATTTTATAGTTTTTATTAAAATTTGAAAAATGTAGTTTAATTTCAAGTGTGTTGTGACATGTTTTTTTCGCATATTAGTTAATTGTGTGAAAAAAAAAGGTTTTTGTGATTGGTGTCCGTTAGATTCGTTCAATTTACTGCATTTCAAAATTTCAAATTCAAAAATTTAAATTCAACGTATTTTTTTTTTGTATTCAAGCAAGCCACAGATACGTGAACCGATTTTGCACTTTTAGTTTGAATGTTAATATTTGAAATATATTTCGGAAATCGGAATCAGTATTGATGAAGACTTAACTCATCGTAGAAATCGTTATAAATCACATAAGATCGAGCACGTTTGATTAAACGGAAGTTGAAATTCCCGGTTTTCTTTTTTGTTATGAAATGAATAAAGAAATCCGCCTTAACATTGATGCTAAAACCTTCATCTACGTTTTCTACGATTTTTATTCATTTGGTCCGCTGAACTTTAGCTTTATGACTATCCATCAAACGTGAGGGTAGTCATGTTTGCACGCGGATATATAATGCCGGTCCTTGAATAGCCTTGATTTGTGCTCCTTCGCAGTGCTTATATTGGTTGATATTGTCCCAAAAAGGAATATACTTTTGCTTTCGCAACTTAAAGCCCTAAACTCATCATTTTTGCATTCTATTTACAAATTCTTTAAGAATTCCATCAAAATCTTCAAAACTTTTCTTCAGCACTGTCCGCCCTTTTCGCTTTGAGAATTCATAATTTCTCCGGTTTTTGTACCTCCCGATCTCGGCTTTAGATTCCTCTTTATTTAAGCCCTTTGTATTGCCTTACAATTCTTGCCTCGTCTCATCTTGTAAGACATTTAACAGGGTGGCCAAAAAAATGTTAATGACTTTATATCATTACTATTCAAGTTGGCTTTAAAAGGCTCTTGAACGCCCACGAGCGTTCTAATAATCTCCTCTTTAAGTTTGAAGATTTCTATGTACTCGTAAGAGAAGGGACTGATCCATACTTTTTTTTAATAAAATATACCAAAATCTTGAGGCACATTTATTACACTTATTCCAAATTGGAACAGTTCACTTCGTCCTTTCAATTTGTTTTTTTCTGAAATCTCGAGTTAAACCGTCACTTTATACAGTTTTGTGCTGTTAATGCTGTCAAATGCAGTTTTCTGGTAGAAATTCGTTGTCCTTTTCCAGGATTGGGCGCGTTCAGATAAAACTATCTATTGGCTACCTGACGAGAAGCCGCACTGGTGTCGAACGATTTTGGAAAACAGGTTCGAACAATCCGCTGCATACGCTACAATCACATTTTTTCACTCCAATGGTTGCTTTCGTCCTTTCAAAACCAACAAATGAGCTTCTTCGAATTGTTAGTTCTTCCATTATCTTCAAATAACTTATATTTTCTACTTTTTCAAGCCAAGACATAAACATAATATCAAAAGTAAGGTGTATGCCAATCAGTAAAGAACCATACATCAGGCTCAGGCCAATATCAGAAAAAAACTGAAGGCGCTGGGACCTGAAATTCTAAGAAAAGAAATGGAAAATGTTCTGGTAAGAGCACGTCATATCGAAGCAAACAATGGGCACCGTGTCTTAATCATTATCTAAATTTTAAGGTTAAATAAAATCACAAAGAAAATGCTATTCATCAAATAAATATTAACGTTTCTTATGCGTCACCATTTATAAGTCGATTTACTATATGTTTATAAATACTATGCATACTGTTATGAATAATATTTATCTGTGCAGAGCTCATACTGTGAACAGCGAAGATACCATAACCTCTGCAAGCGTGAGCGTGACCCTGGACCTCAATTTATCACTTGGATTCGAACTAACGACCTATCCAATTGAAAAGCAGAAGGAGCATAACCAGCTGAGTCAACCAGCCGCAAGAAGCAAATGATTTCATACCATACAGCGGGTCATATCATCACGTTGTTGGGACTTATATTTCGTTAGTGAAAGATCTCAAGAAATAGACCTGCCTTCTTTCTAAAGTGATTTAAATCTCTGGACAACTTTTTTGTGTGATATTTCAAGCCACTCTCGTATGCTGCTGCCCAAGCATTAGATACCAACATTCTGTACCATGTTGCTGATAGGAAGCTTGGTGCGCTGAAAAACTTGGTGAAAAATTGGACCAATAGTATGTCTTTTATAACCTGCAGCGTCCACTTGTTTTAAAACATTTAACGCCTTCAATTTGTAATATATCACTCTGCACTCTGACTAAATTCTTCAACGCATATTCATTTATTTAAACAAACTACTTCTCGACTCCATCAACACATAGTGAATATAATCAGACTTTGTTTGTCTACATTTTCAAAATATCACGTTTTTTTCCAACAAAACTTTACTGTTTCCCAATCCCACCTCGATATCGAAATTATAAAACGTATTTGTCGTAAAATTCAAGACCATTAAATTCGCCCCAGATCCTTGTGCTCAGTTCCTTAATCCCCGTGACCTCATTCAATCATAATTCCGAAGTACTATAATTCAGATTTAATCTGTTTCCACCAAAACGGATTCATTAGAAGGTCCTTTAATGATATTTTAACAAAATATGTTTAAGTATCCTTTCCATTATGCTGCCACAGTGTCCCTTAAATGATAATTATCATCACCAACCTTCCGCGCGCCTTTCCGCTTCGCGCGCACTCCGTTTTCAATTTAATATTTCCTGTCCCATTTGAATTCCTACAAAGGACACTGCTGCTAGTTCATTTCATTTTTTATTTTACGATTCTGCCAAAAAAAGAAAGGAGTTTCCCATTTATTAATGCCTACTTACAGGACACGCGCTCATTTCTTTACCGTAACTCAAGGAATGCTTTGCATCGTTGTTAATTTAAAATTTAACAGCTTCGCAAGGAATGAGGTAGCAAAGAATTCATAATTTAAAAATGCTTCCAGATATCCGCCTTGTTTTTATGTTTTTTTTTTTTTCTTAACCTTTTTTCCCCGACTGACGTTACAAATTACGTGAGGGACAACCAAGCGCTAGCGTGAAGATGTCATAACCATGCGCTAGCTAGCTAGCTCACGCCAAAAACCATTAAACATTAATTGCTTTCATGTGCGACTGACTGGCAGTTTCGATCGGGAAATCTAATTACACTGCATTAAATTTTTATACCGTATTGAGTCTCACACTCACTGCCGCTGAATATCTAATTAAGATTCCCGTCACTGTCGTTTGCCTCCGCCATCTATCGGTGACGTTCGTACTAATTTCTAGAACCACACCCCACGCTGAGCTCAATCAAAACAGATTCTTAAAATTGCACTGCATGAATTCTTGTGGTTTGCTTTGTAGTAGGAGTAGGATTCATAGACTGTTGTCCTGCTGACGCACACAATTCCTAATTGGTGACATTCACAATAGCTTATTTAAAAATCAAATTGACTTGGGTTCTCTCCTCGCTCATGAAATTCGTATGAGCACCGAAAATAGACAGAAAGGATAGAAAGAAGTAAAACCAAAAAAAAAACTATGAAAATGCAGACTACAAGGGTACGAGTTTGACTTTAAGATTTGGTTATTTACTCATAGTGCTTCCACGATGACATTTGCACTTGTGAAGGGAATTCAAAATGAGGAGAAGTCATTGACTTGGTAAATCCTTGTTGAAGGACATTTGTTACTTGTAAAAATTTGTTTGTAAATTTTCCTTCGGCGCAATTACATTCGATTGTGAATATGTAAGAATTAACATTTTTGTGAACACTTAGTCAAGGAGTCATGACAAGGATACGTTGAGCAATTAACCGTTTTTGCGAATTTTAATAAGGAAAGGCGGTGCTATTTTAATGAGAACGTCTGTAAAAAGTGGTAAGAGCATTTGTTTTCCGTCGATTTCTAGAGGTTCCTCGTATGTAAGTTGTGTTTTTCAAGGAGTGTGAGCTTGTACCAAGGACATTTACGCTTACTTACATAACATTCCTTCCTTGCGTTACCTTTATTTGTGACAAATTTTCATGTTCAACGCACATAGATAAGCTTTAAGGATATAATCGTAAGGCTGTACGACTGTAAGGTTGTTCATCAAAAGCTATGACAGGCGATAAAACTGTCAGACTTATGTTTATGGAGTTCTGTTTCTTAAAAAAAAGGCTAAACATCTTTTGGTGACATTCCAATGGTTTTACGGTGGAATGGTTATGGGATTGTTTGTTTTATATCGTCACAGTCATTGCCAGTTGTTCATTTCGTGTAAGCGATTGTTGGCCGGCTATTAAGTCATAAAAAATCTATGCGGTTTTCCTCTGTTATGGTCCTGGGCACGCACTCCAATGATTGACTAGCTAAGAATTGGAACAAAATAACAAAAAAAATAGTGATTTCTGCGTGTGCTTGTCACGGAAGTTACAAAGAAAGTCAATCGATAATGATAGACTGACAGGTCGAAGGAAGCTCTAGACTTTGACAAAAATACACACATTCGTTATGGGTGCGTGATACTATATGTTTTGCGTCAAGGTGGAGCAGCATGGAAGCAGTATGAGAGGCGAACTCAGTGCTTGCCGCCAAAAAATTTGAGTTATGTTTATGTCGGGGGCTTGAAAAAGTAGAAAATTTGAGTTTTTTTAAGATAATGAAGATAACAATTCGAAGAAGCTCATTTGTTGGTTTTGCAAGAACGAAAGCATGCATTGTAGTAAAACAAATGTGATTGTAGGGTATGCAGCGGATGGTTTGAACCTGTTTACCAAACTCGTTCAACACCAGCGCGGCTTCTATAATAATTTTATTTGAACGCGCCCAATCCTGGAAAAGGACAGCGAATTTCATCCAGGAAGCTTGCATATGACAGCATTCACTGCACAGCATTAATATATATCTTTTTATTTTTTAACTAAAAGTCCTACAAAGATGAAATTTATGAATATAACGATTCACTAGAATATTTTTTTTTCAATTACAGAGCCTTACTCTACATAGCTTTCCTTTTCGTCGATCCTTTATCAGGACTTCAGGAGTTTCTTTGTAATTTATTGTGTTCTGCCGAGATATTCTTCAAATATTTACTCTGTCAACCTTTGTCACAGTTATTTCAATCACTTACCAATTCTCAGTTAGCCAGTTCAACTCCAAAAGGATTTTTATTCCTTACAAAAAAAAATAAGTAAAAGAAAAGAAAAGGGAATGCCCTAAATTTCCCATTACATGGTATTTACACAATTCCATTGAGGAAAATAATTCATGCCATGCTTCCATTGAGTTCCCTAAAAAATATTGCCAATTCCTTTTAAAGATGAAAAAAAAAACGGACGAGAAGATGGGATAAGAGTCTATAAAAAATTATTTTCCGCTTCATGTCCCAATGTAAATCGAAAGGATTAAAGGCTTCAAAATCGAATATTCACTAAATTTCATGAGAAATCGATTTTTGCGGTAATAAAAGGCTTTTGTTGTTGTTGGAAGGTGGAAGGTGGAGGAGACTAGAAGACACCCACATATTCCTGTCTGGTACCGACTGTGCAATAATAGCAACCACCGGTGGCTTCCAGGAATAAACTCCTTTATATTAATCAATTTCTTTTTCTTGGCCATTTTTGGTTCGGTTCTGAAAGGCAATCCTTTTGACGGTAAATAGTGGGCTGGCCGACTTCATTCTTCAAAGAAATTACATAAGCCACAAAGATTTGCAATGTGTGGGGAAGAGGTTTTTGTATTTTGGTTATTTATGAAGCAATGTACAGAAATGACTTGTTGAAGCCTCAGGGAGTAATGGTAGTTTGCGACGTGACCACTAGGTGTTTTGTGGTTATGGAGCATGACTACGAGAATGTGGATGGAATATTAGGCGAGTAAAATTATCGATGGGGAGTTGATCTTTTGACATAGAAGAGCATTTTATGAGTGGCGTATATAATTAACAGCACAGATATTTGGTCGAAATAAAGTGGCAAAGGACATGTATAGCATTTCAAATAGTTCAACAGGAAATTGATCAAATTTACCTTGGATTTTTATTGGTCGCAGCAAAGTTCAAAGATAATCCGAAAGGACACATATTGGGGTGCGGGCCATCATCTTTTGAATCCTGACAACAGAAAAGTAGTGACTTGAAGGCTCTGGGGATTGCCACTTACTCTACATAATGTGCATGACCTCCACGACTAACAACGTGACCTTACTTTTTTGCGTGCTTCTTAAGAAGACAGCCGGATAGAGCATCTATTCCCAATTAAAGCTGTTCCCTTCTCGACTTAAAATAGTTTTGCTTTTGACCTTCAGTTCTCACAGTAGTCTGCTAGTGTTACAAAGTCTACATTTCTTCAAACCAAACAAGACAGGCTTTACGTCAACCATGGTGAATAGTGGTAATCTATCTGCCTTCTACTGCAGTTCATTGGCGCTTTCATTGAATTTCATAACAGAGTGACAACAGCCAATTCCAACGCGATTCTGAAGCCATAATATTTAAAGGATCTTTTGTCGAAAATTCGTGCATAAGGTGTCGACGAATCTCTTATTCATTGGATAAAAATCTTCCTTTCGGACCATTTAATACAAGTTGTGTTACATGGTTGCAAGATTGGAATACATCATATAAATGCTGGTGTTCCTTTTGGATCCGTTTTGTCCCCATGAAGATTTGATCTTCATAAACTATATCCAGTTTGCAACATCTAATCCAATACATTCATTCGCCGACGACAGTTCCCTCAGTTTTGCGTATTCGTTCTCATATTTTCGCCCCTCATCGTCGGCTATACAAATATTTAGAACGACAGCGTATGTCAAACTCATTGAATTGCGATTAAAACAGTACAGAGTGGAATTTTATGCCTTCAAAAATCAAAATTGTCCACTGTCACTTTATCCATGAATGGCATTTGCATAGCTGAAACTGAAGTATATTCCATCCTCGGAATGTGCATTTATGGCAATCTTGATTGAACCTTACCGATATCGGCAAAATTGCTGCGAAATGTCTAAATTTGATGAACCGAAATAAGCCCCAAACTGTAGTACAACTCACATATACGGAAAAGCGCTCCACAAACCGTCCTTTCCACCCAACCAAACGAAGTGTCACATCCCTGTGTACGTGTTTTGCTTTCATGGCGGTATACTCTAAGGAGGCGCGGAACCCTTCGTGTGAGAGTCAACTCTTACATAGCTACGTTTTGAGCGATTTGATCGATTTGAAGACAGATTGAAAGGTTGTGTCAAAACTCGATGCATTTTGATTTCTACTACTCCATGGTTGGAGTCGGACTAGGAACGGAGATTATGATATCGACTTCTTTTCAATCGCTCAATTCAACTAATTTATGTGTTGCAAGATTTCGTCATCACTTTACTGTCATCATCCTGTCAAAACTTTATTAAGATGACATGAACTTTGAACTGCAGAATCACGAGCCGATAAAACACGGCCAACCACTTAGTCAAGTAACTGTCACTGTTCTACCGCTCAAGAAAGGAACATATCAATGGATCTAATTGCAAAGCAGATCATTGGTCGACTGCATCATCCAGGCATCCAAAAAATTACAAAAATTATGCACGACAAAACATTAATCCTGCCAACCATATTTATGGATCCGAATTTTGGACTATAGGCAAGGATATAGAGCAGATTTGAGGGAAGTTCAAAAGAAAAATTGTCTGTCGGGGTAACATGCCTGTTTTGCGATGAGGGCGATAAGAGGAGAAGGTTCAACCACGTACTCTTCGAGCTGTACACTAGTCGTCCGTCACCTACAATGGCGCAGCCATCTTAAGCAAATCAACAGAGGCACATGCTTCATGAAAATCGAAAAGACCGAACATCAGGCATAAGGACAAAGCAATGCTATAGCTTTGGGTCAAATCTTCGATGGCTCGATGACCTCTTAAGCAACTACATGACACACATTCTCAGTAGCTCTACCCAAAATAAAGAATGTTAGTGCCATTCGATTCCGTTTCAAGTTGTTGGGATGTTGGGATGTGACTTTCCTTCTGAGACGAGGCGCACGACATAAAGATTTTTCCGTGAGTACCAACTCACCAGGAATACTGATAAGTCTTTACGAGCGGTCATCTCGTAGACTCAGTTCCATTTCTAACCTTAACTAACCAAGGCGGCTTAGCATCCTTAATTTATCCATCACTCAATTTTACTATGAAAAATATGTTATCACATTAACAAAGAAACGTGCAAGGAAGATTTATCCGCCTAAACTAGGATTAGATGAAACCTAATCCATATCAAATCCTAGGCGAACCCATAATCGATTCCGCAAGGATCAAACCCACTGGGAATTTATTTCCAAAGGTTAATAACCCCCTCCGCAGGCAACCCTATTGACAGTAATTGTATAGCCACTTAGCCCAGTGAAGGATGACATGACCCACCGCCGCAGAAGTAATTAGTTCATTATGAGAAAATACATTATGTACCTTCACACTTGATACATATTGCAATTAAGGGCGAGTGTGTATTTGTGCGACTACGATATTAATTTACGTCATTCCAACCAAATGACAGACATTCAAGTATTTCCTAGTTCCCATCCCGCCGCGCCGCCGCCGGCCGGATCAAACGTGGCGCACAAATATTGATTGTCTAAATATTCGAATTCATTAGAGGCAAATTTAGCCCCGATAGAAGCCCATGTAAATGGCAATTTATCGATCGATTTCTGTCATTACATATTGACAGTCGGTAAATGTTCATCTCGCATCACGAGACAGACGCTCGGATACTTTCATTCAAATTTGGGAATAATGACTTGCTGGATATGATTACTGAGCGAAATGGGTACTCCTGATGGATGCGTATGCTTGGATCTTTAAAAGGAAAATGCTGACAGCTTCGAATACTTGTGGTTGCTGACGAGAGCGTTGAGGTAAGTATTAACCCAAGAATGGGTTTAGGGATGAGGGATTCTAACGTTGGGAGGCTTTTCAATTAATCCAGCCGGTATTGTTTTGAGGTTGCTTAATGAAACCGCACTTGGTAGAGGTGACATTGTACACCTCATGAATTTACGTTTCAAAGGTTAATCTGGCTTTTGAACACATTTCATTCGAAAGCCGATTATTTGATATGAAAACATGCAATATCAGATAAGAACTTTCCAAGAGCGTGGGATTATTGCAATTGGAACGCTTTGTGACAGCTTCTTGAAGTTTGGGACACAAATTCGCACCTGATGCCTGTAGTTTACCAACATAACCTCAGAACGCTTCTTGTGACTTCTGACTTTTTTCCTGCCTATTTCTTCTTGTGGTTGTTATTGGATGAACTCTTTATCCAAGGTTTTCAGTTCTTATAGGGTATCTTGGGTCGTTCTGTAAGAATGCCAGCGGTCATCGTCAAAAAATGCATTCTCATATGATATTGACTTATTTCCATTCGCCCAATTCGCAGTATTTTTATTTCATTTTTTCGCCATTATTTTATTAAGTTTATATTCTTCTTTATATTTTACATCTTTTGAATAAGATTAAAGTACTATAGGTAAATAAATATAACATGATTGAAGGAATCAAAACATGGTGTGAGGAAAGATAGAAAAAGAAAGCGAAGAGATAATTAATCGAGTTTCATTAAAAGTTGTCAGAAAATTATTGGAAAACTTTAGTTCTGAAGGAGTTGATGTCACCTGTGCGTTTGATGTCTAGGAGCAACTGATTCCATTGTTGAATCGCAAGTACGAAAAATTGAACCTTATGTTTTCGAAAACATATTCGGGGTCTATTGTTTTTATAAGTTGGAGAATAACTAGTAGTTCGGATAAGTCCACAGGGGTCCCCTAAATTTTAGACACTAGCCTGCTTATATTCGCGTTCCAGGTAAGATTACAATTAAAATAAGATAAGGCGCTGTGGAACATGAGAATTATTGAATTTATTTTTATTTGGGTTTTTCAAGTAGAATACTGCGACTCACACAATTTAATACTTAAGAAAAGTCTAGAAACACGATGAAAACCCGGCATATTTTTATCAAGACCCTCACGCAAATCTCGGCATACTTTTGACAGGGCTGTAGTGCAATTGTGTTCTCGTTTGAAAAGTTTTCATTTGGTGACTTATAATTATCTTTAAGGACTTACTCAAAAAAAAAGGAAGTATTGCAAAAGGCTGGTATTCAAATTTGATTGGCTTAGATGAAGCTTTCCGTATGCTCAACATTTTGGAATTTTCCAACCTTCTGAATATACAGAAGTGGTTATGATAGTGTTAAAAATATGCGTAATATGATGCATAAATAAAAGATTATGTCAGTTTTCTGCTATTAGTGTTCTGTCTTTACAACAAAGCCATTGACATAATTTTCACAAGCCATTGACAGTACGGCTTCGAAAAACGCTCATATAGTGATCACTGGTCGACCACTCCAAATTCAAAACGAAAACTAGAAACATAAAAGTTCAAGACTTGCACAGGGAATCGAATCCGAAACCCATTAGTTGATCTAATTGAAAAACAGGCGGTTGATCAACTGCGCTTCCCATTGTGCTTGAAACGAGTCGCAGATTCTGAGAACACACCCGCACCGACTCCGCCACCCATCTTAGAGATGTCAGTATAGATTGTCCAGTTAAAACCCTTACATATCTGCCCACTGTTCCATTCCGCTTTTTCTGGGATAAGAATGACAAAGTTATTTGATGGATAAATTCTAGGGATCTTATAGTCCGTTGGTGATGATACCAAATCTCTTTCCATAAGATCAAGTATAGTGCTATGACCATATGGTTATGAAGTCCAGCATCCAGACTCTCTGAGCCAGATGGCGCTGTGTGTTGTAGTGTTTTTAATTACCGTCAGAGCATCTGATGGAATCGATCGCAGAACGCTGGTGGTACCATGCATGTTGTTCTCTGTACCTTATTTAGCTTAATGACCTTGTATTTTTTCCGGTCACCATACTAGTTATCCGTATGTAAGAATCGGGCGAACAACCGCTGTGTACATCCATAGGATCAACTTTGATTGGAGACCCCATTTATTTTAAAAGCTAAGCGCACCTTCTTAACTCGCTGATCAACGTTTGGCTTCCAGCCGAATTAAGGATCTAAAGTAACGCCTAGGTACTAAGCGCTAGTTGACAGAGAAAGCGGTTGATCGTTCAGACTGGGGAGTGGGAAGCTGTGTATCTTGGTTTTAGCAGTGAAGAGTATCAGTTCCGGTTTTGCTTGAGTTCATACAAAGACTGCGTTTTGAAGCCCAGGTGAAAACTTTAAACAGTGTGTCCTCCATGGTCTCACTGATCATCCGCGTGGCCAACTACTTTAAACCCATCTTTCTCTGAGTTCAAGTATCGCTTCCGTATGGACGTAATTAAAGACTCCTTCTATGTCTAAGAAGGTAGCTAGTGTGTACTTCTTATACTTTAGATATTTCTCAATAGTACGTCCTACTTCATGGAGACCCGTTTCTGTTGATCTCCCCTTCATGTATGGGTGTTGGGATTTGGATAGGGATGTTTCTACTACATAATCTCTTATGTGGCTATCAAGGATTCGTTCGAGAACCTTCACTATGAATGAATTCAGACTTATTTGCTTGAAATCTTTTGCGGTTTCATGCCCACGTCTACCCAACTTAGGGATGAAGACTACTCGAACTTGCCGCCATGAATCTGGAACGTGATTATTAAGGATACAGCTTCTATAGAGCAGCATAAGCTATGGAATTGCTAAGTCTTGCAATTTTTGCAGCATAATAGGTAGTATGCCGTCCAAGCCTGGAGATTTATAAGAGGCGAAACTGTTTTATCGGCTCATGGAATTTTTTCAAAAGTAATGAGGGATGTGATATTTTCTCAAGAACCCAGATGAGGACAAAATGAGTCGGTAGCTTCTGCTATGTTGTCTCGACATCAGAGGAAGTGGATATTTATATGAGTTCTAAAGATTCTGAGGCTGATCCAGTCCATACTCCGTCTGATTTCTTCAGGAAACACGGGTTGGAGTGTTCTTTTGACAGGATTTTATTAAACCTGGCAGAATCTTTCAGGGTTTCAATATTTTGACAATAATCCACCTAGGATTGCTTCTTAGCCTTTCTGATAGTTTGTTTGTGTATTTTCAGGCAAGATTTATATGATTGCCAGTATTTAAATTTGTTACAGATGTTGAACGTCTCTCTGGCAAGCTTTCTGAGAGTAGAAAGATTCACGTTCCACTAGGGAGGATAGGATTTCTTCCTAAAATTAACTGGATACGAGACTTTGTAAGGTCTTTCAAAAGCCTTTACAAAAGTACTAACCTCCGTGCCGAGTTCCGAAATAGAGGATATTTTTCGATTGGGAATTTTATTGAGTTTTGATATGACAACCTAGCTGATACTTTTAGGGTTTCTATAGGGAATAGTATCCTCGGTCTTGAGACTCATATCATAAAGTATCCACTTATGATCTTAAACCGGATACTCTCCAGTTTTCCAGTTGTTTCTAAAGAAGGGTCCTATCTTATTATATGTTGGGCTTACACATAGTCCATATTTGAAGGCCTGCGTGTGTGTGTGTGTGTGTGTGTGTAGTGGCGGTATAAGGAGAACCCAATTAGCACTATGTGCCGTTTTGATACCACTGATCTTTTCTGTTTATAATTGAGTAATTTATGAATGTTTCCTTACAACCATCGTGTTGCATAAAGAAAGTTTATTAGTTGCTCTATGGTTTTATTGGATATTTCATCGAGGGACTCGAAAAAGGCGTTGCCTTATGTTCGCTGTCCGACTCTAGCCAGCGCTGGGCAGCTGCACAGAAAATGAGTAAGTGTCTCCTTTTCTGAAGTGTCTTTACAGCTGCGACGGTGTGTGTTGTATGGGATGTTAAGTCTGATTGCGTGGTCTCCTATCGGCCAGTGCCCTGTGATGACCGCTATTATTCTCGCGATGTCCGACTAAGGAGATCCTCAGTCCGTGTTAGGTTATATAGCGGCCATGTTTTCCTGGATTTTGCGCAAGTGTTAAGTTGAGTCCGCCTAAAGCCTGCAATTTTCAGGAAATGTGTATCGATTTTAGCTTTGACTAGCCCTAGTGGAATATGCACCTCTGCGGCATGTGAGCTATCGAGTGCTGCACCTTGCTTGGCTAGTTCGTCAGCTCTTTCATTACCTGGGATGTGACTGTGCCCGGGAACCCAAATAATGGTTATCATGAATCTTTCTGCTATACTAGCAAGCTGTTCGCGGCAGTCTTGAACTATTTTCGATGATATGGTGGTTGATACTATAGCTTTAATAGCTGCTTGGCTATCAACGAGAATAGCTATTCTCTGTATCGAGTCTGTGTGTTTGATTGATCTGATTAGAAGACACGCTTCCTTAATGGCGAAGATTTCTGCCTGAAAGATACTGGCGTCGTTCGGCAGTCTCAAGGCTGTACATATATTCATATCCTCTGAGAAAATACCAGCTCCGACTGCGCAATTCATCTTTGAACCGTCTGTGTAGATTCTCACATCCGAGATCAAATTTATGGCAGTGTACATCCACTGAACCTTAAGCCTTAGGCCCCATTTTTTACCAAAGGTTTTGTTACAGGTATAGAAAGCTGTGCATGCTTTCTATCCACGAGTGTGGAATGACAATGTTCTCACAGAAGGCCGTCAGGATGAAGCCGAAAATTCCTTTATGTGGATTACATGTTTTGGCTTTCTTTTTTCTAAATGTGCTTCATAGAGTCGAGTTGAAAACGCATGTGCTTTGTATAAATGATCTGCCTAGAACGACACCTAGAGGGAACTTCTTTATACATTTTTATTAAGTTTCTATGACTGAAGACCGCTTTATATTCTTTCATTTTTAAGAATCCTTACACAAATAGTGTCAACGGAACCATTTTAATATGCTAAGCCTCTGCTGTCCGTCCTTTCATATGTCACAAGGCTATATCTTTTGAACCATAGAAGGTTAACAATTGTGATTTCCACAGAATGTGTACCACTGAAGACCCTTTGTCAACAAAAAACAGTAAAACAATAAGAATTAAGGAAGGTGCCCATACAAAAACGCATGTTTTTTTTTTTTAAATACAATTCAATCTAAAATCAATTTAAAAATCCAGTTCAATTTTACGGCAAGGTGAAAGCTATGTATGTTTTAGTAATACGCAGCCCTTAGTCTGCGTATTCAACTCCTGCACTTGTTCGCTTCTTTTTTCATTGAATAAACTGCAAAACGAAAATTCAATCTAAATATCTAATTTAGAAAACAAAGCTGAAGCATTATGGGCCGTTCTAAGTGCCCGTAAAAATGTTGCTTGCAGACTCTCATTATAATAATGATTAAAATATGAGTCCGAATAAATGTCCTCCAATCACTTACCCCCAGAAGCTCATTTTGTTTTCTTTTTTTGTAACTCAACTTCTATAACCTTTGGTCAGCATTACTTATTGAACACAGCGCTGGTTCTCTTAATTTCGACTTCATTCTTTATGCAAATCTAATTTAAACCAACTTGCGTATTAAAGATAAACCGTAAAGAAAGAAGAAAAAAAAGAAGGAAATTCCGTGTTCATGACAATCCCGCCGCCCATGGCAGGCAGCATGCGGGTCAAGGCCACAGCAGTTATTGCGCATTTTAATACTCACGCCCGAATAAATGATAAGGTTCGTTGGCAACCTGAACAAACCAAAATTAGCACAAAGGTCAACAATAATCAATCATTATTTGGCATTTGGCTTGGCGTAGGATTAGCGTGCATCCCAGTTTATTCCCCACAGGATTCCATACATTTTGGTTTGGACTTTCTATCAGTTCTCTATCGAATCGAACACCAGCCTTATCGTAAAATATCGTAAAAATTATAATTACACAACTTTGAAACCGTCTAGAATATCATTTCGAAAACCAGAGTCATCATACGTCTGCTGAATATTCGTATCGATTTTAACTACAATAATTGATCTCTTTCCCATGTCAAAAACATACAGTGGTGGTCATTGAAATAGAGGCATTTTCTGTTGCGCATAACATTCTTTAAAAAAAAAAACATTGCTTAAGAATAAGAATTAAAAGAAAAAACTATTTCAGTAGAACTTAAACGCAATTAAGTTTTTTAGATAGAGAAAAAATATAAGTTCTTAGGTTAAAAAAGTAATTTGATAGTTTAAAAAAAAAAAAAAATTGAGATGAAATCTTTGGTCAATGAAATAGAGCCACTTCACCTTTTTCGCAATAAAGTGATCAGCGTGCAGAATAATTTTGAGAGCAATGTTAACCTCCTCTAAATTAATATTTTTACAAAGAAAGTTGCAACATAAGACAATAAAGCAAACCAAAAAAACTAAATAAAATAACTTAACCTAACTTAAACTAAGTGTCAGCTTCTTTATATTTATATCTCTTTCAGGTACGCTCATGCAGTATCTCCAGCTCAAGGTACCATCCCTTGAATGTGTAGGCACAAAGAGGATTTTTTTGTCTGCGGCTCTTCTAGCAGCATGATATATAATAAAGGGTCCGCCATCTAACGATTTTTTTTCATCTAGCGCTTATTTCGTGAATGGTAATAATTAGCTCATGTCTGATTTGACAGATAATTAGTTTTATCCTTCCGCTAAAAGAATAAGATATGTATGCGCTTGAACAACGCTGGGAAATATTGCGACATTACTTTGAAAATCATGGTAATGTTGCAGAATGTATGCGAAAATTGCGTACGGATTTTGGAAGAAGAGAAGCACCGTCAGCTCCGTATGTTCATTATCTTGTGAAAAAAGTGAAAGAAACTCATCGATAAACCAAAGCGTGAAAAGCCAAAAACAGTGCGTATACCCGAGAATATTGCTGCTGTGGCAGAAAGTGTGCGTGAGGCGCCATCAACATCAATTCACCGTCGTTCTCAACAATTGAACATTTCGGAGACATCATTGAGACGAATTGGGCCTGCGATCGACTTACAGAAGATGCCGATTTTGCCAAAAAAAATCATCTTTTCAGATGAAGCTCATGTTGATCTTGGCCTTGGAACTGCGATTTGACACCGTTGGACTATTATTTGTAGGGTGCCCTCAAAGATAAGTGTTACGCCGACAAGCCAGAGACAATTGACGCTTTAAAGGACAATATTCGTAAAGCCATTGGTGAAATACAGCTGCACACAATCGATAATGTGCTTAAAATTGGACCGATCGTGTAGGCTACTGCATGGCCAGCCGAGGCAGCCATTTGAATGAAATTATTTTCCATTATTAACCGGAAGGATTGTACTTTCAAATAAAAAAAGAAATTTGAGAAAATATTCAGCAGTTTTTTTTATAGCACTTTAAAAAAAAAAAAACAAAGTTATTTGGCGGACCCTTTATAATAGGAACCAGAGTCATATAAGTAGCCATATGCTTCCAGGTATAAAAATGCCTCAGGAGGTATCCGTCCACATTCCAATGAATTCCTAAAACATCCAGGGTTAGGATAAAACAAACCCGATATGAGTTTATTCTCAGTAACATTTGCTGTCCGCGGGAAATGATTTCTCGCAAGATCCAGGATAACATTGTCAATTCTGGACACACCGGAAGCATCCAACGTATTGTCGAAAGTCGGAATGAGCGCTTCTATATAATCCCGTGCACGGCACACAATTCTACGGCTTTCTTAACGAGATGCTTACTTACTGAACTCTTGAGTTCCTGCCAAAAATGTTCCATCGGATTAAGATTCGGTAATTGAGCTGGCCATGCTAAAACTGTCACTTTGTGATCTTCAAAGAATTTTTTTTTTGACTTTACTAGGTAAGTTTTGGATCATTGTCTTGTTGAAATGTCCATCTTGAAGGCATATTATCCTCGGAGTGAAACTTTTCTTACCACTCTACCATTAAGATTTGACTCCTGTAATCTTCGCCGAATTGTGCGTTCACTTATGTCAAGGTCTAATTCGAAGACAAAAAAGGGTCCAACTTCGAGATACGAATAATTCTTCGTTTGTCTTGAAATGTGGTTTTCCGTTTTATGACTCGATTTTCTTTATTCTCCCTTGCTTTGAAAACATTTTCCACCATCTTCTTCGACAGCCCGATGATTTTCGTTTTTGTGCGTTGCGATTTGCCTTCATTTCGCGATGTCATGATCTGTACACGTTCAGTAAAAGTACAATGATTTCCTCAACCCATATTGTTACAAAAATAACGCAAATTTAAATTACTAAAGTAAATTTCGTAGTCACTTTTTGATATAACTCGATACGTAGGCTGCTAGATATATTTCTGGCCTAGGCAAAACTAGGTGTTGCCAGGTTCAATCTGACATTTCCATTTGAAAGTTTGACATTTTTTAGCATAACATCACTCAGAACGTGTTGTCATAAAAATGGAATTAACTCGTGAACACTTCCGTGCGATCATTTTTCACAACTTTCGACGTGGATTATCACGACAAGAGTGCATTGATGAACTTTAATCTTTGTATGGCGATGAAGCACCATCCTATAGCACTGTGAAAAATTGGTGCAATGAATTCAGTCATGACCTTCCGTGAAGTTCGTCCGGCCGTTGTGCCAGAGAACATTGATGCCGTGCGTGAACTGATAATGCAGGATCATCATGTGACATACCGTGAGATATATAGTAGGCATCCCTGGGCATTTCTCCCACCAGCATACATTCGATATTACATGAATACTTGGCCGTAAAAAAGGTTTGTTCTTGTTGGATCCCTCACAATTTGACAATCGCTCAAAAAAAGGCTCGTGTCGATTGGTGCAATGAAATGTTAAAAAAATACGATCGCGGTGCTTCAAAAGACGTTAATAAGATTGTCACAGGTGACGAATCATGGATCTATGCGTATGATCCCGAAACAAAACAACAATCGACCGGGTGGGTCTTCGAAGACGAGCCAAATCCAACAAACGTTGTTCGTGGAGGAAGCACTTCGAAGCAAATGGGTCGCCTGTTTCTTCAGTAAAACTGGTCATGTGGCCACTATTCCGCTTGAGCAACGTAGGACGGTCAATTCTGAGTGATACACCACAATTTGTTTGCCTGAAGTCTTCGGAAAAATTCGAAAAACGAACAAGAGAAGACGAATCATTGTTCACCATGACAATGAAAGCTCCTACACATCGGCTCAAATCAGCGCCTTTATGACCGGCTAAAACGTCGAACTGATGAGTCATCCGCCTTACAGCCCTGAATTGGCACCCAATGACTTCTTTTTATTCCCGCACATCAAGAAAAAAATGCTTGGTCAACAATTTTCGTTGCCAGAACATGCTGTTGAAGCGTTCAAAAACCATGTTTTGGATGTGTCTCAATCGGAGTGGAAAAAGTGTTTCGACAATTGATTTGAGCGCATGCAAAAGTGTATATATCATGCTGGAAAATGCTTTGAAAAACAATTAAACCACTTCTGATGATAAATATTCGCATTTTAATTATTAGGTCAGAAATATTTCTAGCAGCCTACGTACCAAGGTTTTTTTAAATACTTTGTGGTAAAAAAAAAAAACAATTCAAATCACTACTGCCTCTATTATTCTGGCCACACAAAATTGACACTTCAACTCGAATTTTTTTTTTTTACACAGTTGACAAACAGTGCACATGCAAACAATATACAGATTCTCCCCGACAATTGCTGACATCATTGACAAAAGAGAAAGTAGGAATATATTGGTTTTTCCTAGTAACAGCGAGATGGCTCTATTTCAATGACTACCACTGTAGTCATAATTTCGATTCTAAATTTGCTCCTTTGCACATTTTTCGATACATTAATCCAGCCAATGTCAATTTTCTGTTTAATATTAGCACATGACCCGGGTAGATGAAATCAGGAAGGAAATAGCAGGTCTTTTGGGAAAATAATTTTTGTTTTTATTATTATTATTATTATAAATTCTTTATTTCTCATATTATACATTATAATTTATAATTTACTTAATAATTTATACAATTCAAAATTAAAGAGAAACATTAGTGACATTTATATTTTAAAATAAAATAGTGATAATGACACTTCAAAAAACAAGATCTACAATGAATTCGATAGTGGTGGCGTGACAATTCGAAAGCAACCAAAATTGTGCATTTAATTAATACCAGAATGTTAGAATTTGTATCTACTTAAAGAATTATAATTTACACCTTGACATTGAGTAAGTGTTCTATTTCATCAAGTTCAAAACTGAAAAGCCAATTTTTTATCTGTTTTAAGGACATATTTGTTTAGTTTAATGATCTCAATGACTGAGGTAATTTTTTTAATAATCGAAACGCAGAAGTGCGGAAAATAGATACAGGGATTAGCCGCAAAGAATTTCTACGAAGAACGTAATTCTCAAGAATCCTAAAGTTTAGATTGCCAGATCTTATGAAAAATGTCTTTATCACTTTAAAACAATAAAGGTGACGAATTGGAAGAATTTTCAAATTTCGAAACAGTGGAAAACTAGGATGGACACGATGTTTATAGCAAATTTTTCTTAAAATATATTTTTGCAAGGTCAGAAGAGGTTGTATCTTATTAAAATAGACTCCACCCCAGCATGTAATTCCATATTGAAATTTGGAATGGAATATTCCATAATATAATATAACATAACAAATTCCTAGAACTAACGATAAGCGAACTACAAAAAGTTTGTAAAAATCTAAAAAATAAAGCAGACTTTGAAAAAATAAGCCCCAAAGTTATCATAGACAACTGGGATATTTTAGGACAGACAGTGCTTGCCATAGTTAATAAATCACTCTCAACGGGGGAGTTCCCAAGTTCATGGAAGGATTCGATGATTACGCCGGTGGAAAAAGTTCCGAACACGACCAAAATGGAAGAATTTCGACCCATCAATACGCTTAGAACGATTGAAAAAATTATTGAAACGGTTGTTAAATAACAGATGGAAGAATATCTGGAAGGCAATAACATCTTGTCGATTTATCAATCCGGGTACAGACAAAATTATTCGTGTGAGGCAGCGGTTAATTATATTGTAAATGAATAGAAAGGTGGCGGAAAGAAAAATAAAATAATAGCAATTGGCCTTGATTTCAAACGTGCCTTCGAAACAATCGATAAGGAAATACTGTTGGCAAAATTGTATAAGTACGGGATTCAAGATAAAGAGCTGGAATGGTTTAGATCATTTTTGACTAATAGGGTACAACGGACTAAAGTAAATAGTAGCGTGTCCGATTCCACCGAAGTCAAACAAGGAGTGCCGCAAGGATCGATTTTAGGTGCATTATTATTTATTCTTCATATCAACGATAAGCCGAAAATAATAAAGTATTGCAAAATTCTTTTATACACCGATGAAACGCTTAGTTACGCCGAGGGAAAGGATGCAAATGAATGCAGAAATAAAACTAAGTTTGATATTGATCAATTAATCACATGGCTAAAGATGAACAAATTAAAACTGAACGAAGAAAAAACTTAATTAATAGAAATAGATCTACAGACACACAAATCGTGATAAATGGAAAACAAATCGAAAATGTTAACAGTATTAAATACTTGGGTATGATTATTGACAAGGCGCTAAAGATGCATGAACACATAGACTATATATGCAATAAAATAGGAAAAAAAATATTTTTCTTCAAAAGGATCAGAAAACCAATGGACGATATGACAGCCATAATGGTAAATTATACCATTTTTAAACCCCATTTTGAGTTCTGCGCCTCAATTCGCTTTTCGTGCTGCAATCAAGGCCAAATAGAAAGGCTTCAGAAGCTGCAAAACAAGGCGATGAGGAGTATCCTGAGATGCAATAGATTTACCCCAATAAGTTTTATGTTGGAGGCACTTAAATGGCTGAACGTCAAGCAGAGGCTAGAGTATAACACATTATTGGCCGTTTTTAAAATCAAACATGGTGCTGCACCTGGATATTTAACGAGTGAAGTCAGACGCGTGGGAGAAGCGTAGCCTTACCAACTACGAAATATAGAATACTTAAGGTTGCGTATCCAAACTTCAACAACCGCCCAAAATACTATCATTTATAAAGGATTTAATTTATTCAACACACTACCAAATGATATAAAAAATGAGAAGAATTTAAGAATATTTAAAAAAAATGTGTTGATTTTATAAAAAGGAATTCTTAAAAGAGCATAAGACTGAATTCTAAATAAATCTATTTGTATGTAAATATAGATTATTGTAGTAAATATGAATTATGTAAAGTGATAACAATATTTAAGAATTAATGAATAATTGAAATATAGAAAAGAGCCTAAGACTGAATTTAAATAGATCTAAATGTATGTAAATATGGATTATGTAAAGTATTGAATTAATACTAATAAACTTAACTAACTAAATAAAAAAAAATATATAGCAGTCAATAGTTTTGTAGAACAAACAAACAAGTAAAAGAAATTTCTCAGTGTAAAAGGCAAATATTTCCTCAAAGCTTCGGTGTGGTGAGCTAAAGACATTTGAAAGTCAATTATTAACCCCAAATACTTGAACTCCTCGACTACCTCAATTAAAAAACAATTACCACTACAGTCTTCACTGCTTTCAAGAGTAGGCGAGTTATTGCAAGTGCAAATGCTCAATTTGAATTGGAAAAAGATATTCGTAGGCTTTGAACTGTTAGAAGACAGGCTGAAAAACATAACTTTAGTTTTGGAACTAATGGTTAATTTGTGCTCAACAAACCATGTTCTAAGTAAGTTAAGATCCCAGTTTATATCAACTATAAGATTTAATACGCTATCTCAGCCATAAACACAACCTATGTCAACGCCTTTAAAACTCCCTGAAAATTGATTTATCAATTATATTGACTTCATCTTGATTGATTTGGAATTATTAAGCTAGTTAAGACTGAGACTTAAAAAAAAACCTAATTCGCCATTCTTTTGAAGTCAGTAATTGGTGTACTCAATTTTAAACAGTCCTTGAATTTAGACAAAATATAGCATTTTTTTTGTTTTCAATTTAATAAACGAATTCACTTGAAGTTAGTTAAAGTCCGTAGTGAATTCACATAAAATCAACTGAGGCCACGGAATTCAAAGAAACAATTTGAAATAATGTAAGGTAATTCATTTTTAATGGGAGGCAAATAAATGCAGCTTGGCCTAGCCGTGATAATTTACTTGGTAAGTGAATTCAATGCGTTTTGAAACAAGTTTTCGGTGGTGTTTTACGAATTCAACAGTGTGGGCCAAAATCTAAGCAATTAAAATAACCTCCGCCAAGTGAAAGTTGACGCTCATTCGAAGGGTTTCGTTCCTATGCAATACTATGTTTCTTTAATTTTGAATTCTCACAGGATCAACCGAAAATATGCTAGATTAAGACAGACAAATTTAAAGCTCGACATTGGTTTATTTGTAATTCCAATAAGTTAAAGAACTTCCAGATTATCTAGGTAATTGCTCTAAGAAGGCTACAGAAATCCTGGAAATGAAATCAATATTAGATCAAGCTTTTGAAATTCACTTAGACCTTCAGGACGTACTTTAAGCCTTAGAATCATTTGCGGCTAAGTTTAAAACAGGTCCCTAGCAGCCGTACAATATTCAAAGCGCCTTGCGTTGGATGCGGGTCACTCTGGCGTGGAGTACAAAGAAAGCCACGATAAATTGGCAAAAATGGGGGAGAGTTAACACTCTCCATGGAGGCTTATGTCTGACCTACCTTAAATAGTGTCAATGCACCTGCTCTAGTCAACACTTGGGGATCTAACATTGAAGGGCATAAAGTTTCAAAGGTCCTCTGTGGTCAGAATATAAAATGTACGAGGGACCGCCTAAAGTTGTCCAGGCTATTTAAGGTGTAATACCAAAGCCAAGGCTTGAAGAACACAAATTTGTAGATATATTGTAATGAACTAGGAATCATTGAGGATATCTAATATACATATACCTAATCTATGTAATAATTTTTTTAAAAATCTGAAGAGGTATGGCCAATCGATGAAAGACTCGGCGCATTTAAATGTTTACAGGGAAATGTTGTGGCTCATGAATATTCACAAAACGATCTCGTAGTAATTGCTCTGAGCCCACCCTTGTGTCTACTGCCAAATGGAGTTCTACTTCATGACCTTGCTTACCCTGACTTACCTCATCAAACTGGAAAAGAGAACACAGATAATTTTTAGAAATGCAAACATTTTAGAAAAAATAAGAAATTAACGTCATCCTTCGAATGAATAATTTGTCACTCAAAGGAAGATTTTTCAGTGCCCACCCACATAAAGTTGCTTCTATTGCCTATTCGATTATGAGATTGTCAATCGATACTCTCAAAAACGGACACAATGACGCTTTCGTCTTCGAGTTGATGTCTACACGAGATAGTTGCTTTACATGGGCAATTGGGCCGAGGTGACAAATTATTATTGATTTTATTTAAGGGTAAGACTCAGGGTCTGAATATTAGAGACAAATAAATTAATGGCATTGTCTTATAGAGGTGAATAGGTCTACGAAATTAATGCAGTTTATATTGATTGAAAAACGATTAGCAGCTGGGTTCTACATGGTAATTTGCATAAGATACCACAAAAGGCTAGAACGAGTAGGTTAAATCAAGACCAGAAAAAATCGTATGGGAGCGGGTAGAGGCTGGTAGAATATTCTTAAAACTTGACTTTCTAATGGACTTAATGGTAAATCAACAGATGGCTCAGCGGACTTTCCCATCCTTTCATGTCGTGGCTAGGCGCGCTGATGGAGCTAGTGTGGCTTTGATGAGCGTATTATAAATCGTTACCTTTTTTGCATCAGGATATTGTTATTTCAATCATTTGAGTCATTATCGTCTTCCAGAGTAGTAGAAAACAACTGAAGGTGAGTTAGTCGTGAGTATGCTGCGGAGACAAATTACAATTGTGAGCAATAATATTGGGAGCGCTACCGATGAGAAAAGTCTGTATATTTCAAAATATTAAGAAGAGGCTATTAACAGGATAGTATTTTTACTCCTGATGGTTCCGGCAAAACTTTGTTGACTCGAGCACTACCAGCTGAAGAGAAAAGAAGTTGGCTCTTCGGGGATTGCTGCCACTTTACTGTCCATACTGTGTTTGATATAAAATTGAACCTGGAAATAAATGTAAGACTAGCTTGCGCTGTATCGCGAAATAGTGACATGACGTAGCTTCTTGCAGAGTGCAGCCTAAGCGTTTAGGACGGTTGGACGAGCAATCAATCGCACTTATTATGTGGGGATTTACGTCAAACTTTACCCATCATAATATGAAGAACTAGAGCTGATGATGTGAGCGCATATCGCAAATGTTCCGTGCTCTGGCCCCGGGTACAGAAATTGAGTCTGACGTGGAACATGAAGAATTTTCGGACGTTTGGTTAAAAATAGGCGAAGGTTCATTTCCCGAATTAAATGAGTTTGTAACTTTGCCAGAGACCCGTTGTAAAATTTCTGCCTTATCCGCTAGTGATAATGAGGGCTCTGATAAGTCTCCATTCGTTGCCGTTAGAAGCAATTGGGATTGTAGAAGCTTTTTTCGCAAGAATCATGGCCAAGCCGTGAAAGACATCATTACATGCATTGTTAAAGTGACCGCATATACCAGTTAATGTTAGTCTATTAACTGAATTTAAGTGTTATAATGGAAACATTCGAATTCAAGGAGCGGCTGTACGTTTTTTGAAATATAGGAAAGATGGAAAAAACGTAAAAATATACATTCGTTCACACAAACATAAAATAAGACTCGAAATCGAACTGTAAGCTTCTCGAAACTTTGAATCCCATTAATCGGACACATTACAAGAAATTCCATCAGTGAAGTTAAGACTTCTTTGATGATCTAAGACTTTTAAAAAAGTGAACACGTGCTTGTCATCCCAAAAAAAAATTGGGCATTTTTATTTTCAGAAAGTTTTTGATCGATTTCAATGGTTCGAATTCATAACAATTATAATCGCGAATTTTGGACACTCTTTTTGAATGGACCGAAACTTCACAGAACTTTTTACATTTCTGCATTCATCCTCAGTCTTGTAAGCTCTAGAACAAACAATTTCAATTCATCCAGTAGATTTAAAAAAGATAAACATGACTGCAATCACTCTTTTGTCCAAATAAACTTTCTCTTATTTGTGCTTATTAAATAAATATGAAAATGTGCACCCCCCTATTAACAAGAAAAATTGATAGAAACCCCTGAGTTTTATTTCTTAAAACTTTATGCCAGATTCATTTTCTTGCGTCATACGCTTTGATTTAAAATCCACAATAAGACACTTGCATAAGGCCAACTGATGAAGATAAACTTTGAGTTTAGACCCAAGAATAAGCACCCAAAAGTGTGTTCGTAAAGCTGCTGAAATCATAAAAGAAAAACAAAATACCAGACTCATTTGAATTTTGTAGTACCACGCTAAACCACCCATTTGAATCCATTTGAACCACAACAGAGCCAAAAGTGTATACGATGAAACTTCAACAAAGTTCCACTATACTTTTATCTTCATCAAGTTGTTAAACATTCAATTATCGAAAAAACACAAAAACTGTACCAAGAACAATGAAAAAAAAGGATATTAAGATTATCTCACTTACCTTTCTCCATCGTCATTAAACGAAAAATCCCCCAAGAGTAGATCCCGAAAACGATAGCGTGGCGCAATCATCTTTGTTGTCGTAGAAAGACCGTTGAGAGAATCCTTATCGGAGATATTTATTATGAGCTCATTAGATCCAACCGTTTCGGCAACATCAGAACTAGACGTTCCGGTAAGGAAGTACCCGCCACTAGCCCTAGCGGGCCGTGGCGTGCGTATACGAGACCACAGATTGAAAATTTTGAATATTTTCAAAAACAATCGAATGAGATTTTCGAATTGATATCAAGGAAAAATTGGTAAATTTCCTCTGGACTTATTTAACAAATTTAATTAAACACAATTCAAGGACATTTTTTTTTCACTTGTGGCCAAACACATTTATGCAAACGATGCTCTTTTTTCTATTTGAAAAATCACAATTTTCGTTAAATGAATTTTTATTTCATTTCAAAACACATCATGCAATTCACTGAAAAGAAAAATAAAACAAATTTACATGTACACAAATATAAATTTTGAGGAATATATTAAATTTAATTAAATCATTTGCATTTGAATTGAAATTTTCGAAATTTTCGTGATACAGAGGGAAATTCTAATACAATTTTCAACTGAAAGTTCATGTACTGGGTCCGATATTCCGAATTCAAAATTCAAGAATATCCTCAGGTTTTGAGTTGAATGTCCGTGTGCTGGGAATTAAAAGAGCTATCGACTTTAAACTGGTTTGGTTTTTAGCATTATTGCAATATGGAAACCGGAAAAGGTTTTTGTTAAATTTGATTCAACGGTTTAAAAAGAGAATTTTACTTGTACTATGAATACAAAATTAGTTTACAAATTTAAAAAGGAATAATACATTTAACTTTCAATTAACGATATTTATATCGCAGTTAATAAGTTACCGGACTGTACATTAAGTCTGAAAGATCCATTTAAATCTTTCTTATTTTAAGTTTAAGATATCCAAATTTATTTAAAACTATCACCCGCAACTTCCTCTGCGAAGAATTCGTGTACGTAGAAAAGGTGTAGAGCTCTTAAAAGGCTATCCGTTGCTATTCGAGCCAAATAATGTTGTTATGGACATAAAACTTCCCCGATGATAATCAAATTTATAAAAAATATGTATGAGAAATTTCGAAGAATGCACATCTCACGTTTTTTTATATCCAAATGTTCAAGATGCTTTCCTTAACCTATAAACATTCAAATGTTTCTGTAACTTTCGGTTGCTAATTGGGCTCAATATGTTATGTATTTTTTTTTAATTTTCATTTCGCGAAAAGTTCGAATATGTGAACATATGAACATATACCATTTGCGTATTCAATTTAAGAGTACCTTTGTTAATCACCCGGATACATTTAAATTAATTTTTAATATATTCTAACTATAGGACTACCTATTACATATCTATTACTCTGAGGTGAATTTTGACCATGACAGCTGTCACATCAGAAACTTCATGTCATTGTCCAATTATTTCAGTCTAGGTTATTGGTCATTAGTGAAAACACACTAATGACCAATAACCAGTGTAAAGCCGTAAAATGTCTACATTCGTGCCATCAAAAAATTTGCGGGAAGTTTTAATATGCTTCTTTCATTTAAAGAAAAAAAACAACCGAAGCGCATCAATTGTTTACCGAAGCTTATCCGGGCTATACTATAGACGTTAGAATGTGTCGGCGGTGGTTTAACCGGGTCAAAGATGGTGATTTCGACACCGAAGACAAAGAACGCCCCGGCCAGGTGAAAAAGTTTGAACACAATGAATTGGAGGCATTGCTCGATCAAGTTCCGTCAAAAACGCAAGAAGAACTTGCAAAATCACTTGGCGTCGCTCAGCAAACCATTTCCGATTGTTTGAAAGCAACGGGAATGATCCGAAAGGTAGGACATTGGGTGCCGTATGAATTGAAACCACGAGACGTCGAACGCCGATTTTGCATGTCCGAAATGCTGCTTGAACGCCACAAAAAGACATCTTTTTTGCATCGAATCGTCACTGGTGATGAAAAATGGGTATCCAAACGTCGGGCAACGTATGGATACCCCGGACATGCCTCAACATCGACGGCCGTTCAGAATATTCATGGCCTGTAGGTTATGCTGTGCACTTGTTGGGACCAGAAGTGTGTTGTGTATTATGAGCTGCTAACAATCACAGGCGAGGTCTACCGACGACAATTGATGCGTTTGAGCCGAGCACTGAAGGAAAAACGGCCGGAAATGGTCGCAAGACACGATAAAGTTATTTTGCAACATGACAATGCTCGGCCACATGTTGCAAACGTCGTCAAAACTTACCTTGAAACGCTCAAATGGGATGTCCTACCCCACCCGCCGCATAGTCCAGACCTTGCGCCATCCGATTACTATCTCTTCCGATCGATGCAACATGGCCTGACTGACCAGCACTTAAGTTCATCGCGCGCTTCTTCCATTTTATGGTCAGTTTAATCGATCCACTGAAGCGGCTATTCGGGCTATTGTGACTAAATTTCGCACCAAATTTACATTGTTGGACATTAAACCACCAACACGCTTACGTAGAGTGCGAACTGAAGAAAATATCGCAGCTGTATCGGCCAGTGTTAATGATGACCATCAATTATCGATTCGTCGCCGTTCGCAGCAATTGGGCCTCTGTTACTCAACAACGTGGAAAATTTTTCGGAAGGATTTAGGTGTGATGCCTTTCAAAATAAAGCTGGTGTAAGAATTGAAGCAGAACGACCTACCGCAACGTAAAGTTTTTGGTGAATGGGCTCTTGGAACGTTGGCCGAAGATCCACTTTTTTACCGAAAAATTGTGTTCAGCGTGATGAAGCTCATTTTTGGCTCAATGGGTACGTAAATAAACAGAATTTTCAATTTTGGAGTGAACATCAGCCAGAAGCATTGCAAGAGCTACCAATGCATCTAGAATAAGTCACAGTTTGGTGCGGTTTATGGGCTGGTGGCATCATTGGACCGTACTTCAATTGGCCGCCTAGATCGTGCGATTTAACGCTTTTAGACTATTTTTTATGGGGCTATGTTAGAGCCTAACAATAATATAATATAAAACATATTGAATTTGAAAAATAGATAATTAAAATAGCTTCATCATATCTTTATCTTTTTCGCCATATGACCGAATCGGGTTAGCCTATTAAATAATAGACTTTGGTAATAAAATAAAGTTCCACCTCATTCGCGTTTAAAGTCCACCTCATATTTAATCACTTAACTTATTGATGTTTTTCAAAGTAATTGACCTCAAGGCTACTTGAAAGTTTGTCTTTCAACAAAAGACACTGTATTTGAAACATTCAAGTCAAGTTTGTCCCTAAAATCTTCTTATGATTTGAAATTACATGATAAGGGAAACTGGCTAATTTTTTGCAGCAATCCTCTTTCTTCTTCTTGATCCACGCAGCCATGCTTGTCTGTATGGACAATGCAACTTGGGTGCACGTTCACTGAATTAATTAATTTCGTTAGCGAAGCCTCGAGATACAACAAAATTATTTCAATTGACGCCGTCCATCCTGCTGTTATCAAAAAATCGAACAAATTGTAGACTGGGATCTGTGGAATTGAAGAGCTCACGTTTCTTTCAACTCTGTTGACTCATGTAAGTATTCTATATTACGTAACACAGATATTTATAAAGAAGCCAAGTGAGAGTTAACTCGCACACAAAGGGTTCTGCGCCTATACAACGCTATATTTCTTCTGTTTTAGATTTCTCATAGCATCGCCCACAAATATGCAAGATTAAGCCAGACAAAGTAAAAGCTCGACATCGGTTTACTTGTTAATCCAATGAGAATAAGATCATCCACATGTTATTTGATGCAGAATAATTGTAAAAATGTGGCAACGTACGATTCTGACTTATTTTTTTGAAAACTCGTTCGAGGAATTTATCTCACACTGAGTGAAAATTCGTTGATGAAGGTCAAATTGTAATGGTGTTAGTGCAAACCTCAATTTCCCATCTTAAAGCACGACACAACCGTGTACGTGTTTTGCTATCGCAACTAAAGAATTTGATTATAATTGTTTTTTCTTGAAAATTTTATTTTCTTCAAAAAGACAAGTGTTTCATGTGACTCTGGATCGTGTTTAAGTTTTAGTTGTCAACGTATTCGAAAATTGCTCTAAAGAAGGAATTGGAAAATATTGAAAAATAAGAAAAAATTTATTTTAACATTTACATTTTTCATCACTCTGTTTTCCGTGATTTATTGAAATGTTCAGACAATCAAAACCCAAACATACTTCAACATCACATGAAATACATTTTTTGAAAATTTATTTTTAAAAAAATTACATTGTTATTCATTTTTCGAATTGAGAAAAATGCCGCCAAAACACGTAAACATGGATGTGACAATTCATTCCGTTGATTAGAAACATTTTGATATTCGTTGCACAAGTTCCCAACTAATGATCCTTTGCAAAACTTCTTTTTTTTCAATTTTCTTTCGATTTCGAGCTTTTATTTTGTGTTGAATGGAATAAATCATTGCATACTTAAAAAGGTTGGAAGGTTGCTCCATTAATCTAATTGTCTACTGTTAAACGTTAAGTTGAGTTATAAATGTTGACGAGATACAGCTCCATGAAAGACATACTAACGGATGGACAGCAGGGGCTAAGAAACCATAAAAACAACAAACAAATTTTGGATAAATTAGTCAGATTCTTGCTCGAGTCAAATGAAAACCGTCCACAACGATATCCGCAGAAACGTCTCTCTTCAGCTATGAGACTCATTTTTAACTTGGTGGATAAGTTAAGAAATAAATTTGTCGCATTGTCGAAAAGTCTCTACGCGGTGCGTAACTTGATCTAATGGTACCATTGGCCCATACTTATTCGGAAATCAGGAAGGTGTAGGCGTCATAGCAATAGCCAAATATTCACAAAATATTATTGGCCTCAAATTGAAGATTTGGATGTAGAAGGCATAAGGTTACAACAAGACGCCAAGAGTTATAACTAATAGTAACACGAACCATTTTGGTTGTTTGTAATCCAAGAAAAAACTGCTGAACGAGTTTTGTGATTTGAAGCCGTTGGATTTTCGAAATCCCGAATACTGAAACTTCTATGGAGGAAGTTTTTATGATGTGATATTTTGTTCAGAATAGCAAAATTCTTGGCCCTACAAAATTTGCAGAAACTGAACCCAGATGGAAGTCATCGGGCATAAGATTTGTATCAAACAGAGTTATTATTATGGATTGGTTGCCCCAAAAATATCGGGTTTTTCAATAAGAGCGCTACAAAAGCTTTTTTAAATAAAACAAAAAAGGTTTTGGATATCAATTCAATTCTTTATTCCTGTGAAAGTACGTTCGATGCCATTATGTATGGAACTCGATTTCTTTTGCATTGCCACAACAGGTACGCTTGCAGAAGTTCAGAAGCTGAACCCAATTTTCGACGGTTTTCAATTTCACGTTCGATATTCGTACGAAGTTCATCAATCGTCGCTGGCTTGTTGGCATAGACCATAGACTTGACGTAGCCCCACAGGAAATAGCGACTGGACCATTTCGTGAGATAACACGTTCTCCAAACTTGGTTTCCAATACATTGATTGTGACATTGTGTGTGGCTTGTTGCGCCGTCCTGTTGGAGCCACATGTCCTCCAAGTCCATATCATCCAATTGGGGCCAAAAATATTCGGTTATCATTGAACGGTAGCGATCCCCATTCACGGTAACATGCTGGTCTTGATCATCGCGGAAGAAGTACGGCCCAATGACCCCGCCGGCCCATAAACTACACCAAACCGTAATTTTTCGGGATGCAATGATGACTCATGGAGTACGTGTGGATTGCTGCCTGACCAATACCGCATATTTTGTTTATTGACGGAGCCATTCAGCCAGAAATGAGCCTCATCGCTGAAGATGATTTTTCGATGAAAATCCGAATCATTCTCAAGTTGTTGCTCAGCACAATTCACGAACATACGACGCTTCTGGTGGTCAAGCGGCTTCAGTTCTTGCGTCAATTTAATCTTGTAAGGATGTTGGCCAAGATCTTGTTGCAAAATGCGCCACAACGACGTCACAGAGATGCCCAATGCTTGAGAACGACGTGTGAGAGACACATTTGGGCTTTCTGCAACTGAAGCCTCAGCGGCAGCAACATTCTCGACACTACGGGAACTTCTTTGTCTCACTGGCACGGGACTGTGCATGTGGATTCAAATTTTTCCACTAGACGACGCTCAATTGTTGATCTACTAGGACGATTATGACGACCACAAATTGGACGTAGCGCTCTTAACGTTGGGGCTACTGACTCCGAATTTCGGTAGTAAATTTTAATAATTTCGACTCGTTGTTGGCTCGTGTATCTTTCCATCATGAAATGGTAAATCTTACTGAAGAGAAATGTCAAAAGAGCGCCAAGAAATATGGCGTCGTTTGCTGTCCCTGTCGCTCTACTTTTGTAGCGTCCCTGTTGAAAAACCCTATATAAAAGAAAATTGTCAAAGATAATCTTGTACAAAAGTGTTTTCCTTTTATAGCGAATGCTCGAACGATTCTGATTCAACACCAGTAGTTTTCTAGAATCTTTAAAACAGCTTTATTGATGTGTTTCCAAACTAAATATTATTCTTTTATGAGGCGTGATCCAAAAGTAATGATCATGAATATAAACCAAGGTGATTCAACTTTAAAAAAATATTTATTTTCAAACATAGTCTTCCCACAAGCAAATAAATTCGGTCCATCTTTATCCAAGCCCCAAATATCCTTAGAAAAATCTGCAAAGATAGAAGTCACTGGGAACAAGAGGATGCAAATGGGATGGGTGTTCAAGCAGTTCGAATCCAGTTTCTTGAATTGCCACCTTCGCAAAAATGCTCCTAATCTTCTCGAAACTTCTTGAGATTCACCATCACATTTGTTTGATTGTCACTCTTAATTCTGCCAAGACGACATCTTCGACTTTTTCACGTTGTGCTAAGTAAGCCATCCTTCACGATGCTCCTCTTCTTCTACCCAATTTAAAAAAATGCACGAGCGTCCAACTTTAGAATTTTAAGAAACAGAGTCCCGCAATGATTCTGCCAAGGCGCGCGTGTACGTCTGTTTTGTACAATTTTGCCAGAGACACAAATGCTTGGTGCCGTCGATGACTTAGTTTTTCTGCATTTTCGTCCTTCCACAATGATTTTGTAATTTTTTACCCGAAACCAAAGAAGGCATAGTTAAGATATAAAAATTATCATGGAGACAATTTGGGACCACTGGAAATATCCGATAATCATTACTTTTTGGATCCTTGGAATCTTTGAAATTTTGAAACGAACTCATTTTTCGCAAAATTTAAATCGACGTCATTGCTCGTACCATTCCTTGGACTGAGATACAAATCAATTTTTGAAACCGTTTTCCCTCTTCTATTGTTTGCTTTCCAAATGACTGCAACCAACCCTCAGAATTTGGGGATGCACGAATAACCACCTTATTTCCACCGCCCCTTTTGTCAGTGTGTTAGCGTACGAAGGCAGCACTGCATCTTTAGCTAGACTCTTGGTTAGGTGTCGAAAAAACCTCACTGATTCAAAATTTATCGTATTTTCCAATATGTCAGGAATGTATGAGGATGCTCCTCAACATCAATTCGGAGTCCGCAAAGAACGCGTTCAGTAAAAGAATTTTTATTTATTCCCAATGGAAATTAAAGATGTTTCTGTTTCCAGAAAACCAGCAACGCAAAAAATTCGGTGTAGAAAAATAAATATAGATCTACTTTATAATAATTCGATATAAATCGATATTCAAAGGAGACTCCCGCCAAATCTACCCTCATCGCTGGCGCACACAGGAAATGAGTAGGGAAATTCATTTCACTTCAATATTCGAAAATGGCAACTATATTGTTACTCTGTCCGGAAATAGGTTAAAGCAAATTTAATATTTAACAACAAAACAAAGAGGAACAATTAAAGGACATAGATTTATACTTTAAAGTGTCAGGCTTCGTTTGTTGCCACGGGCTCTAGTTATATTTGGATGGAGAAAAAAGTTATCCGACCGAAAAGAAGAGGACTACAGATACAATTGATTTCAGTTTCAAGTTCTTCCTTTATTTATTAAGTCAAGTTGTGTGTTTAAGAACGCAACCGTGACGTTTGAACTTACCGTTGTTATGGCACAAATGACGTATAGAGTCAAATGTAAGGTAAAAAAATGATAAGGATTCGATGACTTTGCATAAAGGTTATTTTATCGCAGGTGCGAGGAGTCAGTTTTGCCCTGAATTCCGAAGCGCTAAAGTTTTCCAAAAAATTAACTAGCTTGAGGAGAATTTTAGATAAATCTCAGATTATTCGCTAACAAGATCCAATTGACTCAGAAAATGAAGCGAAACCAACCGCTTCGTTAAAGATTCCCTGCGTGAGCTTTAAAGAAGCTCAAAATTAACGACAATTCGGCTCAATTGTTTTGGTAATGTTTCTTGGCCGAAACAGAGCTTCGATTTGACACAGTTGGACTTTTTTGTTTGGTTTCATTAAAGACCAATGCTTAACGACTATCATAGAAGAAAATCTTTTTATATAAAACTTAAATTTACCTTCAACATCAAGGAACTTAACCTACCTAAAGTCCGTCAAGATTTTATGGCCTGCGATTTTGTCTTCATTGAGCCACCCCTGAAAAAGAAAACGAGACCGACAAAGCCTCCTCCGTCATTCTGACAGGCCCTAAAACATAGTTTTTTAAAACCCATTAAGCTTGCTCTCATGTTAAACCGCGATAGACATTCAAATTCAAAAACGTGCCGAAAGCGCGCCATGAAGCCAGAATCGAACAAGCTGTTCAGTCAAGACCTTGAGGCTCCATAAATAATAGAAACTAATGTAGCCAGACCATAAGGTCTAAGGAGAATTTTAGCTGAGTCCTTGTGGTAACCCTTGAAACCTTAGACAATCTTCAAGTTTCAATTTATTGAAAGAGGTTTTCAGTGACTTCTTCGGTTTTTCGTGAACCTTCTTAGTAAATAAAGATCGAAATGTATATCTAATTTGAGATACGTAGCACAATCGAAACCATAAGCAAAACCCATCTCACTGGCAAATCGTTTCAGTAAACATTTAAATTGTAATCTTAACAAGGCAATTATATAAATAAGAAGTAGTTATGGACCCAAACCAGAGCCTTGAGGAACTCCAATATTGGGCATGAGATGTCATCAATCTTTAGACCATGTCTTTTTCTAAAGTAGGACCAGAACCATTCAAAATTAAGTACAGTAATTTTCGTTTTCCTAGGCAATATATCAAAATTGACTGTTTTTAACTATTCTTCTATAGTATTCTTTCAATCCGATGTGAAAAATATCTGCCTTCCCGAAAACCGCACTGTCTGAAAAAAATAGATTTATTCAAAAAGTAACTTTATTGTTTCGAAAATCTCGCTTTTTAAAGTTTAGAATAAGATAGGCCTATAATTCATCAGCGCATGCTTTCTTGAGAAAAGGTTAAAGTTTGACTCATAGTGATAGGGTAATAGGGTGCTCGGACGGCCTTGTGAGTTGAAAATGCCTTCCAGACTTAACGATGCTGAGAACGCTGCTTCCAGTTGATAAGTCAAATCTTTCTAGGTTCCGCGGTTGCTAGAACCTTGAACCGTGGATTCGGTGTTCTCGTTCTAATTGAACCTTGTGACTTGGATTCCAAGATTTTCTTGTCCATTCACTCAATTTGGCCGAGCCAGAGTAGTCGATGGATTTTTGCCCTCCTGACTATATCCACATGTCTATTCGCCTAAGGATCAAATATCCGACGAAGGAAGAAGATTTTTCAAAGGAACCAAATATTTGTTCATTCGACTGGATAAAGCAGGACTGGCAAAATCAGTGTCTTGTAGAGCAATATTTTTGTCCTTCGTGTTAGAAGCTTAGACACTAGTATTTCTGACAAATCGAAGTAGCGTTGCCTAGGATGAGCCTCCGTCGGATCTCCACTGTGGAACGTCTTAACTACTTCAAGATTGTAGTTGTCAATAGCTATGTATATGGTCGGAAGAAAGCATGCCTGATGAATTGAATTGTTTGTCCGATCCTGAAGATAGCAGAAAGTCTAAACTGCACGAACTATGGAGGTATCAGTCTCGTTAAAATTGCCTATAGGATCTTTTCTGCCAAACTATGTGAACGCCTGAAGCCGTTCGTCTACAGCCTTATGGGTCTATATCGGTGTGCCTTTAGATAAGAAAAGCCCATCTTAGACCAAATATTCATATTACGGCAAATCTTGGAAAAATAATAAAAGCTCCAAATCGACACCCACCACCTATTCATCGATTTCAAGGCCGATTTCAGTGTCGCTCTATTAGACCTTCATTACTCCGTTTCAACTATGAAAGCAAATGAGAGCAGATGAGAGAGGGACCTTATGTATGGAAAGATTTAACGACTAAATATAGGGGTTGTACAGCGTCATCGAGTTAGCCAAAAAGATAAAAGTTCAATGGCTAAGATGGCTCGGTCATGAAGAGCGAAAGGAGGACACCAATGCTCTGGTCCAGAAAGTCTTCGAATCCACCCCCAAGCAACGGCGAAGTAGAGGAAGACCACGATTCAGGTGGCGTGCAAAACTAGAGACAGCTTGCTAGGAACCGAACTAGCTGAAGATGTTTGTTAGTTGAGAACCTGGTTCACCCCGGAATGTAGCTCCACCTGAAGAAAATAATAGTTATGTTATGGCCTAGATGATGTTCGAGTGATTTTGACAATATAAACATATTTGATTCTGTTTCGTCTTCATTATTTTTCAATCGCCGTAAATGCTTCAACTACGGTGCGCTGGAAACGAACGATGGTGACGTCTGCGCATCCCAGAAACTGAAACAGATTGTACCTTCCGTGCCTACACCTGCCCATCGTACTCCTTCTTCCAAGACAAGATTAAATAATTTTAACAAATGTTTGGTTACTAAGCCAAATCTGAACGTCATACAAAAACAAATTTTAGACAGATATGTACATGAGGTGTGCCTTACTTTTATTTCCTCCTTGTTTTAGCGACAGTTCAGCATGCTGAAATAATACTTGAAATAACGCCTCATCATTACCATTAAAGCTTAAAATCTCCCTGGCGTCATACGCATACTGTTAAATAAATGACTTATTCTTATTTAGCCCAAAAAAAAAAAACAAGAAGTCACAAGTAAGATTAATTGAATTCTTTTCATCCGTCATTAGTTACTCATCAATTATCCCCAACCCTGTTGTAAGAACATGCTCATCTTTTCAATCCTAATCCTGTGCCGCATGTCTTGGTTACAAACATAGTACGAGTATTTCACATTTGTTTGAATAATAAGTATTTGTCTGCATAAAAAAAAACGGAGCAAAGTCACCCTGTCTAACCTCAGACTCACGCTTACAGGGTGTTTAGTAAAATTCTTGTCGAATTTCATTGCTTTATGCGTGTAAATTTCATGTATTGTAACTTAAGTGCGGAGAAGTTTTATTTTCTCATCCACAAAGCCATAAACATCTGTCGTCTCGATGTGTTTGCATCGTTTTTCTTTCCAAGTCAAAGAAAGAACTTTGCCAGCTGAAAATTGACGCAGCGCTCGTTGCAAAGGCGAACAATAAAGTTACTTAATTTAAAAATTGATAAAGTCAAACTTGAGTTGGTTCGAAGAAGGATACACAACAGGTTGTATAGGGAGTTGGCTTCGTCAAATTTTCAAGTTCTACATATGACATTGTAGACCTGGAGAGGAGTTGGTGACATCTGCTAAAGAAGCATGTTATTGTTAAAAAATTACTTCGGCTGACAGGTATAACGTTTGATGCGACGTTGCAGATGCTGATTGTTACTTTATTTAAAAAAACCCTCGCAATGTCGGTAGCTATAAATTGAATACTGCACTTAAGCTGGTCTGCGTTTTGTAAATTTTGTAAATTTATGTAAATCGCTCCCTCTTTAGTATTCCATGCCAAAAAGGGAAATACTTATTGAATTACGTTGGCGTGTGACTGTTAATAAGCCTTTTTCATTCGTTTTTATCAGAAGACATTTCAATCCATCTGTTCGTAGATAACGCCCAAAACAAGCTAAGCTTTCAACTGAATCCGGGTGAGGAAGCCAATTTTTTTAAGTAAAGAAAAACTTCAATGCTTAGTTTGTCAACCAAATAATTGTCAAAAGTCTTAAGCACTTTTGATTCAGAGAAGAAACATAAATAAATGCTATTTTCCACCACAGTTGGCCATATATTCAATAGAGCCTCTTTGGACCACCCAATATTTCATCCCCATGCAGACAGCTTTTCCCGAAGAAATTTAAACGTCATCTACAAAAGAACTTTGAAATCTGAAGTGAATTCACATGAAATCAACTGAAGTCACTGAATTCAAAAGAAGCCATTTGAATTCTATTGAACAGTGGAAATAAGTAAGGGAAATATTATTAGTGGGCCGAGCGAGTCAAATGAATGTAGCACTGATCAGCCATGATGAATTTCTTTTGGCAAGGCGAGCTAAGTGAATTCAATGTGCTACAAATTCGAGTTTATTACTAAAATGTTCATGACTCGTAATAGCTAAACGCAATCAGATATATGGTAAGATTTACTGCACCTTTTCATGCAATAAATAAAATCGCAATAAGTTTACCTTAATTTGCAGTGATGTTTAGTTCGTATGACAAACAAGGAAGTAAAGTCTTCAGTAGCTGAACTTATCATCTCTCATCACTATAAAATATAAGGTGCACTTCAATCCAACAATAACATTGACAGCATTCAAAATGAAGCGCAAGAATATATTCGAAGCCATATTTTGACTCAAAAGATTGACCGATTCACTTGGGGACAACTTCATTAAGGTACTCAAGCAAACGAACTCTACGAGAACTGCAGAAGAATACGTTCTAGTTTAAAAATATCTTCAATTGTTGTAAGAGAAAAAAAAATATAATAAAAGCGAACATAGTTTTATGACCCATGAACTAAGAAATGTATGTCTAGAGAAAGATCGATTAGGTACAAAAATATTTAGTACACGAAACCAAAATTATGAAGAGGAGTTCTGTTTGAACCGATCGATTTCGAACCGATCTAAAGATAAAAGTCAACAATACAAAATCGAGGTACTATAGAGATCAAGCAAGCAAACTCCTAGAGAAACCTAGAGGATTGTAAACACCATACCAGGAAGAAGGTCCACCTATCTAGACGATGTTCTAGCCGAAAAGTTTGTGAGCAAAATACACTATAATAATCTGGTAATTAAGGCACATATGTGATTTAAAGTCTTTTCAAATCCAAATATATCTAGCAGGAGTCACCACGAAAGAAATAGTGAATATTCTTGACACGCGTAAAGAAACTAAACCGGCGGAGTAGATGGAATAAGACCAAAAGATCCTAATAATTGTTCTAGAGTTTTGGCTCCAATTATATCAAAAATAGTCAATATGAGTTTAAAACCATCAACCGTCCTAGGTTACTGAACTAGTTACTGGTAACTATAGGCGATAGGTTAAGGATAAGGTTTTGGAAGAAGCTGTAGCTAAAATAAAAGTATAAGGCGCTTACTTGGAGACTTCGCAAATAGATTAAACAGTACTCCACATAAAAGCCACTACGCTGTTGTTGTGTTCATCGACTTCAAAAAAACATTTGACACACTATGTCTTAAAAGTATATTAAAATCTCTAGAAAATTTGGTATACGAGGATTTTTATTGAAGAAATGTTTTTTTTATAACCTACATATATAAATGATCTGCTTTCGGTTCTACAGCGCAGCAAGCGATAATCACATGCAGATGACATTGACATCCTAGTGAGTCATAAAATATTGAGGCAGCAAAAAAAAATTAGCACTCGGATTCGATGCTGTCTTGGCTTGGTGTCCTGACAATGGGCTTATTATTCATGTTAAAAAATCAAAGGTTATGCAAAGTCGCCTTCCCTATATCATGAACTCAAAGTTAAGTTGAAAATGCATACAATGGTGTGTCTGCACAGAATATGTAGTCACCTACATCTTCAAATGGAGGACGATTGCGCAACAATAATTGAAAACGTGTCAACGTATAAGCAACTTGGGGTGATCTTGGACTTCAATTTGAAATGGATCTACCACATAAAGGCCCTGACAATAAAACTTCGACAGTCAGCATACATTTTTTTCACCTAAACTACAGATCCACACCACATGTTCTGCGACAATGCTTTTTTGGACTGGTTGAATCTCACCTGAGATATGGCATATTAGTCTGGGGAAATGCACCGCAGCTTCAAAATCTAAGAGTGATGCAAGTAAGGATAAACAAAATGGTTAACCGATCAACATTCCACCAACATATCCATATAAATAAATTATTCTTAAGTTGATAACTACATAAAGCTTCAAACCATAGAACTACTATATATAGTAAGTCAGAAATTCTTAAACAATTCAAAGATGACAGCACTTACGAAATAAAATCTCAACAAAAGTTTAATATGAGAAGAAGACAGAAAGACAGATACACCATTCCGATTGTAGTTCCAAAAATGTTAATTTTATTTATTTATTTTTTTGTACAATAAAAGTTTAATTCGAATGTAACATAATGAAGAATTCAAAATAATACTTAACACTAATATACCCAAAGTTCTGCAGACAAGCCCATAAGGCTTTACAAATTCAAACCAGTGTACTTATAATGAAGTCAAAGACAGTTGACTTCACTGACTTCAAACTATTAAATGTGAATTCACTTATGACTTTAAGAAAAATGAATTCAATGTTGACTTCAAATATGCTTTCCTGAATTCAATTGATTTCCATAAATGATATCGGTTCTATGATTGCAAGAACTTCAATTCACCAGCCATTCGCCTTAAAAGAAGCAAAGATTTTAGTCTTTTTGATTAGCAGCTTTTGGTTAATTCAATTGCATCATTAAAAGGTTTGAGTTCTTTGACTTAAATTCCGTTAATGTGTTCCCAAAAGAACGCATTCTTTTACCACTCTAGTCGGTGCTATACGAACAATCCACACACCATTCAGGTATACAAAAGCAAAATTGAATCGAAGCCCATTGAAAAATTGATTTGATAGAACGGCATACTGCCAATTTACTCGCGACAGTCATTTGAATGAAATAATTTTCCATAATTAATCGAAAGGTAAGCTCAGCAAATAAGTTTAATAAACCATTATTTTGTTGAAGGTTTCAATTTGAACTTTGAGAACACTATTGCGCAACTTTTTGAGCTGTTATTGAAAATAAGTGGATCCACAAATTTTGCATAAAGACTTATGGCATAAAGGCAGTACAGATAAGGTAACGGAAGAGCTTAGCTTAGACCTGCAAAAAGTTGAGCACAGTCTAAGACAGGAAGGAGTCAGATATGAAAACTAACTGAAGACGCATCACAGCAGTTACCATAAAAACGAGAAACGTCAAATTTATACCATCGAGAATGTACACCAGTAGGAAAAAAAGCATGTAGAGGACAAGGACGACGATAATAAATCCGTTTGAGCATATTTACTAGATTGAGAAAAATTTGTTTTAAGAGACAAATTACAGTATGCGAAGTGTGATCACAAAAAAAGGTTCAATCAATTTACATTCCATAACACATTGAGATAGTATGTACTAAACTTGAACAAGTTGTGAGTTGTCTATCTGTATCACGAACTAGAAGACTGAAATCATGTTAACTACCTTTTTTAAATTTAAAAAAAACGGCCGGATGTGCTTCTAATAATGGAATCAACGTTAAGGGTTAAGTACATTTATTGATGTAAGCTTACTATTTTGTTCATAATAAAATAATTCAACGTGTTTTTTTACACACTTTGTACTCTTATATGAAAGACACCTTGGTGGAGATCCAATGAAGACTTATCCTATGCAATGGAAAGAACAAGTACGATAGATCTCGAGGGACAAAAATCTTGCACTACAAAACATTTATCTCTCCATTTCTTCGATATGAAACCGAAATTACAGCTGAAAAGACGAGTGACTTAAAACAGACACGAAACAAAGCAAAGACCGACCAACGTGTAAGTAAGTACTTCTTATCAGTCTAATAAGTACATACATAAGTCCTTTTCATTAAACATTACTTATGAGCAGAACCAAATAAATTTTCAATAATGTGTCATTTCAAAATATGCCAAATATTAAATGTTATGCCCTTCAAAATTCATAACACAAGGAGTTCATAAAAATCGATTTTCTTTTAAATTATTAATACACTAACCATAATCAAGCGCCACAATGCGTGCTTCTGCTCTACCAAACAAATCCAAAGATAGAATTTCCAACCTCGGTGTTGGAATTTCCGATGACAATCCCTGACTCTTATTTTATCCTCATTTAATTGCATTTATTCCAAAGTCAAATTGCATTGACCGAACGTCTCTCACGAACTGTTGGCCAAACTATAGTTCAAACTAAGTTTTGAAAATATATTTGAATACAAGCAAGTTGTTCTAAAATTATTATAAAACCACTTTGAATTTGAACTCTTCGTTATTGCATAACAAAATTGGGCAATACTCGTACGGCTATCACTAGTGCATCCGTAGCTAACAGGAATTATTCTCCACTGTCACTCACTGATCATTGACCCGGTTTTAACAAAAATAAAATACAAAAGAAGTGTTTTGTGCTTTACGAACGAACCCGCTTATATAACATCAAACCCCAAGGCTCAGCTAGCATGTGTAAGTTAAGCCAAGTGCACACTTCACTTTATGCAACGAAACACTTCAGGACCGTTAGATGATGAGTGACAAAAGGATGCAAATGCAATGTCAAGCGTCAACGCTTTGTTATTTGACAGCTAACTTTTGCGATAAAAAACATATTTATGCTCATACAAATGGTAAAGTCAACCGCAAACGAAACGAAAATCAAGTTAGTTCTAATTCTTAAATTCTATCGGTCCGCGATATTTTTGATATGACATCGTCGAAATAACTGAACTTAACATCACGAACGAAGGACCGAGCAGACAGAACGAACAAATGGGCCGACAGTAGGACTACAACTGAGGACTTCGCAGAAAAAGCACGACTATGACGGTCTCCCATCAACGTTGATGGTGGTAGGTCGACAATAACAACTGTGTTCTGTAAAGAGGGAGTGTATGCTGGGGGTGGACAAATTGGAGCAGGTTGTGTTTTTATCATTCGTTCGGATTCCGACGAAGAGGTAGATGGCGCGCTCACAAAAAAAAAGACCGGCAAAAAGACTTCATACAGTGGCTGACAAAACTGGTAAACTAACAAAATCAGCTGTCTTTTGAGTGGGGTTGATTTTACGAAATAAACAAGGAGAGAAAGTTTTAAAAGTTTCCCATTCAACTCAAAGCTTTGTAGGAAATATTTTAGCTACAAGATTGGCACTTGAAGAATCTTGTATTGCTTTTATTTGTTTGAAATTCTACAAATGGGAGATGCATTACAATTTTTCATCAAAACAGCCAAAGGGGTTAGAGCGTTCCAGGGTGATTTTAGAGGGCTCCAGTCTTGTGTTAATTGGGCCAATTAGGCCTGCTATATACCATGCCTATTCACCTTTCTAGAAATGAAACAAAAAATATGTTAAAATAAAGGACTGTCAGCCTATGGATAAATGTTTTAGTGACATATGCTTCGTTGCACTATAAGTGCACAATTTTCCAATAAGTGGTTTCATTTTGATTTCGAAAAAAGAAAACCGATGTGATGTGAGCTCTGTGAGTCCTGATAACTGTCAAATTGAATATACCAAGCGTCCAAGCGTTATACCATAAGTCCGCGAATGCTTGAACCTTTTTTATTATTTTTAACTTGTTTAATAACTTTACTGTCAAGAGGAATTGAAGCAATTGAAAGGTATCAACTGCGCCACCCAGCTTGAACCGGAGGTTCGTCCTTCCCGTTCTTCGTGATCGTATTGGCTGGAGCATTATTGTCCATTCTCTCGAAGTGGCCGAGCCAGTGCAGTCGACAGATCTGGCAGGACTACCAAAATCAGTGTTTTATAGAACAGTATTTTAGTCCTTCGTGTTGGAATTTTAGACCTTAGATGTTTCGACCAACCGAAGTAGCAACGGTTGCCTAGGTTGGGTTGTCTATCCATATTTTGTTTTGTTCTGATTCGATCTTAAGACCAATCCGGTTTTCATGTTCATCAATTGCAGTGACTGCTTCGAATGTGGCACACTTGGAATGAGCACTGATCTCGTTATTGTACAATTTTCAAAGAAGACTTAAAAAGCATATTATTTTCCGTGTCGTCACCTGCCCGTCGTACTATCTCTTCCAAGACAAGATAACCGAAATCCGGTGCATGACTGGCATAGTTCGAAAGTTTTGGGTCCAAACTGCACGGTGCATCGTGTAATTTCGACCTTTGTACGAGACAACCGGATAATTTTTCTCAGGATCCCGAATTCAGTCATGGCATTACAGAGCTCTGAGCGATTTTACTATATGCGGCTCTGAAGTCGAAGAATAGATGATTGGTATCGACTTGAAACTCGTTGGTCTTTTCCATCCAGGATCGGGTGTTCTGTGAAAATATGATCTTTTGCTGGTTTGCCGGGCCGTAAAGACGTTCACCCATCAGGCTGGAAAGGATCTTGTAGGCCACATTAAGCAGGGGTTAGTAGTTGTTGCAAGAACAAAGAATCTCCTTTTTTATAGATGGGGGATTTACTGATATTCCAGTCGTCGGACATGCTTTATTCCTCCCGAACGTGTCTGATAATTTGGTGCAAGATCGCAGCCAGATCAAGACTACCACATTTAAAGATTTGAGATGGCAATGTGTCTGAACCCGCGGCATTGTTGTTCTTCAGCTTTTTTATAGCTGCGCCGACGGAAACTACTTCGTCGACAAGATTTTGATTCTCTTTTTGCCCTTTACTCTCTCTTCGTCATTCGCATTTATCAGCTGCTGGAAATGCTGCTTAATTAACTATTCCCTGTAGATTGGTGGCAAGACGACCATCACTATTTCGAAGAGATTGAGTGCGAGGGCTCTTTTCTTCTTTCTCAATAGTTATTTTTTCCTTCTCTTCCTCTGACTCTGTTCCCTCTCCCATGCTGCTGTTCCCTTCTTTTTCTGCGTGCATTCGCCATCATTCCACGGATTTCTGGTCGGGGCGGTTGTTAGCCTAAGGTGGTCTCGGCTTTTTCTGAATACCAGTGCGACATAGTTCCCATATGTTTCTAGCGTTTGTGGTTAGGAACGGCATATTGGATGGTCTTTGGCTCAGCTGCTCTAGGCAGTCTCTGACTATCAATGGTGTGCCCATGTACATGCAAAATGAAGCGAGTGCACTAATTCGTACCGTAGCATGTTTTTCACATGAGGTGTATGTTTTAAGCATAAGAACATGGGACTAAATCTTGAGCCCCAAAGAGGACAGAAGAGTCAAAACGCTTCTATTTTATTTATTTTTGTATTTTATGCTTAGAAAAATGCTTTCAGTTATATTTCCTATAAGTAAAATTTTAACTTCGTACTTTCAAGATATTCCATTGATATTCCATTCTGTTTTCATTTGTGAGAGCAGTTAAAATCTTATTAGACGGTTTTTCATTGTGTCTGTCTGTTACTGGGTAGGCATTGATTGGCGGCAACCTGACGATGCCCAGTATTGTAACTGTTAACTTCACATCAGTTGTGCTTCTTTTACCTAGTTGTGGTAGCCGTCGGGTACCTGGAACGTACTTACGCTGTACCCTTCTGATGCCGCTCAAAAACTTGAATCTGTCTTCACAATGGATAGGAATAGAAATCCGAAATCCGATAGATTGTGACATTTATTACAGCTGTGATTGACTTTAAGCCGATCAGCGATCGCCTGGCTGTGATCCGCATCAAGAAAAACCTCGAAGCAGCGTTGCCGGCATCTACAAGAATGGAAGGCTTCCGTGTCTCAGGCAGAGTCTCATATTTGTGAAGATTTTACAGTTTTAATTATGCTTAATTTTAATCCTCCCCATTGCTTCAGTCAGATAGTTCTGCTTGGTGGTGGTAAAAAATATAGAAAAAAAGGAAACATGGTTCGACAATTCAGGATGACGACAAAATAATTTTCGCCCTCATTTTATAGACCATTAAAACAATTTTTTAGATTATCTAGCAAGTAATCGAATTGGTCCGATTAATGCGGGTTCTTTGGCGTTAAATGTTCGACCAGGAAGTTGGTAAATTTTCGGGGTGAAAAGTAGTCATCTTTCAGTTTACTGATCTTCTCTAATTCCAGTTCCAAGTGTTAAGGATTATTACATGAGTTTTTCGAATGTCTATCTATCTATCTATCGAAATGGCATACTTAAAATTGAGAAACACCCGGTGCCGCCCATGCATTTCAAAAACGTCAAATACCACTGACGTTTAACAATTTTGTTTATGCATAAAGTATGTAAACAAGAGCTTTGTGTTTCAAAGAAAATAGTTTTTAGCGAATACGAAATGGCTGATCAAAATAGAATAGAAATAATTCTGAAGAAGCCAAATCCTATATTCGAAAAATGGCTGGAACGTTGGTTATATGAAGCGGAAGCCAAAGGGCTCAAATCTCGCCATCAAATTCGTTGTGCTCTGGAGTCGCTTCGTAAGTTCCCACTTCCTCTGTCTACTGGAAAGGATTGCGCGATTCTTCAAGGATTCGGATCCACACTCTGCAAATGCATTGACCAAGAACTTGAGCAAATGCGTGAAACAAATCCAGCTTCCTTCCAGAACACAACAGCCAGCGCATATTCAGAAGATCTCCAGAAAATGGTTAATTCAGTTAAAAAACTCAGAAAAGAAGCAACGAAAGCACCATCTCCAAAGAAGAAAGCTAAAATTATGCCTCCGGATGCACTAGAACAGGTCATCATGAGTCCCGGACAATTTCAAATACTTCTACTGGTCGATACACAAGAAACAAATGGTAAATCAAAGAAATCCTTCGACAAGACGCGTTCCCACATCGACAAGTTGAAAATTCCCCACGAGATACGACGTCTCACCGTCGGCGATTTCGCATGGATATGTCGTGATGATAATGGAAAGGAATTAGTTCTACCATACATTGTTGAGCGCAAGCGAATGGATGACTTCGCAAGCAGCATTCGTGATGGACGCTTCCATGAACAGAAATTCCGCTTAAAGAATAGCAAAATACAAAATTTGATTTATCTTATAGAGAACTATGGGAACAACGAGCATGTGGGTCTGACGATGCCCGTTCTTTTGCAGTCGGCTGTGAATACTCAGGTGCACGGTGATTTTCAAATCAAATTCACAAACAATCATTGGGAATCGATATTGTATTTGAAAGCCATGACAAGTTCCCTTATTCAACACTACAAGGATAAACTACTAATAAGTACAGCAAAAGAGGACATCAGACGATGCAGTCCATTGGATTCTACAGTGGGATTACTAAAGTTCAAGGACTTCTATGACGACTCCATGCGTAACAGTGGTTTGACCGTCCGTGATTTGTTTATTAAACAACTTTTGCAACTTCGAACGCTCTCGATAGAGCGGGCTTTGGCCATCGTTGAGAAATACCCAACTCCAAAATGTCTATTACTTGCATACGAAGCCTGCGAATCGGTGGACGAAGAAAAACAGCTTCTAGCAGGTCTACCGGCTGGGAAACTTGGCAGGCCATTGGGCTCAAACATAAGCAGAATAATTTATGAATTCTACAGGACTGAATTTCAATGAAGTCGAATGTGGATAAGGAACTTTTTAACAATATTGTAACTCATGTGATATTTTTTTTGCATCTAATCTAATGAAAAAAGGCCTGTTGTGCGCTAAAATCGTTTTTGCCTTAATTATTAACTTAAAATTTGGTAAATAATCAGAAAATCGAATATTGTTCCGTAACGCAATCAAGTACAAACTTATTTAAAGCGTTTATGTTATCATTCGTTCCTCAAAATTTTAAATCAAATTATTGTTTATGCCTCTCTCTTTCCTGAAGTCCAACCCGGGACATTTATTTAATGAAGTAAATAAGTGTTGCTTCCAAACTAAATCAACATCTTTGTACATCGCGGTTATGTCTTCCCCTTTCCGACAAAGATTTTTCTTTGGACGGATCCTAATCGTTGCGCAGCTTCTTCGCTTATCGTCCAGGATTCGGCACCATAAAGCAGGACTTGGAAAATGAGTGTTATGTTGAGCAGTTTTTTTTCCTCTGTGTACGGGGTAAAGTTGTTTTGATGAACCGACGTAGCAACAGTTGCCTACGGTTGGATGATGTTCGGCGGATCTATTTCAGTATGACAGCATAAAATTTGTCTTGTCCTCTTTGATTCTAGAACTAACAAGTTTTGCTTTTTCTTCAATTGCCGTGAACTCTTCAGCCACACTGGTATATTCCGATTTGTGTGGAGCAAAAAGGCTTTAGATGTTCACACAGAACGCTAGAGCGGATCTTGTAGATAACATTGAGTAGGGCTATGCCTCGGTAAGTGTTGCAAGACAAATGATACATTTTTTTATATGTACAGTCTAGTCTTCTGGCTTGCTTTCATCCAACTAAACCTGGCAGATGATCTGGTGCGTGATCCGTGAACCAGGACATCGCCAAGTTGTTTTTTTATACCTGCGCCGACTTCTTCTTGAGTGGCCATTTAACAGCTACTGAAAATGCTGATTAAATGCATCTATGACTCCGCGTGGATCGCCGACAAGATTACGATCGATCGAAGAACCTGAGTGCCGTTTTATAGCTAATAGATATTTTTAATAAGATTATTTTGAAATAAGACCCAAGCTACTTGGCACTCTCCTTATGTTCAGTGAATGAACTGCTGGGACTTTCTGTTCAATTACATCTTGAATAACATCCATACACATCCGAAAAACAGACCCAAATTGCATATTCGGTTGCCCTTAATTTAGGTCGGTAGTATCAGCGACTCCCTGCAACGGCTTGTACACGGGAACTTTGCCATACATTTTTATTCTTTGAAAATTCCTTTGAGCGACAAATTGTCAAGCAACTGAGATCTTCCCGGAAGCTTCAACCAAAAAAAATCGAATGTGTTTTTTTTTTAATTTTAAGTATAAAAATAAGTCATCTTTTAATTAATAGTAATTGTTCTGGTCAAGCCAATTATGGATCGTTGCTGCAACATCGTTATATACCAGTCGGGTAAAAAGGTGTGCATAGATTTCCCCCCATAAATTCTATAGCTTATCACCTTGGATCGCGGATTGAAGTAAAATTCGTAGACTTTGTGCGGACAGTTAACTTCGCGCATTATACTTTTAACCATTTGCAGAAATCTGACTAAAAAATCAGCGCACTGTGACGGAGTCCAATAGTTCTAGAATCGATAAATGCTGTTAGTTAAGAAGACTACAAACGTTGCATACCATACCCCTGCCAGTTTCGGTAGCGAACGCACTTCCATGTGTTGAATGCTTTCCACCAATCCCTTATCATTTCGATAGCCTACCATGAGATCTTGAATGCCCACGAGAAAGCTCTGACACCACCAGTTTCTGCATTTAAATCTGTAAAAGTTCTGCTGCTGGCGTTTGTTGCCCGGTCGAAGAGAACACTTGAGCTCGACCAATTTCAAAGCGTTTAGCACGTCCTTGTTGTTCAAATTCTGACAAGGGACATTGCTTATTGCACCGTCTATTTCAGCGGCGAATAATAATTCCATGCCCTTCAGTTTGGTTTTGTACATACAATAGAATTCTTCACATTCGTCAACAGGAGCGCTTGTCGTTGGCTCCTCTGCCAGATTCGATGTCATACAAAACTGTTCAAATTTAAAGCCGTAGGCGCAAAACTTCTTCTGATTTTCATTTTGATTCAATCGCTCATGACGCTTTTGATCAGTTTCCTTAAGGCTTAGGTAAATGTTACCCTTGAATTTTGTGGCATGGATGCACCAGTCTTCACGTGACTCGTAAGGTGTGCACATAAGTTGACGGAGTAATCCCCGAAAGCAGATGAAATCAAAGTCACCAACTGCCTTGGCAGTAGGTAGATCTGTCTTTGTCAACAGTTCGTCTTGATGCTGATATATAAAGTGAACTATATTATCCAGCCGTTCGTCCAGAAGTTCTTGTTTGGATTTGGCCAGGCCATATCCTTCGTTTAGATCAAGTGGGAACTTCTGCGGCATCCGAAAGTATCGAAAATTCTCCGCTGAACCCTCGTAGTCACGATTCGTGTTGACACTGAAACACCCGAGTATTTGGGGTTTTTCCATTTTAGGAAATGGAAGATTTTTATCACGATTGAGACGACCCATGAGGCCGGTATCAAGAAGAGCCATTTTTTCAGTAGTTTTCTAAATTGTTTCCAAATTTCGCCTCTAAGATTGATGGACGGAATGTATACAATAAGGAAAAAAACACTTGCAGTTCTGTTCGCTTCAGTAGCTCCATGTTACAAGATTAGATGGCAGTTCCCTTTCGTGACGGAAGGTATCAATTGACAGCAAGGCGTAGTACATTTTCAAAGAAAACTTCAAGGGAAGTAAAATTTGCTTGACCAACACGTTTTGCCTTTTCTTCAATTGTCGTGAATTCTTCAGCCACACTGGGATATTCCGTTTTGAGTAGAGCAAAAAGGCTTTAGATGTTCACACGGAACGCTGGATAGAATCTTGTATGTGACATTGAGTAGGTAAGTGTTGCAAGACAAATGATACCTTTTTTGTATATGTACACCATGTACAATAGAGCTGATAATCCAGCGTTCTAGTCTTCTGGCGTGCTTTCATCCAACTGATCCTGGCAGATGATCTGGTCCATGATCCGTGAACCAGAGCATCGCCACGTTCAGCTTCTTTATACCCGCGCCGACTTCTTCTAAAGTGGCCATTTAACAACTACTGAAAACACTGCTTTAATGCATCTACGAATCCGCGTGGATCGCCGACAAGATCACGAGGAACCTGAGTGCCGGTTTATAGCTAATAGATATTAATTAATAAGATTATTTTGAAAAAAAAGATCTAAGCTACTAAGCACTCTCCTTATATTCAATGCATGAACTGCTGGACTTCCTGTTGAATGGCGATTCCAAACTATCTTTATTGAGGAGCTTTTGCGCACATGTACTAGTTCAATTTCACCAATGAATTTTGAATAACATCAGTATTGTTAAAAACTTTAACTCTAATGAAACCAATCGAAACTTTTTGAAGTTGCTTTTTTTATTGTTTGTATTGTTTCTTTTATTTATTTATTTATTTATTTATATCAAGAAAGCCAAAAAAAATCTCAAGAAATGGTTGGGTGTTAAAGCCTCCGATGAGTCATCGTCCAGTGGAACATACGTAAGAGGTCTTGAATTGATGATATTCTCTGCAGCAATCAAGCAGCTCCTCAGTAAAGGGTCACTTGGAATTCTTGCGGGTAACGACATGTAAAGTGCTGTTTTAAAAGAACGAACCAAACGTTCCCAAGCTCCGCCCATGTGTGGTGAAGCAGGCGGATTAAAATTCCATTTTAATGAGGGTGCTACGAAGTGTTTTGCAATAATATTGGGATCAATTTTCTCCAAATCTTGCCGCAGCTGACGTTCCGCCCCAACAAAATTCGTGCCTCTGTCGGAATATATTTCTTTTGGTTGTCCTCGGCGCTGGATAAAGTCATGGAAGCACAAGATGAATGAATCCGCATCAAGTTTATATGCAATTTCTACATGTACCGCTCTGGTCGTTAAACATGTAAACAAGACACCCCACCTCTTTTCTTGACGTCTTCCAACAGCAACGTTTAGCGGCCCAAAGTAATCAACTCCGGTGAACGTAAATGGGTTACAAAATGGGGATACTCTGGATTTTGGAAGTTGGGACATCTCAGGCTCTTCAGGTTTCACCTTTCTGTTCTTACAAATTTGGCAATGTTTTGTTATGGTCGATTTGACAGCACATCTGAGCTTAGAGATCGCATATCTCTGTCTTAGCTGATTGACAACAGTTTCGTTGTTGGCGTGTAGGAACTTCTCATGGCATTGTAAAATTAAAAGGTTTGTTATATGATGTCCTCTAGGAAGAATGATTGGATGTTTTTGATCAGAGTCCATAACGGTAACTGCTTCAAGTCTTCCTTTAGCTCTTAATAGCCCTCGGCTATCAAGGTAAGGACATAGCCTTCTGATTGTGCTTGAACGGTTTACTGTCGGTCGTACTGCATTGGATGAGTTGCTATAGTTTTGTTTTTTCATAAGACTGCGTACTTCATCACTATATACATTTTGTTGCGCTTGTCGAAATAGGACCGTTTCTGCTTCTTTGAGTTCATCGCCGTTTAAGATGCCTCGTGTTGGTAGCTCAGGCTTGAATTTTAGCTTTATGTTTAAGTAGCGGATAACATATGCCATTGTTCTTAAAATTTTATTCCAGTTCGAAAATCGGCAAATGTCGATGATTGGTTTCTGTGCTATATGTACATTAAAAAGTTCCTCTGAAGTGTCTGTTGCGATTATTAGGTCCTTTGGCCAGTTGTCCTCTTCACATTTCAAAAATTCTGGACCTTGGAACCAGCGGCCATTAATATCCAGTTTTGGTGGTTTAGTCCATTTGGTTGCTTCATCAGCAACATTCTGTTTTGATGGGATATATCGCCAGGAACTTGAATATGGAATATCTTGTATCTCGGCTACTCGGAAGGCAATATATTTATTGTAGCGATGAGGATTGTTTTTGATCCAGCCTAAGACAGTTTTAGAATCGCACCAGAAAAATGTATGGTTCACCTTGATCGAGAGTTCGTTCAAAATTTGTTGCGCAAATCTACAACCCATCACGGCAGCGTCGAGTTCTAAACGGGGAACAGATCGTAGCTTTATTGGTGCCACCTTCGTCTTGGCACCTACAAGCGAGTTTTCAACTTTATCATTTTTGATAATGCGGAGGTAGGCTACCGTCGCACACGCCTGTTCACTTGCATCCATAAACATATGAAGTTGTATATCCGCGTTCACCCAATCTGTGAACTGATTCAAAAGGCATCTGGGGATTCGGAGTTCCTCAACTTGTGGAAGTATTTTGAGCCATTTCATCCATGCTTCAAATTGGTCATCGTTTATTTGTTCGTCCCATTGAAGCTGACTTCGCCAAATATCTTGCAGAAGGATTTTAAGGTAGACCAAAAAATTCGCAATCAGGCCTAAAGGATCATAAATTGACATCAAAATTTTAAGGACTTCTCTTTTTGTAGGACGACATTCGCCACGTAAAACCTTTTTGCTCCCTTTGTTATAACGAAGTGAAAACGTATACTCATCGCTTTGGAGGCACCACCACATTCCTAATATTTTTTCAGTCAAGCATTCTGGATTCATACTTAGGTCCTTTGGTTCGTTAGGCGACCCTGGATTGAGAACTTTCATGACGTTGGTGTTATTTGACCTCCAATTTCAGGAACGTCATTACTTGCATCACAAACGTCTCGAACCGGGAATTGACATCGTCACGCCATAAGAACCGGAGTACATGCTGATCTTCGTCTGGTATTTTTATTTGGTGATACATCTCCTTGATGTCAGCGGATAAACCAATTTTTCTTTCTCTGCTTCGCAAAAGTACTCCAAGTAACGATGAGTTCCAGTCAACACCTTTCATCAATAATGTGTTTAAGGACACTCCGTTTACTGTAGCAGCGGCATCCCAAACGATGCGAACTTTGTGGGGTTTATTTGGGTTTCGAATCGGAAAAATTGGCAAATACCAAATCTTATCCCGTGGCGTTTCAATTTCTTCCTGGGTAAGTTTTCGAATGTATCCCTTCTCTTCATAATCTTTAATTTGTCGTATCAAGTTCTCTTTCAGGTCCTTATCGCTGTCCAGTCGCCTTTCAAGACATCTCATTCTACTCATTGCCATGGGTTTTGAGTCAGGCAGCTTTATGTTTTCATATCGCCACAAAAGTCCAGACTCGTAGCGACCCTTCGAAGGAATTGTTTTTTCGTTGAGAATACATAAGGCTTTTTCTTCATCTTGAATGATCTTGGGATTCTTTGCACCCAATATTCCCAAACTGTCTGTAGAAAAGAAATCTTTTACTAATTGATGAAGTTCAACATCTGGCTGGCATTCACATTGGTGACAATGTTGCTCGAATTCCGTTGTGTCTCTTTCAGATGTGACAGAAAATACAGTCCAGCCAAGCCGACATTTCACGGCTATGGGATCGGTTTCTGTTGCTTCTCTAATTTTTAGAGGAACCGCTACGTGCCAATTCTTGAGTCCAATAAGTATGACTGGACTCGCATTCTCGTAAGATTCAACAGGCAACCCTCTTAAATGATGATACACACTAGCCATACTCTGATAGTCTAAAGATTGACTTGGCAAATTCAGGCTTTGCACGGTTCTTACGTTGGAAATGTTGAAACTTGAAGCATTTCGAAATACACCGGCGATATTCAACGAGACTCTCTGTGACTGTTTTTCTTGACGAGAGATAGTTCCACTCCACTTCAAGCACAAGGGTGCACTTTCTCCTTCTAGATGCAACTGCTTCACTAACTTTTCATTGAGCAATTTACTGGAGGACCCTTCATCCAAAAATGCGTACGTTCGGACTTGCCTTTGCTTGTTGGATAGTACTACAGGTAGTATTCTGAACCTTACAGATGCACAGGTGATGTGATTCATGATTTCTTCGTTCGTCGCTTCGGTATGCTCTTGTTCTTGTCGTTTATTATGCAAAAGAGGATGGTGTCGACCGTTGCAATTATCTTGCGAGCACAGCACTGGTGCTGTACATCTGTATGGGTGCCTTTTGAGGCATTGTCGACACAGCTTTGCTTTCTTTACGAAATCCCAACGTTCGTTCACATTCCAACCAATGAAAGTCGAGCAAGTTGAATTCGATTTACAATTGCCTTGGCACACGTTGCACTTTTTGTTGGAGTTTATGTTTAAGGCTCTTATTTGTTTCTTTCGCGCATCTTGTTGTTCATGTACGTGAAGGTGTTCATTTTTTTGCTTGGATTTGTTTGCCAACTCTTTAGTATGGAACCATCTCTTAGCAGGCATGACGTCACATATGTCTCCGGCAAGAGAGTGCAACCAGTCGCCCAGAACGCAAATATTGCTGAAGTCTTCTTCTTCGCGTTTATGTGTTGCCCATGAAAGTTGGAGAGTGGGCGGAAGCTTTTCAACTAGAGTTCTCATCAGATTGGGATCACGCATGTGAGCTTGCAGATCTGCTTGTTCTAACGTAGCACATAAGTTGGTGACCGCAACAGCGTAGTCTAGCACGGTTTCCATTTTTTCCAATCTCGGTGATGTCATCTTTTTTATTCGGTCGATGTAATGATCCATAATTAGTTCGGGTTGGCCAAAATATCTTCTAAGAGTTGATATGATAATTGGAACGCAGTTGGGTATGGTTAGTTGTGCTTCGACTACTTCCCTCGCTTTTCCCTTCAAACAACGTTGTAGCCGAATAAGATTTTCACTTTTAGTAAATCCGCACGCCACTGTTGTTTGATTAAACGTACTTATAAACACTGGCCATTCTCCTGGGTGACCAGTAAATACAGGAAGATCTCTTGCTACAGCATGTCTTGTTGCAATTTGTTGCTCAGTAAGTTTGATAGGAGCGTCATGAATGTTGGATTCGTATAATGGAGTAGGTTTCGCGGACATGTGGTAATATTTTGGCTGTGGCATTTCATATAGGTATTTATTAAGAACAGACTTACCGCTCGGTTGGTCCACAAACTTATTTTGCAAGACTTTTCCCTGTTGGGCAGCACCGTCCTTTCCCACGTACACCACAGAATCAGATCCACTGTTCGACAATTTTTCTAAAAGCATTTGACGCTTTGAATTAAGGTTTTGTCGCTCTTTAAGAATGCGTTCTTCCTCCTCCATCAGACGTAGTTTCTCCAGAATCGTTTTGGACAGGACTGATTTGTTTGATCCTGATTTAGTTTTGTCGGTTTGCGCCACAATACTTCGTTTTATGCATATCGCACATTTCCATCCGTCATCTTGGGCTACTTCGTCGCCAACTCCAGCACACGCATAATGAATCCATGTGCGGCATTTTGTACATTCAACCATGTCGGTGGATGTGTATGGGTTGTCGCAGAGTGGGCATTTTTGCTCTACTATCGTTGTATTGTGTGCAGACATTACTTCGCATTAGATTTTTGAGAATTGTTAAAAACTTTAACTCTAATGAAACCAATCGAAACTTTTTGAAGTTGCTTCTTTATTGTTTGTATTGTTTCTTTTATTTATTTATTTATTTATATCAAGAAAGCCAAAAAAACTCAAAAATCGTCTCGATCTTTTCGAAGTATATATTTGTCTCGACGTGTATCCCCAAAAAAAACCTCCACCTTTCCTCGGTGACGGTATGATCCTTCTCCGTCCGGAGCGACCTCTGGATTGCACGTGATTCGTTTGTTTTGAGAACTATTAAGTTGTTGCCAGCCTTTGTTTATTTTTTATAACAAGTATACACCCGAAAAACAGACCCAAATTGCATATTCGGTTGCCCTACATTTAATTCGGTCTTATCAGCGACTCTCTGCAACGGCTTGTACACGTGACCTTTGCCATACATTTTTATTCTTTGAAAATTCCTTTGAGCGAGAAATTGTCAAGCAACTAGATCTTCTTTGAAGCTTCAACCACAAAACATGGTGCACCAGAGGTACATAGATAAAATATAAAATCGACTTTGTGTTGAATTTTTTTTAATTTTAAGTATAAAAATAAGTCATCTTTTAATTATTAGTAATTGTTCTGGTCAAGCCAATTATGGATCGTTGCTGTAACATCGTTATATACCAGTCGGGTAAAAGGGTGTGCATAGATTTCCCCCCATAAATTCTATAGCTTATCACCTTGGATCGCGGATTGAAGTAAAATTCGTAGACTGTGTGCGGACAGTTAACTTCGCGCATTATACTTTTAACCATTTGCAGAAATCTGACTAAAAAATCAGCGCACTGTGACGGAGTCCAATAGTTCTAGAATCGATAAATGCTGTTAGTTAAGAAGACTACAAACGTTGCATACCATACCCCTGCCAGTTTCGGTAGCGAACGCACTTCCATGTGTTGAATGCTTTCCACCAATCCCTTATCATTTCGATAGCCTACCATGAGATCTTGAATGCCCACGAGAAAGCTCTGACACCACCAGTTTCTGCATTTAAATCTGTAAAAGTTCTGCTGCTGGCGTTCGTTGCCCGGTCGAAGGGAACACTTGAGCTCGACCAATTTCAAAGCGTTTAGCACGTCCTTGTTGTTCAAATTCTGACAAGGGACATTGCTTATTGCACCGTCTATTTCAGCGCAGAATAATAATTCCATGCCCTGCAGTTTGGTTTTGTACATACAACAGAATTCTTCACATTCGTCAACAGGAGCGCTTGTCGTTGGCTCCTCTGCCAGATTCGATGTCATACAAAACTGTTCAAATTTAAAGCCGTAGGCGCAAAACTTCTTCTGATTTTCATTTTGATTCAATCGCTCATGACGCTTTTGATCAGTTTCCTTAAGGCTTAGGTAAATGTTACCCTTGAATTTTGTGGCATGGATGCACCAGTCTTCACGTGACTCGTAAGGTGTGCACATAAGTTGACGGAGTAATCCCCGAAAGCAGATGAAATCAAAGTCACCAACTGCCTTGGCAGTAGGTAGATCTGTCTTTGTCAACAGTTCGTCTTGATGCTGATATATAAACTGAACTATATTATCCAGCCGTTCGTCCAGAAGAAGTTCTTGTTTGGATTTGGCCAGGCCATATCCTTCGTTTAGATCAAGTGGGAACTTCTGCGGCATCCGAAAGTATCGAAAATTCTCCGCTGAACCCTCGTAGTCACGATTCGTGTTGACACTGAAACACCCGAGTATTTGGGGTTTTTCCATTTTAGGAAATGGAAGATTTTCATCAGGATTGAGACGACCCATGAGGCCGGTATCAAGAAGAGCCATTTTTCCAGTAGTTTCCTAAAATGTTTCCAAATTTCGCCTCTAATATTATTGGGCGGAATGTATACAATAAGGAAAAAAACACTTGCAGTTCTGTTCACTTCAGTAGTTCCATGTTACAAGATTAGATGACAGTTCCCTTTCGTGACGGAAGGTATCAATTGACAGCAAGGCGTAACACATTTTCAAAGAAAACTTCAAGGGAAGTAAAATTTACTTGACATGGAAACTGTTTACATATGAAGAAAGTTTCTGCGCGCTGGCTGCCGGGAATTTTAACTTAAGAGCCAAATAAGAAACGAGTCGACATTTCGAGGGTGAGCCTCGAATAATTCCATTATTGTAGTTGGAGAGGTAGGTCCCTAGTGAAGTCGGCAAGATCGCCTTGAGTTAACGGGGATCTTACGCAGTGGTCTTTTAGAACAAATTTCTCCGTTCTTTCGCCTATGAGCGCAAACTATAAAATATAAAAATAGCGTTCCCTACAATGTCAAATTTTTTTAACCCTGAAGTGGTTGTACTGAACGCGACAATTACACAAAATTGATAACGTGAGAAACAGATCTTCAATGACATTTATTTTTCTCAGGTTATGTCAATTGTGTTGCCTCGTAAGTAAGTAAATTTTGCATAACAAAATCTTCAACATGTTAAGGACGGCTTTAAACAATGGACTATTCATTCAAGGAACAAGAATCGGTACATTGATGCATAATTACAGCTAACGTCCATAGATAAATATTTTTGAAATTGTAGTTCTGTCAAAAAATGTGTCAACTACTCCATCGCTGTCAGATCAACATTGGAGAGAAGACCGAGGACTTCCCAGAAATCCAAATTCCTTTGGACCCCTAACGAATCTGCCTGATTATTCTTATGTGGATGGACGAACAACTCCCTTGGGGGTAGGTTACGTTCTAAGCATTCTAAAATACATACTTTAATTTCTCCCAACGTAGACAAATCAAAAGAAACGAATTGCCTATCAGCAGGAAATAGCCAAAAAAATGGTATTATCCCTGAAGGAACTGGATTTCGCCAAAAAGAGATTCACCAAACTGCAAGCAGACAAGGAGGCTGAAAAGAAGAAAATCATTGCAAATAAATTGAAGCCGAAAGGCCATCTGCTCTTGAATAAAGAAAAATAAATGTTAAGTTTTAATTGAGATTTTTTTTGTTTTATTCAATTAACATCAACCCAACTAAAAACAAATGCATGCAATTAGTTTACAACGAGGACGTTTCATAATTGACTTTCCAACAGAGCCACATACCAATCGGGTGTGTTACTTGGGATTTGGACGCATGAATTCTGTAACCTATCACCTTGGCAGGAGGGTCAAAATAAAATTCGTAAACTGTGTATGGTCTGTTGAAATCTTTCATTAATGATTTTACCACTTGAACACTTGAGCTCGACCAATTTCAAAGCGTTCAGTTCGTATTTGTTGTCCAAATTGTGACAATGGACATTGCTTATTGCACCTTCTATCTCAGGGCAGTATAATAATTCTATGCCCTGCACTTTGGTTTTGTATATACAAAAGAATTCCTCACATATGGTTTGGATAACATTTCTCAAATGATGCCTATTTCGACTTGACATGCTCTTTTCAGAGTATTTTCCATTACATTTTTTTAGAATTTGAATTTGTGAATAATGCGCTCCCTACATACGAAAAAATTCTTGAAAAAATAGTTAAAGTTGAAGATTATTTTGAAACGAGTAAACTTTTCCTTAAAAGTCAGTCCGGATTTCGAAAACATCACTCTTGCGAATCAGCCTTGAACAACGTTTTAATAAGCTGGAAAGAAGAAGTTGCAGACAAAAACTATGTGGTAGCAGTATTTCTTGATTTGAAACGAGCGTTCGAAACAATTGATAGAAATATTCTTCTCAACAAGTTAAAGGAGTACGGCAGCAGGAATAATGAGCATCGGTGGTTTCCAAACGCTAATATGAGTGCCACAAGGATCCGTTCTCGGTGCATTACTGTTTATAATATACATAAATGATATAAAAAAAGTAATTAAACACTCGCAAATCATTTTATTTGCAGACGATGCACTTATATTTATTAGCGGTTGCGATATTAATGACTGCATTAACAAAATGCAAGAGGACCTTTATTCCATAAATACGTGGCTGATTGCTAATAAACTCAAACTAAATGTTAGTAAAACAAAGTGTATGTCTTTCAAATACGATGATGTGATAAATTTAAATGTTGACGGTGAAAATATAGAACAAATTAGACAAATCAAATATTTAGATGTAATTATAGACTATAAACTGAAATTTAATGTACATCTTAATTATGTCGCTAACAAAATTGCGAAAAAAATTTACTTTTTTAAGAGATTAAGAGGCTAAATACCTACAATTTGTGCAATAAATATTTTTAATGTAATGATTAAACCACACTTTGAATACTGTTCCACTGTGCTGTATTTATGTAGTGATTTAATGTTATCAAAACTACAACGTTTGCAAAACAAAGGTATGAGAACAATTTTAAGATGCAAGAGATTCACCTCAATAGAAGTTATGTTAAATATGTTAAAGTGGTTAAGTGTAAAGCAAAGGATTTTGTTCAATGTTGTATGTTTCATTTTTAAAATAAAATACGATAGGCTGTCTATATATTTAAGAAAACATTAAAGATTTGTTAGCGAAGCGCAACCATATCGACTAAGGAACAGAAATGATTTCAGACTACAACACTATCTTCATAGAATATGCCAAAATAGCATTATAAAGGCTGCCAATTTTTCAACTCATTGCCAACCGAAATAAAACTAGAAATGAATTTCAATACTGTAAGCTTTGATTTCTTATATGTTTTATTCTGAACACACTCATTTAACGAGCGCCATCTGCGTTCTGTTTATGTACTATGGAAAGGTTTAAGAAGGACTGTCACAAAGTATTCACTGTGGCTTTTATGGATATTATATTTTTGCTGTCACTTCTTGAAGAGACGTGTTCGAGCTAAGAACAAATATTTATAACCAAATAAAGGAAAGTCAAGAATCATCGCTTTATTTAACTAATAATTTTGTAGATTAAAACTCAGAAAGGAACTGGCCAAAGTGTGACGAAATAATTTCTGCCGTATTTATTACCAAATTGAATTTTCTGTCTTCGAAAAAAAATGTCACGTGCGACACGACGAATCAGGAGGGAAGCTGACGATGAGTTGAAAATGGACGTTGCCGCTGATGTTGCTTCCAATGCCGAAAATGCTGACGATGCCGACTATACCGATGGCGCCGAAAATGCCGTGCACATTGACGAGCTGCAGGGTGCTGCTCTGGACGAAGAGCTGAGTAATCTCCAGAAACGTGTTGAGATCTTGAGACTCCGGAAGCAAATCCGCGAACTGGAGGAGAACGTGCCGTCGACCAGCCAATGCCGGACGGATTTTGGTGACATCAAACATGCGTTGCCAAAATTCACTGGGGATGACCTAGGCCATTCTGTGCAGCATTTTCTCCGTGATTTCGAGGAGGTTATGGCCACGGTCAAAGCAGACGATCGATTTAAGTTGCTGAGCCTGCGCCGTTCACTTGTTGGGACTGCAAAAGTATTTCTTGCGTCAACTGTCGCCCTCAATTATATTGAATTAAGGGCGGCACTCATAAAAGAATTTGACATTGCCGTCTCTCGCCAAGATGTTTACCGAATGCTGAGCCGCCGACAATGGAAAAAGTAGGAGGAATCCTTACACTGCTATATTCTAACGATGCAGGCAGTCGCTAAACGTTCCGACATAAGCGAACTGGAGACGATCGATTTCATCGTCGACGGAATGGGAGACGTACCGAACACCAATTTGCTGCTGGGAGCTCGCACCATCGAGGAGCTAAAGTGCCTAATAAACCGGTATCAACAACGGTACCTTTGCCAGAGTGCCGTAAGCCGTAACTATAATGCCGCTGCTGGAAAACCTGCCGTAACAACGAAACATGCCGCTATATCAATGAATGCCGAAAAGAAGGAACCGTTATGTTTTAACTGTTCACTTATGGGTCATATTAAGCCGAATTGCCCACATCCGCTGCGCCCGAATGAGTCTTGCTTTCGGTGCTGGAAAATGGGACATGATCACCGGTCATGCCCGAACCCTAAGAAGTTGCTGGCTAGAGTTGCTGCTAATTCCGAGAAACAAATTGCCGCTATTGCTGTAAATTCCGCAGAAGATGCCGACGATGAACAAGATGTTATTGGTGCCGTAAATTGGGTGAGCGTTGCTTTTAAGATTGATTTGTTAGGGCGCACTGAATTTACTGAGTTTCTTTCTCTTTTCGATACGGGTAGTCCGATTAGTCTTATTTAGTCTTATCAAATCATCGTGTGTGCCGAATAATTTGCCGAATGTGTTAAAGAAAGCCGAATCATCGCACCGCGGAATAGGCGGAAATAATTTAAAAGTTTTAGGCAAATTATATGCCCTGTAAAGTTTGATATTAAAAAAATAATTAATTCGAATCGTTGTTTTGCCTGACGAGGCTATGTTAATGTCGTTAATTTTGGGACGAAACTTTTTGAAAACTTTTAACATTCATTTAACTAGAGTAAAGTTGAAATATTGCAAAGCAAAGTTGCTTGATTTAAATAGAAACAGTGAATTTTGTGCCCTGCCAGATGAATCTTATACGGTTCTCAATAAATATAGCCTTTTAAAAAACGGATATTTACCTGCCGCTTGTAATGAATGTGATACGACGAAATCTGCAGTGGAAGTTGGGTCAACTTGGGTTAATTCTGAATTTAATTCGGTGCCGGATATATTTAATATTGATATTGCCGCAAATAAAATTGAATTGAATATTGATTGTAAGTTAGATAAATCTTGCCGAGCCAGATTAAATGATTTGATTATAGATTCTTATGTTTTGCCGACTAACGTAAGGATAGAACCTTTAGAGTATGAAATGAAAATTCATTTAATAGACGTTCCATTTCATTGTGCTCCCCGACGACTCTCTCATTTTGAGCGTACGAGGGTTCAGTCAATAGTTGGTCAGCTAGAAAAGGACGGAATAGTTAGGCCGAGTAGCTCTCCTTATGCTTCCGTTATTGTGTTGGTAAAAAAGAAAAATGGAGAGATTCGAATGTGCGTTGACTACCGAGGTTTAAATAAGAAGACTGTTCGGGACAACCAACCCCTGCCGCTTATCGAGGATTGCATAGAATACCTTGAGGGAAAGAGTTACTTTTCACTGCTAGATCTGAAAAGCGGATTTCACCAAGTCAGAGTCTCTGAGGAATCGATACCTCTCACTGCGTTCGTAACCCCTAATGGGATGTGGGAGTATTTAAGAATGCCATTCGGATTAAAGAATGCACCGGCTGTATTTCAGCGGTTCATTAATGTTATTTTCCGTGACCTAATCGATTTAGGTAAAATAGTCGCCTATATGGACCACATATTGATTGCTACTGCCGATTTTGATGAACATTTGCTTTTATTACGAACGGTGCTGAGACGAGTTACGCAACGAAATCTTAAGTTAAACCTTGACAAGTGTAAGTTTTGCTAATCAGAGTTAGAGTACCTAGGATACGCCGTTACGCCGCGGGGGATTACGCCGAGTGATTCCCATATCGCCGCTATAAAGAAATATCCCTTTCCGACGAATCAGAGGCAACTTCATTCATGTCTCGGGTTGTTTTCATACTTCAGGCGATTTGTGCCTTCATTTTCCCGAATTGCAAAACCGTTACAAAACTTATTAAAAAGAAATGCCGATTTTGACTTTGACGAACAATGCCGTAATGCATTTATAGAACTTAAGTCCCGACTGGTTGAGGCGCCCGTGCTTGCTATTTATAATCCGACGAAAGAAACAGAATTACACTGTGATGCCAGTTCAATCGGGTTTGGAGCTGTTTTGCTGCAAAGGCAAAACGACGGGAAGCTCCATCCGATATCATATTTTTCGAAAACTGCCTCTGCTGCCGAATCTAGATATCATAGTTTTGAACTTGAGACACTCGCCATCATTTTTGCATTAAGACTTTTCCGCGTTTGTTTAGAAGGGATACCCTTCAAGATTATAACTGACTGTAGCTCATTGACAATGACGTTAGAGAAAAAACAAGTTAATCCACGGATTGCCCGCTGGGCCTTAGAGCTTGAAAATTACAATTATAAGATTCAGCATCGTAGTGGTATTTCCATGGGACACGTCGATGCTTTAAGTCGATGTCAGATTGCTTCGGTTTGAGATGTAGATGACGTTGATTTTCAAATTCAGGTCGCCCAAGGACGGGACGATGTTATTAAAGTTTTGCGGGATCGTATGGAAGTTGAGGAGGTTGAGGATTTTGAGCTGACAGATGGCCTTGTGTTTAAAGTAAGAAACGATGCCAACAAAGCTCTATATGTTCCGAATGAAATGGAAGATAACGTCATCCGGCTAATTCATGAAAAATACGGACATCAGGCAGTCGATAAGTGTTACGATAAAATTGCCAGTTTTTATTGGTTCCCAAGTATGCGAAGAAAAGTCGAGAAATTTATCCCAAATTGTCTCAAGTGCCTCATGTATGGCGCTCCAGTTCGTTCCAATGAAAGGAATCTGAAAGCCAGTGCCGTTTGATACTATTCATTTGGACCATTTCGGTCCGCTGCCGTCTATAAATTCAAAAAGGAAGCATATTTTGGTTGTAGTAGACGCTTTTACAAAGTTTGTTAAGTTGTACCCGACGAAATCCACAAGTATGAAAGAAGTGGTGGCGGCATTAGAAAAATATTTTCGATATTATAGCCGACCCAGAAGGGTCAATACCGACAGGGATACGTGTTTCAGTTCATCTGAATTCGAGGACTTTTTGTTGAATCGGAATATAGGGCATGTTAAAGTAGCAGCGGCTTCACCCCAGGCGAATGGGCAAGTGGAGCGATTTAAGCTATGCTGGGAAAATTATGTGAGCCTATTAATCATGCCGATTGGTCATCTAAATTACTTCAGGTAGATTTTGCCGTTAATAATTCTATTCACAAGGCCACGAAGAATTCCCCTAGTATGTTGCTCTTCGGTGTAGAGCAGCGAGGAGAATTAATTGACGAAGTTACGGAACATCTAGCTGATAAATTGAGTTTAGACGGTCCTCGAGATTTACTGGAAATTAGAGCAGAAGCTTCGAAAGAAATTGATAATTCTCAGGACTATAATTTGAACTATTTTCTCAGGCACAGTAAGAAGGTAAAAGATTATAATGTCGGTGATTTTGTTGTTATGTCAAACGTTGATACTACCGTGGGGACGAATAAGAAGTTTTTGCCGAACCTGGACCGTGGACCTTATGTTGTACATAAAGTTCTGGGAAATGATCGATATGTATTACACGACGTTGAAAATTTCCAGTTGACTCAGCTACTATATGATGGAGTCGTTGAAGCTAATAGAATGCGAAAGTGGCTTCCTAAACCTGCCGACAAGGCTGTAATTGTTGAAGACCGGGGTAACACTCCAGATGTAGATATAAGTTTTAAATAATAATTGTGCTAAGTGTGTGTTGTAAATTTAATTGTTTTGCTCGTGGTCGACCAAATGTCAGGTTGGCCGAGTTGTAAGCTTTGATTTCTTATATGTTTTATTCTGAGCACACTCATTTAACGAGCGCCATCTGCGTTCTGTTTATGTACTATGGAAAGGTTTAAGAAGGACTGACACAAAGTATGCACTGTGGCTTACTTCAGGAGATATTATATTTTTGCTGTCACTTCTTGAAGATAGGGATGTCGGAAATGCTATAAAGTATCGATATATATCGTATCGATACTTTTTGAAAATATCAATATCGACATTAATATTTTTATTTAAAAATATCGATATATCGATATATCGGTATGATTTAAAAGAGAATATTCTTGCTCTAAAAATTTATTTATTTGGCCTAATTAATTTCAATCATCTTAAATTGCGAGATAAATACTAATCATAATCAATAAACATCATTTTCAATAAATCAAGAACAAACATTTAAAAATAAATTATTTATTTATTAATTAAACCACTGTTTATCAGATACAGACATTAGAAAAACTCTTGTCAGCCGACATCTGTTTTTGGGTACTGCAAGATTTACAGCAGTTGCCACTCTCTTAGGAAACAGAGGCCATATCAAATACTTAAGAGCTATATCGGAAAGGATTGAAGTAACATGGCGACAATCAAACCAGAATTTGGTTGGATCCTCTTTTCTCGGTATTATAGGCTGATCTAGATGATATTGCTTGAGTTCGCTAGGCATACCATCAATGGTTGAAAGTAAACTGGAGTTTGTTGAAGCTGCAGGAAAATCTATCATAATTTTTTCATGTCCAGACTACAACGACGGCGGAGAATTTTTTGAGTTTAACAGAATTGAAGAAGTAGGTATGAGTTCAGGTGAAAGTTGTCCTCGGCGACTATGTTCTAAACGTATTTCTTTTGACAACGAGGTTAGGTTTAGCAAGATGCAAATGTCGCTCTAGTGGTTCTTGTTTGGCCATAAGCAAATTTAGCAAACTCTTCTGAACGGCAACACCAAGTTCGGTGAAAGGTTTTGCTTGTTCAAGTCCTTTCTGAAGTAACTTTACAATGGGCTTCATTCTGCTTCAGATTTGTTGCAATAAAAATCCCTCGGATGATTTTTCTTTATGACAATGTTTACTATTAACAATCAAGTGTCTTTCACTCTTTAGCTGCACTGTTTAGCGAGAAACGACACGCAATTAATTTGCCGGGAAACGAAAACGAATCGAAGAAAGCAAAAGTAAAATAAAAGATCTCTTTGCTTCTTCGCGTGCTAGACAAGAATCATTTTTATTTCTTATCGGATGTTTATGACACCTTGTAGTACATATGGTTATATTAATTTTCTAGTACATATGGAGATATTTTATTTTTAGTATTCAAAAGAATTCAAATAAATATGGCGAACATTTGTGTTTGGCGCGAATTTGAAAATTTGATTTGAGTCTTATATAACCAAATGTGTATGGAACGTAAAATTAATTCAATACATGCATATATCAAAATGTGATTCAACATCTTCTTTTTTGCAAATTATATTTTTTGCATTAGTAGTATAAAAAAGTATTCCTCTTTAGGATGTTTTAATCTTAAAACTTATAAATGTTTGTTGGTCTGAAAAAATATCGAATTTTTATACCTTTTTGATACTTCGAATTTTATATCGATACATCGATATATCAATATAGAAAATATCGCTCAAAAGTATCCATACATTGAAAAAATAATATCGGTATATCGATGTATCGATATTTTTCCAACAAGCCTACTTGAAGAGACGTGTTCGAGCTAAGAATAAATATTTATAACCAAATAAAGGAAAATCAAGAATCATCGCTTTATTTAACTAATAATTTTGTAGATTAAAAGAAAAGTTGTCGAATTATTAAAACCCATTTTCCTTATATGAATTAAAAATTGTGATACATTATTAAATTATGCTGAAATGTAAATTTAATTTCAAATAGCAGAATCTAAATACATAAATCAATCAATCAATCAAAAAAACTCATTGTTCTCTCGGAACATATTATATCTTAAAAACGCCGAGGATTCTAAGTGCAATTGAATCTTATATGAAAAAGATTTAACTGCCAAAAATTCTTTGCAAAAATCGCCGTGACATCGCCAACTGCCGAGAACGTCGAACGCGAACGAGTTTCGAGGTTTTCCTCAGTACTTGTTTGCACCCGAACAATGTTCACATCATTTAGATCTTAACAAGGTTTTCAAGCACGCGGAAGATCACAGACTGCCCCTTGTTGCTGAAAACATTGGACCAATCGTAAAATTATTGGAGCACTGGTCGCATTTCGAACATGAATGAAATTTCGATATAATCTTTTTGTCTGAATAATTGAATGTTGACTTTCAAAGTAAAATTGAATCACCTTTGTTCTTTTATCTGTGCTGAATAATTCCATCATAAATTTTCCAAGTTTTTCAAAGTTAAACCTGAAATAAAATACGTGAAAAAAAATTGATGAAAAGATGTTTCTATAATATCCAAATAGTCGTAGCACTTCTTGGTTTGTTTGTATATTGTGGCCTCCCAAACATCCCGAGAACTGTCATGCGTCACAACGGAAAATATGAATATTTTCGTAGACACGAACTGTGCAACCATTTCGAACAGAACTCTTAGGTAAGAGAATGGAATTACTGGAACTTGAAACGAAGATTGCCGAACTTCGCGACATGTCAAACAATTTTATTTATTTTTTACACCCCTAAGCTTTTATTTTGTAAATAATACACTAGTTCAAATGAAACTTAGGGCATTCATAAGATCCCTTCTAGTCGGAATACCCGTCGGTATCACATTCCTAGACTGTGTCGGCTATGTGGCCAAAGTTGAAGGTACGCCTATTTATATTACACCCAACAGGCGCTAATATAAGATTATTTCAATTCTCTAGGAATCTCAATGCAACCGGCATTGAATCCAGATCCAAGCATAACTGATTATGTGTTCCTTTCGCGCTGGGCTGTACGCAATTATGAGGTAGAGCGCGGCAACATAATTTCACTCATCTCGCCAAAGGATCCCGATCAGAAAATAATAAAACGCATTGTCGGTCTCGAAGGTGATATAATCACGACACTTGGATATAAAAACAAAGTTATTCGGATACCAGAGGGGCATTGTTGGATTGAAGGTGATCATACAGCGAACTCACTTGACAGCAATACATTTGGGCCAGTGTCTTTAGGACTAATGACGGCACGTGCCACCTATATTGTGTGGCCACCATCCAGGTGGCAGAGCTTAAATTCAGAGCTTCCAGGAAAAAGACGTCCCCTTTCGACATCAATGCACTCGCATAGACAATGATAGTGGAATTGTTCCTTTTTAAATAATAAATTAAAAAAAGCAAAATTAACGATAATATAAATAATTAACCATTTATTTTATTTCATCGAAATGGCTTAATGTGAAAATCGTCCATTATACTGAGGGTTTTCTTAAGGGCCACACCCTCGCGGACCACAGTGTATTTGCCCGGAACCGAGAGGTCAATCACTGTCGATGCTGATCGGCGTTCTTCTGTTTGCCCAATTTGGCCACCATCGAAAACCCCGCCCAGATTTGGCCAAAGACTTTTGAATTCTTCAATATTAAGACTGCTCAATTCGGCCGACCTGTTTGCGCTGGTAAGAGCCAATGGCTGTTCAAATTTATCACATAAGCTTCGTATGAATGGGAAATCTGGAATTCGTATGCCAATTTTTGTTGAACTTGGATTGAGGAACGGATTGTTTAGATTCGTCGAACGTTCGATCACTATCGTTATAGGACCGGGTAGAATACTGTTTAGCAACTTGTCGTTGAGATGATCGGCTTGACCCCATCGCCGAACCGATTCAATGTCTTTCACACAAATCGCAACTGGTTTTGAGAAATTTCGTCCCTTGATCGCGTACAGTTTTTGTATGGCAGTTTCATTGTTTGCACTGCACGCAAGCCCATACACGGTGTCTGTAGGGAGAGCTATCACTTCACCCATGTCGAGACATCGTTTCGCTGCATCAACTGCCTTCCAAGAGTGTGTGTCGTAAATCTTTTCCATTGTTTTTCCAGCGTAATTATGTATCATTTTCAGTGAATGCGAGATTGTGTACATTTGCCCTCGCAGTGAATGCATTTGACTAAAAAGTTTATTCCCGCCAGTTGTGAGAGCACAGCGGATTGCAACACCTGTAGAATGTGGTCATAGGTTCATCAGCAGAACGGGTCTGCATCTGCATAAAATATGCGCGCTTATGGGAACAAGCAGGGCAATCAGTGTCTGTAGAATCAACGTTTTCCCATGCAGCTGCGCCTCCCATAACGTGATCCACCTCCTAGAAAGATTTGAACATTTATTCCGTCGGCCTTTGTAAGTGGGAAACTGTTTTAATTTACCTTTAAGCGTGGATATGTCCTTGTTGAAATTTTCTTATTTATATTACAGATGTAGGGGCATGTGTTGCATGAAAATCTATGTCCGTTTGTATCCTCCTCGACCATTAATATGTTACCACATGTTGGGCAAAACAGAAGCATAATCAGCAGCTAAGCAGTGATGCATCGAAAAAAAAATATCTTCGCTTAACGTTTTTAATAATGAATGGGTTGTGGAGAAAACCGGGAGATCCTTTTTTTTAAATTGCAACAAACCTCAAAGTTGCATCAACTTGAAAAAAACAGTGACATGTGCTGCCAGGAAATGTTATGACAGAAAAAATCTGTCGAACGGTTTTCGTTTTAGTCTTCACTGAGCAACTTAATACTTTAAGTGGTTAACACATTGATTCGAGCAAAAAATAAGCAACGGGCAAATTATCTGTTGATATTGTTAAAAGATTACTTATTTTACCCAAATTACACGATTAAAATAGCAACCTCTACTACAGTGGTTGGGGTTCATTCAATTCATAACTTGGGTAATGAATTTATAATACGAATAAATCAGAGGACATAATTAGGTAGAACAAAATTTACTTCTTCAGATTTAAATGTAAATAAAACAACAACGGTGTAAGAATAAAATTGATTCTGACTCTATTTTGAAGCTATGTTCATGGTAATATGTGTGGAATAGCACATCATCCATTTTTTGTCTCGAACCATTCTGGTTTTTCCGGCAGTAGCGTTTCAAAATTTGGCAATGAGCTCATCCAAAATTGTTGGCATGTTAGCGGAGATTAAGAAATTAACGGTGGCCAATTCAGGAAAGCTATCATCTCCCTCCAGTCGCCATATTTCTCCTTCACAGCGCCGCTTGTTTCAACCAGAACTCCGATATATCATAGGGCAAAGCATGTAATTTAACATCGCTCACTAGCTGAGATCATTGACGGTAATGGTGTCTCCTTTCTCACTTCGAAAGAAAGAGCCAGACGGTTGGCTGTGTGTAGCATGCGCATGATCCGCGGTTTGTGCAAAAGCGATGTGATTCTGCTTGTGTTGACTTACGATTTGAGTCGCATGTTTTCAGCCTTTGGAAAAGGTATTAAGGTCTCTCATTTGATTTAAGATCACACAAAAAGATGAGAGTTTTATACTAAAGTACTTCCTGAAAAGCTTTTTATAAATTTTGTTTGTGTTTTCAGAGTTTTCGCATACACCCACATAGTATCCAGATCGCAAAATACAGGTAGTGCGTAGAGTAAAATGGGTATCAGAAGTGATAAAATTAACACCCTTTTGGTTTTAACTGGAAGGCATGCCCCAATGGTATAAAGAACGCGCAAACTAAGACACAAGAAAGCCCTATATAACAAGAAACATGATCGGTCCAAGTTAGTTTTTGATTAAAAATAACTCATAACTTTTTGACGGACTTAATATAACTTACTTCGGCATCATCAATCTTAATTTTAGGGAACTGACATGTGTCAATAGCTTCACGAGGTATGACTTTCGTTTCGCTTTTTTTCGAGCTCAGTTTAAGATTAATTTCCTTTGATTTCTGGGCAACAAGCGATGTACGATAGCTAAGAATGATTTCTTCATCATCTGCATACATTTGAATTTAGCAGTGCTTCGGAAGGTATGTAGGTAATTGTTTAAAATGGTGCACGGAGAATTGAGCTTGCGGGACTCCTGCATTGGTTGTCAGAAAGTCTGATTTGTCTCCGCCAACAGAAACGGCTTGACGTCTTCCTTTCACATAACTTTTAATTATTTTAATTATAAATAATTTAATAATAATTAATAATTAACAATTTCCACACGTTTGACAAACGAAATGTATTATTGTCGACCGTTATAAAACTTATCATAAAATGGAAGTGAATACTCAACCTTAAGAATTTGCGCATCGTCTGCAGATGACTTAATAAATGCAAATGTAGATTACACCTAATGTTTACAAATAAATTTGTGCGTTCCAGTTTGAAAATTTATAATTTTGATTAATTTAATTGAAAACCTTTATGTTCGACTGGCTTTATTGAAATGTCGCAACTGATTGATTCCAAAATAGATGAAGCACTACAGAGTTTGATAAAAACTGCTGAGCTTACTGCAGAGTATGGCGACGATGGTATATAATCATAAATATAAGCTTTACATTCCTTTTTAATAAGTTGTTGCTTTCTTGTAGAGGTAAAAAAACCAGAGCCGTTTGGAAAAATAGCCGAAGGACTTCTCAATGTAAAGAACGATATGAAAAAAGCAATTAAAGCCGCCGATGCTGCTAAAGATCAGCCTACAATTGCAGCATATAATGAAGTATAAATTTTTTAAATGGAAGTGCCATTTCATTTCCTTATAATAAGCTTTTATCTCATTATAGACTTATAATAAGGCTTTGAAACAGGCTGCCAACTCTAAAGTGAAGAACACTGATGAATACAAGCGTTTCATGGAAGAGATCAGAACTCTCCTATCAATTAATATGGAATCAGTTGCTTCCACAAGTGTTGTGGAGGAAGAAGACTTTCAAATGCAGATCGTAGTCTCCGATCTAGATCCTCTGACCAAACGACGCATGACACATCCAATAAAAAATAAAGTATGTGGCCATTACTACGAGAAGTCGACAATCCTCGAATCAATTCAAGTAAATCCCAGGCTAAGGTATGTGCACATTGTAAACTATTTTACTAAGTGTTATATATTGCCTTTTTAATCTTTAGGTGTCCAGTAGCTGGTTGTGGAAATAATCAATTTGTACAAAAGCAGCATCTTGTGGAGGATCCAGTCTTTCGAATGAAATTGCAAAGAGCAAACACACAAAATTAAATTTCAATTTGCGGTTGTGTCTTTAAATTTATTGTTTTTTGAATAAAAAAAAAAGTGAGTTATGCCTAAAACTGTTTAGACGGTCCCCTACTATCAGTCACTCGGAGATATATTCTGTGCGGCACTTATAAGGGTATCGTGTATATCCTTCGCAGACTGGACATGTCCACGGACGGTGCCCAAGTATTGCGGATAGGCCATGGGTCCGTTGGAGTTGTCTGGTGGCATGCATGGATCCACGCGACCAGGTGTCACTGCACCGGGAAGATAATGCTGCGCGGACGATAATTGTTGGACACATTGTATGGCTGTCTTGAGATGCAATTCAATTTGATCACAATACGAATAGAAATCCTCGAGATGTTTGTCGAATCTGGCTGGATTGTTGGTGTCTCGTTTGAGATTGTCAGCCAAATTGTTCTGCTGGAGGGAGAATGCGCCGTACTTAAAAGTAAGCGAAAGCGATTCTCTAAGGGGTCCAAAGAGGGTTTTAACTTTGGAAATATTGTCTATTTTCTCAGCTTGTTGGGGTTGCTGTTGCTGCTGTTGTTGCTGTTGTTGCATTTGCTGAGGAGGCATTACGTTCTGCATTTGTTGGGCCTGCTGTGGCGAAGGCTGTTGTATCATTACTGGGGAAACTCCAGTAGGTAACATTGGTCCTACCATACCGGGTTGGGGCATTCCGTGCATATTCATTGTCCGCTTCTTTTTCTTTTTTATTTCTTCAGAATTAAAACACTACTGAAATTGTGCGAAAAATCTATCAACACTTAACAAAGATACTTCATCCGTATCGGAATGACACTACTTTGACAAGTACGAAAAGTGATGCCAAATTACGACTTGAGCTTGAGAGTGTTATGCCCGATTCACAATGTTGCTTTGACTGCGTCTCGGTGACAACTCTTTCAGCTGTTTTCAGATATACCACCACAAATATTCTGTTTTCGTGGTTGAGGGCATGAATCGCAAAAAATATTGAGGCTTCAAAGAGTATAAATTGAAATTATTTCTAAAAAGATATTTAATTTTTCTAAAGTCTTTTTACTCTTAATCCGTTGTTTGCGGTATATTATTTATGGATACATAAAGGAAGTTATTCTACGGCATAAGCGCAATTAAAAATAAATAAAAATATTTACTGTTTAATTGTCATGGCTTTGTTGCGTGGCTATTACGGCTCATTACGTTTCTCATCTCAACGCGACGCAGTCAAAGCGTGTATGTGAATGGGAACACACATATCCTATGTTTGAACAATTGCGTTGCTTCCAATCTGTCAACGCAACGCAGTCAAAGCGATATTGTGAACCGGCTTTTTTGACAATTTATCTGAAAAACAAGTTAGAAATTATTTTAATGCTAAATTACAGCATTACCGTAATTTCGGTCGAAAAATAATGTTCGTAATACAAGCCCCTTTCTAGTTGAGTTTGGGACGATCAAAATGCACATGAGATCTAGAGAACGTAATTGTTTGATGTGGATTTTGGGCTGGCGGTGTCATCGGTTCATACTTCTTTGAGAACGAAGTTGCCCAGTGCCTTTGGTCAAATTCAGAGCTATGGAAAATTTGACATTTTAAATGCGCCGATCCAGGAAAGCCACGGTGAACATGCCCTTCAAAAAAAAAAAAAAATCGGTGACATTAATCGAAAAGAAATCCTTAATGTGTAAGCTTTGATTTCTTATATGTTTTATTCTGAACACACTCATTTAACGAGCGCCATCTGCGTTCTGTTTCTGTACTATGGAAAAGTTTAAGAAGGACTGTCACAAAGTATGCACTGTGGCTGACCTCAGGAGATATTATATTTTTGCTGGCACTTCTTGAAGAGACGTGTTCGAGCTAAGAACAAATATTTATAACCAAATAAAGGAAAATCAAGAATCATCGCTTTATTTAACTAATAATTTTGTAGATTGAAAATGGAAAACTGTTTATTTTAAACCGTCGACAACGTCGTAGAATTACACTCTTTCGGACGGATTAAGCATTGTTGTATATAAAACTGACGTCATCGCACAGTTTTTTCGCTCTTTCTTAGAAAGCGTCAATGGTGGAGTGTAATCTTTTTTTTTTAAAACTGAAATGCATGAATACCGTCTATAAATGATTTTTTTTTCCTGTAGCTGCTTACAGCTGGAGTCTATATTTTTATTTTATGTTTGTAAATAAAAGCACTTTTGACAGTTTTGGACGGCTCTTATATTGATGCTGCTTCTAATTTGGCGATATGCCTTCAATAAAAATTTGTTTTTCTCAAATGCACCGAATATGCGCTCAGCTTGAAGAATCTGTGATGAACCATATCTCAGTTTATATAAAATTCAAAATCATGAATCAAGTCAAGATTCCTGTGGGCCTATTTGTAAATCACATCACATGATGAAAGTGAGCTCATTGTAAAGTCAAACGAGAATTGTTAATTACAAAGGCGGTTCCGTTGCTGTTCGAGGCCAGAGAGTTCTCTATTATGCACTTCGCAAATGCTCGCAAATCGTCCTCGTTCTCTGAATTCTAAGATCACCCGAACTTCTGAGGTTATATGGGGTGCCGTCATTGATCAATATGTGTTCACTTAAATACGCTGGGCATCTACCATGCTTAGCTTTATACACGAGTGTCATGAAATTCATAAAATTATTTGGTTCAGACTTTAAGGTAATACGCATTGCCTTATTTTGAAGAACTTGAATTTGGCTTTAAGGTATTGTGGGCATATGAATAACAAACTTCCACAATATTCAAAGTGTGGTTTAATTATGTAAGCTTTGATTTCTTATATGTTTTATTCTGAACACACTCATTTAACGAGCGCCATCTGCGTTCTGTTTATGTACTATGGAAAGGTTTAAGAAGGACTGTCACAAAGTATGCACTGTGGCTGACTTCAGGAGATATTATATTTTTGCTGTCACTTCTTGAAGAGACGTGTTCGAGCTAAGAATAAATATTTATAACCAAATAAAGGAAAATCAAGAATCATCGCTTTATTTAACTAATAATCTTGTAAATTAAAATTATCACATTATATAATTTCTTTGCACTATTTTGAGTCAACTTTGTCTTATTTTCCTTAATACACCGATTGTTTTTGTTTTTTGCTATATTTTAGCAAGTATAATTAACATGGTCTTTGAATTCTAGTTTATCGTCAAGAATAACACCAAGATTTTTTACATAACGAACCACCTCGATCTTAACATTGGCCCAGTTCCAGCACACCGTAGCGCAGATCCGCTACGCGCCCAGTTCCAGCACACCGTAGCGCAGATCCGCTACGCGAAAGATGTACTGATATGACAGTTCTTCGCGTAGCGGAAGGTAGCGGAGGGTAGCGATTCGCTACGGGGAAATTTAAGGGATATTTGAAGGGGACTTAGCAAAGATTTCTTCGCTACGCAAGGAAAGCTGTCAAACCCCATTTGATTTGCTGGAAAACTTGACGTCATTTTTTTTGTTGCTCCAAATGCGTTCCAGAGGAATTTCCCCGTAGCGGAGCAGTAAATCAGTTTAGCAAAGGCGTGCTGGAACGGGGCCAAAAGGTAGCGCAGGGTAGCGATTCGCTACGGGGAAATTTAAGGGATATTTGAAGGGGACTTAGCAAAGATTTCTTCGCTACGCAAGGAAAGCTGTCAAACCCCATTTGATTTGCTGGAAAACTTGACGTCATTTTTTTTGTTGCTCCAAATGCGTTCCAGAGGAATTTCCCCGTAGCGGAGCAGTAAATCAGTTTAGCAAAGGCGTGCTGGAACGGGGCCAAAAGGTAGCGCAGGGTAGCGATTCGCTACGGGGAAATTTAAGGGATATTTGAAGGGGACTTAGCAAAGATTTCTTCGCTACGCAAGGAAAGCTGTCAAACCCCATTTGATTTGCTGGAAAACTTGACGTCATTTTTTTTGTTGCTCCAAATGCGTTCCAGAGGAATTTCCCCGTAGCGGAGCAGTAAATCAGTTTAGCAAAGGCGTGCTGGAACGGGGCCAAAAGGTAGCGCAGGGTAGCGATTCGCTACGGGGAAATTTAAGGGATATTTGAAGGGGACTTAGCAAAGATTTCTTCGCATCGCAATGAAAGCTGTCAAACCCCATTTGATTTGCTGGGAAACTTGACATCATTTTTTCTGTTGCTCCAAATGCGTTCCAGAGGAATTTACCCGTAGCGGAGCAGTATACCAGTTTAGCAAAGGTGCACACCTTCACGTCAAGTTTCCCAGCAAATTAAATGGGGTTTGACAGCTTTCCTTGCTTAGCGAAGAAATCTTTGCTAAATTCCCTTCAAATATCCCTTAAATTTCCCCGTAGCGACTCGCTACCCTTCGCTACGGGAAGAACTGTCATCTCAGTACATTTTTCGCGTAGCGGATCTGCGCTACGGTGTACTGGGACGGGGCCAATGGTTTTTGATATTTTCTATGTCGCTTCCGGTAGCATTCAAAAGTTCGTCGTCCGCAAATAAGAGCAGTTCTGAAGATTTGACTACTTTATCGATGTCAATAAGGATTAGGAGCACACATAGGATGGTTCCCTAAGGATGGCATATATTTACACTTCGGGGTTCTGCCACATTTTCATTCACTTTGGTACGCTGCTGCCTTAAGAATGATATGAACCAGTTTAATTCAGTGGATCGGATTCCGATTTTTGAAAGGTTGTTAAGTAAAATAGTGTGGTCCACGGTTTCGAATGTTTTTTTAAGGTCTAGGAATACTGCAACAACTACATTTCTTTGGTCGACTTTCTCTTTCCACTCACTAAAAATATAATTGACACAGGTTTAACACGAATAATCTGTTCTTAAGTCTGACTGATGCGATAATAAAAACTGCTGATATTCGAGGTGCTGCTGTTATTGCACTTGAATTTTTTTTTAAAAGATCTTTTCATACACCGGCATAATGTTTACTGGACGATAGTCCGTGCATAACTTCGCGTCAGACGTCTTTTTTTCTTGAAACAATTAAAGATTCCTTCCAGGATTCAGGAAATATCCCATTCATTAAGGACGAATTTAAAACACGTACGAGAACAGGTCCAATAACATTGATAGCATCTTTTATCATTTTTACATTAAGGAAGTCAAAGTCATTCTTAGAGTTAACATTTTTTAATTGCACTTAGTAAAGTCTATATTGCACTCAAAGATCAAATTTTTGTAGTCTAAAAATATAACAGATTCATTTAAGCTTACCATGCTTTGCACAAAAAAATTGTTAAATTCTTCACACAATATTGCACTATCATCATAATCATCAACGCTGATCCCGCTATTGAATTGAACTTCAATTATATTGCCTTTACTTTGTTTCAAGACATATTTCTTTAACTGTCTCCACATGTCCTTGTGTGAACGTGCATGGTCGATTACAGTAGAAATTGCTTTTGGACGGGTTCTATACATGATATACAACATTCAAAGTACGGAGACCAATCTTGACACGTGTATTCCAACGCAGAACGAACTTATCCGACGAACAAGTTTTTGGTAACAGATGGGTTCTTAAATTCTCTGGATCATCTTTTAATCATTCCTAAGTGGGCGGAAAGCCTACTATCGCATCAATAAGTAACTTGTCCAAATTGGGATCGAAAGTAATTCCTAACTTAATTTTTTTTACATATATTAGTATTTAGTGATAGTTGATTTATATTGCACCAAAACAGTTTTAAATGCTGTCATTTTTTTTTTAAGAGATCTTTGCATTGTCAGCAAACAATGAACAGTTGAAATGAGGAACAGCAATGGTCCAAGGTGACTTTCTTGAGAAACAGCCGATGAAGCCTTAATAGCTCTGGAGATCAGACGTTTGAATATAACATACTGGAGAAGTAACATACTAACCTACGGCTCTATTGCGTGGTGGAAAACAGCGGAATAGGCCAGCCACGCCCAAAAACCGGGTAAAGCACAAAGGCTATCCTGTCTATGTATTACAGGAGCAGGTCTCGATATTAAGCTTGACCTCGAGTATCTGAAGTGCACTGTAGCTCAGAGTGCGATTCGACTGAGAGAATCTTACGCTCGGAAGGACGCCTCCTACAGGCATTTCTCAATATTCAGATATTTCAAGAAGCTGGAAACAAACGCGAGGACTGTTACGCGATACCTTCTAACAACTTCACTAAAAAGTTATCCACCTTTGTCCCTAGTAGAATGCATTGGGAATCAAGCTTCCTTACCGAAGCACCTGGCACTCAAATATTCACCGATTGATCAAAGGTGAAAGAAGGGGCTGGTGCTGCAGTCTTCTGCACCACGTTGCACATCAATAACTCGTACAGATTGCCAAATGAATGTAATTTCTTTCAGGCCGAAATCGTTGCCATCAAAAGAGCGACAATTGTCGTATATCTCGTAGTCTATCCTGACGGGGCTTTGCGCAATAGGCCTAATGGCCGTCAGAATAGGCGCTTTCTCCAACGATTTTTGTAGGAGGTTCCATGATGAAGAAATGCAGGCCATTAAGCACCCCCTCTGCGAATACCCGAACCTACAGTGAAGGCTTCGGTTCACGGAGCACAGAACGCACGGGATACTAACAGCACTAGCAACGTTACCGCTCAAGAACCTAATGAGTTTCATAAGGAGCACCAGATGGTTTCACCAGGAGCCGTAACGAAGTTTACATACATTCAACATATAGCGGAGATAAACGAAAATATAAGAGTTTTCTAAACAGCAAGCGGTGATTAATTTTGTCGCACGTCTTTGATGAGTCCGTATTGATGACGTCAGTTTGCATGCCCATTTTAGAACCCGCAGACATCGTTTTATGCATTAAATCTTCCGTCGGTATGGTTTTAAACATCTAACACCTCTGTAGTTAGATATGCAAGTCCTTGTTCCAGATTTAAATATTGGGATTAAATATGTTTACTGCCAAATGCCAAGATAACCCGATGTTTTTATTGACATGTAGGACAAATAACAGAGGACGAGCTTATTTATAAAAAGTCTTCAGGTATGTTATCCAGGACCAGACGAGAAAGAACACTTTAGTTTTTTAATAGCGTCAGTTACGTCACTTAGTATTCTTATCACAGTTCTTATGTATATCAGACATAGGTTTCTTCAAACATTTCTGCGATCATGTCACAGACTACGTTGCTGTCATATGAAAACGTGTTTATAGGTAATCACATGAGTGTGATTCCATCAGTTGAATTAGTAAGCACAAGATCTAGAGTTCTTCCAATACTGTTCCTTATGCGATTGATTTGATTTAATGCTAGTGCAGAGGTTTTTTTAATAATGATAAGGGTGATATTAAATCATGGTCCATCTCAATGCGAACCGCAAGAATGAAATAAAAAAAAAATATAATGGAGCTCAACTTACCTTTCTTCAATGGAGTCTCCTCTTTGTAATAGACATACATATTAAAGTTTCGAGATTTTTAATTTTTTACAAAAGAATTATTTTATTTAATTCTAGATGATCAGTTTTTTTTTATCACTATCTTGAAAGTGGAAAATAGTTCATACGAATGGAAATGCGTTAAAAATAATTTAACATTTGATAATAACAGTGCGTAAACAAGCTCTTGTATGGTTCGAGAGATGGATTAACGTAAATGATTGATTACAAACACATCGAACGTCTTACAAGGAAAACAAGATGAAATTACAAATAATAAGTTTAAAGGAATTGAATTATAAGATCACGGGAAAAGAAAAATAATTGCGTTTCTCTCTTATAAATTGCAATAATGTTTTTTTAAGAAGTGAAAAACTTTGCGAGAAAGTACACGAAAAGATTGTTTATGTCCAACAAACGTGTGTTCATGGATTTTACACTCGATTGTTGGAACTAAATTGAAGGATGCTATAATTTGTGAGTGGAAGAGTTGTGTGTCGCAAATCTTCTTACAATTCGGTCTTTTTCGGTTTGCCGCTGCGGTCGTAACCACTTAGTTCTTTTGTGGCATGTTTGGCGATGTATTTGATAAAATCGTCTAGCTCACGGCCCTCATTGTAAGAGACTGGCTTGTCTTTGCTGTCCTTCGGTAACCAGAATAGAGTTGGGAATCCACGAACGTTGAATTCTGGCGGAACATCATTGGCAGTGGCATCCATTTTCACGATGGCTACATCTTCATCTTGCAATTTCTCAGCGAGCTCATCATAAATTGGAGTGAGTTTCTTGCAATGACCGCACCAAGGTGCATAGAACTCGATAAGGGTGTCTTTATCATTTTTCATTACGAGTTCTTCGAAATTCTTAGCCACGGCTACCTTAACAGGTGCATCATTACTTTCTGGAATTGGTTCTGATTTTATGTACGGTTCTAGTTCACCATCAAGCAAGCTCTGGGCAAATGTTTGTAGACTCTCTACTGAAAATTCTTGTTTAAGAGTGTATTTCAATCCTTTTTCGTCGCGGGCTAGAATGACGGGTTTCTCGCCAACAAAATCATAGCCATACTCATTCAACTCGTGTTGGAATTCATCTTTGGCGGCGATGGCGAAATTAAGTTTCCCAGTGAATTCCTTAGCTACCTTGAGAATTCGATTTCTCCAGTAGTTCGTACCCTTGGGATTCTTTACGTAATCAACAGAGTAGTACGCTGTGATGAGAGGATTCTTAAAATCATTGGCAACATCCTGAGTCTTGTGGCCTACCAAACCATGGCTACCATAAAAAAAGCATTATTAAGTATATGCGACTCTATTCGAAGCATTTCTAATACTTACAAGTTGGCTTTGATGAAGTTCGTCATATCCAATTCTGAGGAGCCCTCAAACTTCACAGAAGATGGCTCAAATTTATTCTTCAAGTGCGGTGCACGGAATAAAATGATAGCATCACTGTTCAAATGATAATTGATTAACTGTGTTTCTTGAGTTGAACAAATGCATTTTACTTACGTTTCTCCTTGTTTCTCCAAGACGGGTTTCGCGCTCGAGTGTGCGAAACGGTACTTCTCCCTCATTTTGTCCGCGTATTTGGTAAAGACTGTTTTCAGTTTTGAATCGCCTTCAAAAAAGCCAACAATTGCCGTTTCCTTAGCAGCAAGGAACTTCTCCAACTCTTCGACAGTTGAAATGTCCTTGGACGCAGGGCCAACTTGAGCACGCATATACTTGGCAATACCATTCGCTTCACGAGGTCCATTGTAATCTTGTGATACCTCGCCATTGCGGAAGATCTTGAGGGTTGGATATCCGCTCACTGAGAATTTGCTGCAAGATTCCTTACCAGCTTCGGTACAATCTATTTTGGCCAAGGCGATTGGTGGATCATCATCACGAACAAGTTCAGCGGCTTTGGCGTATTCGGGTTTCAGTCTTTTACAATGGCCACACCTAAAATCAAATAAGTTAAGTGATAAGGCTGTGGAAAGATATTTCGTGAAAAGGAATTAAAATGTTAAGTGCGATTTTTTTTATAAGAGGGACAACCATTTCAAGCGGGTGTGCAGAGAAGAAAGGTTGCATATGATCTAGATTTTTTCTACTTCATCATGTTGTCTGACATTTGACCAGATATGGTGACAATGAAGATTGTCATTGATAACAAGGACAAAGGACAAGGAACTCTCCAAGTAAAGACATAACCTTTTATAAAGATTGAATGTGGTTTCATGAGATGTTTTCGTTCTTCCACGCCATCTCTTTCTGACCCAAATGTGCACGAAGGTTGCAAAGATGAGAAATAAACGTACGAGAAAATAAATTTGTTCTTTGAAAATAGGCAGTCACAACAATTGACATTACGAAAGAAATACCCTCAAAGGCAGATGCTCTTGCGCAATTATTTCCCGTCAGAAGAGCAAAGGATCCAAAAATCAACGGGAATGGCTCGAAATTAATAGAAATGTGTGGAGCAATTGGTCCTTCGAATCTAACTGGACGAACTCAATTAAGAAAATTGACTTCGAAATATTAAACTCTCTTTTACGTTTTGAATTTTGGGATGATGTTTTCAAATAACTACATGCTTCTAAAATTAAAAAAGTTGATTATAAAAAAATATGTATAGATGTTTCAGCTAGATTAAATCTTGTAAAGAGAAGTTCTATTTTCAAAAACTTTGAAAGGAATATAAAAGGGGAATGGAAGACAATAAAAGAAATATTAAAGCGCTGTACACCTGCAATACAAACAGTTGGGCACAAAAAAGGATAAAAACATTATTTCTGATCCTACTATAGCTACTGATTGTTTTAATGAATTTGTTGTTTTCTTGCCCTATAAAATAGCCCATACGGATTGCGGTATTGGTAAAAGATGCATTTTTGGGAAAGGAATCAATAACGACGGTTTTCAACGAAATATGTACTCTATTTTTTGAACTTATTACCTCATCTGAATTATTCAAAATCATTTCTTGGATTAAAATCTCAAATTCTGCAACCGCTTATGGATGTTCAAATGATATACTTAGTACTTACAAGGATTGCTTTCAACGTTGTTGATGTGTTGGCTGATAGCTTTAACAAAAACGGGTACAGTGGATTTTTTCAGAATGTACTAAAAATTGCTGAAATCATTCCCCTTCATTAAAAATCTTCAGAATAAATAGAATTTCTTTAGTAAATGTTAGTTCGGTTTTCGAGAAGGTAAATCTACTGTAGATGCACTTTCCAGCTTGTTTAGCGAAATATATGACAACATTAATGACAATTTTACTACTGCTGGGTTAAAAACCCACAAGTACCCAAATGTTTTAAACGAAATAGTACATTCCCATTAATTGGGGTCCCCTTCCCAATGACACGAGCAACTATGTACACGGGAATTTCGTTCATCAATGCAGTAACAAAAATATATTCAGACATACTCAACGGCAGATAACATCTTCGTCTTAACGTGTGTCGCGAAAATTAATGTGGCGTGTAACAAAAAGTTCTATTTATTTTTTGCAGCTACTTTCGACTCTATGGACTTATTTACAAACTGAGCTACCTTGAAATTTTGTCGAAAATGATAAAAATCATTCAGAGCCTATACAAGAACAAAAATCCTACTCAACGTACCCTCAGATTGGTTAAGATTCAAAGCAAGGTGTAAAACGAGGTTGTCTTCTTAGTATTCTGCTTTTTTTCTCTGTTCTTTGACGATGTAACATTGGAAATTTCAGGCGTTATTGTCTTCAATGGCATAAAGATAAACATTTTGATGTACCAAATTGTAATTCTTGCATAGTCAACATTTCGGCTACAGAAGACGATGAACAAACTGAAAGATAATTGTTACAAATGGAATCTGAAAATAAACACCAACAAATACAAAATCACGATATGCAGAAGTCACGGTAGGTACACTAGAGATTATGGAGAATAAGTACTTGGGCATCCTACTTACCCACAACGTTTGTTTTACCAAACATCTACAGGGTAAATTAAAAGAGTATAAGGCAATCATCAACAGAAGCTGAAAAAATTATTTGGGAAATAGTCATGTTCCACCAAGTTGAAAATTCAAAGTTTTCGGGTCAGTAATGAGATCTGTCATGACATATGCAGCAAAAGTATGGGTCTTCCAACAATTTGAAGAGGTAAAAAACTGCAAAGATATAAGGTGCAGGTTATCAACATTAGAAGTCAGTTCGCCACACGCGGAATGACACACTTGTATGTGTTCAGCACAATGTGATGTTGCCTCTTACGTGGGAATGATTTCATGATTTCATCATGAATGCACGTCAAAGCGTTAAGAGATCGCTGTATAGTATTTTTAACTACGAAATGAACGAGTAAAACTATTTACAGATATAACATAAATACCATCTCAAATATTTGAGGGGTGTGATTTTTTCACGTTGTGCAATATACTGTGGTCAGATAAAGATGACTTCGAGGTATGTTTTATTAAATTGAAAATCAAAAATTTAATATAATTTTGATAATCTCTAGGAGAGTTTATCATTTTTAAACACACATTTTTTTAATCTTCAGATATTTGGCGTTGGAGAAGTGTACAACCCAGCACAGTGGAAGCAGTACAATAATGTGGGGATGCATGCCTGGCAGCGTGTGAGTGAAATGCATGTGAGTGATGGTCAGACGGTCTCCGCAAGTACATAATAAATGTGATGGAAAATGTACTTCAAGTTACTTTTTCCAACATTTTCGGAGACACCAATATGCACAATGTCAACTTTCAACAAGACAACGCACCCTGCATGTAATCAGAACTTGAGAAGAAAAGTATAGGTCTGCGCCAGGGAGGGGACTACATGATCAAGCTCTATAGAACATCTATGGGGTATTCTGAAGCGCAGAATTCAAAAACACTTAATTTCATCAAAAGAAACACTCAAGAATGTGTAAAAGAAAGAGTGAAGTGAACTTTCTTCTGAAGAGTCTCGCAAGCTAGTAAGCACTAAGCAAAAAAGAGTCGCTGCAGTTATAAGTGCCAAAAGCGGCCCAACAAAATATTAATAATCTCCAATAAAACTATTTATATATCATATCTGTTTCCTTTCATTTCATTTAACTTTTTCTTTTTTGAAGATATAACGAATTTTAAAGGGTGCCAAATACATTTGACCAAGGTTAAATATGACCGCACATTAATCATAGTTATATTGAAAAGAAACTTTAAGCAAATAGACATTTTGTATAAGGTTTTGAATATGAAAAAAGGAGACAACAAAGTGTTCCATAGCGCATACATATAATACGCAAAGGTGTTTATGAACATTTGTGAAAGATCAGAGTTAAAAGAAAACGATGCAAGTCTGAACACTTAATCTTGCTTCTTTGTTTCTTTTTTCTGCGCGGAGCAGTCACTGAACGAAGATCATATGAACAACTCATGTAGTCGGATATAGCTGTGATGATGCTGGGGTACAGCAGCAGAAGAAGCAAGCTTCAAGCTAGCTTGAGAGTATTATAGTTCGAAGGTCCATCTCGAACTATAAAAGCAAAGGAGTAATTAATTGGCATGTATTCAAATAAAAAGCAATTTATTTGAAACCAAGATGGCATCAATGTAACTGCCCAGATATGAAAACTTGTCCTTATTTTGGTGTACTATACAATTTTTATTGGCAATTAACATGATTGAAGTCTTTGTATCTTAACAGAAAAACATTCGTTATCTTTCGTTGTTTACCAGATATACAAACTATACAAACAAAGCACGTTTGTATACTTTACACCGGCAATAAACGGATAAGAACCCTCCGAGGCTACAACCGCTGTTCCTCGTTTTGTTATCGAGAAAGAAGGCTTGTTGCCAGCTATCAGAAACTCGGATGATAATTTTTTTTAATTGATTTTCACATTTTCATTTGAACAAAGTTACTAAAAACGGAAATGAAAAAGAAACATGTGATATGCGTAAGAAATGCGGACGTCATACGTGGCAATTTTTTAATGCACCGCCGTAGTTGCCCAAAAGCAATAAAAAGCAAAAAAAAATCATTCAAAAGCATAACTTACCATGGTGCATAGAACATCACTAATGTGGTCTCATGTTGCGCTAATGTGGATGCAAAGGTATCATCAGTCAGTTCCAGAACATCTTGTTCGGCGCAGCTCACAAATGCAACAAAGCAAAGGAGTGCCACTGCGGCTACTCTGACCATTCTTGAGATTTTTATATAAATGCACGTATGGTAGAATCAAAACTATGCGAAAACACTTCGATTCGTGTTCTTAAAAGTAAAAACAAAAGAATGATTAAATGTTTCTTCTTCGTTGCGCTTTATTTAACCAGTTCGACAAGAAACAAACCGGCTAAAAAATCCGCGAGCTCCGTTTTTCTATGGTTTTGGATGGTAAATCAGTTCACCACGTCTTCTTCAGTTCCAGTCTACGGTCACTTGTGTTGGCCGATTCTGATTGGCTGGAATTTGTTCAATATTCGAATATTCGGAATAATTCTTTCTTAAGTGCTGCCAAATTCGTTTCGAAAATTTTAAAGCCAAAACGAATGTACCCATTTTATATGATGTTAATTATAAGTTTGTACTTTGTTATGTTCTGAATTCATATATTGCAGCAAATATTTATGGCATGATCTTATGGACATTGAAATAGCAACCAAAACATCATTGAAATGTGTTCATGAACATATAACGTTAACATATTCAAAAGTATTGCCCCTAACACGCGGAATCTATCCCTCGAACTAAATGATATCTATGTATATCATTATATTTTATTTTATCGGCGTTCGGAGATCAAGTTATGATATTTAATTTCTATCGCAACGGCACTATAGAATATTTCACTCTTCGTTTTGTGTGTTTTTAAATCTTTGTTTTAAAATGTTATTATTTAGTTTTAGTTTTAGTTTTTCCCGGGGTATGTATAGAAATTTAGAAGTTCATACATACATAAAAAATAAACAAAGAAAAACATCGATTTCAGGTACATCCTTTCATAATGCTCAGCGATGCTCATGATCTTTGCTCCAAATAATTTATAACGAGATATACAATGCTTTTTTGGGATTATTCACGAAAACCATATCGCTTGTAAAATTTCAAAATGAATGAAAACGTAAGAATGTATTTCTTTGCTTGACACTTCAGACCATCACCGACATGATAAGATATATAATGAAGAGACAAAAAATTGAATTTGCAGACGAAAACTACAAAAAAAAATACACTTTTCAAATTGTTAGATATCCATGTTGTATCATATCCCACCATAACATGGAAAACAGTGACTCCACAAAATAATTCGTGTCTGTAAAGTCTGGTAGTTTTTGTGTTAAATTGTGATACTTGGCTCTTCGAATTTAATGCGAAAGCTTTATTATAAGTTGAAATCAAAACGGTTTTGGTTTCACAGAAACACAAATTGTTTTGGCCGCAATTCAATCAATGCAATCCAAGAGTTTCAATCAAGCCTCCTCGTCCATCAGCGACCGAAGCTTCTGGCTCTTAATGATTAACTTTCGGCTTTGAGACCCTGTTTAAACGTTTTAATATTACTATAGGCTAAAAATTTATCGCAATCATGCCATCTTCTTTGATGGAAGATTGATTTTGGAGTGAATGTAAATGAAATCGAAGACTGAAATTTCTTCGAGCAGGATTTTATATTTATATAAAAAGATTTCGGGCGAAAAACAGAATTATATATACAAACACTAAGGCCAATTGAGGTTCTTGTAACTTGTTCTGTTACCAGAAACAAGAATACTTTCTTAGATATACACCCAACGATCCTGAAATAGAGCTGCCCTCCAACCGTAATGGTTGTGAGTATGCTGCTGTCAGTTGGTGAGACCAAGCTTTCTATCGTCCGAAATTGCTTTACCCTTAAACTAGAAATTTGGTCTTTTAGCCAAATAAAAATCTAATATGAACCAAGAAGCACGAAAATACACTTTATATGGCAAATTGATTGCTTGAAAAAGATTGATATTCAAAGATATTCTGGCATTTCCCGGCTAAAATTGCGGGCAATGCAAAGCCCCCAATGTTTGGTGACATTTTTATCGCCATTGCCACAGGTATTGCGTATAAAGATGAAGTGTAAGCGTAGTGTCAAATATTTCTCCACTCGCATGTATTGCATTATGAAGATAAAAATTCTATTCTATTTTAAACATTTGAGCCGTTTTTGCGATTTTCAAATCGAACATACCCCATTACTTGTAGTTTTCAGAAAACTTTGTTTATGTAAATTTATTGGTTAAAATAAGCATTAAAAACGTATACTTCAGTCATTGTCCAAGATGCTTTTGCTTAAAGACGAATCTAGTCCGCTGAATTTGGAAGGATACACCGCAATTGTGCCTAGTATTGGCGTCGGAAATGCAGGCCAGTTGGCATGCGATCTACTCATATCGACGCTGCACTTGAAGAGAGTAGGTAACCTGTGGCACCCGGCATTGATTCCTATCATCGGACCATCTGCTTTTCAACATGACCCAGAGAGCAAAGCCGCTTCATGTGAAGTCTACACTGATGAGAACAAAAAAGTGCTTATAATTCAAATACGTTCGCCGCTAATATCCCAACACTTAAACGACTTTCACTCGAAGTTGGTCAGGGTGCTTGAGAAATGTTCAAAAGTAATAATACTAACCAGTAGTTTTGGCTACGAGAAGCACACAGTTGAAGGAAACTTCTTCGAGTACATGGCCAGTGATAAGTTCAAACAGCAATATGAGGAGAAATTGAGAACGCTGAAATGGACAGAATTTGCCGGTGATGTAGTGCATGGCGGAGGCAATGCTATGAAATTGTATAAAATTCTAAGCGCAAGGAATGTATCTACGCTCTTGCTATTCAAGTTTGTTGTTGAGGGTGATAATTCTCTAGATGCTTCGCAATTGGTCAAGGAATTGGATGAACTCTGTGAACCTGAGTTGCAAATGAAGACTGACGAAGGATTGAAGCTGACAGTACCTTCATCGTGGAAGCTTTTGTTTGGAAACGATGTGGGCGAATTGATTTTCTAATTGGTAAAAGGGTGATTTTTTTGTAAAATAAAGGAGAGGAATTGAAAATTATTTTGTTTTTGACTATCTCTTCGGTACAATGAAGTTAAAAGGAGAATAAGAATTCATGAATATGCGTATGGTTTTAATTCTCACATTTCACACCCAATTTACAGCTGTGAGCTGTCAGCAAAACCGAAAAGACTTGTTTGTTTAAATAATACTATAAAGAGCTGCTATCGATAGAACGATAACTTAAGTAAAATATCTGTTGTTCGGGTGCAGATAATTACAAGTTGTTAACTCTGACCAGCAAATCTCGACGCATTAGCCTCCGAAGCTTAAACAAATTGAGTACAAACTTAGAATGATAACATAATTTCCGACGTATCGACCACAGGCGATCTGTTAAGAGTTGGTAAGGATTACTTGAAGTTTATTCTCTATATCTAGCGAGTTAAATATCTGTGCGGCTTTAAGATAAGGGCGTCAACTATATGTAACTGTATGTGTAGATCAATTTTCAATAGAATTAAAAAAAAGCCAAGTATCCACAGTAACACTCAGAAATCTTTACGGGAATAATAAAAACTTAAGTTCTCAGAAAAGTTCCTCATATTAGCAACGGGAAATATTTTCTATATATGATTGAATATTTCAGTTAGTAAAGTTTGTGCTGAATCAAGACACCTCAGGATGGAACGTTGATGTTTATCCGGTCTAAGAAGAACTATTGTACTCTCGTCTCTTGTTTATTACGTTGTGTTCATCATTACGCTTTGTTTTTTGAATGGATAAAAAACACGAACGATCGTCTTCTAGAATCATACTGAATTATGCAAGTTTAAAGCTAAAGACAGCCGGAAGTCGCAAGTTATATAAACGGGTTCTAAGCGTTAAGTTAAAAAGTCCATAACATTTTTATTTCAGATGAGAAATCAATACTTGTTATTTCATATTAATGTTGACCAAGACTATGTTTTAAGTGGTTGACACAAAGAGTCGAATTTTTAGTCACTTTTTCGAGCACTTTGGCTACAACATGGGTAATGTTGTCTTCCAAGGCTGCAATCGACGCTGATTTGTTTTTTTTTGCGCGAGATATATTTTGTAAAGTCATGTTGTTCGGTTGTAAGTCTTTCGATAATGATATGGTTATGCTAACATAGACTTAGACGTATATCACGAAACATTCGTAAACGAACAGCAAAGAAATCACCCATTAAAAAAGGTTTTACAATTGCAGGCTACTTAACAATTCAAATAAAACTGTTTCCTTTTTGTTGGATATTGTGTCCGAAAACATAGAAAATCCCTTATTGTTATAGCCAAGTCCGATGAGAAACAAAATAGCCAGCTAAATATCTCAAAATAATTATCTTCGTTTGAAAAAATTATGATTTGTAATATTTCACATATAATATTTGGAACATGTATTTGACCTGTTCGCTAGTACATCTGTGAACCACATTTCAATTCGATATCGATAACCAGCGGAAATCGACTGCGAACATGGCCAAGACGTGGCATCCGCCAGAGCATCGAAAGATAGGTATTTCGCTGTTCGACAACGGATTTCTCGTTCACTTTGTTCGGGTCTGTTGCCGGAATAGCATAGGCTTGTGATATCTCGGTTCAGTTTTTACTCAATTCTAATTAGTAAGTGTTACAAAAAAAAAAGTGATTTTCTCTTCCAACCATTTTCTTTTTATATTTCTTAGTATAAGCTTTAATTGCAAACAATTTTATATATATTATTTTGTTAAATTGATTACACGAAAAATGTGTACAAACAAAAACAAAACATTTTTCAATTGGTGAAAAGTTTTTTTTCCTTTGTGATAAAAGTTTGTGAAAGTACTTTCGATGAAAAAAATTTTTCTCGTGGCCGCCTGCTGGAGAGTTTCTGCAATGCGGTGTGGCTGCAGTTTCCCTGGGCACGTGGCAGTTTTCCTTGGAAACCGACATTATCGGAATTAACTTGGATAATTGGAGTGCTTTTTCAATAAATTTTATTTTTTTGCCGTTAATTTGAGCCTGAAAAGTTGGATTGGCTGGTGGTAGAAAGTTCCAGAACACGTTTTAATTTTTTTTTGTGTCGGCTCTTCCTGTCTATCTAGCAATCGGTGAAAAGTTGGCAGCCATATTTGGTGGTCGTCTTGTAGAGATAATCTCAAGTTACAATTTTTTTAATTGATTAATCAGCATTTTAAGGCGGCACAATTTGAATGTGTCCTGGGTTCAAGGTTTCCAACAAATTTGTGTACTTTTGATGGAATTTGGTTTTGAAAATTGCCAATTGGCAATTTCATTTTGCCAGGCAAGATGGCGGCCGTTCATTGGCATTTTGTCAAGCCCTCGATTGTGGTTTTCAAAATGGCCATTTCACAATATGGCGGCGTCACACCGGCAGTAGTAATTGAGTCTGAGCCACGCTGATGAGTTGATTTTCCTATTTTATTGAATTAATTGCAGTAAGTTAAAGTGAAGAATTTGTTTGCAATGAAGCTTGTTGAGAAATTATTGAATGATGATTAAAATCAGTTCTGCTACTGAATAAAAAATTTGTCGAAAGCAAAAATACCAATCTTACTGAAATTTTCGAAGATAGAAAAAAAAAACGGCATGGCAACCACATGGCGTGATGAGTGCAGTCAGCAGGAATTTATTGGATTTTTTTTTCTTGTCTTTGCAGATTAACTCCACGAAGATGGGTAAGGAGAAGGTTCATATTAATATTGTCGTCATTGGACACGTCGATTCCGGTAAATCTACCACCACCGGTCATTTGATCTACAAATGCGGTGGTATCGACAAGCGTACAATTGAGAAGTTCGAGAAGGAAGCCCAGGAAATGGGCAAGGGTTCCTTCAAGTACGCATGGGTGTTGGACAAATTGAAGGCTGAACGTGAGCGTGGTATCACCATTGATATCGCCTTGTGGAAGTTCGAAACCGCAAAGTACTATGTGACCATCATTGATGCCCCTGGACATCGTGATTTCATCAAGAACATGATCACTGGTACATCTCAGGCCGATTGTGCTGTACTGATTGTTGCTGCGGGTACTGGTGAATTCGAAGCCGGTATCTCAAAGAACGGTCAGACCCGTGAACATGCTCTGCTCGCCTTCACTTTGGGTGTCAAGCAACTGATTGTTGGTGTCAACAAGATGGACTCCTCCGAGCCACCATACAGCGAGTCTCGTTATGAGGAAATCAAGAAGGAAGTGTCCTCCTACATCAAGAAGATCGGTTACAATCCAGCTGCAGTTGCTTTTGTGCCAATCTCTGGCTGGCACGGTGATAACATGTTGGAACCATCAGCCAACATGCCATGGTTCAAGGGATGGAAAATCGAACGCAAGGACGCCAATGCTGAAGGTAAATTTTTTACTCACTTTTTTTTCCATTTGCTTTGTTTGTTTCATTCATCATTATGCACTATTTCGTCAGTCTATGACTGTTGTTGTTGAGTCACAAGATAAGTTCTTATTAATGATTCATCTTATCATCATGCGCATGCATGCCAGCATGCGCACAACCACAACAGCATGCATAATTTTCTTCGCGAGTTCGCGACCCTTTTCTGTTCTCCAATATAATTTTTATATTTTTTTAATTTTTAACAGGTAAGACCTTGATTGAAGCTTTGGATGCCATCCTCCCACCATCCCGCCCAACCGACAAGCCCCTCCGTCTGCCACTCCAGGATGTGTACAAAATTGGTGGTATCGGCACAGTACCAGTTGGTCGTGTTGAAACCGGTGTCTTGAAGCCAGGTTGTGTTGTCGTCTTCGCTCCAGCTAACATCACCACTGAAGTTAAGTCCGTTGAAATGCATCACGAAGCTTTGACCGAAGCCGTGCCCGGAGATAACGTTGGTTTCAACGTTAAGAACGTCTCTGTTAAGGAATTGCGTCGTGGCTATGTTGCCGGTGACTCGAAGAACAACCCACCAAAGGCTGCCGCCGATTTCACCGCTCAGGTCATCGTGTTGAATCACCCTGGCCAGATCTCGAACGGTTATACTCCAGTGTTGGATTGCCATACCGCTCATATTGCTTGCAAATTCGCCGAAATCAAAGAGAAGGTCGATCGTCGTTCCGGCAAGAGCACAGAATCGAATCCAAAGGCCATCAAGTCTGGTGACGCCGCCATTGTTAACTTGGTACCAAGCAAGCCATTGTGCGTCGAGTCTTTCTCAGAGTTCCCCCCATTGGGGCGTTTCGCTGTCCGTGATATGAGACAAACCGTCGCTGTCGGTGTCATCAAGGCTGTTAACTTCAAGGACCTTTCTGGTGGCAAAGTCACCAAGGCTGCCGAAAAGGCCGTCAAGGGCAAGAAATAGCTGCAGCCAATGGAATTTAGCATTAAGCAACATCAATGCAGTAACATCAGCAGCAGTAGCAACACCACCTGCAACAGCATAAACAACAGCAGCAGCAACAACAAAACAACAACAGCAACAACATTAAAAAAACAAGTTGATAAAAAATATCATTGCTTCCATCGTAAAGAGTTTCGCAGGAAAGGAGGAGACGGGTCTCCGTATTCATTCCATCTACTACTACTACATTTAAAAATAACTACTACTATTTAAACCTATTTTTTTATTATTGTTTATTTTTTTTTAAATGAAGAGAAACTACAACAAACATTAATTAATTACCCACACACGCACTACTCAAGCATTTATATAAATAATATATAGTTTATATAATAATGAATATTTTAAAGTATATATTTACATAACTCTTGATTTCGAAGATAAACAACAAAAAAATATTCCTTTTCGTACAAAAACAAAAAATACGACGAGTGGGGGGGTAACTGCATTTTGGTTCAAGACTGCATTTCCCGGGAACAACAAAAGCACAAACAACAATTAATTTATTGTCTAATAAAACTCAAAAGCATTTTATAAATGAAAGAATTGTAGTTCAAGAAAAACAAGAGAAAGAAACTAAAGTAAAATACATGCGATTTGGAAGCTTTACATCTGAGAGTCTTTTATTACTTCTGATTTTACAGCTCGAAGATTTCGCCAAAGTAGGAGAGCGTCAATTAAATGAAATGTGTCCGAGTTCTTCACAGACTGGCAGGTTTTGTTGGAAAATAAAAGCGTATCGGGACGTTGGTGCATGTGAAGCCAAATCTCTTAATATAAAACTAAACATTCGAGCCGAAGCATAGGTTCAAGTGTACGCTGCATTTAGATCATGCTACTAAAGCACTCTGCGCCAGCAGGAGCCTACAATGCAAGAGATGGGGTCTCTCCCAAAACTATACATTATTGTTGGTGGCGCAACGGTTTCTTTAAGCGCCACTTCACCACTTGTGTGTGCGTCTTACATTTTTCGCAAATGGCGGGGGTTGAACTAACAATTTTGTGCCGACTCAGAACGGCCCCAGCAGCTTTATCTTGAATATTTGTGCTCATTGGAGTGATTGTCATTCACTCGCGAGAGGAAGAGCAGTAAAAAATATGTCAGATATTCTAACCCGGCCTTGAAGGCTCTCTACGCTCAGAAGGAGACGCACTTACCACTGAGCCACGGCACTCACATTATACATTGGTTGTACACAATGATGGCGAGAACCACAATCACATGTTTTGTCGCCTAAAACTCTCCAACAGTCAATGGTAAATCAGTTGCAAGTGATTGCTTGTCTTGAAATAATAGGTGCTATGTGCTCCAGTCCACAACAGCTCTAGAAGCTATAGTCGGGCTAACTCCATTGCCCATCTTCATTATGAAGTAACTTTCAGATTCGCCATCAATCCAGACGATCTAGGGGGCCGCCTGAGTATACTCAACTGAGAGTGACATGTACTGTACAGGTTATTTAAGATTGAAATATTGGATGTTAAAAATTTGTCCAATGATGCGTTCAGACACAACAGAGTAAAGCTGAGCTGCGTCCTTGGAATCAAGGGGATTGGACGAAACGAATCAGCTGATGAGCTCGCTAGGGCTGCTCGGACACCGCGTTCAGAAGTCCTGAACCACATTGTAGTGTCAATTGGACAACAGCTACAACGCTGATTAACGAATGGGAAAAGAAGTTTCGCCTAGACCACTGGACCAATGGGGAAGCTCTTATGCAATACAAACGATGAATCAGACTTAAATAAAGAAAGCTAACAAGCTTTCTTACTGGTCACATCGGCCTGAACTACAACCTCAACAAAATGAACCTGTGCCGCGATAGGGAATGTCGGTAGTGCCTGGAAGAAGATGAAACATCCGAACACATTTTATCTGAATATCCGGCACTAAACTGGTTAAGGAAACGTATTTTCCAAAGGGAGATACACACTCACTTTTGTGGAACTAAAGAGATCCACTACAAAAGACATACTATTTTTCATAAGGTCAGCAGTACGTCTTCTGGGTTAACTTTAATAATAATCTTAATAAGCGTTCGATTGCCATACTCTGGCACCTGCTGCAGTGCACTTACACTTGCGTTGAACTTGCAGCACATTTATTTTATTGGCAAACCGCCATGTAATCGGGAATTCCCTTTCGTTCGCAATTGGCTCGCATGTATATCGTTTGTTGCCAAGGGGCCTGTGCTTGACCTTGACTAGGCATTCATGACAGACAGATTAGGGCTGTAAAATGTGCGAACACGACCGCATATTTGGGCAAGCTGAGCATATGCGTTTGTGCAATATAAAGATGTTGCAAAGAAACAGAAAAATGATTTTATTGTTCATTTATTACGAAAAGCTAAATACAATAGTGATTCACCAAAGTCGAATATGAAGTTTTTACTGTAGATAAAATGCAATCAAACGCGACAGATGATGTCCCAGATGTATAGGCGGCGTTTTAAAATGCGATGATGAGTTTTGTTCACATATTATGCCTTCGGGTTTGTCGTCGATTTTTAAGACCAAGCGGAAAATTATTTAACGCATAAGTATTCCAAGTTAATCTCTCATTTGGGGCAACAATCGAAGGCTACTCCTAATTATTTATGCCGACGATATAAAGATCTTTAAACCGTATGGACTGGAAGACTTCAGAAGCGGTTTCAGTACGAAATGGAAACAAAAAAGGTATAATGTGGGAAATAAGGACCGCTCTAAAATATTCGTAGTCACTATGACAGACCTATATAATCCAAATGGTCCTTAGCTTGTCCTATAGGAAAGAGTCTGTACAACTGGAAAGCATTATTTATAAATCGATTCATAGGTCACATCAAAAGTTGCCAGTCCATTCTTTTCTATTGCAAGCGATGTTTTCATCCAGACGGTCAACTCCTCCCATATACATATTGTTTTGAAGGATACATGCCGGTTACTTGATTTGGACTCATTTTCTTTCTTAACCTAAACAACGCTGTGCGGATCCCAAAGGCGGTGTACCGCACTAAATTAATATTTGCCTTTTTATCGGTAATTTGATTGTAACTGCCTCGTTGCTCGTTCTTCATTTCAGCAAGCGATTGTACTGGAGCATGATCAATGCGGCCAGCTCGAGTTGTGCAAGTATTTCGAAGCAGTTAGTAGATGTGAAATTGAAAAAAAAATCAAATTGGTTAACCGTGCAAATGCTGTGCCATGGCCATTATATGGAATCATTGATTTGTCTATGATCACTTCTTCATCCATTTTTCATATAGTTTCTGCCATAAGGGTCGAACCATTGTAAATTTATCAGTTGGATCAAGTGCACAATAGTCGTATAGTATTGACATCAAGCTTGATGCGGGCTCTCTGCTTGACTATCACAATCGCTACCTCATGCCCATTTAGCAGCTGCTTAAATACATCTACTATTTCCTGTGCTTCGGTGACAAGTTTTCCTGCACTGTTTCGTGGAGCCTCCTTGAAACCAGCTGCATGGCTTTTCTGAAGTGTTGTTCCAATCGCGTGACCGTTTGGTTTTCTTGAGCTGGGAGACTGCACAGGCCCTTTTCTTTTTACGCAGGTTTTCTTCTCCTCCCTTCTTCGGGCTCGGTACTCTTCCCTGGCTACCCTTTTTTACTGTCATCTTTTTCCTTCATACAACTCGCTCAAAATCTCGATTTCTCAATTCATGTTGAGTAAATAGTCAATAAAAGTAATTCCCAGCTTTGCTTTGAGAATCGCTGAGGTAAAGAATTTTCATGTCAATTTATAACAAATATCCTTTTCACTATATATGTTTGTCCATAGCTTGTATACGCGACCAAAGTCTGGTCACCGTATACCTCAACGTGCAATTTGTTCGTTTTGCACTTCGTCATTTGGACTGTTGCTATCCTCTTCGTCTTTCACTATATAAGCACCGTATCCCTTGTATCGGAATTGATTCTCTGCAAAAACGTTATTTGTAATATGGTCTATTAACATGAATTTATTTCTGGTAAAATTGACTCGCTAGGCGCATTTAATTAAGCTGAAGCAGATTTGCAAGTAGATGGAGCTGCAGATTGCATTGCTGACTTTAGATTAAAGAGAATACCATTTTGTTTTAATTGAATATATATTAACTTATAAAATTATCTAAAAAAAATGATACAATTGTTTTAAATTAATCGTATTCAATTCAAATTTTCTTCTCCTCAGTCGTAGTTGTTACGAAGTATTTCGTCAGCTTTTGAATTTGATTATTGCTTATACTATCTAATATCCATTGCGGATCCAAGTAAATCTTATTCGGTAGAAGGTAGGGACTAGAATCTCCGATTATATATTTCGCTCGCTTACGCTGATCTGTTACACGACCAGCGCACAGAACCACCAACTCCTTGAGACAATCCTTGGGAATACTACTTTTCGACGATATGTACATCGGCCCGAGATCAGAGAATAAATACATTTTGTAGCCTTTTCCAAATGCCTGTCGTTCCGATCGACAAATCTGTAATATAAAACAAAAATCATATTGCAATTAAAATGCAAAGAAAATTTTGCGCAGGAAAGGACTTACTTCAACTGCTCTTGAAAATTCCCGCAATTCGTATTGCTCTTCATTTAGCCAATGACCTGCTGCAACAGAGTCCACAACCCAATTGTAACTTACGATCCAAAGTCCGCGTATTAATCCACGAAGTAAGTTAACAGTTCGCCTGGACTCAAGACTGACTATGTGAGTTGTGTTCTCACTTACTTTATCCTCAAGCTGAAATCCGCTCAGCGATGATATTGCCTGAGAATAAATGAGAAAAGAAATACAAAATTCCTATTTTTGAAGACAAACCAAACACCCACTAATTATCAGATGGTTGTCCCCATCAGGCTGCAAAGTATTCCAGAGGATTAAAAAAACAAAACGATGAGAACATGCATAAAAGTCGTTGACCCAATTGAACAATACTTTAAATTTTTGGATAAAAACTATTTTTAGATTTTCCTCATATAATCGAGCTAAAAATAATCATCCAGTTCCTTAAGCGGTTGACATGAAGAACGAAGAGAGGAGCGTTCGGGAAATTTAACACCGATAATGTAGTTCTTTTAAGCACAAACATGGTTCGCTAGCCTTAATTGTTCACAAACTGCTTTGAGTGTTGCTCCTTACCACAGGAGACGATTAATTGCTGTGCTGGAGATGATGTTTAGCGACAGAGTTCCGGTTCTATTTGTTAAAGATAAAAAAGAACTAAAAAACCGAGGACGAGAATATTGAACCACAGATGCGAATTCGCGGACCTCATTTGATGTACCGAAGAGACAGCTTCTTGCGAAACATTGCGTTGAATGAACACTTTATCGTATAACAAATATCATCATTGATACTTCTAACAAGAAATTCTAAGGCTTGAGTGCAGACTTAACGCCTGTTTTCTGAGATCTCAGCACATACCTTATTGGAAGTATCCTTTAATTATCAACTGGTACATAAGATAGTCGTCGGACAATATATTCATAAAAAGGATTTCAAAAACTGATTATAAGTGAAATAACTAAGATTATGTCTTTTAAGCTGTCTGGAAAAGGTGTCAACGAACTTCAATGTTTTTATCACTCACATGACTGTAGAATGTTCTGTTTCCCAGTTCATTCGTGGGGTCGGCAACATTATATAATCATTGCTCAAATAGTTGTTTCGATATCGAGGCAGTAAATTATTTGAAGTATTAAGGGGTTTTCATCGACAGTAATTTGATCTGGAAGGTTCATATTTAATCAGTTAAGTCATACATGATAATGCAAAGCCGTAAATGTATCTCGTAAAACCATATTGCTCAAGATATGTTCTGAAAATTATTTACTTTCTTGCTTTATTGTCTTGCTAATTCCAAATTGCAATACGAAATAACGAGCTAGGGAGTTTCTAACATGAACACTTTTGAATCGTTTTTGAAGGCTCAGAAGCACTTAATTCGACTCTCGTAGACGTTCGAATCGCATACAAGACTGACTTTTCAAATTTTATTAAATGGCTTCATCCATGTTTATAAATAAACTTTTGATACCCATGAGTTTATTTTTTCACTCATTCTTAAGAAAACTAAAAAAATTTTCATTGGATTTAGAACGTGTTGATCAGTTTTTAATGACAGTAATTTAATAATACCTGGAAAAGGCATTCTTCAGTAACATTGTTTTATTTCTCGCATTGTTTTTTTTTCTTTATAAAATATGTTAATCTTTCTTGGATTAAATTAAATAATGACTTCTTTTTGTTGGTTAAAGAGGCTGATGAATAAAATGTATGAATGAAATGAAAAATTAAATGCCATTGGCAAGAACGCCATTTTTGGTTGTAAGAAGGCGAGGAGCATAAATCTTTGTCGTTATTTACTTGAGAGCGTCTCAAAATGGCAAGGCTATAGCCCATAAATTTAAGGTGATTGATTGAACAAAAAATGTAGTTCTTCAACTTAAAATGTACTTAGTTATTGCATTTTTTGGTTTGCATTGAATCAAAGGTTCCTGTGAGGTGCGGGGCTTAAGTTAATTATAAAGTTAAACTTGTTATTTCTTTCGGAAGGTTTTCAAATCCAGTCCCGTGGCACAATTCCTCTATTGGAATTTGATCGCGACGTGCAAAACAGTAGACAGATAGCTGGCTGGAGAAGCAAGTTGGCTCTGGACCACCTCGGACAGCCACCTTAAGACAGTCAAGCTTACGTCGCCCATATAGGGTTAGTATGTTACAAAGTCATCCAAAAGTAAGGATAATCGATAATTTCCAGTTCGCATAAAATTACAAAAAGCTTCTTACTCATATACCAACTAAATAAGCATTAAAGAAACATATAATAGGTCATGAATCCAGGGTGATTGTATATTCGTTTGAATTAGAATACGAGAAAAACGAAATAAGAGCATTCATTAACTCTGTTTGAGAAATGTTTACCAAAGACGTACACAGTGCTTGGTGGATACATAAGGGGACTCTGCTCCTCCATATTCCACCGTTGCAAGCGGGGCCATGTAGTTTAAGCTGGGCAGAACATCCGTTGATTTTGAACGCGAAGGACGACCATCCAGAACAGGACAAGAAAATTTCGCGAGAGGCTTTCGGAGAGCTGTTTCATCAAAACAACTTACCGGTTCACAAGGCTGTAATTCAAGAAACAGAATTACAACTGTTTGAACACTCGTCCTATTCACCAGATCTAGCTCCCCGTTATTTCAATCTCTCTCCTCGGTGCAAAAAATTTAAAAATGATAGCGAAGTGATGGGAGAGTCAAGACAAAGAATTTTTTTCTAAGGGTTTCCTGGGTTTGGAACAATGACAGATTAAATATATTTAAAAATATAAATTTTTTAAGTTTAGTCAACTTGGTTTAGATTCATTATCATAACTTTTGAATCACCCGTGCAATTAAACATATACGAGCTCAGGTTTCCCCTTTTTATTGCTGTCCTCACAAAGATTTCGCTATCTTGAGTCAATTTAAATGATTTGATGAATCTATAAATGGATGAACTTCTTATCAAAAATTCTTCTATTTGGATAAGAGCTTGCGGGGACTCTCCCCCTATGTCAACCATTAAAAAATGGGCAGCTAAATTTAATGGTGCGAGCATGTCCCTCGAAGATGACCCATGTGAAGGACTTCCAAAGCCGCGACTACAATCTTACACTGTCAAAAGAGTGCACGATATCGTGTTGGACGATAGGCGAGTGAAGAAAGCGGAGGCTGTTTGGGTATCGATAGGGTGCGAAACATCTTGCACCAAAATTTAGTGATGCGAAAGATTAGTGCCGCATTTACTGAATGCCGATCAAAAGCGATTGCGCAAACGATTTTCGCAGCAATCTTCGGACCGATTAAATAGGGATCAGACCGGTTTTGTCACCTTGGTCCACCACTGTACGCCAGAAATAAAACAGAAGACCAAAGAATGGGAGGAAGTCAGAAGTTCAGCTTCAAAGAAAGCTAAGTGGATCGCATTATTAGCGATAAAAGGCGTGGCTTGAGGAAGAACAAAATCAATTTCACCAAACAATGTATTTGTTCATAAGTTTGCGTTGTGTATGGGAAACACGCGCGATTTGCGGTACGATTGGATTGGTCATCCCCCCTTTTATCCTGATTTGGCACCCTCAGACTTCCAATTGTTCCCAAATATGAAGAAATTCTTTTCTGAGAAGTGGTTTGCATCCAATTAGTAATGAGTGGGCCATAGATAAATATTTTCATAGCCATATGACATAAAGCAAATCTGTTGAAGTCAAGGGAGATTTTGTAAAAAAATCGCAGTCTTTCATTGTCAGGCCGATAATTTTACACCTTACGCTCGTAGGACTATCATTTCATTTGAATGCGTTGTGACAAAAGCATTCTTCTGTTGTTTTTGATCGGATTTTCGCCAATACGATTTTGAATAAGCTTAACTTATGATAATCTCAAAATAAAAGAAACCCAACTTATTTCAAGTGTCATCATTTCATACAGTTTTTGCTATATCTCGGTGTACAAACAGCTATTAAGGGAAACATAGACAATTGGAACGTGAACCACACATACGAGTAAATAGCAAAGACCAGGCTAGTATTTTTTCTTTCTATTAAATAGTTTCTCTTTAATTCAAAGATTACTCGTACAATAATTAATAGTGAGTTAACAATAAAAGTGTATGAAAAGTTCAAGCTAAAGTGCGTGAACCGACTGTAACAAAACAAGGCGGAAAAAAATAACCAGGATAGAAGTAAAATCTAACTATCTAAACGTACCAACCTCTTTGATGAACTCAATTTGTTCGGTATGCATGTTGGTGTAGACAAGGAACGGATATGGTTTCGGTTTGGTGCTGTTGGTTACATCATTGTCTGCTGTGTGGGTTACTGCTTCGGTTGACTTTTTAATCACAGACTTAGCTTTTTTGACTGCTTCGAAGTCCATTGTGCTACGACGAGATGAGCTGTTCTTTGGGGGCGGCTTCTTTTGTTCCGTTTTTGATTGTGTTACCGTCGGCATAATGGTTCGACGGCGTTTCGTGTTCACAGGCGTTTTTATGGGTGGTGTATCTGTGTTTCGTATTCTTTTCGTAATAGCTGTCGAGTTTTCTGGTTCGGCAGCTGACAATTGTGGTGTTGGTGTGAGTAGAATTTCGTTGGGAACAAAAAGTTTTCGCTTCTTTTTTGTTGTTGTTTCGACGGTTGTGGTGGTAGTTGCAGAAGTTTCGGGATGGGAAGGAATTGCTGCAGGCGTAGGTGGTTGCTTTGGGGTTGAATCTTTATTGCCAATGAAAAGCTCTCTTCGTATGGTGTTGTTGTTTTTGTTGCCTGTGGGAGTTATAAGAGCTGCGATAGCATCAGGATCATCTTGTGAGCTGCGGCGGTCAATAGTTTCAGGTTGATTTGCTTGAGCAACGCGCACAGATTTGGCTGACTGGTTGATGTTCTGCAAACGTTGGCCAATAATGTCCATGGACACATCAAAAAGTGTTCGCCTTCTATGGTTTGCGGGAGTTTTTGTTGAGCTGAATATTGTGGCGGATGCATGCTCTTCCAACAGAGATGAAAATTGCAGTGGTGTTTTAACAGATTCCTCCCCGATGAGGGTGGAACTGGGAATGCCTCCGGTGATTGGAGTAACAGGTGCAAAACTTGACATTTCCATACTGGATTGTCCATCGTACGATTTCGAAGTTGTGGCAAAAACTGTACGTCGTTTATTTACGGAGTCTGCTATTCGGGTTGTTGGTGATGGTAACTTTGATTCCTCCATTGGTCTCGGTGTGTACAAAGTTCGCCTGCGTGTGTTGCTTGGCTTTTTCAATGGCGTACTCTTTGTTGTTATGTCAATTGATCTTTCAGTGTGTGTAGTCTGACGCTTTTCGTCTTCGTGAATGACCTTTTCAGCGACCTCCTCGCTAATTGCTGAAAATTGGGATTTCAATGGCTTATCACCTTGCTCTTCGGTGATGCTCATGTTAGTTGGAATGTGAATGGAACTTCGCCTGCGAGTTCGTACGCCGGGTGTTACTTGTATTCTGCTGTCACTGTTTTGCTTATGGGGGTCATTGTTTTGCGGAGTTTGTGTAACTTGAATTGAGTTACGCCGGCGGTTGGGTGTGCCTCTTGTTGAAATCATAGATGAGGCGACTTCAGTTTTGATTTCTTCACAGCCGAGTAGAGATTTAGGGGCTACCGGTTTGGGTGTCAGTCCAATTGTATCTGAGAGACTTGATACTGAGTCAAGATATGCCAACTGCCGAAGAGAATCGCCCGCAGTTTTGGGACTGCAGAAATTCTCATTTATTCTAGAATTATATGTTTATTATTGTATTTGAAAAGAAAGAGCAAGAAAACGACTCACTTTTTTAACATCTGTGTGGAAGGCGAGTCTATGGTGATGCTATTAGCTGCGGCTTCGTTTTTGACTTTTTCTGCCTTGGAAAAGAAACGAGTGATTTCAGTCTACAAAGAAAGAAACAGTCGATTATTTTTTAAATAATTAATTACAATTGTATATTGAAATTATGAAAAGAAAAAGTTGGCTTGGGACGCTTTGTGGTATCTTCTGTTTCTATGACAGCCGAAATTATTGTAGCGCATGAAGACGTGTGTTCAAACTTTTCGTACGACTGCAGAGCTGCGAAAATTGATTTAGGTTAGGAAGGGTAACATTGAAATGAAGACTCTACACTGCAATTATCGCTCTGAAATTAAAATAGCTTCTCAATGATGTACAATTTGTTGAATTATTGACTTGATTAGTAAAGTGCTCCGTAACTGAAAGGATTATCGATTATTTTTAAGGTTGAAAACCACATCCGCAGATAACTAGGTGGACTGCAGAACTCCTATATCATCGACAGAAATAGATTTGCTATTTGTATTACAAACACAATAGGTTCGATTCGATTAATGGAGGTGATCAACAATTCATCAGCATATTTACAGCAATTTTTAGGTTCATTGTGTTCCCCAATTATTGGCCAGACAACGATCCCTGGTTGATCAAATCTGTCGCCAATAAAAAGACGTTACTCCATTTCAATGGAAGCAGATGGGTGGTACGCAGTTGGTTAAGCCATAATCTAAAATCGATTGAACCTAACGAAAACGATGAAACTTGCTTAAAATGTTTATTAAAAAACACAAGAATGCAGTAAGGAAGCAGTCGTAAAGTGCATAAACTGTATACGAGCCAATAAGTTGAACTTAGAACTAGACGAGAACCATACCACATTTAATAAATTTTTCCTAGTATATCTGAATAAACGGGAGGCAAAAGAAAAAAGAATTGGGTACTAGCCAATATTCAAGGTCTTATAAAAAATGTCGAAGAGCTAGAAATAATGGTAGATCGGATCCAATATGATTTTTTTATTCTTTTGGAGACTCACTTTACAGAAAAATGGAATTAATGGATATAACGACATATGTATCTTGTTATATTTTTATTCAATGAGAACTGGAGACACTACTTTTTATGTGAAAGATCAGACTTCAAGAAACGCGTCATCGATTCAAAGATGGTTTTTATCATGCAAATGTAAGTGCGATAATTTCGAGCTGGTTATAGTTGTTATTTATTGATCTCCAAGCAGTTCAAAAAAGAAAGTTCTAGGGAAAGTCGACTAAACGAAAAAATAATAATAGAAATAAGCTTAAATAGCGCAGTAAGATTAGAAGTAAAAGTTAAAGTCATCGAAAAATTTAACTAATATAAATCAAATACTTAGAATAATAATTATTGATAAAGACACGGAAATACATATTCTAAAAATTGCCAAAAAAGACTTTTTCAAAAGGACATGTAAGAAAATTAATGACAAAATGGGTATCACAGTATATTTTTTTTCATTTAGAAATCTGCTCCACAGTAATGCTGGATACCCTTATGTGGCTAAATGAAAAACAAAGATTAAATTTAAACACTCTTTATTATTTTAACATAGACTTGCACCGGAATATCTTACGAAAGGAGCCAAACAAGTAGGGGATGTACAACTATACATACTAAGAAAAAACAAATAAAAATTGGCTTTCAGTTACTTAATAAGCTACCAAACGATATTAAAATAGATGAAAAATTGTAGATCGTACAAAAGAGATTGTATAAAATTTTTAAAAAGAAAAATTTAATTTAATCTGCAATAAGACTGAATAAGAGAAATTTATATTATATTATAAAGTATTGAAAATACTAATAAAGAATTTACTACTACTGCTTCTACTAAGCCACTGCAAATACTTTCTGTTTTTTCTCCTATTGCCTCTGCTAGATCTGTGGAATTACATTATAAGGGTACTCACTCCTTTGAGAGCGAGGAAACTATAATTCAAAATAATGTTTTGTTGAGATTATTGTTTAAAACCATTTTGAAACAAAAAAATTATAGTTTCCATTAATCGCCTTAGATTCGGAGTAATGACAAGCGAAATTCGAACATGGGAACAAAAAATTGAACGAGAATATTTAATGCAGATTTGCTTACAGCTGGTAGTGTAATAATGTTGTATGCTTATCTTTGGACAATTCTGTTTTCTACGAAAAGAAGAGTTTCTGTCCTGTGGTAGTTGACCAAGAGGTAATGCCTCCAATTACCTTGCGAAGGAAGCCGATGATAAAGAGAAATACTGCGAGTGTCGAACCTTTGGGGGAAATATGCTTATTTACTTGCGCGTAGAAGTTTCTGTTTGACAGAATTGAAAATTATGGGTAATCCAAAATTCTTTAAGTTATTACTATGAGATGAATTCCTACGCTTTCTAAGGCATTCTTGAAGACGAGTGAAAGTCTAATTGTGTGGTTTCTAGCTGACAAAACTTTGGATGAATAGACGACAGGTCGCCAATTGCCCATTTGTTTGGTTTAAAATGGAATCGAAAAACCAAAGGATCCGTTTGCTCCTTCTCTGTTTAAAGGCAATTAAATATTCCCGTATCGAACTGTTCAAATTGCTTCGTGCAAATTACCGATAAGACTTTTCGAATAAGGAGGAGGTTACTAGATTCAAAATATATTTGAGCAGACTTTTGAATATCTTACCTTTTTCTTGCTTTGATGATCATTTGATGTTGTCGGTAGAATTTGTTTAGTCTTTACTGCATTTTCTTTCGCTGTGGTCTTTGCTCTTTGATTGCGGCGATTTTCCTCAGCGTCTGGTTGCATTGATTTGTAGCGCTAAAATAAATATAATTATACTATGAATTAAAATGAATGCACAATATAAATTCGTAAGTTCTTCTACACTTTCAAAAGCACATCACCTGGAACCAAATAAAAATGAAAATAATATCACAATGAAGATTAACAGGAAAACCACTCGTTCATTGATTGCATTCATTTTGCAAATTATTCATTTCATAAACACAGTTTTGCAATAAAAACGCGACAGATTTCTTTTTTCGAATGTTCAAATAATATTTCGACAAAACGTTGAAGACGAAAGCCCTAATGGATTTATTTTTATGTGGAAAACGTTCAACTGACGAGATCACAAGAGTTTGAGGTCGGTAAGCCCTTTAACGCACGTTTTGGACGATGGTTTAAGTTTGCGTTTCGGTTAAGCAATAAGTTTAGGATTCTGTAAAGCTGTTGTGTAAATAAAAATTTTGATACCTTGCACTGAAACCAATCGAATTCCCATCAGTTTTATGTTAATTTTCAGTTGAATTGACTTTGTCGATTTTTTGTACGTCCATTTTTGTGGAAGAAGTGGCCTTATTTTCACAAAGATGAAGAATCAGCAAAGCAAGTGTTGCTGGACAAAATAAAAGAGGCCGATAAGTAAGCAACGAAGGTCAAAGTTGGCTTCAATGCGGTGAGTTTGAGTGCAAATGCCTCATCGCAGTTAAACTCTTATTCTCTCGTGAGATGACCAACATCATTTATATTTTTTTTTATCTGTGCTGTTGTTCTGCTTTTCTCAGACACAATATTTTGTTAGACAAAACACCGATACAGCTTCTATCCAATCCTAACGCAGAGGACAGCAAAACCATTAAAATATATATTCAAGAACTATGGAAACCACGTAAAAAAAAAGAGCAGAGACACCAGCATCGGATACGAAGAAAAAGAAATTCTACGGCGGAGGCCTAAAAACAACAGGAGTTTACAGAGACACCTGAGCAAGATACTCCGCTGTGCACAGTCGAGACAACCATAGGCTATCAACCACCGCGTAAAAGGAGCCCTTGTATGATGATGCGATACTTTGATTGAGTACATGCACCAAATTAACAGCCAAGAACGGGTGGATGGAGCCATGCCCGACTATCAGATCTATATGCACAATCTTCGATCCTATGTCTTGTAAGAAGTATCGAGACATATCCCTGCTTCATGTCGCATATAATTTCGTATCCAACTTCCTGTGTGAACGTCTGATTCCTTTTTGCTGTTCACTAATCGACACGAATCAGTCTGGCTTCCCGCACTGCAGATCGACGATCAACACAAAGACCAACGAATTGTAAGTCGAGTCTCACCATCTCTATCGACTTCAGAGCCGCATATGATAGAATTTATCGTATTGAACTCTACAAGGCGATGGTCGATTTTTTGCATCGTGTGATTCGGCGAAAGTTGTTGCACTTTTTTCTGTATGAAGGGGTACTCATATATTATTATGAACTATGATATGTGTGCATTGCAAAAAGTACAACGGGAGGGATTGCTTCCGCTCATAAGGTGTCGCCATTGTATGCACTAAGCGGAGGCGGATGACGCCTTAATCATTTTTTGCTGATAGTCGAGAGTATGTGGGGTCAACCGGTTGGAGTTTATTTTAGAGTAGTGGTGTTTATATTTATTTGTTTTTCATACATTTTGGATAACATTTTTAATGTCACTTTCTTTGTGAATAAGATAGAGGATCTGGGATTCCAGGACAGCCCGTTGAACTGTGATGTCTGTATTTTCATTTACTTAATTCCTATTATTGGGACTCCGTATAATAACGTCTCTCAATCTTGAAACCATATTAGAGACTTTGTTTGGGTTGCTGGGGGCTTCTTTAACCGAGAGACCGTGCAAATGACCCAACGAAAAAAGCTCGGGCTTCTGCCTTAAAGATAATTTTAAAACCATTTATTTCCACAATTAACAATATGATTGCCTAAGTATAAATGAGAAAATCCTCTGACTAGTATTATATTTTGTTTTAAATAACTTATGATTTATTGTAAGATGTAATAAAGAATAAATGAGTTAAAACCAACTTTCTTCTTTTATTTGAGACTTATTTTTTTGAAAAAGCTAAACTTAAACAAACAACACAAAAAAAAAGTAAACCTTATTTAATTAAGCGTATTAGGCAGGAGACTTATCGGCTTAGAGTTCAAAGAATTGATGCATATTCTGTGTGATGTGCTGTATTTGAGCACAGTGTTTAGTGAGCACACTTTGTAAACTAGCTCAACGATTTATAAGCAGAATTTTTCTGCACAAATTCTACTAACAAGGGAGGTGGTAATATCTTCCTAACAAGTTAGTACTGAAATCTCCTTGCGGGACTCTAATATTTTATTTATTTTGCAAGTCTTCTCTTCACTGGGCATAGCGCAATTATCGCATAATTCTTCTCCCCATTTTATCTACTCATTCTTAAAAAAAAAAAACACACATAAACCTCGACATTTGTTTGCACAATTTTTCAAACGAAAAACAAAAATACACTTAATACGCAGAAAAACAAAATAAAAAAAAAAAATATTGTCGCATATTAACCTCACTTTAAATTATTAAACAATAATTTTGTACTTCAATTACCTTCATTTTATCATAAAGCTCGGGATTTTCATACCGATCCGCATTCGAAATTGGAAAATCTTTCGGGGACATCAGTCTCATTTGCTTTTTGCACGCCTCAATCCACAGAATGGAAACAATTGGAATATTCCATTTCTTGGCCTTGTTGTATGTCGACAGCAGACCATCTTTGAATACCACATGAGTTGTGTCTCTGTAAAGATCAAATTAAACAATAAAATTAACCAATGTCTCTTCTTAAAGAGCTTTCTCGAATTTTATACCGTAATAGCTTGTCGTTCACCTTTGCTCCTAGCGCTGAGATCACTTTCTTTACACCTGAGGAACGATTGTCTTCACCAGTCCTCACCTCCACATACACGACAACATCTTTCATCAGTTCCTGTATGCTACTCACTTTTACGGGGGTTTTTCTTTCTTCCTCGGTGATGATGTCCTGCTCCTCGTGTGGTACGTCAAAATTCGTATACGCAGACTTGCTCGGACTTCTACAAATCACAGCAAATGCTTACGTGTCAATGGCTTTAAATTATATTTGGCCAAAAACGAGAACTCTTACCTCAAGGCTTTGATAGCTCGGACCCGTGTCGCCGCTGAAGGACTATTCAGATCCCTCTGGATCTGTGCCAAAAATGGATTCTGTTTCGGTGTGCAGGAGGAGGCAAATTTCGTTGGTATCATATTTGCAATTGGAGTTGAAGGACGTGAATTGCTTTCCCCACTGCTAAACACTACGTCCGCAGCAGGCTCATTATTGACTACGTCAGTACAAAGATATTTTTTTTTTGCATTCGAGACAAAAAGAAATTTCACCAGCGCGAGTTAAACGAAACGCAGATAAACAAAGGCCAAGTTAAAATACAATAAATAAATATATGTACTATTATTAAATTTTTTACTCTGCTGTCAGTTTGACAATACTTACAGATGATTTGCGCACTCGGGGGCGGAGTATTCTCATCGCCTGAAACGAGACGGCGCGAGTGTTGCGAATAATTTTCGCGGTTGACAGCCACAGACCCGCCACCAAAGCTGCCGTTGAAGCGCTCGGCTAATGGTGTGAGTTCTTGGGCCGGAGATAGCATAAGTGGTTCGTCCGCTTGTCCAGTAAAGATTTTCAAAAGGTTCTCATCGCGGATGCTCAGTCTTCGGTTGGTTTGCATTATGGGTTTGTCTTGCTTGGGAGTAGATTTCTTGCCAGTGAGTGAGACATTTGCAAAACTTCGAGAAAACGAAGACATTTCGAGGGTTTTCCAGGTTGGCGCGCGTGTTACGAAGCGATCCATTGCGATATATTTGTTTTTCAATACTTATCTATTATTAAAAAAAATTAAAACTAAATAAATTATTCACCAAAATACGGTTAAACAAAATTAAATAAAAACTAAGAAGAATCGCTCGTCCCATCCAACGGAACTGAAAATATATTTTGAATTTATGTCAGAGCGGGCATGTTCGTAAGGTGCGATTATAATTTGACAGCATGGAAATGTACGCAACAGTTCGATAGTTCGATAACATGTGAAATTTAAAAAAAAATTCTCCTATATAATGTCACTAATATCAATTGAGTTTTAAGTCATTATAGAAAGTGAAATACAAGTTAAGTACAAGGAGTGAATTACTGAGTCAAAACTATTCGTCAGCGTATCGAAGTTTTAATAGTTCCCATATATAACATCGAATAAAAATAATAAACTATATGAAAGAGTTAAAATAGTTGTCATATCTTCCTTTTGACGTAAATTAACACTAGTCAAATTCAAATCACATGATAAGCGAACAAAATAACTGATGCTTGGATGTCAAAATAAAAATTCCTTATGTTTCAAAACTCACACCTTTCAGGCACAGAAAATGCGAAAACTTATGTCGCATTCGTCATAGAATTTCGTGAGTTAGTTCAAACTAAATGTTAGCTTAGAAAATCGATCGAATATTGCTGTCTTCGAAAATGTTAAGGAATTCAAATGCGGTGAAATATTATCATTATATTCTAACTCACTTTAGCTTTCAATTCGGAAAGAAATATATAGACGTACACCAGACGTCACCGGGTTGACTATGCATCGTATCTTTTTCTCGTGAATATGATCATTTTATCATAGAAATACTGTGATATTGTACACTTTGTTCAATTTTATAAAATTTGAAAACAGTGACTGGTGTGTGACTTTTCTGCATTTGGTCACTGAAACTAGTGTTGTGTTCAAAACATTTGGACATTGTTGTCAATAGAACTTGATTGATTTTTTTTTTTTTTTAAACAAAAATGTTATTGAGAAATGTCAAGTCAGCTACGCAACAGGGTGAAGAGAAGTGCAGAAACCTTTGACAACAGTAGGCTGTTATTGATAGACTCGAGCTGGAAATAGTTAATGAAATGTTAACAGAAGCATCCACTTAAACTATTACCTTTGGAAAATTCCAAGTGGCGGTGCAAATTGTAGGAAAACAAACATTTGAATAACTGTTGGCATTAGCCCTGATGCAACAAAGAGCAATCGTAGTACTAGAACTGCAGAAGAAATGGAAAAGAAAAGCAATAAATATTTCAAACAAAAATTATATGATATAGAATTTCTTTAAAGGAAGAACATACGCTTTAATGACTCGTTTTGATACACACACGTTTATAATTTCGGCTTAGCTGGAATAAGTTGGCGAACACCGTTGAGAATATTATAACAATATATTGTACCATCAAGCTGGGTATCCGATGAGTTCGTGAATGGTACAGTAAACCTGATTCGGACATGACTACAGCGGGGAAGCAAATATTAACGACGGCAGCACACGAATGTTAATAAGCCCCAAGAAATAAAGCACATTGATTTAATTCTTTAACAATGCTGTCTGTCGTATGAGAAAACCTCCCAAATTATAATCCCACTTCGGCTGTTTTTTTGTTTCTGTGAAGCAAATCTGAAACCTGACTCAAAATAAAATCTGGAACGATATGTGCACACCTGCTGAACACCGTCGTTAAGTCCTTTACCACGAAATCACACAACCACCCAAATACACAACCACCTACTTTCTAACTCACCACACCAATACTCGCTCTCTACACCAATCCAACACATCGTAAACACTGAGAGAGGTGGTGAAAAAGTTTCGTTCAGTTCACTCAGTGTTTGTGCGCGAGTTGAATTTTTCGGTTCGTGTACGAGGTCACTTGGATCAAAAAATCAAATAAGAAATTTTTTCCAATTTTTTTTTTTCAAAAATTTTCAATACTCTCAAAGTGTAAGAGGTGTAGTTTATTTTGAAGTGTGAGGAAATGCGTTTTCTTTTGCATAAATTTATTTTTTTCCGATGTAAAAGTTACAATGGCTTTGTGGTTGGCGTACGTACGTAAGATTCGTTCGATTTGCAACCGTTACGAAATTCAAAAATTTGAATTGAAAATTTCAAAGTGTATTCAAGCAAAGCACAGGTACGTGAACTTATTTCCAATGTTAATTGTTTGTATTCTTTGCATGTTAAAATATAAGTACAAAAATATGTTTTCGAATGCACTACTAGTTTTGATGTTAATATTTGAAATGTATTTCGCAAATCGTAATCAGTTTAAATAAAACGTTTTGATGAAGAATAAACTCATCATTTGCTGGTGTTTTAGTCTAATAAGCCTTTGAGACGTCTTTCTTGTGCCTTCCTCTAGTCCGCCCTGAACGGGTTAACTTCCACTGCTGTGCTGGTAATTTGAATGACCTTGAGTTGTGCTCCTTCCAAGTGCTTCATAATAGTGGATAAGGTCCAATGACGAAATCCATGACCCTTCTTATAACCACAACGACTTCAGCTCGACCCCACAAAAAAGCCCTCGAAAATACAAGCACAGGACTTTCACATAAAGCATTGTTTGATTAATTCAGTTCTGCAGCGCCATCGGAGAACATATGGTTCCTCCGATGTTCCTTTCTCTCGATCGAAGAGGCTCTCGTGTAAATGGCCTTCAGCCCTCTGATTAAGGGCGTTGAGTTTCTTGCTTCCATTTCTTTTTCAGAAATCTAATGGCGGTACAGAGTGGTCCAAAAAAATGTAAACGACATATTTTCATAACCAACAATTGAGTGGATGCTGTAATATTTGATGATGAGGCGGCGTTCTCCCAATCTCTGAAATTCAGAGTTCCAGAGGTTCAAGAGTCTTCAAAAATAACGAAGTCAGGATCGGTCAAATCGAGCGATCAGACATCAGACTCTCTCAACCACTAGGTTCATCGTTTAGGCTCAGCGAAGCATGAGTGTAGTTCAGTCGCGATGAACGGTCTGTGGGCAGTTGATGACGGACTGACTGTATTTTACCTCTTTCATCTAAGTACGCTGCAGAGCCGAACGTGTAGTGGCTAATTGAGCCGTACGTAGTCTGATCGATGATGATGAACGAACACAACGAGGTCTTCTGCTGCCAATTCTGTTCTTTGTTGTTCCAGTCTCTGCGAAGCGAATGGCTAAACGCCTGTGGAATTTGACACGCTGCGTAGGACAGCCGGGAAATCCGATAGAGAAATAAGCGATTAAATTGAATGTTCAGTGGCGTATCTGCGTGCATTCTGCGTCTTTATTTGACAAATATAAAAACAATCAATCACAATGAATTGGATGAAAACAGCAACATGCATCTTTTAGGGTGGCGCCAACGGAAACCTATTACTAAGGGCCGCTGCCCATCAGTCCGTCTGTCACACGGCTATATATTCTAAGCCTACCTATTAAACTCTTCTAGCAAACATAAAGTTAAAATTGAAGGGGTCCCCTTAAAAAGAACTCACTCATTTTAACGCCAAGAAGGAGGCTTGTAACGGGTCCGCCATCTAACGTTTTTTTTTTCAACTATTACTTATTTCGTGAATGGTAAAACTTATCTAATGTCTGATTTGACAGAGAATAAGTTTTATCCTTCCGCTGAACGAATATGGTTGTGTATACGCTTGAACAAATATTGCAACATTACTTTGAAAATCATGGTAGTGTTGCAAAATGTGTGCGAAAATTGCGTACGGATTTTGGATGAAGAGAAGCACCGTCAGCTCCGTATGTTCGTTATATTGTGAAAAAAGTGAAATAAACTGGCGTGATAAACCAAAGCGTGAGAAGCCGAAAACAGTACGTATACCCGAGAATATTGCTGCTATGGCAGAAAGTGTGCGTGAAGCGCCATCAACATCAATTCACCGTCGTTCTCAACAATTGAACATTTCGGAGACATCATTGAGACGAATTTTGCATAAAGACCTTGGTATGACGGCATACAAAGTCCAATTGGTTCAGGAGTTGAAGCCAACTGACCATCCAATGCGTTTTCGCTTCGCTAAGTGGGCCTGCGATCGACTTACTGCCAAAAAAATCATCTTTTCAGATGAAGCTCATTTTGATCTTGGCGGCTATGTAAACAAGCAAAATTGTCGCATTTGGGGCCCACAAAACTCGCACGCATACATCGAACAGCCGATGCACCCAAAACGAGTCACTGTTTGGTGCGGATTTTGGTCCAGAGGCATAATTGGGCCATTTTTCTTCGAAAATGAGCAAGTAGTGGCCGTTGCAGTCAATTGCGATCGTTATCGAGCCATGTTGAACGAATTTTTGTTCACAAAAATTGAAGAGGAGACTATTGGCAACATTTGGTTTCAACAGGACGGCGCTACGTGCCTCATAGCCAAAGCTACACTCGATGTTTTGCGCTCTGTTTTTGAAGATCGCATTATCAGCCGCAGAGCTGATGTCGTTTGGCCACCTCGGAGTTGCGATTTGCCACCATTGGACTTTTATTTGTGGAGTGCCCTCAAAGATAAGTGTTACGCCGACAAGCCAGAGACAATTGACGCTATAAAGGACAATACTCGTGAAGCCATTGGTGAAATACAGCTGCACACAATCGATAAAGTGCTTAAAAATTGGACCGATCGTGTAGGCTACTGCATGGCCAGCCATTTGAATGAAATTATTTTTCATTATTAACCGGAAGGATTGTATTTTCAAATAAAAAAAGAAATTTGAGAAAATATTCAGCAGTTTTTTTTTATAGCATTTTCAAAAAAGTTATTTTTGCGGACCCTTTAAAATGAATATTGTACGGTTATAAGGAACCCTTCGTGTGCGTGGTCAACTCGCATTTGCCGCTGTTATTCATCTTTCTCTATCGTTCTATACTCTGTCGTGTTTAAATCTTTTCTCACATTGATGGCACCCCAGAGTTGATTCCCTTATTTAAACACGTCATAGACATCCGCCGAATGTTACAACTCACAAGAGAGATTGAGAGAATCAATGCAAAGTCGAAAAAACAAACGCGTGAAGATTTAGTTTGAGACAATCAGGAAAAGGACTTGCTTTTTTTATTAATGTGAGCATATCCAGCCTTAAATTTTAGAAGCCTCAGTCACATTCATTGAACTCATCATATTCAAAATATCCACAAGTTTTTTATTTTAGAGCAAACCCTCAACCCTGAGTTGTGGCATCTAAGCAATTTGGCTATTAAGACGCTCACGGCAAGCATCTTGGGCCCTCGTCGTCGGCAATAAACTGACATCATCATTCGTCTGGAATATGTAGTGCGCAAAGCATAAATGATGGAGCTTCAGTACTAAGAATTCGTATCGGTAATTCTTTTCTTAATAAATTTACACCCTCTCTTAAGGGATTATCACTATCATTTTAATGCACAGAAGGACTAGGAGAACAATTTTAAGATTGCTTTGTAATTTTAAACATAGATGAACGAGGGGCGCTAGGTTATCTTTTTCGTTTACCCAAAAGGCCACTTTTGGCGCTGTCTTGGGCACTTAAGGAATCGTTAACGAAGGCTTTCACTCATGCTCAAATTTTATGCCTCTCAAATGGTCTTAAAAAAGTGGAAATAAGTAAAAAATCACTGTGAGCAAAATCCCGTGAACATGGCAGATGCTCGAGAATCTCAAAGTCAGTATCTGGGATTGCTGCTATGGCAACTACTTACATACTTGTATGCCGGTGTGTTGTCCTGATGGAACCGAACTTTTTCGGGAGTTTTCTGGTGTAACACGACAACTCGACACCATTAACAGAAAAAACTTTCCATTTATTATATTATATTTTGCTTATATAAAATTGAATTCTTTATTCTTTATTCTTTCTTGTTATGTTTTCATTATTTTTATATTATTGCAATTTCATTGTATTCATTTATTTTCGTTTTCAAACATTTGTCCATTAGTGTACAGCAAGACATTGGTCAAATCAAATCAATAATTTTATCATATGCACAAACCTTTGCTCTGTCATTTACAAAAAGCTTTTTAACATAATGTACTAAACATATGATCTGGAAAAGCTGTTGATAAAATTCACATCTGTTATTGTGCCGCGAAGGTATAAAAGGCTTGCACCGATCAGAATACGGTCGCTCTTGATCAATCGGGAGTTTGAGACGGTGACCATACAATACGGGTGATTTTCCTATTGAGGTTTCAATCTCACACTCTCTGCGCGGATAATTTTTATTTGCTTCAATTTGACCGTTCATTGCCATTTATTTTTTGCATTAATAATACCCTTTTAAAACTGATTTCTTCAACGAGTACTGCAGTTTCCGAACCGCATACTCGTGGGCAACCAGTATTAAAAGGAAGAAGCCTAGCTTGAATTTTAATTTTCTCATTTTCATTCCATTTGTTTACGCTTCAAGAGTTTCATTAATATTTTGTTAAAATAAAAGAAAAACAAACTTAAAACTGCGTTTTACTGCATTGCTCGAGTGCAAAGACGAATTGGGACGAAAATTCGGAGTGGCCCACTACCAAAACACCCAGCTCTACCGATTTGCGCCGTTACACTGGGCATTTTTCATGGATTTCGTGACGTAATTTTCTTACTTGTTCTACGTGGAAGATCGTTCATCGCCACGCTATCAGTGTTATACCTAAAAGCAGTGCTAATGACAGATTATCTATACAAACTTTTAATTTTGATGATGCTAACTAAGAACTACCCACTTGGTCAGATCACTTTCGTTGGTCAAACACTCCCCTGATAGCGCCGTTTATTTGTTCACAACGACAAATGGTGACTGGATCCGATTTGAAAAATAGATAAGAGTTCAAGATTTACTCTAGGACTGGAACCCTGCACTTCAATTTTCCTAAAATATCAGGTCTATATGCTGATCTTCAAGAAAGGCGATCCAATGCCTTGTAATCGAGGTATATTTCAGCTAAATGTCGTACATAAAATTCTATCCAACCTACTGTGTGAACGTCTGAAGTCTTTCTGTAGATCACTAATCGGCATGTACCAGTGTGACTTCTGGCCCGGAAGATCGACGATCGACCAAATATTCCTGAAAAAGACCAATGAATTTCAAGTCGAGACTGACAATGTCTTCTTTGACTTCAAAGCCGCATTTGGTATAATAGCATTCATCGGGTTGAACTCGATCCCGGGATCCCGAAAAATTAATCCAGCTTTGCAGCGTGACCCTGGAAAACACACGGTGTAATGTTTCCTTCGACTTCTACAATCTCGTACGCAGGGCAGGTGTAAACACGTGAGGAACTATCTTCAACAGATCTGTCCAGCTGCTGGGATATGCAGACGATGTCAACATCACATCGGTTACTACCAGCGCGCCGTCATAGAGGCTTTTACGGGAATTGGATTACAGGCGAAACGAGTCGGCCTTGAAGTTATCGAGGACAAAACCCATTACGTGTTGTCAACAAACAAAGAAACATCTCTGTCCACCGCAAAGCACAAAACGTCAATGTTGGCAACAGTAATTTCGAGATGGTTAAGGAGTTTACCTACCTCGAAGTCAGTATCAACTCCACGAATGACACCTTAGAGGATATTCGGCGAAGACTCATTCTAGGCACCCGCTGCTACTTCGGGCTGGCGAAACAAAAGGGTTCCAAACTCTAAACGCGGAAGACTAAATGTATGCTCTACCAAACTTCGATCCTGTCAGTTCTACTATATTCATCGAAGTGCTGGACGAAAGAAAGGAAGGCAGAGCGGATTTTGTGTACTTTCGAGAAAAAAATTCTTCGTTGAATATTTGGTCCCGTATTCGAAGAGGCTGAATGGAGGGGTAGATATAACCGCAACTCTGTGAGCTGTATCAGGATGTGCATGTAGTCCAAAAAGCAAAAATATGACGACTGCACTGATTCGGACACATCGAAAGAATGGATAATAATGCTCCAGCAAAGAGGATCTTCGCATCACAGCCTCCAAGTTCGACTTCGTGCCAAGGACTTAGCGATTGCGGATTCAGGAGCGCTTGGTCTAGATAACTGGAAGCAGCTGTGTGGAAGTGGAAGGCTGGCAGGGAGAAACATTTTCACGGGTCAACAACCCCTTTTGTAAGTAAAAAAATAAAAATTGTTATATTAAACTCGAGAAATATTTTATCTTAAAGTAAATTTATTTCGTACAGTTTAAATAGTTTTATTTAACAACAAAAAAAAAAAGAATTTAAGATTGAGTTTGCAACAAAAGAAAAAGAAAAAAAAAACTATATACAAATTATACACAAGCATACATTTTGTAAGTCGTAAAAAAAATATTTATAATTATTATATTATAATTAAACAAGGCAGTTTGTTTTTTTAAAACTAACAATGATATTCTACTAAATATATATAGTATATTTATATTTATATATGTAAATGTCGCGCGACTAAAATTCAGAAAAAGGTCAGAAGATTATCTGCCATTCGCCTACGTTCGAGAAACTTTTTCGTTTTCCTTATCATAGGACGTTTTTCAGTCTTAAGCGGTTCTATGGCAAAGGACCTCATGATGCGATACGAATTCCTTTCATGGTCTACCCCAAACTCTCTTGTCTTTAAAGTATTTAGATATTTCTAAGGTTTCCTTAAACTAACAACAGCAGCAATCAACAATCGTTTCGTTCAATCATTCTGAAAAGAAATTAGTTATTTTTTGAAATCTCTCTTAATGCTTTCATTTGTCTTACCAACTCCACTGACTAAACTGCGTGCATCCCATAAGGACATTTGCGATTGTGATATTCTGTTATGTTGCGGATGTAATTTGAAGGGATAGTAGGACGCTGGAGGATACTGGTGGAACGCTGCGATTGGCATTGGATGCGACGGCAAATGTTGAGCGGAAATTTTTCGGGTTACCTTGGGATCCTTCTTTTTGTTGGATGACTTGGAGGACTTGGTCAGATCACTTTCGTTGGTCAAACAGTCCCCTGATAGCGCCGTTTATTTGTTCACAACGACAAATGGTGACTGGATCCGATTTGAAAAATAGATAAGAGTTCAAGATTTACTCTAGGACTGGAACCCTGCACTTCAATTTTCCTAAAATATCAGGTCTATATGCTGATCTTCAAGAAAGGCGATCCAATGCCTTGTAATCGAGGTATATTTCAGCTAAATGTCGTACATAAAATTCTATCCAACCTACTGTGTGAACGTCTGAAGTCTTTCTGTAGATCACTAATCGGCATGTACCAGTGTGACTTCTGGCCCGGAAGATCGACGATCGACCAAATATTCCTGAAAAAGACCAATGAATTTCAAGTCGAGACTGACAATGTCTTCTTTGACTTCAAAGCCGCATTTGGTATAATAGCATTCATCGGGTTGAACTCGATCCCGGGATCCCGAAAAATTAATCCAGCTTTGCAGCGTGACCCTGGAAAACACACGGTGTAATGTTTCCTTCGACTTCTACAATCTCGTACGCAGGGCAGGTGTAAACACGTGAGGAACTATCTTCAACAGATCTGTCCAGCTGCTGGGATATGCAGACGATGTCAACATCACATCGGTTACTACCAGCGCGCCGTCATAGAGGCTTTTACGGGAATTGGATTACAGGCGAAACGAGTCGGCCTTGAAGTTATCGAGGACAAAACCCATTACGTGTTGTCAACAAACAAAGAAACATCTCTGTCCACCGCAAAGCACAAAACGTCACTGTTGGCAACAGTAATTTCGAGATGGTTAAGGAGTTTACCTACCTCGAAGTCAGTATCAACTCCACGAATGACACCTTAGAGGATATTCGGCGAAGACTCATTCTAGGCACCCGCTGCTACTTCGGGCTGGCGAAACAAAAGGGTTCCAAACTCTAAACGCGGAAGACTAAATGTATGCTCTACCAAACTTCGATCCTGTCAGTTCTACTATATTCATCGAAGTGCTGGACGAAAGAAAGGAAGGCAGAGCGGATTTTGTGTACTTTCGAGAAAAAAATTCTTCGTTGAATATTTGGTCCCGTATTCGAAGAGGCTGAATGGAGGGGTAGATATAACCGCAACTCTGTGAGCTGTATCAAGATGTGCATGTAGTCCAAAAAGCAAAAATATGACGACTGCACTGATTCGGACACATCGAAAGAATGGATAATAATGCTCCAGCAAAGAGGATCTTCGCATCACAGCCTCCAAGTTCGACTTCGTGCCAAGGACTTAGCGATTGCGGATTCAGGAGCGCTTGGTCTAGATAACTGGAAGCAGCTGTGTGGAAGTGGAAGGCTGGCAGGGAGAAACATTTTCACGGGTCAACAACCCCTTTTGTAAGTAAAAAAATAAAAATTGTTATATTAAACTCGAGAAATATTTTATCTTAAAGTAAATTTATTTCGTACAGTTTAAATAGTTTTATTTAACAACAAAAAAAAAAGAATTTAAGATTGAGTTTGCAACAAAAGAAAAAGAAAAAAAAACTATATACAAATTATACACAAGCATACATTTTGTAAGTCGTAAAAAAAATATTTATAATTATTATATTATAATTAAACAAGGCAGTTTGTTTTTTTAAAACTAACAATGATATTCTACTAAATATATATAGTATATTTATATTTATATATGTAAATGTCGCGCGACTAAAATTCAGAAAAAGGTCAGAAGATTATCTGCCATTCGCCTACGTTCGAGAAACTTTTTCGTTTTCCTTATCATAGGACGTTTTTCAGTCTTAAGCGGTTCTATGGCAAAGGACCTCATGATGCGATACGAATTCCTTTCATGGTCTACCCCAAACTCTCTTGTCTTTAAAGTATTTAGATATTTCTAAGGTTTCCTTAAACTAACAACAGCAGCAATCAACAATCGTTTCGTTCAATCATTCTGAAAAGAAATTAGTTATTTTTTGAAATCTCTCTTAATGCTTTCATTTGTCTTACCAACTCCACTGACTAAACTGCGTGCATCCCATAAGGACATTTGCGATTGTGATATTCTGTTATGTTGCGGATGTAATTTGAAGGGATAGTAGGACGCTGGAGGATACTGGTGGAACGCTGCGATTGGCATTGGATGCGACGGCAAATGTTGAGCGGAAATTTTTCGGGTTACCTTGGGATCCTTCTTTTTGTTGGATGACTTGGAGGACTTGATAAAGTTTGGAATGCGCGCCAAAAGGCCGCAGTAGTAGGGATCATCTTGCTTCTTGCGTTGCGCTAATTTTCCCTTCGGATTAGACAATCCAATTGGGGATATAGTTTGATTATAGATTTCATAGTCAGGCTATAAGAAAAAATGGTCAAAATTAAGGACTCTCAACTTTTGGGAAGGATGCGTTGAGTTTACCTTGGGAACATATGGGTTGTCGTCATAGGAAACAAATTCATTACGTTTTCCCTTTAAGCTTGTTTCTTCGGCTAGAATCAGCTCAGCTTGACTCTCTATCGTTGAATAGGGATCCTCGCTTCCCGATGTGGTTGGTGAAGTTCTATTACCATTGTCAAGGTTCTTTCCCATTGTTGACAATCGACTCTTTAGCATATCGATGGCAACTATATTAATGACCAGAATCCATAGTGGACTGTGAATAAGATTATTGCTAGATTTGACTACAGAAATCGCTGACAAGCATTGTCGCTCTAGGCGGCTACATTCGGGTGCAGATCTGGAGAACTCTCGACTGATGTTCATCGTGAACTTGCGCATATCAAAAAGCTGAAGAACGGTCGAGTATTAAGTGGCTTCCCTTAGAATTAAAAGTTTCACACTTACCTTAGCAGAGGTTCCAATGTTAATTGCTTGATTTGGCAATTGTAGAATATCCGCTCCAATGACTGTTTCCTCGTTCGATAACTTTGAGGTGCTGTGAACGTAAACGTTGGATTTGCCATAGCGCTTGATAAGGATGTTTCCCGTTTCATCCATTTTCAATTTGAAACCATCTCCAATGGCTTTTTTGACTTCTTTTGTTTGTGTGTCTCGCATTGGATTCTGGAAACCATTCAAGCCGATTCTGCTAACAGAGGCTATAAGTTAAGGCACAAATTGCTGAATGTTTGGATATGCTTACCTAACTCCATCGAAGCCATGCTTGGATCCATTGATTGAAATGACAGATGAGCGAGCGTACGCTTTGGCTACTCTTCGATTTTTTTCAAAAACGATTACCTTGGCCCAGATCTCATCGTCTATTTGTTCCCACTTTGAGAGGACTTCATCTATATGATCCTGAAAAAACAGTTAACTTGTTAAATGGGCAGAATATCTCGAGGTTTAATAAGCACTTAATTGAATGTTGCTTGGCAAATTTGACGAGAACTCAAACAACCGAGCTTTATTTTGGAGAAAAAAATGCTATCCGCTGATCTTAATGATTGTAATCCTGCACGGTATCAGAAAGTAGATCTAAGCTGGCTCTAGACTTAAAGTCTTGTAAACATGTATTTGGAAGTCCATGAGTATTGAAATCTTGCAGTCGTTCTAACTTATAAATATGTTGCCTCGAGTGAAGCAGTTTCGTATTGTGTTTTGTTGTAGCAGATTACGTTTTATTTCCTCTTTGTCTGTTCAGCCTTTGTTTGTTCAACTAAGATGTAAGGCACCTGATCATCAAAGTTTCTTATCATTTAAAGGCTTGCAGCTTACAGCTATGCCCATTCAATATAAATTACTTCAACGCTTTCTGCAAAAATGATTGCATTTCATTGATAAACAGAAAAGCAATGGACGTAGCATGGAACCCTGAGGAGCACTTCTTAGTTTGGAAATTAAATTCGCGATTGTGTCTCCACGGCCTTAACTTGGAAATGTGTAAATCTGCCACTGCTCAAAAGGTCTCAAGCGAAGTCTGAGGAAAACTTTGGAAGACATTTCTTACCAGCTTAAACAAATCTTTGGGTCTTCTTCAAAAGTAGTAGTTTGAGCCTATTTCTTTAGATTAAGATTATATATTTTTCGAGAGGTGTAGCAGACGTGAAACTGAGTTTTTACCGAGCTTTAAATCACAAGACCCAAGGCAACAACTTTGCATAACAAAACTGATTTCTTGGTCAATAAGACTGATTAAAAGCAATTAAACCCGTTTATGTATTACGCATTTGAGAGACTTTGCTATTAATTTGTCTAACTATACGTTGAGTTGTATCATTAAAAACATCCAAGTACGCATTGTAAGTGAATAATCGATTAAATCAATAAAATTTACAAACAAAAAAAAACTCAATAAAATGTTTTGTCTAGGTATAGGGTGTTTATTTTCACAGAGTTCTTTAAACTTTAAACTTTGCTGTAAGTTTTGATAGTTTATTTATTTTTATGTTGAATATTGCTTTACATACGATTGTGAACAGACATCGCTTTATTCAGAACTTATTTTGGATATTTGGTCCTTTAAAAAATTTAAAATACATAATGGCGTATCAAAGCCAATAATGCATTAACATCATGATGTCAAAATTGCACCAGAACATCAGAAAGGAACCGCAGATCATCCGTCAGGTTTTGGAAGGATAGTCTCCTTTATCAGCCCTATGCATCCCATCTACAAAAGATCCTTAGTCTTGCAACAAGACTACAATAACTAACAAGGCAGACTTCTGCTTAGTTCCACTTACCAGATTCTATACAGTGTGTTGGTTTAACGTCTGAAGCCATTTTGCAATTCACAAATCGGCAATAGTAAAAATTTTTCCACTACCATACATCAAATCCTGGAAAAAGCTAAGGACTTTCAAGCTGATGCCTTCCATCATCACAATCGAGAGTTATTATATAATATTGAGGTAGTTTAGGAGTTAATTTATCTCAAAATAAATATCAACTCAATATCGATCTGATGAAGGCTTATCCTACGCAATCAGTGCAATTAACTAGGTTCAAAGCTCGTAACTCAAATGACCAAATTCATTCAGCGTTTGGTATACGAGTATGTTTCTGTTAGCGAGTAAAGAATACAATGTATAACTACAATCTAGAATGATTCGGATCTAGTCGGAATAGGTAAATATGCTTCAGCTGCGTGTATCTGTCAATCCCAGCTACGAGGTTCACAAGAAAAGGTCAAACAATCAGGAAGCTTGGTCTTATCATCTGGAGGCAGCATGTCTCATACCATGAAGAATATAAGGCATACTTAGCTCATTCTCACATTCTCTAAAGATCAATGTCCTGTCAATCAATGATCAAGGGAGAAAGAAGAAGGTACCAGTACACATTGATTTTATATTGCTATAGGTTGTAGTGCAAAGGAAATATAGAACAAGGTAACGCATTCCACATGCGCATTGCTCACCTTATAAAATAATTTCTAAATTTTTTAATGTTGATATAAAATACTGTGAATTATGTGAATGAAAATAAAAAATATTCAAGTTTCAAACCACTACACGATCTTTCTACTCTTCCCCTTATCCTTCTGCTTGCTCTTTCCAAAAATGCATTTGAAGGGTAATCATAAACCCTTGAGAACAAGCAAATCTAAAAAAAAACAAAAGACGCCACAAGTCGTCGGTCTTCTTCGATGAAGAAAAAATGCTGTAAACGAGAACACCTTTTTGATTGTCATTTCTAGTCATTGCATTTAAAAATAATTGCTTGGGAAAACGGCATTTTTGAATTGAAATTTATTGCTAAACGTCACGTCGTTGTCTTCATTAAATATTTAATAAACTCCAGAATCAAAGTGAATGTGAACACATCTTTAAGCAATGATATCACTTAGAACCAATTCGGTCAATCGACGAGACGTGAGAACCGTTTTGATGAGTGTACGGGTATCGTGGGTTTTTCCCCAAACAGCTTTAGGACGAAAATAAACAAGTGTCATTATAAATGTTTATTTTTAGTATTTCGAATTCCAAGCTACTTATGATTTATGTGTATATTTGGCGCTTAACAGTTGGAGCGCTAGACCACATTGAGTTCTCTCTTTAGAGTGACATCATGTATGGTCAAGAAAGTTGATTGCATGCGCTTTGCAAAAAATACAAATAAACATTTAAATATCGCTTCTAAAATATTAATAGTATAGTTTTTTGAGCGAAATTCAAGATGTAGCGACTCAAAAGTATAAGTTTCAAGCTAATAACAAGAAGAATGGAAAGATGGTGCAGGGGTTTGAAACTCAGATGAAATTTGATTTCACACTCTCCGTGGTTGGTGTCCAATTTGGAAGGGAAAACATATTTGCATTCGCTGAATTCGCAGAATTGTATTCGACATAAGTTGGCATACTTGAAGGTTATGTTTTGGAAAGTAGGTTCATCAACTTCGTGTCAGTGTTATGCCAAATATATTATATATTTTTGGAATAAAAGGCGTCATCTGCTGTGAATTTTGTCGTGCATTGAAGGTATCAAATTTATTGAAATAATTTATTCGTTTTGAAATGTCTGCCTTCTGCTTAAGCTTCACAAGAGTTTGAAACTTCAAGTTTCGAAATGATTTGGAATTCTCTTATAATACTGATTAAAGCCATTTTGGTTACCCTGTCAAAGTGGACAAAAACAAATCATCACTTCATTTAAGGTGATCGTTAAGTCATGATATTCAATGACAAGTGGATACTGCGAAGATTGTAAGCTCCACTGTTCTTTGAATACTTGAGCCTCATTATAGCCCAACGAAAGGTACATCACTGAGACGGAATCTAACTGCAATTAACATTTGCAGGTACATACATAAGTACTTACGCGGCTCTTTTGGAACTGATCAGTTGAAATATAAAACACTTACGTTTGGTCAAAGCGACGTGATGCAATGACAGCAAGTCACAGATAAGGATGATTTTACTTTCGATGACACTTTAAAGTCCAACTGGCATAGTCAGCGACTCGATCGAATGTGCTGCCATTCTACAGTTTTTTCCTAGACTTGTGATCAGAGGAAAACTAAGGATAGAAGCATTAAACTTTTGGGAGCCAAAATCTGATATCAATTGGAAGTTAGCTATCGACAAATTATGCGAGACAACGAATCGTTTTAAACGATCGAAATCAACACGTTCAATGGAAAAATTAACTTCTGATTCCAAACTCGATTCAAATCTCGAAAAGCGTGACGATCTCGAAATCAATCTCAAACAAAAACTTCTCGGAAGATATTCGAAACTGGAGTTTTTTAACGAACTGTTTGCATACAAGCAAGTCCTTAAGCCAACAAAACAACTTTTAAGTAAATAAAATAATTCCAAATAAAATACCGCGAATTAAGCGAATGCAAATAAGTCGAAGTCAAGTGTCCCGTCTCCATTCGGACACCACCACACATAATTTTGTCGTTATTCTATTTTAGTTATCCCTCAACTTATTCTTTTCAAAAGAACATTATAAGGGTTGTCATATATCGACTCCTTCGGAGCGAGCAAAGCTAATAATTCAAAAACAACCCAGCGTTGTAGGCAGGAATCGCATGTTTTCCATGGAAGGCTCCGTGCCAAACGCCACGAAGTAGAGAAGATTAAGCTCCTTGTGAAGTAAACTTAGCCATGGGAGGTCTTACACTACCCTTTTTTGGTTTCGAAACACTTGTCATCAGCGGTTGTATGAAAGCTTAAGTTATTCCTTCGGCTTATAGACTTTTTTTTTTGGCAAAGTTTCATGCCTCAGATAAATAACATCTCTAACAATGGTATGCACTCGTTAAACAGGTTCAAATCTCTTGCTTACTTACTTTCAATCAATCTCAAATCCACTTGACTGTGCTTCGCTAAGCCAGTCGCCAATGCGATTGTAATGAGCGATTGTGCGATACGTAAACATTTCATTCACATTAAAATACCGAAACTGTCGAACCGTAGCAGGTGCTGAATTTCCGGACAAAAATAAGGAAATCACACTTTTGTGTTTAAGCCCCATGGCCAATGTATCTATTTTGGTTTTATCTCCAACTTGGAATGGAGTACTTCCGATTGTCTATAAACAACACAAAAGAAAAAAAAACTGTGGTCTGAATAAGCATGTGCAGAATGCATGTCAATTGTCTTTTAGGATGCAAGGTCGTGCCTAAGATGGAATTTATAGTTGACAGATTTGTATAAACAGGAAGTTCTTCCAACACCCACTGAAGTTGACATGGGTTCTTAAAGTTAAACTTACGCTAAGTAAGATTTTGCATGCTGTTTTTGACACTTTGTTATTAAAATGACAATCAAGGTTTATAGTTGCCAAAAAACAGGTGACATTTTTAATTTTGCTAACATTTTTGAACTTTAGATACAATTGTGAGGACTTTTAAGCTTGCACAGTTTGATCGTATCGTTTCGCATAGAGTCTAGCTCGTATTCGTATATTCGTATATCTCTGGCTTTATCGCGACGAACTCAGGAATTATGCCTGATCATGATGACGGCATTTGATCTAAGAAGATCCATTTAACATAGGAACTCAAGCCAAAAGACCACGCCCAAAGCTTGATGGGAATGAATAAACAATGAGGCTCATACCGAAAGAAAGAAAAAAAAAATTCCTAGCTTCACCATTTGTTTTTGCGCTTAGTTTTATGCACAAATGATGGGGGTTGGATTTGAATTGTCTGCCGAATTTGAACGTTTACAACAGCTTGAAAAAGGCAGTTGTACTTTTTGGAGGATTGTCAATTGTTTATTAAAGGTTGGCATCAAGGAAATGTTTCTGCCCGGAACCTTACGCTCAGTTAAAAAATCTCTCCCAACACAATGAGTGTCTGAATCGGTTTTAAGGGCTGACAATGTCATTGGGCCATATATATATTTTTTTTTTTGGATGTAATGATGAGGCGACTGTTGGATTGTTTGAGCGATGGAGACTGATTATTTTTGCCTGAAATCTATATTATAATCAATTATCTATTCGCTTAAAGAAATATCACAGCTTTTATTCGCAAAATAAAGCCGCAATGAACGTGGTTTCAATTGGCGCACCAGTTGAGTCTGATGCCGTTGTAGGCCAATATCAATTTGTGGCGATGGTTTCCACAGGACGAGTATGAGTTCGTGTTGGATGCATTTTATCCATAAAGAAACGCAGACATCTATCTATCTAGTATTCCGGATTATCTGCGATTAAGAGCACCGCGCAAAGTGCGAAGTATGCAAAAGAAATTCCAACAATTCTAAACGCCTTCATTTAGTAGTCTGCAAAAGTGTACTGAACACAAATGTCATAGATATTTGCCCAGTCCGACAGTTGATTCGATGGTCATATATCATGATCTCAAATGATTCATAAGTTTCGTTCGTTCAGTCATTAGCTCGTGAAGAATACGAGAACTTAATAAAGTACTCATTACTGATTGAAGTTCTTAAAGGGAAATTCAACGTACAGCGATTTCAAATTAAAAGTTTCAAGTTAAATAACCCGCCATTTCATCATCTGTCAAAATGTCAACCAAGTCACAAGTAGAAAGTATAGCGGCTCCTTGCACTTTTTCATAACAAGGATACGAGAACTTAAAAAAGTACTCATCGCTTTTTTTTTAGAGGTTTGGTTTTAAAACCATGATTTGGTTCGACAAACGTATCGTGCTACAGTGGATAATACGCATTCCCAAAGACGACAAACAGTGCGAACAGAAGAACCGAATGAGTTGATCCGCCATCGTGCACAGCAATTGGAGCTATGCCCGTCCACTTTGTGGAAGATTTTGCGGAATGATTTTTGTAGAATCGGAAAAAAGCAAAATCGCCGAATTTGCAATGGTTTTGTATGCTGGAATCAAGACAACATTCGCCGTGTTATTGCGGATATACGGCCCCGGTTGCTCGATAAAATTGTACTTCATGATTGCACTTCATTCGAGCTTGCCAGTGCAAGCATATGCCCGAAATAATTTTTAAACTGTGAGCATAAAATAATCTATTAAACCAAGCTTATATCATAGACATTAACAAAAGCTTCAAGTGTTTTATTTCATATTGGATTAATATACCTGTAAAAAAAACATTTACTTTGCCAATGCCTTCAATTTATATTAATGTCCACCCTGTAATGCATGAGAAATCACACTCTACGCGACAAGTATTTCAACTACTCGTGCAATCTCAAAACACCAAGCTTCTATTAAAATTTTCCACCAAATAGGCTAGCACTTTGCTATAATAACTAGCTTTCTTCAACTCTGTGCTTATTCATAAATCAATCATTAATGGCAAAACGAGCTTCATAGTCACGTGCACTGTTGTTCTTTTAATCAATTGTAATGTATTCCGTTTAAAAAGCCAACTCAACCGCTTAATGGATTAGAGAATGTAACAAAGGGGGGGGGGGGGGGGGGGGCTTAAACATATTGCATGCACAGAATAGTAGTTGACCGGTGTATCAACTTTACTAATTGATACATGCAACTTATCACGAAAGATACATTTCATGAATTACATAAATAAATAAATAAATATTCATTGATGTGAGGCCCATTAGACTTGTTATTTTATTACCAAGCTTTTCACTCAACATGTTTTGTGTTTCTTAGCCAATGAAAGTTTCGTTATGTGTAAATGTTACACATTAGATGTTCACAAAATGTTTGGAAAATCGTTAATTGTACACACACATAATCGAACATGAAACAAATAAAGTATAGTAAAATTTGAGTCCAAAACCGTCCCCACATTTGTGTCTGCTGACGTTGGCCCAGTTTATAATAAGTACTCGCACAAAATCATACGTAAGATGTCGCTTGGTAGATTCATCATTGTTGCAGTCCTGTCATATGCATCTCCACAGTCTCTTGGAAGCGCTGCCTGTGGGAATTCAATTAAACCCCTCACGCACTAATGATTCGTTGTCTTTGATCCTTGATTTTCAATGCTGGAAAAGCGGAGACCAGCATCCCAAATTTTCTCCTTGAAACTTACGATATCTCTTCTTTTTATAAAGGAGAGAAGGATTACGACAATGGTGGAAAAATTGAGTAGAGGTTTGAATCTCGGATGTATTTTGGTTTCAATTGTTCCATGTTGTTATTTGCATTGGCTTAGTTCACAGTATTTAATTCGAAGCAGGATGATGTAAAAGAAAGTTTTAGAAGATTGTTTTATCACCCTGCTATCAGTGTTATGTTTTTATAACTTATGCAATGAAAGATAATTTTAACGACGTGAAGTTTGACAGCGTGACAAGCCGACGTTGAAATCGTACTTGTGGACTTAATACTTAAATCGGTGAAGTAGTAAATAGTAAATGTTTTCGGAAAGAACAATATCCTCAAAACGTTTTAACGGTGAAAGATTCGTAGAAGAATCTGGATATCCGCAGACGGTGGCAGGTGTTGATTCACGTATAACATTCGTATGGACATACGAGGCTATCAAATGCTAGAAGCCTCTGCGAGACAGACAACATTCTAATTTCAAAGCCTTACCACATCAAAGAGAGAGATTGTCAAATGATCCCTCGACTGCTCGAAACGTGTAGTGTGAAGAGTTCGCATGGTATTATGAAGAGTTCGTGTAGAAGAAGCACATTAGAAAAGACTGTAAACAAAAACCAGAGTAGTACAGCAATAGCATAGAGCTAAAGAGGGAAAGAAGGGTAATAATCACTGCTAAAAAGAGCCTTTACAGTCTTCCAGCTTAAGGCCTTCAAGCCATGGCAGTTGCAGGATTCACTATGGCATGGAAACTCTTAAATACAACTGACCATGAAGGATTGAAAACCGCTATATCTCAGGATCAGATCCACCAACTTGAAGTGACATGAAACCTTCACCAAATGCTAGGACAATTATGAATAAAATCTCGCCTGAGATGAATCCTTCAGAAGATAGAACCAGTCGACGACACAACTGGCCAACTTCTTAACTGCACCCAAATTGTTTGTCTGTAAACGAGGCATTCAGTACAACGGCTTTGTTTGTCAGGGAGCCGGTATCATGCTTTAGTACGAGCTCTTACGTACCTTACACAGAGCCGATGTTGTGTACTTCTATGTTTCTTACAAAAGATTCATCAAACTTTACTTTTATAAACGGACTTTTGTACCACATCGGAGGTTATTGAAATAGGACAGTTTAACACTGAGCTTGTTTGGTTTAAAGTTTCATCAGTTCTCCCAATAACGAAGTCGGTTTGTACTATTCCATGTGTATCTTGTGGCCCCTTCTGTTATTGTGTGCTTGTCGCTTTGCTCTGTCTGTACAACCATGTTGCTCTTCGCGAGTGCTAGACGAATCTTTCAATAAACTTAATATACTTTCGCTTTTAAATGCCTTTACTTCTCGAAAAATGAAATGATAAGTTCCTCTAAGATGTGTTGAAACTTTTTACTTTATAAAAATACCATACGTATGGTTTCAGTAAAATGGTATCAGTAAAATGGTATCAGTCACGTACCAATTTTCATTTTTAGAACTTCGTGGGGCAAAGTTAGCACCTGTTTTTATTTACAAAAAATCGCCGACTTATGTACATCGAACATTTATTTTTAATACATTATTATTAATCTAATCTATCTGATAAATGAATGAATTTCATAATACTAAAACAGGATTTGTTAGCGCCATCCTGTCCCTTGAAATTGAAAAGTAGTCAAAATCAATTCATTCCCGAGATAAGCCAGAGTTTGACCAGCATCAAGAACATTAATAAGTCGCCGACATGATTTAAGTCCCTAACCATCATTAAACGGACTAATTGAACAAAGTTTAAGCCCTAAAGACAACTTTTACGCTTCTAAATCGCATAAATTGCTGTCATCAGTTGCCATGTCCGGCATCACTTGCTTATCTCAATTATTTCTCTCCCTCAACACTTTGCTACTCAAACACTTACCTTGCACAATTTATCCTTGTCGTACCACATATCCTCCTCCTCCTCCGGTCCTATCGCATCCAGATTATCCAAAGACCGCGATATAATTTTCCTTCGCGAAATCATCTTGCCACCTCGTCTTGCTTTTCTGATGATTCACAATGCACCAATCCACCACACGCGAAGCAATCCAAGCTAGCCTGTCTGCAGTCTGAAAATAAAAGATACAAATAATAAAATTAGATCCCTCAGTTATGGGCGCAATTAGACATGAAATTCGATTCAAATCAAAGGTAAAGCATATACAGGGTGATGCATAACTTTTATTTCTTTTTTTAATATTTTTCTTTGAATGGTTTAAAAACAAGAAAACTTGGGAAATTTTTGATGTGGGCACTCAGCAAGCATTGGATTTGATTAAATATATTTTGAGATGCAGCATTTAAATATTTTGGCGTCAATGTTATAACGTAATTTATTTATTTATGCATTTACACTGGTACAACTGTGGTCACCCAAATTTGTGAACATTCTTGAGCAGTCTCAAGTGAACATAATTTTAAGTGGATAGTATTTTATTTTCAGCCGCAAAGTTTGAGCAATTTGATGTTTCAACTTTGACGAATTAGCAAATCTATTTCCAGAAAGGACAAAATATTTTTAAGACTTTCAAAACATATAAGGCATTTAAAAACATGTTAAGAATTTAAAAACATGTACAGCATTTCAAAAAATATAAAGCATTTATCGATGCTGTTCTATCAGCCAGCTTTAGTTTTAATAATATCCACGCCTTCAAGTGAAAGCACATAACGCGGGCAGAAGAGATCAGAGAAGAAACAGATATATGAACTGATGCAGATTGGTTTTACATTTCTTCAAACCAATATTATGATGGAAGTACCAAGTGTGGCAGAATAGTCTGTTAAGTTGTACAAGTGATAAATGTATCCCTATACTTGTACGACTGAAATTGGGCCACAGAGTGAACTGATGAGCTTTATCGCTGGATTTTGAGCGCTTTCAAGTAGGTCGAAACACATGAGTTATACTTCAGTTTGGAACGAATGTAAGCTTGATGTATGGCAGCTATATCAGACGAGGTAAACCGCTTTAGGAAATCTAGACAATCCGGACCGTTATTGGCGGTATCGGTTATTGCATATTTTGATTTGTATACATTGTGTTTTGGAGGCATTAAAATTCACTCAGTGCTTGTCTTACATAAAGCCGTTCCATTTCCACGACCGACGATCCGCGAATCCAGGAACGTATTTGGCAGAAGAGAGATCATTTATGAAAATTAAAAAGAGAGCCTTAGGCGAAACGGAACCCTGTATCAAATCAGCATTAACATATATGGTGGAGCGAGCATTTAGATTCTAAACTTGGATTGAACGGCCCGATGCACTTATTTCCTTTAAAAGATCAGACTCTTATTAAATGACTCTATCAAATGCTCTTGAAAAGAAGCATCAATTTTACTTCCACCTCAAAGATTCAAAGATTGATTCCATTTTTCAGTGAGTTATGCCATCAGATCACTATTTAACCTTTAGTTTCGAAGACCGTTCCACCGATCATGAAGAAGTTTTCGAAATACCATTTTTCATAAGCTGACCTTAGTAAAAGTGAAGTTAATACAATGATGTTAATGAAGAATGATTACCATTCGAACCATCGGACATGTGAATGCCGAGATTTTTCATAGTCTCGAGTACAGGAGGAGGCCACTTTGTCCACAGAGCTGACACGAGGAATGTCGTTGTAAAGAAGATTAAGATAGAAGATTGCTTTGATTTTACTCACATAAATGAATTCACTTGATGTTTGCTGAAGTCGGTAGTGAATTCACAGCAAATCAACTAAAGTCACTGAATTCAAAAGAATTTCATTGCAGGCACTTAATACAAATAAAAGGTACAATAATACGAAACGAAGTAACGAAGTGATCTTAGTTACGATCTTTCTATCTCCCTAGTTATGCTTATTGTAAATCCGGTATGCCGGCGAATCTAATAAACGGAGAAGCAGGGATGCAGTACACTGTGAAGATTGTTATCCCTCTTGTCCCAATCACGACTTCGCCGATAAAATAATGAAAAAGATACTAATTTTGAAACCACACAAAATTTAAGTAAATACACTAACTTTAAATGAATTCAGACAACTCAAGTTGAATTCACTGAGTTTCAGCGACTAATGACTTCAAGGAAAAACATGAATTCACTGCTGACTTCAATTTCACTTAAATGAATTTATTTGATTGCCGAAAATGATTTCAATTCTATGATTCCTAAAAGTTTAATGAACCAGTCATAAGCTTTAAATCAACTGTGATGGAATTCTTTTGATTTCGCATTCTTTTTTTGATTCAAGTTTGAATTCTGACTTAAAATCCCGTGAATGCATTTTTAACAACTCTGATTGTCATCCTAAACAAACTAACTGAACGTTATTTCATCAATAAGTCTCTTTATGCGCTACCCTGTAAAAGCGAGGCTTGGCATAACCGTCCCCATATTCTCTATGGATACTCGAACTGAATTCTTGAAGACACCTGACATGGGCAGTAGTACAACTCACAATATCATTCAAAATCCGATAAAGATACCTTACCATCCGACAGATTGGATTTCATTTAAGCTCTGGCTACCAAGTATCTTTGTATCTATTCCCTCAAATGTCACACCGCACACTCATTCACTTGACGCAATTAGCTTCATCCATATTATCACTGTTGCCTGGTCTAACTACATTGACTACCATTACGGTGGTCTTGGGGTGTAATAATGATAATAATAATAAAAAAAACAGAATGTCAGCTTTGAATAGTTATAATTTCTTGACTTGAAGGTCGTCTTGTTTACTGGCCGTGTTACCTCAGACTTTATACCAAACAAATCCAACTGTGTATATGCAACAGCAATAAAAAAAAAAAAAACGTATCTCGGAGGCAGAAAAAAGAGCTAATTAATAAATGAATTGCCAGCTTTAATAATGGCATTCCGTTTGGGCTGTCTTTTTTCAACAATTTGAGGATCTAGATCCGTGACGGAATGCCTACTGACGCCACCAGTGTGTGGGTTGACTGGTTTTCTGTAGGAAGTCGTAGCTACTGAACTTGAACTGTCTGATTTTGGAGCAAAACGTTAAAGCTTCAAAGTTAAGGAAATTCAGAAAAACTTTAGACGTTGTTTTGGGCATTTTTGACACTTCCAGTTGATGGTCAGTCAGGTGATTCAATTAGACGTGTGCGAATGGAGAAAGCTTGTCTAGCTTGGATTGGATAACAGGTTAAATTTATGTAGAGCTTGTGATGAATGTAGATTGGAATGGGTTTTAGTTTGATTGATTGGCGAGTTTATTTGGTCTACAAACAAAGAAAACACAAGGCGTTGGCTTGCATTTAAAAACGAGCTAAGAAACTCGGATTTAGTGTGGCGTCTGCATTGCATACTAAGGAGGAAGAATATATGATGCGAAAATAAAATTATATAAGCGGGCGGAGAAACTTGACAGGCCCGAGAAGCGCAATGACATTTGAAGAGGATACTTATGCGGAGTTAGAGATGGTTTTGCTTAGTTGTTTGAACGTAGGTACTTCCATGGAAAATGGAAAAGAAAGTCGACTTTTGATATGTGAAATTATGGATAAACATTTGTTTAACATGCAGCTGTTGAGTTTATTTTCTTAGAGGAAGAGGGTGTGTCTGTTGCTGGAAGCCGAATGCAACGATAACAACGACGTGACAAGTTAGTTAGTTTAATGACGCTCATTTGTGAGGCATGATTTTACTTGTAATTTGAAGACCCTCAAGAGAACATCAGAGTGCAAGAGTTATACTGGGTCTATCAATGAAAAATGCGGACAAAAATGTTCCAGATTGTTTTATTTTTGAGTTAATTCCATTTAAGTGATACATAAACTAAGGGGAAACTTTTATGCCAATAAAAGCTCAAGTCATCTACGGTCATTACGGGAGAATAAAAAAAGAAGACAAAAAACCTTCAGGTACCTGTCTAGTGAATTTCTAGATAGCCTAACCGGCGGCCCGGAGTTGCTGAGCGCTTCAACAAACAGGCTCCTCCAGCCACTTGTGTGCGCCATTTGAGTCGCGGTCTTCCTGTACTGTACCGTGCCTCGGTGGTGAACTCGAAGACCTTCTGAGCCGGCGCATTGGTGTCCATTTGCTCTACATGGCCAAGCCATCTTCGCCGTTGGACTTTCATCCTTTTGCTAGGGCGATGTTACTGTACTGTGTTACAGTTCGTTGTTGGATTTTTTCATCTACTCACCATTCATGCAGACGGGATTCTCTCATCTGTTTTTGAAAGTGTCCATGCTTCTGCACCAAAAAGCCGAGATAATAGAGGTCTTATAAAGTGAAACCTGAGTTTTTCGAGAGCGGGTTTCACTAATCAATTGCTTTCTAGACTGGGCAAACAAAGTTTCTAACTGGTTCCGGGCAACCAGCTCAAAAATCTAGGTCTGTTATTTCCAAAATAAAATTTGGAAGCATGACTACATCCTTTTCTCAGAAGAGGAACACTCCGAAACCACCTGACAACACCTTTTAAGAAATCGAAAGTTGCGCAACACTCGTGCTTTAGAATAAGCAACCTTGTCGAAACAATACAATTTTCTCAGCTCCTAATAAGTGTAGGAATGTGCAGTATTTGAATTTTCGAATGAACTTGCAGCCAGCTTTATCCATTGCTCCCAATTAGATGCCGCCAAAGAACAAATGACTGGCGAATGGCGCCTTTGAAAGCTTTGTACCGGAGTACATGCCACAAAGCGTTTGTCTTAGTAATTATAATCGAACATGTAGCTTTAATTGCACACACCTGTTTCAATTAATTGCCAACCAGTCGCCTCAAAGGTTACCACCACTCTTTAACTCGGGTTGGATATTAAAAAATCAATTTTTTAACTCGTAATGAGTTGGTAAGGGATTCGGCGATTTTCGATATTTTTCTTTAAGTGCCCAGTTTCTCACGAGAGGAAATGGAATGTGAGAAGAAACAAAAAACCATTCCCATTCGCTCGATTGGAGGAGTTTTCCATGGAATCGATTACGTATTCCATGGGCCAACGGATTGGCCAATTCATTCATAGGTTTCTCACAGTTCCATTAGCCAGCGATCGGTTTGAATGAAGGCTGCGTCCGTTCGGAGTTCTAGTGACAAGTCTTCGTTCGAAATTCACTGCACGTTCAGGATTCGTTGAATAATTTTGCACAGTAGGTAATGCATTGCTTATTATTTGTAAAACGATAGAGCTGGCTATCAAGTGTGATAGTTCCCACACGTATAGTAAATGGGATTTTCATATCGGGTGGGCTTCTTAGTCTCTAATCGATGGAATCCCTAATGAAATGCAAAGTTAACTGTGTGGGTCCGATTGGGCGGAGATGGTTGATTGAAATCAGATCTCTGGGTGAATGTGTCACTATGAAATGTACAACTGATGATGAGATCAAGAAGAGCTGTCGGAGTGACCTAGAATGTGAGTAAGGAATACGAAACGAAAAATCTGTATCTGTATAATTCACAGAATTAAAAAAAAGAACGGAATCATTTGAGTACTTCATTCAATTTGAATTCAAAGGCTTCACAAATAGACTCAACGTATTTCAAAATGCAAAAGATCCTTCCAAAACTTCATTTTCATAAAAGAATAGTTTCAATTTCTGAAAACAAACAGATCGATGTTGAAAAGGTCTCGAAAACAAATGCGAAACACAGAAATAGTGTAGTACAATTGGAATACTTTTATTTGTTTTTCTGTTTCGAAATATGAATAAATAAATAGGTTAAAAACCACTTGAAAGCTTTAATGCACTCAAAATAAGTCAAGGACTCCAAACCATTCAAAAGAGTTTAAGACAGTCCAAATACCTTAAAACAGAAGTATTGAAATGAAATCAATAGATTTCAATTGAATTTGTAATGACTTCTAAAAGACTTCTAAAAATGCGATCAGTTTAAAAATAATGTATTCTTTTGATTGCTCCAATTGAGACGTTATTCAATGACTTCAAAACTAATGAAGAGTTTGAGGTCTTTATTTAATTAAAAATAATCAACAAAAAGACTGCGATTTCGCGGAATGTGATGCAAGAATCCCAGAAGCTGATTGGTGATAAGACCGACTGGAGCGTTTTTTTCGCATGACGAAATTGAAGTCCATGATTAACTCTAAGACTTTAGTAGTAGGACCTTTGTCTTGCTCCTTATGATTAATCAAAAAGCAAATGTGTTAGAGATTTAATTTATTTAGAATAGGGGAAGCCTGCATTTATTCCCCACAGATTGTGTTTGTTAGAATTGATGGAGGTCTACTCTCGTCCGTCATGATAGAAAGGCTTGCCGAGAAAGCACAGTCTTTGGCATAAGTTTTCATTTATATTTGCATTCTTGCAGAATTGGCAGTATGGGCTTTCTAGTCTGGCCTCAAGCTTAATACTATCTATTTGTCAGTCTCCTGTACCGACTGCTACTCTTTTCGTAATTCACTGACCCTTAAAGCAGATGATTTATAACTATATATCCCGGAACCCAGAACAAGGTTAAAGAAAAATGTTTAAAACGTCTATCGTTGTGAATCTTTATGCGCTGGTTTGCAAGTGATAGCTGCTTGGTTGTCAAAATAGATTGTGTCACGTCTGAAAGCTGTTTCTGTGAAGTTGAATTTTTGAAAAAAGATTGGAAACGCCGGGTACCTTTTCTCATTTACAATCTACTATTTCAAGCCTAATCGATCTGACTGCGGTGAATAATATAGCTATTAGATGACAAGTGCGGGACTTTCATTTGTTAATCAACCACATATGCAATCCAAAGCATAAGGATCAAAATTGAAAAACATCTTTAAAGAATTTTTAAATTGATTGAAATTGATTCTGGAAAAGCATTTAATGAACAACCAAGAGCTATTGTATTAATAAAAGACATATTCTGGGACAGTTCTGCCTCATAGAAAAGTAAAGAATCGCGAAGTACATCAGTTGTTCTTTGCTGACGATGGGGTCATCAGAAGAGAGGATAAAACCTTACAGTATGATCAAAGTGATGTTAATTTTCTGATCCAATTGGGCCTGTTCCAGACATTTATTTGAATGAAAAGTTATCTGGGCTCGGCTTCGATGAAATGGCAGTAAACCAATTGATGACTGGTATTTTTGTTTTGGCACACAAAGTCTGACAGTGATTTTTTGTAAACTTTAAAAGGTTTTTTGATAGACTTAGTAATAGGATTCCGTTAGCATACTCTGTGTACGGAATCCATAAAACGATCGTCTCAGCTATAATTCAGAAGTGTAGTCATCATACATGTTGTTTACATAGGCGACTGCACTACTTTTTTTTGGTAATTGTAAGCAGTTCGTTAGTATACAATATAAACAGATTTGGACTAAGTTCTTCTTCTTTTTTTAATTTTTTTTTGGAGAGGTTTACCACGTTCCTCTGGTGTTTCGGAATCTTGCCAACTAAAATCTCTTTATCTTCAGGCAGGGCCAATCATGGGACTTTATGGTCATTAAAAGGGTTATGTCTCTTTCTCTCTTCTTTATTTTCAGGGCTCTTTCAATGTAAGGGCATAATGATGGTTCTTCATAATTGAACATTACCAATCTTTATTTCCATTCTTTGGTCTCTCGGTGCCCTCTGGTACAATAAAAGAACATGCGATCGGCATCGTTCTCAGTCGAGTCACCACACTGCCGGGCCACCCATTCCATATAGATATTTATTAAAGTCCAGTAAGAAATTGTGTTAGGTAGAAATTCTCTTCGGCATGCTTCCATTCTGTCCAGCCTACGATGTTTCGGATCAGTCTTGCTGTCCATCTACTCCTTTGGTCACTGTTCCATCGTTTTTGCCATCGATGAATAGTCGAAAAGACTTTAGAGACTAATCCTGCGACTACGAGGATTGCTGATACTGGACAGTACGACGCCATTTGGCTTTGATATGTTCTTTTTTTTTTGCACATCTGCCTTAATTTCTAAACCGCTGCGCCTCCTGCATTTGCCATAATTCTGCTCAACGCTGAAGTGACCGTTGCTGCTTTTTCAGATACGAACATGATGGGCTACCAAAACGTTCTCTTCGTGTCCAGTTCGCCTCCCTGGTTTTTTACAGCATCTTTAGTGGTTATTTTCTCCAGTCCAACTCGCATCCGGAAGATAATGAAAATGCGCCCTCTTCTATCTTACTTTTCTATTGCTAGGCTCAGGCCATGATGTTGCATGCATCATCAGCATTGAGTCGTCTTTGAGCGTTTTCAGTCTTTAGTCAGCAGTAAAGACGACTGGGTGGATAAGTTGGGATATCTCCATTTTGAGGATTCTGTCGTAGGAGATATTCCACAAGTCGGGTCCTAGAATCGAATCTTGCGCAGCCCTCGCGTCTGTGATCCTTCTGTGGTTTCGTATATTAGCACCTTATTTCTGAAGTACGCCTTCACGAGGAAATTTTGTAGCGTCGAAGGTGTTTTATAAGACATTCAGCGAATAGCTTCACCGTGTAGAGTTTCTCGATGAGAACGATGACTTTCTGGAAGGTTCTAATTATGTACTTCTCCTCCACTACAAACAATATTTTAAGGTGATTGCTTTAAAAAAAGCTGGCTCAAGAATGCCTCAGTGATAAAGCGCTTTTGCTTAAGACTGACAAGAAAAAAACTTTGTGCATTCAAGCAGTACAAGGTATACAAATTGTTTCGCTGACAAAACTACCTATTGACACATTACTTTTGGCTCAATGACATTATCCGATCCGCATTCGTTTCACATAACCAACTGTCTTCATCCGCCCATGGAATGTGATGCAAAGATCTTACAGCAAACCCGACTTGCCCAAAAGGTTAAAACGCCCAAGCATCTAGGCCAACCGCCTTTAATGTCGCTCAGCTGCACAATTTGAATTAATTTGTCCGCGCATTTGTAGCTAACACCTTGTGTGCTTGAGACTCGTTCAATTAATCCAAGAATCGAGGTAAGTAAAACAACAGCCCGACTCAACGCTTAGAATTGTAAATTAGCCCACAAATCGGTAATTACGAGTGCAAAGCATGATCAAAGCCTTCAATGAGGCTTTTCCAAAAAATGCAAATCAAATACAGAGTGTCTGTGAGTGAGGAGGGCTTTATCCCTTTCTGGACAGCCAGCCGATGATGATGATGATGATGACTACGACAGCAATCGAATTAGCCTGGTCTTGACACTAAAACGAAAAGATACAAAACGTTTAAGCGATAAAGCGAAGGCTGTGATTACATCGTGTTTCTGTTTCGCCTTATTTTGTATCAGAACCTATTTTAGCCACACGGTCTGTTGCCACATGCTACGCAACTGCGGCTGACTTCGGCTCATGTGCATGCTTTTCGTGGCGAACGCTTGAACCAAAAAAAAAAAAACGGTAGCTTGATGGTAATTTACACGATCAAGCCGCCATGGCGCGAATGTTTGGTTGCTTTTTGGCTTGCTTTTTGTTGTGTAAAGAAAAACACATTTCGGGCAAGCTTTGCATATCAATTAATCTTGAAATTTCGGGCTCGAAATTTATTGGTTTTGAGTCAATAAATTCAGAGCACATCGTCGAGTGGCCCTACTGCGTTGGTTGGTTGCTGCCGTAACTGCATTCGTAAATGTGTCAAGTGAGAGGAGTTATTTTGGAGCACGCAGCTAATTATGGCGACGTGTGACAGGAGGAATCACCACCACGATAAACAGAGGCAACCTAATTGCGAGCGCTCTGTGGTTTGTTTTGTGTCATGAAGACGTGAGCGCGTTCGTGTCAATCGGCGGCGGCGGCAGGATGAGTCTTTTGAACATGAGTTGGTTGCTTGCTTGATCCAAATAGTGTCACATTCTGGACGACGGAATATGTACCTACTCGTACGTGCGAGAGAATTGGTAGGTGGATGCGGACTTGGACAATTAAGGAAACCCCCGGTCTCGTGGGTGTGTACCCAAAAATCCACAAGATGTAGCCAAGTTCATTGGCCCAAATTTGGCTAAATGCTGTTAGTCGCGCTCGTGGTTGAGAGTTGCACGTGGGTGTTTTGGTTGACAAAAAAAAAATAAAAACAATATCAACAGAGTGCCATTGAAGCGGATTGATTTTTTGTTTTTTTTTTGGGGCTTCTCAATTGTTCTGTTATAATTGATGGCCTAAATTTGTCAGGGTTTCCTTTGTTCTTAATCCGCTGGCCATGAACGTTATATGTGGCTTTTTGTTTTATACTCAATTACAATTATCTGTCTCATGTTTATAGTCGATTGTTTAAGGAGGTGAAAACCACTAAGCTGGCACCTTGTAAGGCTACAGTGTTCTAAGACAGTCGATCATTTGACGATAAAAATCTTTTTTTTTGAGTAAAGTTGTGCACGCAAAGCCCAGGGTGGAATGGTTAATCGGTTAGATACATGCTATTGGGATAATAGAAGTCGATCAAGTGAAGTGTGGAGAATGAGGGACGTAAGCTTAAACGAGGAACAAGTTGTTGATTTTTTTTACGGGTTTCATCAAAGAAAAAAAATTATTCAAACGGAGCAAGAAGAGTGGGGTTCATTGGTGGATGGTTAGATACTTCTTTAATTTTGGTGAAGATACTTAAGTTATATTAAATTTTTCTGTGCTGTACTCGCAAGAGACCGCGAATAACTCGACCGCATAAACGCGGCAGACCATTGGAAACACTGCCAGAGTGCAAATAGAGACCGCACCTTTGTTGTACTAGGATTTATCCGCATACCACAAGGAAAGTTATGGTTTGACGAAGATTTCATCCGAACACATGCAGCCAAATAGTAGGCAGATAAAGTAGCGCTTCAAAAAAGGACAAGAGCTGTTTGCGAGATCTCCGACCAAAGAAAGTTTGTTTGTTTATTTAGAGTATTAAATACTTTCGATTTCAATTTATAATTAAAAAGGATCAGCAACAGCCAAACTGAACACGTCCGAGGACCCTCATCCGCAATGGAAGCTATTGGGCCGGCGGGTGGTGAGCTGAGTAAAGTTATCACTGACGATAAATTTACAATTAATTTAAATATTATAATTACAAATTTACAATTTAAAATATGAATAATAAATCGAGTACATAATCTTTTAAAATTATTTGAATTTTGCTCCGCTTTAAAATTGTTGGGACTTTGGTTAAACATTTGGAAACCTCTAAAAATTATACAATTTTGAGCTGCTGTTGATCTCACAAAGTTGATCCGAATATATGCAGCGTTTCTCAAGGAACATGGTTGCGTTTCGGGCAGTAGATTTATTTCATTTGCCAGGTACGCAGGAGTATTTCTATTTTCCATTCTATGTTTGAATACCAGAACGTTGAGAGCGAGTCTTTGTTTTATATTCATCCATTTGAGTGTTCCAAGCACAAAATTAATTGGTGCGTACCGGTTGCAGCGAAGGATGATTCGCCTTGGTCTGTTTTGCAATTTTTGAAGATCTTCTAGTTCACCCTGGCGACACATAAATAGGATTTTGAAAAGTTATTAGCTAATCAAATTCAGAATCATCTGCGTGCTAACTCTCTACTATACCCGTTTCAGTCTGGGTTCCGTGCCAAACACAGCTGCTCCACAGCTGTGGTAAATATAATGGATGACGTTAGGCAGGCCTTTGACGAATGACTTGTTACTCTCCCTTGTTTATCAGACTTTTCAAAGGCTTTTGATAGAGTGGACACCAAGATTCTCTGCTGGAAACTACAAACTTTTTTTGGCTTCAGTAAAAGGGCTGTTAAACTCATTTAAAGCTATCTCTCTGACCGAACTCAAAGAGTTGACGTTGGTGATAGGCAATCCTCACTCAAATCCCTTTTACAAGGAGTACCTCAAGGATCGATATTAGGTCCTATTTTGTTTTGTATCTTTATAAACGATCTTCCATCAGTGTGCAAGTATGTGCCCGTTCATTTATATGCTGATGATGTCCAACTCTATATGTCTGGTCCTATTAGTAATCTTCTTGACCTAACCTTGAAAATTAATGAGGATCTGAATGCAATATATAACTGGTCAACTGTCAATGACTTATTCCTTAGCCCCGCAAAGGCTATCCCAATTTCCAAAATACTTTTTGACCTGAATTTAGTCCCGGACATTTGGCTTGCTAATAGCAAACTTAAGCTAGTTGATTCGGTGACCAAATTTGGTTTTACAATCACACGAAACTTGTCGTGTGACAAGCATATTAATAATGTTGTAGGTCGCAGCCATATGCCTGCGAAAATGATGGAGAACTGCTGATTTCAACCCTAATGAAACGCGACGTAAATTGGTACGAACTCTTGTAATTCCTATCATATCTTATGCCGAGCTAGTATACAGTAAACTTGACGCCCTATCATAATATGAACTGCAAGTTGCTTTTAATGACTCAGCTCGTTATATATATGGTCTTCGTAGGGATGCTCATATAAATGAATCTTCTAGTAGAGTTCTAGGCTGTACTCTTCAACAATATATGAACGCAAGAAACTGTATGATCCTTCATAACATTATGCAAAATACTTGTCTTATAAACTGCAATTCGCTCGCTCTTTGCGAACGTTTAATTTGATAATTCCTCGTTTCACATATTTGAATTCTTCCCGGCTCTTCTTCGTTAATGCAACAAGACGGAATTTTCACGGAATTCACTTCTCGTACGCATCAATTGTATTTCTAACTATTTTTTATTATTTTTCGCAGCAGCAGAATTGATATTAAAATTGAATTAAAATTAGAGTTTTATCTAAAATTGGAACTTAATTATGACAAAAACTAAAATAATAAATAATAAGATTGAACTAAATTAATGAATTACTAAACTGCTACTCAAAATTAAAATTTAACTGAATACGAAGTTATAATTAAATTTAAAATTAAATCATTATTTAATTTAAAGTTAAATGGATACTTGAAATTATAACTAAAACTGAAACATGCATTATCTATTCAAATATTTTCTCGTACTATAAAAGATATGATCTTAATGTACAAACCACTTATGTTAAATAAATTGAAAATTGAAAATTAAAATTGAAATTGACTTTATTTCGTATCCGCCTCAGGAATCCGATCTTATTTCTCACTTTTTTCACACATATTCACTGTGGTCTTTCAAGTTCAATTTGCTGTCTAAATGACTCCCAAGGAATTTTGTTCGCTCTACCATTTCAATATCACGGCCTTCGATTTGGATGCTTAAACTTGGAAATCCCATTACCATGTCTGTTGTTTTGTTTACATTGAGTTTTATTTTGTGCTAGCCAATTTTCTATTTGTCCTAAGTCCCTTTTGTAATTTTAAGTAACACTCCTTAGTGTTTCTTCCTGTAATATATAGTAATGTATCGTCGGCGTCATCAGCATCACTGGGCATAGTTTAAGTACATATTTTATTTCGTTTATGTACACCAAGAAGAGTTATGTACCAAGAACTGATCCCTGAGGTACTCCTAAGTTAACATCTCTGGATTATGAAAATGTATTACCAAATCTTACTCTTTGTTTTCTTTGCTTTAAGTGGCTTTTAAACCATTGAACCTCGTTATCGCATATTCCATATTTTTCCAACTTTTTTATAAATATACTCCTGTCTACTGTTTCGAATGCTCGTTTGAAGTCTAAAAATACTGCATTTGTTCCTTTCCCTTCTTCGATTTCTTGTTTCCATTTCATTATTAGCCAATTCAATGCTGTTTCACAGGAATGCCCTTTTCTAAAGCCTGATTGCTCATTTGATAAAAGTCCATTGAATTCTAAATAATTTGTCAGAAAAGACGACGACCATCTGCTTCTCAGAATGGAAAGGTTAGAGCGCTAGACATGCGCAATGCAAAGAAATATGAATAAAAAATAAAATAAAACAAATGGCGAGGGATGGACCTACAGTTTATTGCCGACTTCGAAGGGTCTCAAAAGTTTTATCTAGATAGTTGTGCTCATCGGAGGATTATGAAGAGGTAGAGCCGTGAAAAAATGGCATATGTCTTTCGCGGATTTCAATCCGGAACCTCGTGTTCAGTCAGCCAGAGCACTTACCAAACTTACCACTGAGACATGGCCACCCACGCATAGATATATGCAAATTTTACCAACAGTTAAAACGAACATGCTAAGACCTTACATTCAGAATCGAAGATTGTAGCTATACAGCAATGACTTTTTAAAACAACTTGATCTCCGGGACTTATTTCCCTAATAAAACGGTAGGATGAGAAAGCCCTCTAAATCGTTTCTCTACCTCAAAAACGCCTGCATCAGGATAGATAAGTGGCATCAAAAATTACCTTCCACGTTATCCACAAAGCTAGGGACGGGCAAGAATTTTAACGGAGTCTCTTCTCTATAGTATGGAGGTATAAGACCGTGGCAGATCTGATGTCGAAAGGCAACATCAATAGACTTTGCGACTGGACGGAGAGTCGTATATTATTAATTTTAAGTTTTTAATGCTATTTAAAGATACGTTGTTTTCTTGATTTTAAGATTAAATTTCAGTGAAGCTTTTAGGTGTTGTTTAAAATAAAAAAAAACAAGAGCAAATCCATTTAGTTATTTGTTTTTAACAAAATAATATTTTCCTTAGCTTAGCAAGTGGTTATTTGAATTTAAATATAAAAAAAATAGAAATTATGTCGAAATTCATTATTTAAAATTGTCAGGTTTAGGTTAGAATGCGCGGAGGACCCATTAATTCACAAAGTAAAATTTTTAATTAGTAAGAAGAACAAACTACATAAACTTTAAGGAAATATGATATAGAGGCATATGTTCATACTCTCTTCAAAAATCAAACAATAAAAAGAAATTGACAAAAATTGGCTAAGGTAAAGATTCAGATTAAATCACTGCGCTTATTTTTGATGCCATTGAAGCACCAAGTTTAAGATAACATCTGGGCTTATTTTTTCCCATTTTTCTATGATAATGACTTTAAGCTCGGCTTTGGTATTAATCTAGTGCTTTCCGATTTGTCGTTCCAGATGATCACAAAAATGCTCGATGGCATTTTAATCCAGTGACATACGTAGTATGTATGTATGCTTGGGTTCATTATCCTGCTGGGAGTTAAAAGATCCTCCTAAGCTTTTTTGCGCACTTTGGTTGAGATTGGTTTTCAGAATGTTGACGTTATCAAAATGTTTCATTGTACCCTATATTAAAACAAAATTGCACATGCCAGATGCTGCACTTACCCTTCCAAACGATGTTTTTTGTATTCAGAATTCGGTTTTCTCCAAACAAACCTCTAAAAATATTACGTTATTCAAGAACTTAATTTCGCACTGCATATGGCCTTTGATGAATTCAAGTCGCTTTTGACAGCCCACCTTGCTGACATATGGTTTTTTCTTATAGCATTTGCGTTTCATTTGTCCTTTGGAAGAAAAGAAGAATGATTTGGGCATGGCAGCGCTTACCAGTCTCCTCTTCTACTACACCTTGCAATTTTGGTGGTCTTATTTTTTTTTGCTAAACTTTCGGAATGATGAGGCGACTTTCCCGTTCAGTGAACGTACATAGCCGGCCACTTCAGGCCATATTGCCAAGCGTAACAAAAGTTTTCTAAATTCTCCTAGCTATATGTTCTGCCAATTCGTGGATCGATTTCCCTTCATTGTGATGCTTGATTTAGTTTTTCAGTTCTACCGGGAACTCTTTTCCACGTGGTGCAATTTCTAGTACATGTGTAAGAATGATTTAGGCAGGTATATAGTATAAAGCTTTGCAGTGAAAGGTCGAGCTAGTGGATGGCCTTATTGTAGTGGTTATTATATCGGCTACTGGAATTTTAAGGTTTGTTTTCTTAAAAATAATGGTTCTTGTATGTGAATGAACTGTCATTCGTTTCCTTGTAAAAGTTTAACACTGATAGCAAGGTGATGAACCAATATGCCCACGATCGATCAAGCCACCACAGTGTGGTAGATCTGTGGTAGAGTTCTTAATCGAAACATGTTCAACCAGCATCTATGAAAATGATTAGACATAATCTGGACAGATCCGTACTCTTCCGATAATAATAATGCTAAAATGAAATCAAAATACTTCAACTCAATTATTTATGTCTTAAAAAAATTTCAAAAAATGCAAGCAGTCCCAAATTGTTGCATTCTTTGAAGACCTTTGATTGTACAGGTGATTCGTAATTCAGCGACTGAACAAACGCAGAAGTTGGCAATAAGATGAACCTTAGCGAGAGACTACGAGCATCCACAACCAAATACTCGTAGCTCTTTGAAATGTGATTTTTCCAGCCAATTTAAACAATTTAATGTTCTGTTCAAGTATGACTTTCCAAAATTTAACTCATAGTTGGAAAACCATCTTAGGCATAGATCTCCGGAAGATATTTGAGGGAGAGTAAAAAATTGGAGCTTCTTCATTTTCCTTTTACTTTTTATTTTTTTTTGCGTGCGAAAAAAAATATTCGCGCACTCATTAAGATGACATAAAAATAACGCATTATTCAGTCGAAATACCGCATCATAGCTGCTCTATTAAATTTAAATAATTAAAGACTCAATTAATTTTATTTTCCAAACAACATGACAGTCAAAGGCCGATTCAAGATTCCCTCCATTAAACAGCCTTGAAAATAATCTCAAAGTGAATGTCCAAATCGGCTATAAACTAAGCAAATGTCAGAATGCAAATGTTGAATTCTTTTCAAATTTAGCTCGCCGAGTTTAATTTAAAAATACACACAACTAACTAAAATGATTTTAATTGTTTTTTTTTAATCGCCTCAAACATGTGAGTGTATTGCCTCTGACCAATGACACAATGAACAACCTCTACCAGACGCGACCAAATTGCAATTTGATTTTTTTAAACAAACCAGTTCTTAAATAAAAAAACACAGATGACTTATCTAACGGTTTTGCGGCGCATGATGCTCAATAAAATAGCAATAGTTGACATTTGACATTTATATGCAAGGAATTATTACAATCTTCCATTAAGCAGTCAATAAAAACCCCAAGGCGGTTACCAAAACGATTTTCTAGCACGCCAATTGTACGCAGTTAAGAATTTGGTATTCAAAGATTCTGGGACATTATCCCGAAAAAAATTTCATTCATCCAAGCTTACGAAAGTGTGAAATTGTGTTGGGTGTCTCACCTTCAGTTCTTCTGCAAAAAACAAAAAAACAACTAAAATAAAAGCCATTAGTGTATCGAGGGCCTTAAGACTCAAAAACAAGACCTCGAGGGCGACATCATTCCTCATCGTCTTAGGTTCGGTCACACTCATCTAAACAAACAAACAAACAAGATAAACAATCGTCGCATCATTGAAGCTCGCACAGCACTACAACTGTTTTAAACATCCGACACATAAAATGTCTGACCGTCAAAGTCATCATAATCGCGTCGTCGATCGTCGGGAAAAAAAAAATATCAAAACAAAGCGAAACAGAGAAAGAAATGAAATATTAAAAGGCCACCAGGTTAATTAAGTTGATGCGTGTGATATCATCGCCGTAAATTTACAATATTACCAACGAAACCCACAAACAGACAGGCGTAGCGCGTACCAACGAATTCCGTGAAGGAAGCGCATTCTTTACATTTGATTAATTTAAATCAATTGGTGGTTAACTAAATACCCAAAATGTCACATGGCATACAAATTGCATAATTTTGACGTTAAAGCTGTCAAAATGTAAGAAAATAATAGCGAGTACTCGATAGTTTAACGAACTCGTTTGTTTTCTTGCGCAATAACGCAATGCCGTCGAGGTGCGTTGGCATCATTTATTTTCGCCTGCATTTAGCGTAGTTGTCAGTTTAGGTTTTTTTTTCTTTTCTAAATAAAAAGCGTAAGTGACAGCTTTGGGAGGCCACCAACAGGTTAAGCTTACTATATGCAAGAATCTGTGCAATAAAATGTGTGAAGTTGTGTAAATTAAAGGTGAGATTTGTTTGCTTAAAATGCGATTGAGGTTTGAAATGTTCTGCGGTTGTCAAACTTGTTTGACATGTCTCTGAAGGTGATATATTTGACACAGTGGACATGTTAGTGCTGATTAATTCGAAATGCTGATGCTTAACTGGCTAACTAAGTGAAGTCACAGGTAAAGATGTGCGGAAGCTCTGCACCGGGTTGGCAGCATTTAGAAAACAAATATTTTTTTTAAATGTCAAATGGGTGCTGAAATCTTTTTGTCAAGTTACGTCACCTGAGTAGCCGGATATCCGCGAAATTTAATTTAATAAATTATTTGACTTGTTCAGATGGAATCGATCGAAAACGATTTAAAATAAAACAAACGAATTCCGAAATCAACAGTCATCTTGAGATCTCATTTATACCCTTTTTATAAAAAGAACCTATGTAATGGGGTGAAGCTGCGCCACAGGCACGCAGACTAGTCTTGGCCTCGTATCTAGTTTTCGTTGTGATCTAATACAGCCGTCATCTCTGAAGTCATCGATAAGCAATAGTAGTAGTTCGACTAACTGAGCGGCTCACGAGTAGTTATATTGGCAACCTGTCATGCTTAGATTCCAGATTCGCTACCCAATCAAAGTCGCAAATAGGTTGAGCAGCTCATCTCATTTTCTCTCCTTTTAAAGTCTCACAATAATGTAAGAAGGGTGGTGAAATAAATACTGCGAATTTTGAGCGAATGCAAATAAGTACATTGAATTAATGATTCGGAGCACTGAACCCAAACACATCTGACTTAGAGTTTCGGTCTGTACAAAGGGCTGGTTAGATAAGTCATAAGGGTAGTCATATTATTTGAATGTCCACTTAACTGCCCTCCCGAATATCAGTTTGTTATTCGGAATGGTGGAAATGGGGCTATTCGTGACTGAGTGCCTCATTGATAAATTTTGGCCAAACTAAGCTTGATACCATTAGTACATGTTAAAAAAAGAAACAAAATGAAGGAAACAATTTTCTGGCTATTGATTATCTGATTAAAAAAGTTGAATTAGAAATCTAAAAGAAACTACCACAACCTTCGTGATAGCTTGTATGATGACGGCTCGTCTGAGGAGGAAAAGAAGACCATCTGCAATCAGTTGGGAGCTTTTTTCAAGGCGACTCCCAACGGCGACAAAGTCATTGTGGTGGAAGCAAGACTTTCTGAGGACACCTGGAAAAAGATTAAAAAACGAAAACAACTCAGAACTCGATTTGCAGCAACTGCAACATCAGGGAGAATCAAGCTAGAGTGCCCATATCGCATTATAGTGAAGGTGGTACAGGGAAGCGTGTAGTGTGAAAAGTGCAATTATGTGAATGCCTTGGCTACGAAAGCAGAAGAAGAAGTAGCTAAGTGCGTCAGCAGAACCCTCTATAAAATCACTAAGGATCTGATAGATGGCAGCTTTGCTCAACATCCAGGGAAATGTCTAGACGGTCCGTGACTCATATCGGATGAGGATCAGCTCAAACGACGGAAGAGGCATTTTGCTTCGATTCTGAACTGAGTATTCGACAGCAATGTGCACCTTAGACAGGCAGACGTCCGTGGAGAGGAATACTCAAATCTGTACAACAACCCCCATCAAGGAAGAGATCATTCCCGCGATCAAAGTACTGAAGACTAATAAGGCGGTAGGACTTGATGGAATACTCGCAGAACACTTGCGAGCGGCGCCAACTGACTCACGGGAACTAAAGCTTCTACTTTTTGAAATAACATGCGAGGCCGAGTTGCTCCCGGATCAGTGGAAAAATGGGAAGATCGTAAAGCTCCTAAAAAGGGCAATGCAGGAGAAAATCAAAGAACACCTTGAGAAGACACTCGACGCCGAACAACCAGGTTTCCGATCTGTGATCCGATCAGAGCAACAACTTCCTCATCGAACAGTGAGTTGAACATCGATCGCCACTTCACCTGCTGTTTATCGGTTTTGAAAAAGCGTTTGAAACTGTTAATCTGGAATTTATTTGGCCTGTTTTGCACAGGAGAGGCATTCCAGATAGATTACAAGCAACTATCAAGGCTTAGTACGACGGGTCCCCATGTCACATATTGCACAGAAGAAGGCTGCCTCAGGAATTCGAGGCACAAGGTGGGGTTCGGCAAGGTTTCATTCTCTCACCAATATTGTTTTATTCGTGATAAGCGATGTACTTAATGCTGCTTTTTCGACACAAACTGGAGGAATCCAATGGAACCTTATATCTGAATTCAAACATCTCGACTACACTGACGATATATGCCTACTATCTGACAGAATACTGAGCCTACATCCAATGACAGCTTATGTAGAGAGGAAGTAAGACGTCGTTTATCTGAAAATTAATTTGATGAAAAAAAAAAATGATCAGCCTGGGACCGAACACATAAACTCAAATTTGCATTGCGGGACAAATGATTGAGGGAGTAGAGAGTTTCCAATTCTTTGGGAGTATTGTCTCATCTGACGGTGGAACCGAACATGATGAAGCAAGCTGAATAGGCAAAGTAAAGTCTACGTTTGGGATGCTTTCCACAATTAAGCGAAGTAATATTGCGTTCCAATGTTGAGTCCTTGGCGAGTGACCACCACTATCACAAGAAAGCTGCAAACGTTTGTTAAGAGGTCACGTAATATCTTAAGGACTTGCTGGCCAAATCGCATTCCGAATGGGCCATGAACCTAAAGGCAACAACGAAAGTGGCAGTAGATTGGTCACACTCTCCTTAAAGCTGACGGCTTCATAGCAAACCATGCGATGCAAAGGAATCTGCTTGAAAAGGACGGAAGAATATAACACTTGAGAAGGAAGTATGGCAACTGGAAACGAGTTGGCGAGAACTAAGGCACTTTGCTAGGAACACGGTTCTAGGACCCATAAGGGGATATAGGACATGATGATTATGATGATGTTATCGCTTATTTGTTTGTGCTTTAAAGCAGCTCAGTAATTTCGTTCAAAACATCATCTTTTCGGATAAGCATGCAAGCATACCATGGGTGGTGCTAGAAAAAAATCTAGACACGAAGCCATAGAGAAGTCAGCATTGACCCTGAACTGAGTGCCAATTGGTTTGGTTTTTAAAGTGGCGGCATGTTCAGATTTTCTTCCAGTTTTCTTCCAGGACTATAATAAAAAACGTCAATTGGGAGTGCAAAATAACACTTTTATTTGGTTCCACTTCCAGCTCATCCAATTGGTGATACTGCTTGGTCAACACGGAGTCAATAAAGGCCGTTGGATTTTTTTGTAGGGCACCATTATTGATCGAGACCTTGTGAACAATTCAGAGATGATTTGGGTACTCAAAAATAATGTTGATTGAGCTATTCATAAAATATGAGTCGAAAGAATTGCAAAAGTATTGAAAATATGGCCTACTGACGACCCTGTCATGATAGCCACTCGAATGAAATAATATTCTTTTTATCAAAGGAGCACCCGATTTAAGACTTAAGTGTTTTTTTAAATCCTTCTAAAAAAGAAAATAGCAGCTTCTAGAATTATCTTTAGCTAAAAGTTGGAAATGTGATTTAAAATATTATCCTGATCGTCTCGTCACCTCGAACCGCAGTAAAATAGTAAAGAAGTAAACGTTCAAACGTTTCTCTTCAATGAGTTCCGCTTTATAACTAGCAACCAAGCCTTTAGTTTCTTCATATCGCAGTTACAATTTAATTGAATTGTGGAATATGCATCCGCTCTTAACTTGTTTTACTGTCTAACTTCACTTAAAGAAATCCAATTATGAAGTCATATTATATTCAAACATAAAGACAATGCGTCAATAAAAGTGGCAACGTTATATTTTCGATTACATTACCAAATGAATGACAAATAGTCACAGACACTTAATTCCCAAAGATTATGGTTCTGTGAGACATAAAAAAAATGTTCAACAACAAAAATCTAATAAAATATCAGCATGAATGTTTTGTTAAGTTTAATTGTCAACCGCGATGGTGTTATTTACAAAAAAAAAAAAAACATTCCCACTCACAATTAATCATATACAATAACAACTATAAAAATAATTATTACCTATACAGACTTTACAATTTGTTTTTTTTTTTTTTTGACATTTGACTTTTCTTCATGCAGTGAAACGCAAAAGAAAATTCTTCCATTATTCTTGAATTATGAAATCATCGCGCTGCAACTGTCAAAATATTTCAAGATTTATCAATTTTTACTCAGTTTGACTTCATATTTTTGACAGGAGATTCGTTCCATTTTGACAGATGGAGCAATATTTTTTCATCAATAGTTGTCAAAACCTTGGAGAAGAAATAAAGAAAAAAAGAGCCTCCAAATTTGACATACTCGCATTATATACGAAGGTACAACACGCTGAATGACGCGCGTTTAGTTTTGCAATAAAAACCTTCGCATTACGATCGCTTGTCTACCAAAAATGTTTTAAATGCTTCGAATTTCATGTTTAATTGGACAAAATTAACCAAATCGCATGATACACATCTCGAATTTTGTTGAAAGAAAGAAACATAAAAATAAAATTGTGTATCTGTATACAAAGAGTCGTTTTGTTTTGAATGACTCCATTCAGGCCCAAAGATTTATGCTCATCGCTGTTGATTTGCATTTAATGAATTTTAAAACTACAGCCAACATTCACTTCCCTTTTCATTCGTCACCAAACAAAGATACGAAATGAGTGAGAAAAAAAAACTGTTGGCTGCAGTCGATTTGCCAATGAATCACAATTCGAAGCAACTTTGACATTTGAGACCTCATCATCTGTACACACATTAGCAGCTCGTAACTTTATCCATTTAATTATATACCATTATGTAACTCTTCCAAGGTTGTTGTAATACAATTACGCCGCGACTCTACTGGTACAGTCCATATTCCATTTCAATCGTTCTTCATCGAAGAAAGATCGTGCAGGGGCCGGTCGTATGCCTTTTGCAAGGTCAGTTGCGCCGATCGGACAGATGATAGTGGCAGTAGATTGCAGTAAGTTGACAAGTCTCATATTACTCATTGACTGCAATCAGCACACTCTATAGCGCACGAATTCACGCCGAAATGGCACAAGTGAAAATGAGCGAGTTCAGTGATTATCTTCGGATCAGTCAAACTAGTTCGATATGGTTGCCAAATAATTGTTTAATCCGGAAGTTTGCCAACACTTGAGATGGATCTTACGGTTTTGTTTGATTTTAATAAATTGCATGTGTCAATCAATGGAGTGAAATATATTATTTTAAAACAAACGGAAGCAATTCATAGATCAGTAGTGTTTCCTGATTTGCAGATAGGCAAGAAGAATTTTGTCGGCTCGACTTTGGTGCGACTGTGGCGAATGCTTGGAGTATTTGATTGCATTGTTTTGAGGCGGCACGGTGTCTTTCGATAATTATTTCTTGCGGCATGATGTTAAGATTTAATTAGATAGTGATTACTTCTTTGTTGTGACGACGACGTGGGAGTTGGCATTTCAATTATTATAACAAACGATAGGAAGGCACAAGAATAATTGCGGCGTTTGTGTTTTCTTCGGATATTGATGGTGTGTCTTCCGCTACAGCGCTAGATTTTAACATGGAAGTGAAAACTGTAACAGAATAAAATCAGTACTCTTTTCCGGATGTAAAAAAAAACATGACTTCAGATGATTTTTTCCAAAGTAAAACAAAAGAGCTGTATAGCGAACTTGTGAGAAAAATTTGCCTTTTTTGACACAACATTTGCTTCGAATCGAGCTCAAATAAAATTATTACGTAATGGCTGATCATTGATTGTTTTCATCAAAGTCAAGTTGGTTTCGTGGATGTGCACTTGAAATGAGTACGTTGTTTGCAGACCTCGAGTACTGCTGATGACTCCTGTGTTGGCTTTTACGTAAAGCGGCCGGCATAACTATTTGGTAATTAGCGCATTGAAGTTCTGCTGAATTGGTTTGTATGTTTAAGCGGGATTTGCGTCTCTAAAAATTGTTTAAGACACTTATCGTTAAGTTGTCAAAAGTGGTGCACTTCGACTACTTTGGTGTAGAGACAAGATATTGTTTTCTTCTACGGATTTATAGTAAATCAGATAATTCAATGAGTGTGATAAATGCAATGGACTCTTGGAAGGTCTGCCTCGCAATTTCTTATTCTTGTCGATAAACTTGTTTTCCTATTTTTATGATGTTTGTGAAAGCAATAGGAACTTCTATAGAAGCTCCAAGTTGCATCGAATATGGTTTTGTTTAGAATTGTTTACGGCTGAAAAGGTGTTCGTATTCGAAATAGCAAGGAACACGAAAACAGCCACTATCTAAGCCATGAACTACACTTCCTCATAAGATATTATGGAAAAATCTGCATGAAAAGAGTTGAATGGTTGATTTGGATGAAAAAACCAAGGGTTTCGTATTCAATGATTTCACGATAAAAAAAATTCCGGAAGCAATGGGCCCCACAGAATTAGAGATTGTCAATGAAAACTTGGCCTTATGATTAGTTTATGATATTAAATCAAAACAAATGAGAGAAGGAGATGTGCCTATTCGATTTATTAAAATTTTACTTAAATGACATGACGAATACATACTTATGAGCATATTGTTCTGTTTGTCAAAAGTTTTTGAGAGATTCTTTGATTCGTCGTTTGCAAGCAAGCTTTTGTTGAGGTTATAGCTGAGCATCAGCAACGATACAAATTTTGGATGATAAAAGACAGAAATTTGATGAGGAGTTCATTACTTTGGTTTGAATCATCGAGATCTTGAAGGGCTTTAATAGCACCAAAACAAAATGTGAAATTCTATCTGAGGCAGATCACAGGGAACTGTTGTTGGAGAACTATTCTCTTGTCTAAAATTTCTCAAGAATGGGATGGACTTTGAGAGATGAAATATGACTAAATCCGACAAAATGAATTACGATTGCTATCTCTAATAAATCTTTTGAATCTGCTGCTGGTCCGACTATATGGTTGCCTAGTCCCGAAATGAAACTATCAGAAACTGCTACTACTTATGTACGTAATTAATAGATATCTGCTATGCTAAAACCTCACATTTATGGATGTCTATAATAACGTATATCTGCTGGGCTTACTCTTCTTGAAACTTGTCACAAGCTTGTTCTATAATTTATAATAAACATTAGTTTGTGCACCTTTGTATCTTTTATAGCAGTCCGGATATTCTTTCTGTTTATAAGCTCCAAGAGAATTTTAACTCCTCAATTGAATAACTCCGAGTTATCGAAAATTCATTCATATTAACACTTATTTTTCTTTGCAAAATGCCTTAGATTTTATTTCACATTTCAAAAAATGAAGTGGCTTATTCATGGTTGGTTTTAATGAGGAAAATTTAACAATCAAAATTTCGCGACAAACTTCTTATTTCGTCCCGCAAAGCGCTTTTTTCATGCTTGATACGAGTAAGAGCCCTCTGTGGAGCAAACCTTTACTATTCCATAAGAAAAGTTCAAAAAGTTCGCGGAATGAAGTCTTTCGTGGGGGGTGGAGTTGCTCCTTTGGGAAGGTACTAGAAGAAAGATTCACTTTTACTACAGTAGACTCGTGATAACGCGAACAATTAGAATAAAAAACCGAACCTGTTTACGTTTGCGAAGGTTGAATTTTAACAAAAGAATAGAACAACCTCACGGAAGATATTCATTTAAGAGTCTTCTTGGTTATTTTTTTTTATTTATTTTTAACAAAAGTTAATACATATGATTATAAATAATGAGTTTATGAACGTTAATTAAAGGAAAACCGAAAAAATTTAGCAGACAAGACAATTAATAACAACGAAGAATAGACGAAACGAAATGACTTGCTACAAACCCTACAAAGCAAAATCTTATACAGTCGAACCCGGTTAAAGGAAATGAGGATAAATCCTATTCGATTTGAACTAATCGGGGTTCGCATTAAAGCGGACGTTGAATAGCAGAAGAATGTTTTAATTAGCTTATGTATAAGAACTTGTAAATTAAAATTAACAAATTAAATTAGTTGATGAAGGAAAATTAGTAAAATTAAACGAATACTCGTAGGAACAAACTTAATATTAAAAAAAAAATGTGATTTCATACTGAAATCTATCACTACGAGAGTATCTTCTGTGACAATTACAAAATACTTAGAAGATTCAAAGCCTGTCTGATTTTTTTTATGTTTGCGAAAACACCCTAACTGCCAATCTTATTATATGGATGTGAGTTTTACGGCAAGGTTGATTGTGAGACTAAAAGAAAGCTTAATGTAGTAAATAGTACAATAATGTTGTCTTTCATGTTTATGGTCTCCGAAGACTTGATCACGTATTAGATTTTCCAAACGTCTTGTAGACTGCTCGTGTGACAACCTCTTAGTTTTTCATTCGTTATGTTGTTTGTATTATATCGTTCAGACACATCAACCTGAGTACCTATATAGTAAATTACTTTTCCCTCGTTCACAAAGGACTTTCGCCTTAATTCAAAGAAAATACTCCTGTCTAACCTCATAGCGCCAATTCTTCGTCCATTCTATCCGCCTGTGGAACTGCCCACCGAACTGAGAGGAGTGAGATATGTGAAACACTTTGAATCTCTACTTTTGAGTCACTCGGCCAGTTCTTAACCTCAAGACTAATTTCTAAGATTCATCTTAATGTGTAAAGCAATTACTATTTAATAAATACAATACAAATTTCTTATGCGTTATTCGGATTTCAATTAACCGAGTTCGACTGTATCAAGATGGACGAATTTCAAATTAAAATGCAGCTTGCTTGAATTTTACATTTATTGTTCTTAACGTTATAAAACGTTAATGATTTTCACACTTTTTAGAGATGTCAATGTTAAAACAAAAAACGCGAGTCTACTGTTTATATTTAAAGTTTGAACAAGTGATTCAGGAAGAAATCAGTCTATATGGAGCCCTAATTTGAAGAAGGATACCTTAGACAATTTTTCAAGAAATGTTAGCTGTTTATGGAGACTCCGCGCCTGTTGTAAACATGGTTCACAAGTGGTTTACTTTTTCAAACACGGAAATGATTCCATTGAAGGTGATCCTAGATCTGGATAGCCAATTGAAGCTACCACGAAATCATCGAACGGGTAATAAAACCTTGCATTGGCAGATGCCAAGTTGAAGAAGAAACAGCTTGTAGGAATTGTTGGAGCTTCGGAAACAACCATTTTGAACATCTTCCATAATCATCTTGGGATAACAAAGATATGTGCCCAGAATGCTAACGCCGCTTCAAAATTATTTGTGAATTTGAGACATTTGAAAAAAGTGTTGGGATTTATTTGAACCTACTTTCCTTTACAACCATGACCATTTGGACTTCCCTTCGTACTATGGTGATTTGATGTGACTCCATCTGTTTTTCCATCCTTAATAATAACAGGGATTCTATATTCAAATCTGTTCTTTTGTGACACAAGCCGCGATGCCTTAAAAGAAACTTGTTTTGTTTTGAACAAGTTCTAAATTCGTGTGTTCTTAAAATTAATGATGACCTTTCTATTATATATTCATTTCTATAAAGAGGGTTATTGCACTACTAAGCGCTTCATAACAAATGTCAAAAGTTATGTTTGAATATCAGCAGGACAAAAAAAAAACAAAAAAAAACCCATCAAAGAATAAAGTTGAAGTGCAAGTTTGATTTAATTGTTTTTATTTTCTGTTTTTAACAGAATGAAGTCTGTTTTAATGACATTGTTAACCAGTTATTAAACATATTTCATCATATTTAATGTGAGGAACTCGGTGTCACTGTGTTTTAATTTCATTCTAACTAAGTAATCTAAATTGCAATTAATACGAGACTTGAGCGATTTTTTTTTAGTCAAAATGTTAAACAAGTCGACTTAAATTTAATGCCTTAAACTTGGATATTATAACGGAAAGTTTTGATTTAATCTTCATAATTCATAAGTCAGATTAAACAAGATTTGTCTGCTGCTTCTGTAGTGGATTGCTTGTTCAGTAAAATCATACGAAACCCTGTATGAGTTGGGTTGATCGGATCATGCTAGGGTTATTTTATTTTCGGCTACCCATTCTTTGAAGGATACTTTAGATTCAGGACAGCACCCTATGCAATTACTGATGTGCCCTGGTTCATTCCTGGTCTCAGTTGCTCAAAGAGCTTTCATATGACTTTGTACATGTCTGACCTTCTAAGTTCATAATGCTAGATCTATCCGGCTAGTTCCATGAAGAGGTTATGTTAACTGGAGAGTAAACTGATACGGAAGTGATGGGTGCTGGTTTACATGGACGAGGTTATTATCATAGCATGCAAAGAAAAGGAAATGATGGAAAGGTTCAAAGAAGCCTTAGAACTTGGACTATTAATAAAATGGCAAAAATGTAGTGTTTTTTACAAGAGCGATCGAGTTTTTAGGCCATATCATTGATGAAATGAAGCATTCGACCATCAGAAGACAAAATTAATGTAGTTCGCAAATTTTCTACTCCAAGGAACTTACATGATGTTATGAGCTGACCTTATAAAGACCAATTTTAAATGGGACGAAGCAGCGGATGCAGCATTTATAACGCTTAAGGAGAGGTTATGCACTGAACCCTTGTTAAAACTATTTAACCCAAGTCTTCCTGCACAGCTCCACACCGATGCTAGCAAGGAAGGATATGGCGCTGTGCTACTACAGAAACACGACGATGGACAGTATCATCCTCCGGCTTTTACCTCAGCTACAAAACCACACCGGCCGAAAAAAACTGTCTCAATTACGATATAGAAGTGCTAGCCATTGTTAAATCTTGAAAGAGACTGCGTGACTACCTGTTAGGTTTATCGTTCGATATATTTACAGATTGCAATGGCGAAGAAAAATCTCAACAGCAGATTAGCGCGTTGGGCTATGCAGATTGAAGAGTTCAAATGTAAAGTACATCATCGTTCTGGGAGTAGTATGCATACGCTTACAAGTATTCGCTTGTGAAAATAGACGCTTTTACGAAGATTACATGGATATATCCAGTGAAATCGTGTAATTCAGAAGAAGCTGTGAAAAAACTCGAACTTCAAAGCCAATGTTTTCGAAATCCGCATCGCGTTATCACAGACAAAGGATCTGCGATTACATAAAATAATTTTAAAGAATATTGTACTGAAAGTACAGAGAAAACGACAAGTTGAGTGAATGAACAAGATTATTGTCGAAATGTTAACGAAGCTGTCTATCAAAAAACCTTTGAAGTGGTACAGGTATGTGAGCCACGTTCAAGTCACATCAAACTCTTGAGACTGTCTAGTGAAAAGGAATCAGGAAGATAAGGGCAGGGTGCGATCATACCTGCAATGGTACAACATTAACTCAATGACTGAAGTTGAATCTTTTAAACTTTAAGGGGGTATTCTAGTCTTGCTGACCAGGCATCCAAACTGGTTCGGCCCGAACTAATCAAACAATAGACATTAGGGATTCTCTGTTTACCCGAATCCATATTTCTCAGCAAAGCCATTTGTTCTTTGTATATACTGTAATACAAGAACCCAAGGTGACTGGTATCTTTTATATTTAGAGTTCACTTACGTCCAGCTGCTAACAGTTGTATTCTATCCTTCAAACCACGTGGACGTACATTACAGGAGTTTGACCACGAAAATCCTCCTCTGTTTGATGAAGTTTTGAAAATTATAAAGCTAATTTACGAGAGTTTATCATCAGAGGTATTATTGACTCGATGTTTAGGTTCAGAAACTCAAAATAAAAATGAGTCGCTAAACTCTTTGATTTGGACTTTTGATCCAAAACATACACATTCCGGACCTAAGATGATTGAGATAGCGACATTTATTGCTGTTTGTATTTTTAATGAAGGCTTTATTCATATTTTAAAAATGATGGAGCTTATGGGAATGAAAATTGGCCCGAAAGCTCATTCATTTGCTGTGAAAAGAGATAACGCCCGGATTGACCGCTCCGAGATACGAGCATCCAACGCATCAAAGGAGGCCAGAGCTACTCGATATGAAGAGAGAAACGCGGAAAATAGTTTTTTTGAAGTCGAGAAACGTCCGATGTATGAAGCAGGAATGGCAGATTGAATAAATGTAAGTCTACAATATCATTTCATGATTTAGACTGCGAAAAACTTTACGCGAAACCTTAGACGCGAAACTGTCTTTTTCAAAACAAAACCCACAATTTCTCAGGTTCTACTAGACCGATTTACCTGAAATTTTTAGAAAGTCTTCTTTATAAACTTGTCTATGTCTGGAATTATCCCCATCCCTCAAGTTTTTATTATTATTTTTTTTTTAAATTCGAAACAGTCAAAAAAAGTGGTACAAAAATTGTTTTTTTTTCAGACAGTCGCTATTTTGTGAAAAAAAGTCTTTCCAACTTTTCTGAAGTTCCAGACATTGCGACATTATTCTAGATTAATAATCGATTTCTTATTTGGTTTCAGATTGCCAGGAGGGTACTCCTAATTTTTGAAACTTTCAACTTTTTTATTTTTTTTTTTCTGTATTCTTTTTATGCTAGTAAATAACTAATAAAAAAATGAATACATAAAATATTAATTGCCTTTTTTTATGACACTTCAAAAATTACATGAAATTGATGCCTCTAGGAAAAAAAAGGAAGGTCGCTGGTACGCAGCCAATAAGCATTTCCATATATTTCCTGAAATTATGGGTACATAGGTTACTAGACCCACTATAAAGGGTATCACTCAATCGAAGACATCTTAGCACTGCTCAACATGCAGACCGTAAGCGAAGTACACGGGTTTAAAGAAGTAATTAAAAGTTCATTTGAGAATGACAAAAATGAGAAGCAAAAAACAGTCTCGACAGACTTTTCGACGAAATGCTAAACAGTAGAATCGTGAATTCCTACATTCGAAAAAAACTCAGCAATTTGGAAATTAAGTTATTTTAAAAAACTCAAATAGAAAAATTGATTCCGATCATATGTGAATTTCTTCAAAATTTGCAACTCAAAACAAACTAGGAGTGATATTATCGAGGACTGAACAGTCACTTCAAAGTCATTCGAAAGAACAAGTAGAATAAACAATCTCTCGATTGATGTAACTAGAATTTAAAAAAAGAACTCAATTCTTTTTACGGATCTTCAGGAGAAGATGTGGTCTTTGTCCTTTGGACTATCAGACACTTAAAATGTCTTCCAGGTGGACGTCTTAACAATTGAAAAGAGTTATCCAAAAAGTCGTCTTCCCACCAATCTGGTAGGCAATGAAGTAATATGACCCATAATGAAGTCACATCCATGCACAACGATATCAGCAGAAGTTACTCTAATGAACATGAAGATGAGATCAGAGTTGAGACAAACAAAGATCCAGGATATTCTCAAATTCTCTAAGGTATGTTTCACAAACTAGTTCGTAAAAGTGAGCTGCATAAAGCAGGGATTCACAGTAGAAATGAGAAGCGTACTTACCACCCAACCTCATCTTATCGATCGTAAATTTTAATTTATGTTAATCATTTTTTTTCATCATCAAATCGGATGTCGATGTTGTGGGCAGGCCCAATCGCACCCATGTTTGCCGTTAAATGAAGTTTCATTTTTTTGCATTATAATGCAAATCTTTTAATTGAAAGATACAAGAGAAATATGATGTCACTTTATTGGTTGAGTTGCATTTAAAAATATTTTTGAAATTTCTTACGACAGAAAAGCTTGCAAATTAGTGCAGAGCTTATCGTTGGGTTAATCCACCGACGAAAACAAATCGAATTTGAACTCACTAATTAGAAAGAGGTGGCCCAATGCATGACAAACACTCTTCGCCGCAAGTCAAGTTGCCTTACAGTTCATGTCGTGCAAAAAAAAGAAGCTAAATGCTCACAAGACTGCAGAGTCACTTTCATTAGTACCCTTTGTGTTCCTTCAACGGCTCAAGTTGTACAATCAAAAATTCCAATTTAAAAACAAAAAAAAAAAAAACTTGCTCAGATTTAGTTACAATTCTGTTGGCTCAGTTTCGCTCTCATTGCGCCACCGACAAGACACAACACAACACCAACTAATAACCTTGTAGCGCGATTGTTGTTTGTTGTATTTTTTTTTCTAAAACATTTTCTTTTCATTCAACGAAATATTTTAATCAAGCATAAAACATATTTTTGCCGAGCAACAGACTGCCACAGATACACGTTCCATGCACTAAATATGATCTCAAGCTCAGGTGAATGGGCTGAATGTAACCTTCGGCATAGCGCAGCGCATTCGAAAGCATACAGCATTGGGTACGCGGATCTCATCACCAGCTGGCACCACGCCAAGCCGCCTCTGAATCACACCATACGAAACGGCCCGGCCCGGCCCCACGTAAATCGAATTTGTTCAAATATCTCAATTACTGCCCACTGCCGTCGTCGTCGTCGTCGAGTCGTTGCGTCGCGTCGTCTGTCTGTCTGTCTGTCCATAAAGCCATCAGAGCAATTTGCATTGCGATCGAATAATTGTTCCAGCGACTGATCGACCGACCAACGCCACGACTGTGATAGGCAATCGATAAGTCAAGGCCGTCGCCACTGTCGCGTTGCGTATTGTGTGGCTTACCACGCCAGCGATTTGTTGTAAGCACGCCAAAGCGATAACCTGTAACAATAGTCCGGCATAGATCTTGGCTTCTATTGTTCTCTCGAAGGGTTATGAAATAATGAAATTTAGATCAAACACAGGGTGTCACGAAAAAACTATCGCAAAGTCGAACCGCCGCTGCCTGATCTTCGATCGATGATCGAGCAAACTCTGCGCACAATTAAGCGCCTGACAGGTGCTGCAGCGAACCGTGATTGAAATATCAAAGGAACCACCTCATCCCGGAGGAGTGCGGCTATATTAATTGAAAGGATCACGCCCCATCAATCAAGCAATCAAACAATGCTGCCAATTGTTGTTGCTCGTCGATCTACGATCGTTGATCGTTGCTCGTTGGTTGTTACTTGTTGCTTGTAATGATCGATAATATATGAGATAAATCTCTGCAAGTATCTGGCTTTCTAGCTAGAGATACATATTTAGAGAACTATTCATTTTGAACTTTATGGGACGTCAAAATTGTGTGGGAGAGTGCGGTACGAGCAGCAGCACGCTGGCTGCTGCGCTGATGATTGAATCCGTGGCGGAATAAAGGCATTCCATGGCGTTGTTGGGTAAAGTGCACGAGTGATGAAATTGCGATGTGATTCCAAAGATGGATGCTGATGAAGAAGTGGGTCACAGATACTCGTGCAGATACAATTTTTCTTGCATGCGCAAATAGTTGAAAATTGTGCATGTTATTATAGCGAGTAAGATCTTTTGTCTGTTTGCTTTTTTTTGGGACTGTATTTAGTTGACACAATCGAATGGGAGTTTAGACAGACAAGTGAATAAATTCTGTTTGGAGGTTTGGAAATGCCTGATCACTCCAAAAAATTATTCAAAATGAGGCTTTGTTAAACGATATTGTAATCGGGAGGCGAAGATGCTGAGTACTGTCACATTGGTGGGTTTTGCATTTGCAGGGAATGATGATGCGATTTGTTTTATTTTTTCATGTATTTGTTTTTTTTATAAGTTTCATATACGAAAAGTAAATCTTATTTTTTTTTATATATTCTCGATGGCAAAAATATTCCCAATTGAAATTAACTTTTGTTTCTAAAACAATGACAAAATTTTAATTCTCACAGAATCACCTAGTAATTGGAATTCTTCTTCTCTTTTTGCTGCAAGGATCTTGGAAACGCACCGGGGAACGGAATCAATCAATTTTGTCTTTTGGAATTATTCAAGTTCTTTCGGTTTTACCTTTTCTATCAGTTAATAAATCGTTCTGCGAATACAAGTTGTTTACTGCAAGCTTTTGAACTAAAGCAACATTTTTGTTTGCTGCAACAGTTGCTTTTGAATTTCGTTTAACCGAGCCTTTTAATTCAATGCATTTGCATAAGCTAACAGTGCACTTAACAGTCGTATTACAACACGGTAACATGGTTTCGTCCTTCGCGGAATTGAGGCCCAGGGTTGCCCACTACACAATAGAGGAGTGTCGTGGGTGTTGATTTTCTCGCCGCCACGCGATTTTTTTTTGCTCTCAATAGCTTTACGAATCGAATGGGGATGATGCCAGAAAAACCCGCTTAATCTGGACCAAAACAAAAAACAAAACGAAGAAAAAATAAATCCTGTGAACCGCAACAAAAAAGAATCCAACCACGTACTCGATCTTCCGGCCGAACGATGCAAGAAGGAAAGTCACTGTCTAATTTTCGTTTAAACAATTATTTATTATTTTGTGAATGATCTACACATGTCCAAAAATAACAATAAAACTGCCCAACTGTAACCGGATATACCAAATTCAAAAGTTACCAGTAAAAATAAGTCAAAAGAATATCCAAAATGAATAAAAGTAAATAATGAAAAATGAAAAATAAAATAAATTAAAACAAAAAAACAAGTACGGCCGCAAGCCAGGACCAGAACCACTACGAGAAGGCTCGGATCCGACCCCTTTCGTTTACTGACAGAATGACGAAGCTTTAACCCTCTCGGTAACAACAATAATCTCTCCAAGCTTTACCGAAAAACCTAGCAATGCAACCACGGGATTAATGGAAATAAAAATTATTGAAAAAAAAACAAAAGAATTGATAGAAGTGATAGAGATCTACTTAAACTACGTTTAAACGCATCCCTGCATCGGCAAACTTAAAACTTCAGTTCTGGTGGCCCCGCTGCGGAATCGTTTCTTGGGTCACTTACGCGCGGAAAGATAATTATTTGGATATTTAGGCGAAGCGGTTTCCGACTGATGACGTTTAAAGAAGGGGCTTGTGGATGATTAATTGGGCCTTTTGTACCTAGTTGAATCGTTCCGTACCTCGAAAGGAAAAAACGAGATCCTTATAGAATCACTTTGTTGAATGTCCGTCTGTCTTTTCGTCAAGACCCTTTTTCTCAAAAACGCTTGGGGGTATCAAGCTGGAACTGTCCCTTGGAGTTGTGAAAAAAATCAAACTTCTAAGATTCAGCCGTTTATGCCGCAAAATTTTGCCACTCGCAAGGGAATCAAAACCTACAGGGTACTTCCCGTGAACTCAGAATCTTGAGATTTGCTACGAAACAGCGTCTTATAACACAGATAAAGGAAAAATTGCAAAAATTGTAAATTTTTAGTTACATCATATAATAAAAATATTTTTAAAAATTTTGAACTTACTACCCGTTTCCTCAAGAACGCATAGAGGTATCAACTTGAAATTCATTTCAAATTCTCAGGTCTATAATACCTTTTATATGTTACAAAATCAAATTTTCTTGTCAACGCAATGAAAAGAATTTAAGCAATTTAAGCCGGATATTTTCAAACTCGCAACTACTCGCAAGGGAATCGAAACCTAAATTTAAATTGTTATTATAAACATAATTGTAGTTACCGCATTGACGGCGGCTTATCTCTATGTAAGAGAGGGGAACAATTTTTTCAAACAGCTTCTCATATTATATTATAATATTGTCAAACATATTATCAGACAGCTTGCTTGTATTGTTCCTACAATATTTTATTTTTCAAGGCTGCTTCAAGGCTAGTGTAGGTATTTGAGTTATTTTATAAAATAAATTATGTGTGTTTTTATAAAATAAAGGATAACTGAAACGATAAAGGGACCTTTGTCTTTAAAAATACCACAAACATAACTGGATTGTCGTGATGAGTGAACTTTTACTTATATATCTACAGGTTTGTACGGAACTCTCGGTGCGCGAGTCTGACTTACCCTTGGCCGTTTTTTTTTCCATGAATCGATGTCCCAATTCGACTGCCCTATTTCCTAGATCGTTCTCTCCTGCCCGATTTTTTTTCCCGAATGACTGAAACCATACCTTGCTTGACCGCCGCTAAAAATCTAGGGGTCATCTTAAGCTTTGTTTTCAGAAACTAACATCAAAATCTGCTCTCTAAAACCCTTGTATCATAATCCATTCGAAGACACGTTGTTTCATTTGTTGTAGTATCTCCGTAAAATTTTTAGAGCTCTCGATGCTCTTCACCCGCCGTTTTGTTTAAATGAAGAATGAATATCAACATTTCCCGCAAATGACGATTATTTGGAACAAAATCAGACATTTTCCCACAACCAAAAGTAAATGACATCAAAACAAAATCACTAAGTGTCAAATAAATTTGATTGCCACATGTGAAAGCTCGGTTGATGACGTTTCGGATATGTCATAAGCGACCCGCACGTACTGCCGGAGACATCTATTGACGAACAGCAAAAACTAAGTTGCTCATCTAATAGATTTTGGAAGGTTGAGCATAATCTCAAGACCTGACTGCGGTGTCGATCTTGCGAACTTTTTTGACACTAGAAGATTTTTTTTACCTTCAAAGCAACTTTCGGTCTTGTGTACGAATCCTTCTTTAAGCAAGCTTCTACATGAGGCTCTCGTCACAGTGCCTTGATGCTAGATCTCTTCAAAAACCTTAAACGTATCTTCGCCCTTCTTTCATGACCACAAAGGCTGTTATGGTGTGGTTCTTGACGCTTATAAACTCGTGCAGCGCGGTCTTGTGGAATAAGCTCACTTTCACTTGAGGGTACGTATCTGCAAATCAGACAGCTTGTGAGAATAAGTGTTACCACAGGATTAGTGGTTATTTAGAAGCATTGCTTGGCTGCAGATTTGTGCCTTCAAAACTATTTTATTGGGAATTCTATTTGGTACTCCAACGTAATGTGTTACTCCTCTGACGAAAGTATTAAAATCAAACTAAGTATCACACTAGCCAACCGCTGACTTTTGGGCTTAGAATAAAAATTTGGTTTGGGTGCAAGGAGACCAGCCAATACCATGAACTTCCAAATTGTACTTCAAACTCCTTGTACTATTCTTCGTGCTCTAATAAAACGGAGAAGCTAGAAGGTTACGAGCGCATCCGCTGAGGTTTTGTGGCGCGAATAACATCACTTCAGCCTGCAAAACTTTTGAACGTGCACCAACAGCAACATGGCTCTGAAGGATGGCTTAACATTCGATTACGAAAATAAAACCCAAGAAAACGCACCAAGGTGACTCTATAACTTCATTTGCAATCATAACATGAAGAAACATTTTTAAAGAAATTTTGCGCTCTACAGTAACCATTTGCTCTGTATCAGCTGTCAAAAACGGACGTTTTCGCTGCCAACAGGAGGATGGATTAATTTTAATTCTGAGTAGCAGCATCAAACTCGTTTTGAGCGGTTGAACCTGGTGAACCACAAACCTTCGTTCATTGCCTCGAAAAGCGGCGTAGGTCAAAAAATCGACCAGCAAAATGAAATCCAGTAGCTAAGCAGCAAGTAAACTAACTAAATACCTTCGATTCCTTGAGTCATATCATCAATAACAAAAAAAAACCTGAGTGCACCTACCAACCAGTTCGCAACAGTTTACCAACAAGGCCAAGTCTGTGCGGCATTTCCGGAGCTTGTCCGTTCAATGTTGTACTAAGCAATTAAAATTATTTAATCACATTGTTAGCATATGTTAACAAAAGAGCTTAAAAACGTTCTAGAATAAATATAGCGGAAATTCCTCAGTCAAGTAATCCCCCCCTGCCCAAAAAAAAAAAACAAACAAAAATATTTATCTAACAACAGAAATCTTATTTTTGAAGAAATAAGTATGAAACTTGTAACAAAGCCATCTAGGGAGGGTGCACATGGGTCCACGTATCTTCCGTCTTCCCTATGATGATTAACAGAACCATCAAAAGCAACACACGCGAATGTTCTTACGAGTACTAGAACAAAAAAAAAAAAACAAAAGTATCTAAAGATTTTATCGGGTGCTTTAGCATTTTGTAGCTTTGGCTAGAGGTTGGATACGTGCTAATAAACCCATAGCGGACTTTTGCGAGCAATTGCCCCAAGGCTATTGAAAGATTAAAAATGTTTTTCTTTGACTCTCCAAGTATCTATAACTGTTGGTTGCGATATCTTTTTCCTTTCTTTAGTCAATTCGTCACAGGGTTTAGGCCAGGCAAGTGCGAGTGCTTTTTTTTTCGTGTTGTCTGATTTATGAATTTGACTACAGATTAATTGTGGTAATTTCATGGTTTTTTGAGTCAAGTCAAAAGTGTGATTCACTTAGTCACTTCCACTTTCATGAGATGTCCATGAGGTTGTGCCTTAATTAAACCACATCACAGCGGAACCGCGGACACAGATAACGAACTTAATTGTGGAGACTTCATTAAAGTTTAAAAAAAAAAACTGAAAGTCTTCTACAAAAGCAAAAGTTCTATAAAAAGAATCTTATATCCTCGAGTTGAGTGAATGACGAGGTGATGAGGTGACTAATAGTTTAAGTTATATTTGCGGGCACGTCCTGTTGACCATTCTGACCTTTTCAATCATCTTGACCGCTTTTTTTTTATTTTTTTTTATCAGAGGTTCTCTGTGCCAGAACGTGTTTTCGATTCAAAATGCATGAACTTGACTTTCGAAAACAAAAAAAAAAACAAGCAAGGAATGCACATGCAGTGGAGTCTTGTGCAAGTGACAGGTGTCTCGCAAGGTGGTCACGTACGTAAAATTTTGATTTGTTACGCAGGCCTGAGTTACGCACTTTTATGGGGCCTGCCTACATTGCTGCACTGTGGTATGAAGAGGTTTTTAATTGAAAATTTTCTTAGAAAAATATTCAAATTTGGTATGATTTTTATTTTGGGCTTTTTGTTTTTTGTTTTTTTTTTGGTTTGTGGGTCGACGAGTGAAGGAATTCTGTGAACAACTGATTTTAAATGCAAGATGAACGTGAAGTGCATAATCATTTGAGAATATTTTCTGGAGTTTGGTGAACAAAAGACTTTCGGAAAAGAATTTGTGAGGAGAATACGATTTTTTGAAATTATTTTCCAGATGTTTTTTTTGAGATTTGGGGCAGTTATGTAGGCAGATTGTATGTGGTGCAAGTTGGTCATTTTTATATGGGTCAAATGGGATTTGTATTCTTCTGCAACGGTTTAAAAAAATCTTATACATGCCATGATATTGAACTTTGGTTGATGTTATAAGTTTTATTTGCTCTGCGAAGACAACTCACATGTTAAATATTAAAAAATTGATTTTTGAGAAAACACACATTCTGGTTGAAATCGCTCAGTATTGTTTATAGATCAAGCATTTTGCAAGTTAAAGTATTACTGACAGGCAGTGGCGGATTTACAAATTTCCAAGATATAGCCTATACAGTTTTTGCCGCCCTTGCCTCTACAATTGTCGACTCCTTCATTATTTTTACAATCCGGAAATTTCGTTGAAATTACAAGCAAAATAATTTTTGGAAATATTTTTGAGTTTATCAAAGCTCTTTTCACTGTTTTTAAAACAAGAGAATCTTCTCTCACCCGAACAATTCGCCGCTGGTGTACATAAAGTCATGCGAAATGAAGAAAGACTGTCTAATGATGAAGAAGCAGGTTTTACCAAAATGCTTTGCGAAGAATCGTATGCATTCTTGAACTTACTCAGTCTCTTAATCATAAGGATATACTTCTCCTAAGGACAGAGGCTTTTTTGTAAGGGTTGATGGTGACAATTCGCTCATTTAAGTCAGATATCAACATTTTTCATTGAAATTGTCGTACGCTTTCTTCTTTTTTTCTAATTCAGATACGAGTCTGTCAAAGATGACGAGAAATGTATTAACCCTGAAAGTCTCGCGGTCATACTCATTTCTCTATCGAGTGTTTCATCAGCAAATTTTCTTTCTTTTTGGTTATCTTTTTCCCAGGTCATTTGTGTACTCCTTAAACGTACTTTACTCCATTGCCATTTCTTCGAAATACTTAAAGTTTTCTCGTTGATCTACGATGAACTTGCGAAGAGGTTCATAAAGATTGGCTACAGTAGAAGCCTGGATTTCAAAATTTACTTTGTTTATTATTTCCAAAAAAACTTTCCACACAAGAACCATTTTTTTAATTTTGATAGAATTCCTGTTGCTTCGTTTCGTGTGACATGCTTGGGTGCAATCATTCCTGATTGTTACCAAAGCTTTCATAACTTCTTGCCACGAATGTCTCAAAGTTCTACATGTAATCCTCTCTAGGTGACCAACATGAGAGGTTCACTATCTTGGCTGTTTCGCCTTCTCCCACTTCAGTAATCAATATCTTCAAGCGTTGTGTCGAACTTGAAAAAAACGTATATTTCTCGAAGCAACATAAAGAACCGCCAAGCTTTTATGAAAGATTAGGCCGTCGCAGTTGCCACTTAATTTAAAGGTGGACAGAGCAAGGGACGAAAAAAGCAAATGGTGCTGGACTTTGAATTTTAGCCTGTTAACCATTGTATTTGCCAGACACGTTTGCGGCAAAAACATACGACAGCAAAATTTGTTGCAGACTTCCATCTGTGTTACATCAGAAAACTGTCATGCAAAAATCTTTTCGGTCCCCAAATTTGCTACTCTAGGCTCAAGCCTACTCAGTCTGCTGGTAAATCCGTCACTGCTAACGGAGTGATATAGTCTTGCCACGTTCATCATTAGTAAGACGTACGTTGTAACGTGTGTTTAGGTTGAACATATTTGTTTTATTTTTTAAGTCAAGTTTATTAAATTGAAATTGTATTCTAAAAAAAAGGATATCACTAAGTTAGCACAGCCTATTTGTTTTTATTTGCTTATAAGACTATTTGTATGAAAGGAAAAATAATAAACAATTTAATGATTGACCCAAAAATTAAATGAACCCAAAAAAGTTATTTTTATTTCTCTGAAACGAAAACACCTGGTTTCTGAGATTCGACTAAGATTTAATAAGAGCATTAAATTTTCTAAAATAAGCACTTTATAATGTATAATTTTGTAAAAATGAATTTTGCACAGAAAAATAATATTTTGTTCAACTATCATTTTTTAAAAATTGTTTACTTAAATAACTTGAGTAAAATAGTAAATTAAAGAATGAGATTTCGGCTTATACTTTGAAAAAGCATTATCAATTATCGTATGTGATTTCATTGATTTCAAATATTTTTTTTCCATTTAAAGTGTTTTTTCAAAAAAATGATTCAATTATTAATTGAATGGATTAAATAGGAAATTACAAGTATGAAAACTTGTATTTAAATATTGCGGTTTAAAAAAGAAATTCAAATTTTACGCCCACACCTGTGGTCTTCATGTGATTCTTTAAGTTCATTCAATTTTAGCAATATTTGACACGACAGACGTTCATGGTCAAATGTTCAAATGAATGAAGAATAAATAAGTTGAAAAACTGAAATTTTAAATAAATTTAAATTATTCAAAATTGTATGTTTACGAAATAATGTATATCATTAGTCAACTTTTGAGTTTAAAAAAAAACTATGAAAATAAGTTACCGTATCTACTGCTGTGATTTCCGATACGTAACAATTTTTATACGTTGTCAATATTAGAGACAGGCAACGTTTCACGGATATTTTTTGCCTCAAACACTCAACGACTGTCCTTTCGGTTTATTTATCGACATTGCGAATGTAAGCCGTACTCAAAATTGCAAACGTTTAAAGTCACCGTCAAAGTTTTTAAAGTTACATTGAAAATTATCTGAATGCGTGGAATCAAACCATCTTCTCCTTTGTAATTTTCCTAAGAATTGAAGAAGCCCCTAGGCATTTTTGCTAATGTTTTTTTTTCCGTAAAAACCCTTCCTTTTGTACACATTTAAGAACCAAAAAATAGTCAAATAGTCCAGCCGTTTTGAAGTTAAAAAATTCATTTTTAATTCTTAAAATAACAAAACAGAAGGAAGGAGATTTCGTTTATTTAGCTTCTTGGTCGGCCTAATCTGACGCTGTAATAAATACTTTGATACACGAGTTTTTAGTAAGATTGAACACGCAGTATATGAAGTGATCTTTCCCCCATGGAATTGTTTTTCTTTCCTGACCTTCGTAATAAAAAAATAAAATCTTCCCTGTCGTATTTGTCATCAAAATCAGCATACCTAACAAAGGGAATCAAATAAGAACTCAAAATCACCGACTTTCAGATCTTTTTTGCCGAACGAAAAACTAAACGGCAGAATGCTTGACTCCGCTTTCAGTACTTTTAAACCATTTTTTGGGTTTCACTCTTTTTGTTTAAATAAGATTCGATCATCATAAACTGGCCGAGAGCAACGCGTTGAAATTGAGGATTTTTCATCTGATCCAATATTTGTTTCGTTTGGAGTTCCACAAGGAAGCCACTTGGGACCGTTGTTTTTCTTTCTACGTAACAAGGTTCATTGTACTAATTCCATAAATGTCTGCTTAAAACTGTGAGACAATTTAAGTCTTCTGATTGCGTAGTGTTAACAGAATTCTTTAAATCTAACAAATGTCTGTTTTAAGTGAAAATAAGAGCACTGAAAATGGGGGATCACGCGGTTCGGAAGTTGGCATGAGTTTTTGTGAGCATTTGTTCCACCCTGCACTGCGTCGGATATGCCGCAGACCTAGTTGGTAAGTGGACTCAGATATATTTCCTGTCTGACTCAATGTCCTGATTCAATTAGTTGAAGGTCTTAAGTTAACTTACAGCTAAACCATAGTTGGATTTCATAAGTTAAGACACATAATCATGATCCGAGAAATTCATGGAAATTTATGAGGCTAATTTTGCTGCTTCGATTTCCTGAACTACAATGCTACAATGAAGTATGCTGCTTTCAGTTGCTCATAGCAAGCTTCCCAGCATGCGCGATTGTTGAAGCCCTAAACCGGAGGTGAAGTCTTCTTTACTTTCATGAGCTTGGTTGTAGGTCTACGAAGACTATACAATTTGGCCGAGTCATGGTAATCGACGGACGACGATCGAGGTTATCCCTCCTCGCATACAGGACCGATGGAGAATTTTCCACTCGAATGCCCCTAAAATTCGCTCTGCCATCTCGCTTATCATTCAACATTCGGCTCCATAAAGAGTAACTGGCAAGATGGGTGTTTTGTTAAAACACTTGGACCACACAAGTAAAGTGTTCGATTGGCTTCATCGATGAAGTGATCCGAGATCGAGAGGCATAAAACAAGCGACTTCAATTCTTGCACGAGCTGAAACTTGCAAGTCCCCTAACATTGGTCTTTCCACAGAATCATTCCACAATCAACGCCATTTCAAGTTCCAAGTTCACTGCAAGCTATTCCCTTAACGTTATCATGTCAAAACAATCAACACATCATCCAGTTAACAAAGCGTTCAAGGATGTCTTCAAAAATTCAACACATTCTTCTTTCATCGCTTCTTCAAAATGTATCTAGTGCCGCACAACAAGTACGTATCACTTTACACAAGTATCCACCAAATTTTCCACTTTGTTTAAAATAACAATTGAAACTGTCACTCTTGACAGCTCCATTTCCTAACACCAGTAAAAATGAAAAACGTTCCAATTAAGTCGACAACAAAAGTTAAAAAGAAATACGTCAAACAATGACAACAAAAACATTTGACAGCCAAAAGTATCTATGATATTGTTGATGTTTTCCAGAGTACTCTGTCTTGAGAAGGTCATCAATGATGCGACGGCGGCGCGGCGGCACATATTGTACCAATTTTTGTAAAAAAAAAACCTCTCGATTGGTTACACACAACAGCCCTACTTTATGAATGAAAACATCGAGTGTGCGTAAGATACTGGTTGTTGTGTCGAACCAATTTGAGTGGTTAGCTCCTTGAGTGGATAAGCTGACAATTACACGTCGAAAATTGGCTTCAAATGGTTGCGATTGTATAACTTTGGTTGTTCAGGTTTGCTATCTTTGAAAGCCGGATAATAGTTGTGTAATCTAATTTTAATTAAATACAAATTCTTTTACTGGAAATTGTTGTTGGTTTGATTTATTATAGTTAAACAAACTTTCTATGATGTAGTTATGATTAATTCGTAACTCACTCGTTAGATGTATCTTCTATATCTATAAGCGAGGAATTTTTTTGTTTGCTTTTCCAAATCTATTTGCAATTTGAACTATGGAATGGTCTAAGAATGTTGTTGATGCTGTAAGGGAAGGCCTTAAAAAGTTATGCAACACAATGTACGGTGGGGTACAAGGAATACCTAACTTATCGTATAGAAGTTGAATTTCGAATCGAGATTGAGCACCTTGAATCATGAACTTGAAAAGTTGTTGTTTTTTTTTTGTATAATTTGCTCGTTTTTATGACTGCCCTTATAAGAATACATTTGTAGAGAGAGAGCAAAGGGATGAGGAGGAGACATGAATGGAGACGGAGAACAAGAAATTGTTTTTTTTGCATTCACTCAATTCGCAGTATTTTATTTGCCATTATGAATTGTTGTCATATTTTTGTTTTTGTGTTTTCCAATTGCTTCATCCCAGCAGAAGCAATGACAAGTTCACATAATATTAAAGGTTGTTCGTACTTTGTACTTGAGCGTGTTTTTGTGAGATAGTTTGTGTAAAGAAATGGACTAAAAGATAAGGAATACCTTTTTACGAAAGCAGCAGAGAGTGAAGTAACAAAACTGCCACTAAGCATCCAAAGACGGATAAACGGATGACGCAGATGAGAAAAGAGTCCACGACGAACGTATACGTCGACAAAAGTTTAAGGTATATGCAGTCCAGATGGTTGTTATGGCATCACGAAAAACGACCAGCGGAAGTAGGAGAAGTGTGATTAAGATGACATTAAACTGGCAGCGGGGTGAAGAGGCAATCTTATAATATGTACATTTGTGGTATTTTATAATAAGCAAAATTAGAAAGGTTCCATTTGCGATTATTAATATTGAGGAAAAGATTCGTCCGTTTGGAAAATTAGGGAAATGAAACAGAACTTACCAGGCTTCCTATGAAACTGAGTAAGTTTCCCAACAAGACTTAGGTCATGAAATCAGATTATTTTGGCATGATATAAATTCTTAGAGAAGATCCATAAAAATTCCGCTTTGAAAAGTGCTTTTTAATTTGAATTGATTCTTATAATCTGATGTTCCTCAGGTTTCCATTTAGGGACCACTCTTGGTTGTTTGCTTTGCAAATGACATCTGTGAATGTTTTTTTACATATCAACACCATGGTGTGGAAATGCATAATGCCATTCGAAAATAGTTGCTTAAACTTTTTATTGCCCTTTTTGGGATGATTTTTTTGAATTTATGAGAGCTCATTTGTGTTTATGAATTAGGAAGCAAAAATACGTCTAAATACCGGTGAAGTTATGAATAATATGAATATGCATTTGGCTCGTTATTTGCTAGTAGGAACTTGTTTTTTTTTTAAATATGAAAGATTAGTATCAAGCTTTAAAATAAGCTCGAAATTTTATGTCTAAAAATAATATTTGCATTTTTCTTATGTCAAAGGTTAAGGAAAATAATGTTGATGTATTAAGTTGGCCCCCATTCAGTCCAAATCTCAATCCAATTGCAAATATCAAGTCAGTAATGAATCTTAAGGTTGCGATGTAGCGGTCGAACAACTTTTTGCTGCCATGACGCGTGTGAAAAATATTTAAACTTTAAATGTATCATGTAACGATTGAAACCGGAAATCAGAATAAAAACTCATTTAAACGGCACTAAATTTGTTGTTTCTAAAATTGAATATTAATCAGGCCATGAATAATTTTAATTCTGAACCTAGCCGAACATACGATTGATTAGTACGAAACAAACTTAAGCTTAATCCAACTTAGAATAAAGTTTTCATAATTAAAAAAAAAACTCAACTAATTTGCCACCGCTCCACCGCGTTTAGGAGGGGCTTTGGAACATTTGGAATTTTTAGGTGAATGCACAACATTTTAAGAATACTATGTAAAAATTTCAAGTCGATTGGATCAAAATTGACGAAGTTGCGAGTATTTTTACACCTGGCGGATGAACGTTTAATACCAGATTTTTTTGTGTTCAAAGCCTTAAAGGTTTTTCCCGAAAACTCACGATTTCATAGTCGATGTCCCTCATAACTTCAAAACTACTGCACCGATCGTTTTGAAAATTTGAGGTAACACGGGAGACAAATTAGCCGATTTTTTTCGCAAAAAATCGCGTTTTTCCCTTCAAAGTGTTCTAAAAAAATGAAAAATTAAAATTTCGAAAAATTTCCCAAATGATTATGTGCGAAAAATAAAAAAAAGGAATTTATTTAAGCCAAAATCTTAATTGGGATGTTCATGCAATAAAGTTTATGGAGCTCTTCGAGGGTTAAGCTTCACAACAAAATATCTTTTGTTTTATGGTTTTGAAATATTCTCGGACACGGATTATGAATCCAAAAGGACACTTTCTGTAGCCAAGGTATGTCTTCGTTGTCAGTAGACAGGACTACATCTCCGACTACTCTGCTAGTTGAATTTCAAACACTTCGCAAAATCATGACAACAAAAGAACCGGAATATCAATTAAATGAATAAATTTTTGCGAGCTCTTAACAACTTTTTATACCCAAACATAAACATCTTATAATCCGATAATAGTTCATCTTTGGAGCATTCTGCCCATAGATATCGAAGGGACATGCACCTTCAGAAAAACAGCCTTCAATTTTTTTGTCCAAGTCTTCTAATGGAAAACCTTTACTCTATCTCTATCTCTTCTTCTATTTCACTTCAACTTCTTTTCTTCAACTCTTTAAATTTTATTTACTTTTCTTCTTAATTATACACTGTATTATATTGTTATTTTATTTTTATTATATTATTATTATCATATTATTGTTATTTTATTAATATATGATGTTCAATGTTATATATGGATTCAAATTGATGTTCATTGGATAAAACTAATAAATACAAATACAAATATAAATACTTGTTAACTTTTTCCACACTATGATTTGAACTTTGTCCACGCAAGATGTAAATTGAATCCCAAAATTTGTGAATTTGTGAAATAATTTTTTTGTTACTATTAAAGATGTCCTGTTCTTCTCCCTCAAAAGCCATTTAATACTTTGCTATCGCTTTAAAATTGGACGACATCTTTTTCAAATTATTTTTTTTCCCAATACCAACTTTCAAATTTGTAGTGCCATTTTGTTACTGACATTTTTGATGACAAGTTCAGTCAGACAGACTTTGGTCAATAAAATCGCTCACTTATGTCGGGTATTCTATTCGGGAGCATTCATACTCTGTTGCAAGGCTGTAAAAAATGCATTATTCTGAGATTGTATTTTGTGAACTCCTGGTCTTTTGATTAGTTCCTTCCAATGAAATGGAAAGACTTCAACTTTAACTTTTACTTCCACGTGCAGACCCCATAAATTTTTAAATGAATTATTTGTAAAATTGATTAACGCCAGAACAACGTGTGCAAACGTTGAACGGAAGAAGTTTTTGCCGTTGTGGAACGCAGTATTGAGGAGAATCCAAATGTGTCGATTCACCATCCTATACAGCAATTGGAGCTATGCTCGTCCACTTTGTAGAAGATTTTATGGAACAATCTGGGCTCAAAAGCATATAAGGTTCAGATTACGCAAGAGATTCAACCCTATCTTCATTTTCAACCTAAAAATTTGGTCTCTGAAGAGGCCTTTTTTTGATAAAATGGTTATGTTAACAAGCCAAATTGCCTTATTTGGAGTGGAGAAAATTCAGAAGACTTTATCGAGAAGGCCTTCCATTCATCCATCCAGCTGATGGAATCATCGGCTCGTATTTCTTGAGTGACGATTCAAGTCAAAATGTTACCGCAAAAAAAAAAAAACATAATTTTTGACTTCTTCGTTCCTCAGTTGAGTGGCATTGATATGACATAGCTTTGGATTCAACAGGGTGGTGCAACATGTCCCACGGTGAGCGACACCATCAATTTATTCCGGAAACATGGCTTTTCCAGAATGACAGTCCTAGAAGAGTAAACATTTTCGTTTGTTCCAAATGGGCCTCGTCAGTTATGATGAATTTTTGTAGCCGATACTTGTCTACTGCGACTTTAATGTTCAGAAGAGCGTTAGTCTAATCAAGGAGTGTTTAAAGCTGACGGAAGGCTTCATCTTCTTCAGACACTTAAGACATAAATCGACAAATCGATTCACCGACACCTTCAGGCTTTTAAGCGGTTCAGAACGAACACTTCTACAAGGTCTTCCGGCGTCTATTCTCTTCACTCTTATTAACTTCAAATTTCGTTACTTGAAAACATCCTTATCGAAATTTAATCCTTTAGCTTTAAGTTTCATAGATTTTGCATATGGCTATGCAGTTTACACTTCAGCAACTGCTTCCAGAACAGCACACCAAACAAACCACATTGATTGGCTAATTACTGGGCTCAGGGATGTTAAGTTCATTTAATGACTTTGAACTTCAAAGCCTCATTACATTCAATGTTGCGCAATTGAATTCGCTCGTCAGCTTTTTAAGAAGCCAACCAATTTCACTTGGAGCGAAACCGCAATTCATTATCCCATTATCCCATTCACTGACATTTCTGATGTTTGTATTCGCAAGTTAACGACATTACTTTAACGGTATTTGGTTGTCAATATTAAAAAATAAAACCAGTCTGATTTTTCTGCTTTTTTTGTTTGCCTTTCCTTCTTTTGACAGTTTTCTACAAATTTCTAGACGGAACCATGATCCACGCTCAGTGTCATCCACATTTTTTAAATTAAATCACCTAAGGCTGTCCAGGTTTAAGAAGACCTTACATCATCAGTGAAACTTACCGTTAGAATGAATAAATACATAAAGATTTTTTTAGAATTTAAAGAAGGTTCTTGTTTTTTGTTTTGAAAACCACAAGTAAAATTTGGCGGTCGATGAATATGGATTATGAGACTTTGGCGAAAGGTTAGACCATCGTCGTAGGTCCATCCAACTTAGGGACAAAGACCTCAGCTATGAGATACTTAATTCCAATGTCAGAAGCGAATTTGAATTGGTCGCATGAGTCAGAGTAGGAGTACGTGACATACATGTGGATGCTGGCGGCGGAGTTATTTGAGGGAACGCGTTCACAGTGGCATGGGCATAATGGTTCGTTGGGTACAATTACTCCTGGAACAATACGATTGCGGAATGTACAAATAATTATGAGCTTACAGGGCGGTATACTACATAGGACACATTTATGTGGATTAATGATACACGCGAATAATTTCAACAGAAAAATAAAAAAAACCACGAGTAGTGGCGAGGCTTGACAGGTAGGCTATGTCGAGAATATTAAAATTGAAGCAGGTTGGTTGGACTGTGGTAAAAGTGACATAACACTTGTATTGTCTCACTCACAAGTTTATTGACGTAGATTTCGAAAGTAACAGCTTGACAAATCGTGCGGATCAATTTGTCGTTATCTAAATGTTGACAATCAATTCAACAGGCGATTGGTAGGTACTTTAAATTAAGCTTAAAAAAATGAGTCTCATTTTGATCGTTTGATGGGAACTTATTTCATACCGAACATGTTAGGTTGTGAGTTTTTTTCTAGATACAGGTACTGTGGTACTGGTACTTATAAGTATAAGTCCTTTGGTACTGGTACTTGTACTTAACTACTGTGGTACTGGTACTTGTAGTTTAGTTCTTCAGTGCTGTGTTACCGGTGCTTGCGCTTTGCATAGTTTGTATGATCAAAACTGCAATAGTTGACATGTCAAAAAATTATGTTTTTATGTTTTTTTTTCTGATTATTGTATACACGCGTCCAAGGGGTTGTGAATGCCCATTTGCTGACACATGCTGATCAGGCAAGATGTGGTACTGATGCAAATTATAATGAGTTGGAAATAATGAGTATGGGAGAGTAACTGTGGACATGTTTTATGGCTACTGGACTGAAGAACCGAAATTTGTCAAGCTTTCAGGGGCATTCTTGGCGACTTGTACTTCAGAACTGTGTTGGTGATACTTGTACTTTAGTACTTCAGTGATGTGTTTCTAGTGCTTCTACTTTAGTACTCTGGTTCTGGTGTAAATTATAATGATCAGGAATGAGTATGAGAGAGCGATTATGGACATGTTTTATGGCTACATGACTGATACATTCTTGGTAAGGCAGATTGACAATTATTCGCGAGAGTTTTTATTAGCCATGGAACAAAGTGAGGAAGTTAAAATCAATTGTTTGGCCAAGCATGGTACTTAAGCTGAGGTTTTGCATAGATTGATAGCTCCGGATGAAATATAGGCGCATCCAGTCAGCTTAAAAGAAACCATTTTTGGATTTGCATAGAATATTTTGATTGTGCTGGGAAGTTAAAAAAAATCTTTGAGCGATTAAATAAAAACAAGACGCCCATGTTGACGAAATAGATAACTTTGTTTAGTCAAAATAATACACCAGTTCATAAATTCCTTATTGCTATGTTTAAAATTAATTAGTGTAAGTTGAAATTGCTTCTTAAGCACCATGTTCTTTAGACTTAATCTTTATATTATTTTCTGATTCCAAAATTTAAAAAAAAAAATGGTTAACGATTTTCCAATAAAAAAGACGTGAGGTGTCTTTTTTAAGAAGATCGAGATTTCCAGCATAAACAGGGAAACAGTGCGGGAAGTATATCCAGCTATCTAGTAACTTTTTTCGGTCGGGTACTTTTGGGCTTTCTTTCAAAGCTGCGTATCTATAGGTTGATTTATGCTTATTATTTTTTTTTTTTTTAAATGAAAGTAAATATTTCAACGAAACACAAAGCATTAAAATAAATTGCAAATCTATTTGGTTTGGGGTTTACCTATATACTGTTAAAATATAACAAAAAAAATCAGGAATCTGCAAATTTGTTTATTAAGAAAGATAAAAAAATTAAACCTTTTTGTCTTTTTAAAATCTCATAAAAAAATAGCAAAATAAAACATTAAAAATGATAAATTAAATACAAATAATGTTCCATTCCTTTTTTGTTGCTTAAACTGTGACACGAATCGGAGAATATTTTGGTTGCGCAATCTTAAAAATATTGGAAGCGCTTCTAAAAGTCGAAGTAGAATTTTATGCAATAAATTTGTTTATTTATTAAAGAGTCCGAATATCAAGGTTATGAGTTTAAATACAAGAACTTCTAGATGGGAAGTCAACAAAGTCCCTTTAGTGCGAGGTCAGTTCTATTTAATTGGTTTGTTTGTCCTAAAAAAAAAATTAAATACATTCCTTTGACTTGGTAGCTGGTGGAAGACTATTTCCTCATAAGTATTGATTTTGTCGCCTTCAAGATCATTGGAATCTAACTATGACAATGTGATTATGTATCTACTGTTTCACTTCCACGAATTGCACCAAAAGTTCCTTTGTTAAGGTATGTTTTTACGATCTGTTTCCAGCCTTCGGCGTTGTCTTCATTGATGACCAATTTGAAGAGAAACTGAGAATAATTTAAAGAAGAGTTGAATCTTCTGTGCTCACTTAGAAAACGGTCCTTATGATCGATTTAGGGAAGTAAAACCAAGTCATCTTCCTTCCAATTCCAATGCATTTAGGAGTCGACATTATTCTGTGCAACCGATTTTCATTATAATTTTTTAAAATAGAGTCCATATTTAAAAAAGACAACAAGGAGTAGTTTTTTTTCAAACGGTTGAGTGACGCAGGAGGCTTAGTGCGTGCCTCAATGGGATCACCCGATCTTTTTTTTTTTGGAATCCGGTAAAATCACCATTTGCAGTTGGGATTAAATCAAATCCGCAACATTTGGAATGATCGACTTGCCATAAAAGAATAACTAATAACTAAGCCCCGATCGTAATAAAGGTCCATCTTCAAATCCCAAGCATCTACAAACAAAACTGGTTTTAGAAAATGATATCACCTTCTATGCATTGATGCATAAAACGGAGAGCAAGGTTGGGCCCAAACTCAACGTTTCAAAATCGAAAACGAATACGCACTTGCTTACAATATAAAGTTATGGTGCATTAAAAAAATACTGCGAATTGAGTGAATACAAACAAGTCGAAACTTAATTCTCCGTCACTATTTGTTATCTATCCGGGAAACAATTCAAATAAAAATGCATAAGGACATTATTTCTGCTCGTTCCTGAGTCTTCTACTCGCTATGAATAAAAAAATCATTTTAAGGGTAGTCAAAATCCCTCGAGCAAAAAAAAATGTAGTGTTTGTTACATCGACGCACAATTTTTCTTCCAGGCATCGTTCTAATTCATTGATTTATAATTTATATAAGTTTCCGTTGAACTGCTTCATTTAATAGACGAATGTCCTTCGAATAAATATTAAAAAAAAAAAAACAAATAAATCTTTCCATGCATCCCTCAATATAATAGAGTGAATAGAGTATCCTTGAATGTGTCAACAACAGGCAAGAAAAAAATATGACATTCAAAAAATCATCCTTTGACTTTCACTTCACCCCACTGATGCAACTAAACACCACTTTCAAGGTTATCGGCAACTTTTTCTTCTTTGTCGCACAAATAAAGCTTCTCCCTCAGCGAAACAAAATTTGCAATTTAAAATTCTAATTCACAGAATACAAGCACAAAAATCAACTTATTATAAATTCTAAAGTTATAACTTACTTTTAATTAAAAAAAAAAAAACTAAAATTTTAATATTCTCACGCTCACTCGTTGATCCGGTTTAATACAAGCTTCAGCTGCAGCTCTTCCAAAAAATAAAATATTATTTTTAATCCTTTTTTAACTCCAATGATTTTTTTAAAAATTGTTTTTCACTGAATTTTATTTTTAAATTTTAAATTATTTTAATTTTTTAAAACGATTACACACGGTCCACTGAAGTCATAAAACTAAGTAAGGCTGAATTGACATAAATATGTAAGCTTGAAGAAGCCTTGCATTTGTTCCACTCTTGTTAATCGCAATTAAATAGAATTCCTTATAAGCAAATTAGTTTTGTTAACTCCCACTAATGAACTTAAAGATAATGCAAATAAATAGAAGAAAATCCTCTTGGGATGCGCGGTAATAGTACGAGTACTCGTATTGTTGACAAGCTTTAAGGGTAATCACTGCGACACTCAAACCAAACCACACGGTTTTTTTTTATTTGTTTTTCTAACCGACAACGATGACACAACGGACGCAATTACAGATACTTTTCCAATAGCAACAACGAATTAAAAAAAAATAATGTATCACAAGAGCAAAAAAATAATTATTATCAACCTACAGTCTACGAAATTCGCAGCCCAGCGTCCGCACTCGACAAGGTTGAAAATAAAACTAACTAACGGAAGATCCGACCAAAAGACACCTAACATAGGTTTTCAGTAACAACATGTATCTAGCGACAGAAAAGAGTATCTGAACAGGCACTGATCCAACATCAAGTTGCTGTTGGAGGCTTGGATCACGTAGCTGCGCCGGCGTAAAGTGTGAAGAAGCCAAAAGCTTGCACACCACCGAGGAGGGCTTTTACTTTGTAAGACGCAACTCTGTGAGCTAAACGGTTGGTGGTGTGCTTTTAAGTGTTAAAGATATCCACGATCCACTGATCGTATCGTGATTCGTGAATGTGTCTCACGGTAACAAGTGATCTTAGCGGGCAGTGCGCCAAGAAATTGTGTCATAAAGCAGCGTCACTGTGGTTAAAGGGGGTTGATGTCAGTGTTGCCGGTGGAGCTTTGTCGTATGATGTATTTTAGGATTAAATTGGAGTGTTCTTCTTAGGAATAAGTTAGACGGGCACCTGATCCTTTATGGTTCCGTTTTTCAATCGGAGCGCATTTTTGTTGAAAAGAATTTACTTAATAAGACCAATGAAGAGCTCTCCTTGATTTGAAATAGGTTTGAAATTTTATCTCTAACTTTCTTATATATTTGAGTCGCTTTTCAGGTTTGATGACTAAAATGTTATGAGCGGCGGTGAGGTTGGAAAGTGCCATGAATCTCAGATAGGTGAAGATTGTATCGTCACCAATTTGCTATCGGTGATATTCTTTGACACTTTTTGTTATTTTGACGACATGAATGTGATATCTTTTCCTTGTGTCTTGAGGTTTTTTTCAAGGGCTCCCAATTCCATTCTACTGAGCTGAATGTGCTTTCCCTTATTGAGTTGGACCAAGCTACCTAGCATCAATGACTGCTTGATGCTTGAACCGTAGGTGCTTCAAAAAACTCTTAGCTGGAGTATTGTTCTCCAATCGTTAAATGTTTAACTAAGCTACTGAGTTGAAGAATTTTTGATTGTCGTCCAACTTTCGGCTTTACAATAAAATAATATTAAGATGAGTATGTCCCTCGAGTGAGGCGTTTTGATTAAATTTATTTAGACAAACTGAAGAACCAAGATGGCGGTTGTAGAGTTCATTTTTGCCCGAAATGCAACGTCAATGCTACAGCTGTCATCGATTTCTTTGCAACACTTGCACTTGCATATTGTTTCATCCTTATAAATTTGAAGATAAGCTTGTGTATCCTTTTCTTCAATCGCCTTAAAAGCTTTAATGACATTTGAATGAGCATATTAATATCTGCCTATGCCAAATACCAGACAGATAGGAAAAAGATAGGTTGTCACCTGTCGGTGTTAAAGATTTCGATTGAAGTAATTACATGACATCGCCTCCCCGTGCCAGATTCGGGTGCAAGTCTTGAACAGTTTGGAGAATTGTGATTTAAGCTGCACAGTAGATCGTGTGTTTCCGAATGTCCGGATCCGTTTTCCGCCGAACTTAAATTCGTCCATGGCTTTGTTTTGTTCATTGCGATTAATGGGGCGTGAGTATTCACTTGAAATTTGTAAGTCATTTTTCTGGCGTAGTGTTAAAATTGGGTTTATTGGCGATTTGAAAGATCGCTTCTCAAGACCGCAGTTTTTTGTCAGGAAGAATTAACTTTTTGAGTGGTAAATGACAAGAATGAGCTATATCCTCGAAAGCTCACAAACGGCCAAATTAATATTCGCAGCCTTCTCAGTGATTGTAAATCCACAAATCACAGTTTTCCTACCATACTCCTCAGAATGATGTGATTATGCAAGTGAAAATTTCATCGAAATTGTTAGTTTTATGGGTTTTCAACAAGACAACGCGCTGTTATGCGAATCTCATTAATATCGACTTCAAATTCTATCACCAGCATCTCAATGGGAAACTTTCGTAAGAAACCGAATCGGCAAGAACCAACGGCTCTCATCCAGCCGATTTGGCGTAACGAAAGGTAGGACCATCCGCATTTCCTTCTTTGTTCGCGTTTGCTTTCCTCATTTTGCAACAGAGTAAAAGTTTTAAGACGAACGAAAAGGACAGCGTGGTAAATAAAGACCTTACCTATGATGGTGCAGCTAACTTTGCGTTTGGAAATTTGAGGCAACAAGCTGAGGCTCGTACGGAAAACGGAGGCTTGTTGGTTGAGACTCAAGTCTGCTAGTCTAAATAAGCGACTGTTATGAATATTTTCATATTTAAACAAGGAAATTTATTTCTGATCACATCACAATACTTTTTCGATCAATCCTCTTTCCTTCTTTAAAATTTGTGTGAATGCAAATTAGCCTAACTTTTGGTTTATCGTGGCCTCTTTAATTTATTGTAAAAAAAAAAGATTTAAAAGAATATTTCCAAACACAAAACATTTTTTTACTCCTGCAAAAATATGATTCATTGGCAACACTCTTATTTCAAAAAACCATAATTGTTCCCCTTTAAAAGAGTCATCATCATCATCATCATCATCACAATAGGGGAAAATCTGCGAGTTCTAATCGATGACGAATACCGCTAAAGGCATCCTCCGGGCAAGAAACGTCAGCAGAAGGCCCAAACCAGTCCCATTACATCACTGGAAATTTTGGGAACACCGTCACCAAATTTGCTTAAAGAATAAATTTCGGATGAGCATAGGTACGCAAATATTTTGGATGTGAATCCGTTTCGTTGATTGCGGTTTTGCTTATGTTCTTTCGTTTCGTTAGAACAACATGGATGGGACGATTGTTGACGATGTTCTGATGCCGTGGATACCTGCAGTGTGGCGGCAAGATCCACCAAATGGTCCTAATTAGCTGGTGAGGATTTGGTTTTGGCTGCTGGGAATTGAATTCACTTCTTTGGTGGGATCGTTAAAATTGCAAACGCCTTTTTTTTCCTTTTATTAAATTTTATTTAAACCAGTTCGGATATTTTTAGATGAGCCTTTGACTGTAAAATGAGTTGTGAGCATTTGGATTGGAGTTTTCGAAGAAACGTTGCGCATTTTTCACACCAAATTTTATTGTCGATTTGAATTTTGGAGTGAAAGATATTAACTCACAATTTTGCCTTGTAGCCAAACTCTATTCGTAGAAATTGCAGGAATTGAAGTATCATTATCAAATCAAAGAAAAGTAACGATTTTTTGAGTATATTTTTCCGGCAGCTTAGAAGGCGTGCTTTTAAAAATGATCTTGGGAAACTCTTCACCATGAATGATGCGTTCATAGTAGTACGTGATTTAAAATGTAGGTGTAGGGTTGTGCTAGGACTAGGACTAGGAAATGTGCTGTCCGACTTATCTGTGAAGTTACTTGTGGCTATTAAATTTCCCCCCAAACATCAGTTACGTTCCATCTAGTTCTGTGTGTAGTCCGTCTGTTCTTGACTTCTTTTTTTAAAAAATGAATCAAGTTGAGTTTCTCAACCAGTCTCCCAAAATGAACCGAACTGCAACCATGGGTTGGTTGGTTAGGGTGAGCTTTGTTAGCTCCTCACTTAGACCTCTAGTTGGGCCCGTGGTGTTCCCCTATTTCCTGTTTGGAGAAGATTTTGGTTAAAGAGGGAGAGTTGTAGTGGAAGAGAGGTAATGTCGGAGGGATTACTATGGAGTGTCTTGATTTGACTGATCGGGAAATCTATTTGTTCGTTTTACGAAAATCATGATCTCGCCGATCCCAATTTCTTTGAAGTGCGCAAAATCCAGTATCAGTGCTGACCCCGGTATTTTGGGTCTCAGTCTCGCTGTTACTGGGCAGTAGCAGATGAAGTGCTCCAGATCTTCCTCCTCACAGCTTTGGTGTGTTGATGTTTCGTCCGAGTCTATGTAGGTGGAGGTTTAGGTTAATGTGCCCTGTTACCAGTCCCATGATTAGCCTTAGGTTCCGTTAGATGGAGTACAGAGCTCGTTTCGCTACCTTGTTAGTCGGTTTAACTATTATCGATTTTGCTGCTCTGCACGTTGTAAGGATGAACTCCAGTAGTTTCTGAATTCCTGGGTTGCCCATTCGTTTAATGCTCTTCTAATAGTTGTTAGCGGGACGCCTTTTTCTTTTACAGGGTTTTGGCGGTTGTTTCCTGCTTCTTTCCTAGCCAATTTGTCGGCTTTTTCGTTTCCCGTTACACCTTCGTGTCCCGGGACCCAAGTAAGACTAACGTCGTTCACTGTTGTTAGTTTGTTAAGTTTGTGTTTGCACTTCCTTACCAGTGTCGATGCTGATAGAGGGTTTGTGACAGCTTTGATATCTGCAGTACTATCGGAGCAGATGAGTATTTGCTTCTCCCGTATATTGAGTTCGGTGAGCTTTTCTACTCCATTTAGAATTGCGAAGACTTCTGCTTGAAACACCGTGATGAATGGTTCAAGCTGCTTCGAAGCTTCTATCGGTGGGTTCGGGCAGTAGATACATGCCCCCGATTCAGACAATATTTTGGAACGCCGGGGCTCTTGTCGTCTTTCCGTTCGTTTAAGAACCTCTGGTTGGAAAAATTGTCTTAAAATTGTTATTGAAGGTGAAAATTTTCTCATCTAGGTCGTTATGGCGATCTAGTAGTGGTGTCATCGCCCTTACAATGTTTACAATTTTCCTATGCCCGGGGATTATGGAACTCCGACCGTAATCCGATACTTGCAAAAATAAAGTTGTCTGGTGTCTCGTGTGGAAAAAGAACACGCCAAATGGGTTAACTGTCGCAGGGAATTAAAAAGGCAACTAAGAGAGAGAGAACAGTTCACGTTGTCACTGTTACTAGCAACAATATTCCTAAAGTTCGAAAGAAAAGTGTGTAGCTTAGACTCCGCGCTCACATTCAAGAACTCTTGAGGATCAGGAATATGAAGAGGAGAAACAGGCAAAGCATATATTTGCACTGCTGAGTAGAAGAATCAAGTACAAAATACTTGAACATGGTAACAGTGAGTGGAATGCGAAACTAAGTCTTCTAGATCAAGGTTCAAAGCCTTTTTGGAAGATAGCAAAAATAATAAAATCCAAACACAAATGGATACCATGTCTAAAAAACGAATTGAATATTAAGTTTGCAAACATTTAGGAGACTTAGGAGATGGAAACTTTTAATCTTTATTTCTTTTCATGAAACTCCATGTAATGAATTTATTACAGAAGTGGATACACATTTTTTCCTAAACAGTTTAACTATCCGTTAGACTGGGGGCATTGATAATATTAAAAATATTAATCTGGAGAACTTACCGAAAGAAGGAGTTATTTTTTACACATTTACAATAAGCATGCCTTAAAGTAGTAGCTATACCATAAGCTGGTAAGCCTGCTGATAAACTTGATAGCTATAGACCGACAAGCCTATTAAGAGCCGTAATTAAATTTCTTGAAATAGTTATAAAAGAAAAGCTGGTAAAGTTTATTGATGAACATAAGGTCTACCCAAATGAATAGTTTGATTTTAGCCGCTTCCGTGGTACTTCGCATCAAGTTCTTATAGTTTGCAATATAATTAAAAGAAACCAGACATTAGGGAAATCAACCAGTATGATGTTACTACCATTCGATACAATGTGGCACGATGGGCTAATTCATAAAATGTTGAACAAAGTCTTGTCTCAAATGGTTGCAATAAAGTGCATGTTAAAAGTTTTGTTTCTGATCTTTTACGATTTTACTGAAGAGGTTCCTCAAGGGTCAGTCCTTGGACCAGTCTTAAATAATGTGTACAAATCTGATTTTTATACGTAACCAAACTATAATATCGTTATATACGCTGAATATACGGCAATTTTGTCATTGCACAACATTGAGACGAATGTAATGAATGCGGTACTAATGTTTTCATCAAATGGAAAGTAAAACTGAACGCCAATAAAATCCAAGCAATCTCTTCCTCGAGAATAAGAAAGTCTTGCTTCTTACCCACAAATCAGCTTCATATCTCGGGAAAGGCAATAGCATGGCAATACTCTGTAAAATATTAAGGAATATTTCTCGACAGAAAGTTAACCTTTAAGGAACGCAACTTGCAGGTTCTCAAGAAAGTTAGCACTGGTACTAAAATTGTATACCCGTTTATAAACAAAAAGTCCCTACTTTCCACGGAAAATAAAATAATTATATATAAAGTGGTATTTCAAGCTGAATTGCATCCGGCAAATGTTGAATTGATCTGCACCAGAATAAAAAAAACTTTCTGAATCTCTCAAAATCAGAAGTGACATCCCGGGTAATCACTCAATTAATGAACTAAAAACTCAAAAGCCTCCATTAACGGCACTCGTTAAGCAAGGCATTGCATATTTGTAGATTTTGCATCTGTACATATGTTTGTATTTATGTTCATTCTTGTATTCATCTTATTTATTTAATTTAGTTTTACATAAATTTATTTAATTTATTAAATTGACACAATTTATTTAATTTAATTCTTTTTAATTTATGTATTTAATTATTATTAATTGCCTTATTTATTTTTAAATTAGTCAATTATTTATAATTTTATTTTTTTAATTGATTAATGATAAATGATAAATAATAATTTAAATAATATAATTAATTTTGAATAAGTCAATTATTTATTACAAAATATTTGTTTTCTATTTTTAAGCAATATTTTTTTATATTTTTATTTACATTTATTTTACTTATTTATTTATTGTATTGAATTATTAACATAGGGGAAGCTGGGGCATAACCGGTCCTTTAAATGTTTATTTTAAATAATAACTGAAAAAAAATGTTTTTATTATCTCCAAAACGATTTTATTCGAAAGAAAATTGATTAATACATCAATATGGAAAATAAAAATAAATAAAAATAAATAATTCAGTATTTTACATTAATTTAAAAAAAAGGATTGAATTTGCCCATTAAACCCCGATGCTGGGGCACAATGGACATAGGTGGGACATGATGGGCACAAAGCTAAGCTTGGTTACAGCGCGAGCAAATGTCTGGATTCATCGTCAATATCATCCTCGCCAGCACAAGAGCAATGTGCCCATTTGCCACAGTACCACAGGATCTGCAGGAAATCCATCCCACAATAAAGACACTCCTCGTTCTCCTCGCTTTCTGATGAAGATGCTTCCTTTCTGGTCATCTTCTTTTTTGTGATGTTTTTTTTCGTTTTCAAAGTAAGGGGCTTGGATTTGGTGAATTCAGCCTCAAGCTACGCTTTGTAAGGTGAGCTTGTGATAACAGCAGCCTTTCCCCGGCGCTTAGAAACTCATTTGTTTTGCTAGTGCTTTGGGAACAGCTACAATTTGAGATGGAGAAAAGTTTTGGAAAGAAGTTGATGACGTTTGTGTATGGTCATTTTTCAAATTGGGCCAAGGGTCTCAGATAAACGGAATTTTGGGGAAACATTTTTGAATAATTAGTTTCGGAAACAGGGTTTGGAGATGACATCCGTGGATCAGTAGTTGTTGATGTACTTGGTGGCCCTGAATATGGGTCGACAAGAGTATTTTCAACTAAAAGTGGAGACTCCTCCTCATTTGGCATGTCCGTGGTTTGGCATGGCAAAAAGTCATGATCCTCGAATATATTTGGATTAACCGGCCATATTCCAGTCTTTTGAAAGCCGTTTATGGTGACTGACATTGTGGCAGCTCTTAAAAAGGCTTTACCGAACAACTCTCATAGCTGATAGTGGGTAACTGTTCTTTCAGGGTGTTGTTTGAGCTCAGGGGCTTCATGAAAGTAACGTCCTACGGTTGCAACCGATGAGTATAGTGTGGTGGGAAACACAGCATCACCACACCACTGGCCCTTGCTGAATCTATGACTTCAATGCTTTTAACGTGGCTTGCATGTCCATCCAAAAGTAACGAAACCGGTTGATCTTTTGTTGCCCGCGACCATTCAGTAAACCTTTTTAACCACTTTAAAAACACTGTTCCGAGGGAAAAAAAACATTGGTGGCATGAACGAACCATCAGCTCTCATGCAAATTTCCACGGTAAGAAGCTGGCCTCGCTCCGAGGAAGAAAGTGACCCTACTTGTTTCCTCCCTTTTGTTGCCAAAATGTTCCCGAGACTCTTCGCGACCGTTGGGATTCCCGTTTCGTCAACGTTGAATATGCGATTTGACGAAAAACCTTCGGAACACTCTTCTCGAAGTTGAAAAAAGTTTTCGACAGCGACGCGGGTAAACCCTATAGCTCAAGCTGCAGATGTTGCTTCCGGCTTTCTTATAGAAATTGTGGGATTCCGTTGCGTGACCAATCTTCTCCAGCCATGTGTGTTTCAGTGTTGAAATTATTGGCTAATTCATTTCTTTCGGCTAGTTGATATGCAAGCTCTCGGAATTCCTTCATGGAAAAGCCAAACAGGCGCCCTTCCATATCTTTAAGATATTCGGCTAATTCCTTTTCTTGATCCACCGAAGGGGTTTTCCCCCAATAGCCACCGATAAATTAAAGCAGACAGATATACTTTCGGGGTTGCCACTTTGCTCAACAGTGAAATACGGAGAGGGCCCATTATGCCTCGGGTTCCCCTATATAAATATTTATTTTCGTTTTGTTATTTTCGTATTTTCCCCCAAAACTAAATCTTTATTTAAATTAAATATCCATCAATTAAGTAACAAATTATTTCTCAGTAGAAAGATTTTTTACTCAATCATATCCCTGTGTGAAAAATTTAATAAACATGTCATTTGAAAAGATACAAACTAAACAAAAAAAAAACTATTTTAAAATTCGAACACCAAAAGAAACATCAAAAGTGTTGGTCCGAGGTGACACCATTGAGGCTCTTCAGAATACAATTAATTGCCTCTTGACCTGACAGTTATCTGAGAGAAAACTTTTTGGCCACCGAATTAAGCAGTCGAATGACCCGAATTTTATTCATAAGCTGGATTTTCTATTTTTCATGTGCTGCAACTAAGGTTGATCAAGAAATGGCAAACCATGAATGATATGTGACTAGACTTGATCTAGTTTTCGAAGCAAACAAGAATGGGTTCCTTAATAAATGGGAGACAGCTGCACCATTTCTGAGCCGGAGGGACTCTACTTTTCTAAACTGAAGATACTGCCGAGGCGCAGTGTAACACGCGAATAGATTCGAAGAGTAAATGTGAATTTCGATGGAGTCACATCCTCAAGATGCATTGCCTTCTCTAAAACATCGAGATTAAAATGTACCTGAAATTTGAAACGTGGAAGCGATGGTTAAATGGATGAACATTTTTCCTTCAATTCCTGAGTCAGTGGAACCTTGTAAGCAAGATGAAAATTTAACTCAAGTAAGCGCAAAAAATGTTCGGTTGCTGACGTCTTTGGTGCATTAAAGCCCATTTTCGGAAACAGTTGCAACACAATACTGAGCTTCTCTCAATTTCGTGAGCGCAAAAGAGCTGTCTTGACGCAAACAGCAATGATTTCCCACCCTTTATAAAGACAGCTAACTGCATTATCCAGCTTCAGCATGGTCTTGGCTATAATTTCCGATTCCAAGAATATTATATTAGAGTGCTGTGTGCAAAGACCTTTCAAATTCACTAGAAAACCCCTCGTGGACTAACCTGCAACAAAAATGGTTCTTCATTTAAAATTGCAAGCTCAACGTAATCCGGTGAGTTAAAGACTTTTATTTCCAAACTTCAAATTTTCACGACAATCTCTTTTCAACAAAGACCACAAGAAGGAGGGACTGAAACACTGCCTTGAGGTGATAAATCTTCCATCTTGTCAAGTCGTCTTACAATAAAAGCGTGTGACAATAAAAGCGAAAGTAAGCTTCTTTAAAGCGACGCTTAGGCTTAGGTTGTAAATCTTACAAGACAAGGATATCTTATCAAACCTTCTAGTTGATTGCTCAATCTTCACCACAAAACCAGTTGCTCTTCAGGCTGACTGCGCCGGGGGATTATTTAAATTCGTGCTTCCCGCTCGATGAATAATACTCATTCCGCTGCGTGTTCCATTCACGCCGTGACTTTACATTGGATTCGTCAACCTCAGACCTTGTCATTCCTAGCCCAGTTCTTGGCACTTGTCCAATTGGTATTCCCAATAACAATGGTGATACAACATCGATCGGTCCGAAGTTATTTACCTGTCAAGCCTGGTTTGACCTTACAGCTCCATGTGAAGACTTTGCGCGATCGCAGCTCGCAAATGATGATGCAAAAAAGGTTTGACTCTTCGGCCGGATGACTAATGTCGATCGATGAAATGCAAAATGACGGATTCAATCAAGAGCCATTGACTGCGATGGTGAAATGGTTTTGGGTCGTGCATCGAGCATGACATTGCACTTCTATTGAAGGCGGGACTTGGCCTTCGGATGCTCCCTACCTTTTTTTGCGCTGCATTTTGGTTACGGACCCGTTATCACGCACAATCTGCGTCGACTCAACTCTGTGACGTAATTGGCGTTTTGTGTATATTTTTTTGGCGTTTCGGACTGCAAGGTCAGTCACGCTGGTGGGGCTGGGTGCTGCTTCCGAAGTTCAACGATTTTTTGAGTTATTTCACGGAAACGTTCACACCGTGCCCGTTCGTTTGTACGCGACTCGGTCGCGGTCGGGTGGGAGTGAAGTGAAATATACTTTTGTGTCATTCGGCGTGGTAATTGCGGTAGCAGCTAGACACAGCTTGGTTTAGCTATTTATGGCTTTGATTAAGCTTACATAAGTCAATTTAGCAGAACTGGGTGGTAGAAAAATTGCAGTGGATATGGTCGGGAATGTGGCTCGGCCTTCGGCTAGCCCCGATGCGGAAGAGAGCGCGCCATCACCGCTGGCTGATTTGCGCACGATGAATACGAGCAAATAATTTTTTTTTTTGTTGAATAGCGACTTAAATGGGATCCATTTATTTATGGAGGGTTCTGATTAGTTGAGATTGTTCTTAGCAAAGTCTCAGAATGGTTATTTTTAGGTTTCTTCTTGTTTCCATGATTCTATGTCAATTTTGATGGCCTGCTTGGGAAGCTAGGCTTGTGATTAATGATCGGTTTGGAACTCACGTATTCTGTTTATGATCCAATGATGCAAGCTTTATGATTTTTTCGTGAATCTGCAAAGATGTTAATTGAGTGTTTGATTGGATGAGGTTTCTTGGGTTCGAATTGGTGAGACTACTTGACGGACCTTTCAACTCTGGCTTGGGTGGTAATTGATGGAGTTGTATGATGCTGTGTCTTATATGAAGTAATAAGGTCCGGTTTCAGACTCAATCGAATCAAATTGAAGGCTACGAACTGTTTGGGTGCACCACAGTCTTGTATGTTAATGGATTATTTTTTAATCATTTCGTTAAATATGTGGTCAAAAAGTCAAAACAAACTACGCAACGTTGGGATGTATCGATAAGTATAATTATTCTCGTTGGGACATAAATGTTCATTAGCCAGCAAAGTTGGCTATCACTTGATGTCATAGCATAACAGATCACGCACAAAGGTTTTATCATGCATTTAACGCCTAGACTCCAACGACTTCAGACCAAGCAGGAGGCATCTGGCTTTAAAGTCTGGTATAAAATTCCAAAACATTTTGAAAAAAATGAATCTCGTAAGGAGCCTCTGCATTCTGCGAATTCCAGGACGGATCGAATCAAGGAAATATGCAAAGAACGAAGAGCATACATATATTTAAGGTCTAAGTGAGTTTGCTTTGATAATAATGTGATCATTATGTTAAAATTCAAAGTGCTAGTAGCACACCACTCAGAAATTCGGCTTGTATCAAAACACAGTCTTGGACTGAGCTTACTCTTAGAAAAAATTTGCGATCATCCGCAAAAAGTAGACAGTGGCAATGCTTAATTACTTCAATGATATCGTTTATTAGAATAATAAAAGGTAATGGCCCAACATGTGTGCCCTGCGCAACCCCAGAAAGGCATTGAATTGGTCTCGATAATAATTTGCCTTGTCATTTGTGCAAACTTGCTCCTGGTATCGTAGATTAATACCAAATTTTGCCGACATCGCAATACCACTCTCTGGTATCATGGAGGTGGATGGACGATGAGGGTAGTTCATTTGTGAGGCTCAAGCACCTTTTAACCACCGCTCCAATTCTTCAAAAAGTAAAGGAAGGTAGTCTCATGAGCTTAAAGATTGATGCCAGAAGTAACGCCCTCGGTGCTGAAGTACTCCAGGGGGAGCGAAAAATGGAACACCTTGTTGAAAGCACAAGTCGTTAACTCTTGCCTGCTGATCGTGGCATATTTACTCAACGACGGAAAGAAAAGCACTCGCTGTTGTATATGCTGTGCAAACATTTCGTGGAAGCATCGAAGGATCTGATGTAAAAAAATTCCTAACAGACCATCAGCCTTTGAAATGGTTAATGTCGTTAAAATCACCAACAGGTCGACTTGCTAGATGGGTTCTTCAATTATATCCCTACAATTTGATGAAGGCCATGAAGCAGAAAGCTGTGTAATCTGCTCTGTCGCATTTGACTTTGCCTAGGAGTAGTGCAAAGGAAATACGAGACGAACAGTAAGCAGATTCTGACCTCATTCAGACGAAACGATGATAGTATAATCTGTCGAACCGATCGGGGATACATTTTTGTGGATGAAGAAGCAATGGTGCTACAAATATACATCATGATGATCTTACAGCCAGACGTTATGGTGAGGACAGAACATAAGCCCGTATATCAAGTCGATACGAATGGACCGAAATGAGATTGGATGTCTAAAAACATATCAAAAACCGTCTCGAATGTCAGCGGTATAAAGCCTCCAATCTCTAGCCTACTGGACTCATGCAAACAACTAAAAGTAGTCAAACGTTTGAAGTAATTGCATTTGGACTATTTTCTTTAAAGATTCTTGTAGGCGATGGGTCGTCTGTCGTCTGATGTACTCTTATGATATGGGGTCCCAAGAAGACTTTATTGTGATAATGGTACCCAGATTATATCTGTATTAATGCTGAAACTTACATTTTGCCTTGGAATCAAACTAATCTCTTACGCCGATATATCACCCAAAGGCAAATCCGTTTGAGAGGAAAAATCGCGACCCAAAGATTTTTAGTTGGGAATAAGAACACCACGTGGAATCTTAATTTTCCTGCATTCGCAATGAATAACACTTAATGTGAGAGTACTGGATTCAGCACCGTTTACATTACTTTTGGACGAGAGTTAAGGACCTGAAGAAGTCAATCATGATCTAAGATCGATTATTTGATTGCAGAAATTCGTACCACAACTCACACCACACGCATTAAGTTTAGCAGATTCATTGATGGAAGAAAAAGAAGCATTTGAAAAGATTCGAGATATGAACAAGAAAAATGCGGATCAGAAAAGAAGACCCCATACCGATCTTTCGATTGAAGGCAGATGGACTGTAAAAATAGCCCAAAGAATCGAAAAATTCACTACACCGAAAAACCACCCTTACAGGATGGTGGAAATAAGAGACAAGGTATGTCAAAAGTAGGACTCGAATAGTGACAATATCGATCACATGATCCAAGACAGCTCAGGGAACAGAGCAGGGCGAAACCACAACAAACGGAAAACTTTGGCAGAAAGATCGAGATCAAAAACACATTAAAAAGAGAATTGTTTATGTGTAAGCGTGCTTCGGACAAAAGGATTTTAGGCCATAGAAGTTAAGAAAAAGTCAGAAATTTTACAGATGGAGATCTTCAACCACTGCCAGCTTAAATCGCCGAACAAAGAAAGAGTGCAATAAATACAATACATGATCTTAAACATGCTAAATGGGTGCTTAATCGCTCTAAGATAAAAAGAAAACTTCAAGAAAGACCGAAAATTCTGGAAAATATTTCAAGCAAAGAAGATGTTGATTGATTTATGTGTTTAACGAGCTTTTACTGAGCGCCATTGACGAGCCTGTGCCTAAAATAAAAGAAAAGAAAACCCGCAAAAATCTTCCATTTCATATTTAAGAAGTGATCAAGCTCAAAAATATACAATGGAGATATTGGCAGAGATATTGGCAACCTGTATATCGAGCAAACATGGTGTATTTAATCCAATCGATTTCAATGCTCTCTCTTATTGCAACAGCATAGTACTGAATGGAACAGAAAACTTAAAGCTTTCGAAAAAAATGCAAAACCATTATGGAATATAGTCAGAACAGTCAAACACAGAAATAGGCAAATACCTGGCTTTAAAAAGTCTTCAACCTTTTAGGCTAGTATTCTCATTCTTAGGTGAAGCACACACCGATATTTAAGTCAATAATTCTGTCAATGCTTTCATTGCTCTATTTACCGAAACTCCATCGAGCTCTCTTGTCACCGAGGATAATATAAAATTTCGTATCGATAACTTAAAGGTACACAAGACTCCAGGTTTTGACCGCATTAGAAATGTTCACCTTAAGCAGTAACCTACAGTCGGAGTGCAGTCTTTGACAGTCATTAAAAATGCATGTCTTAAAATGCAATATTTTTCTGATGCTTGGAAAATAGCTAAGTTCATACCAATATTAAATGCTGAAAAAAGGCTGAAATGCTGAAAAGGATCGTCAGGATCCGGATAGCTAGAGACTAATAAGTTTACTGAGCAGTGTAAGCAAATTGTACGAAATAGTGCTTTCTAATTTTGTAGACGAAAAGAACATCTACCCTGACGTGCAATTTGCCTTCAGTTCGGATCATAGTACTTCCCACCGAGTACACCATATCTACAATTAAGTAAAGAGTAATCGGGCACAAGGTAAATCCACAGGGATGATACTCCTTGATATTGAGAAGGTTTTCGATAACGTCTGGCATAATTGTCTTCTTTACAAAATAATTAATTTTTACTCTCCCCCGGATCTTTCTAAGATAATCTTAAGTTTTTTGTCCGGTCGGTGCTTTAAAGTCCTTGTCAATAGTTTTATTTCTGACCTTTTTTATTTTGCGTTAGGAGTCCCGCAAGGCTCCGTCCTGGGCCCCATCCACTATACAATTTATTTATGTCCAACTTTCCAAACCTGGCTAACTGTGCAGCAGCTATTTTTGCTGATCATACCGATAAAACTTTCAAATGGAAAAATCGCATCTTTTTCACAAGAAAAAGGAGACCTTGCTGCATTCCGAACAGCCACATCAAAATATAGGAAGCCGCTGTTAAGTGGAGCAGTTGCGTTAAGTGTTTAGGTTTATATCTTGACTCTTAAGTTACATTTAATAAAAATTTAAATTAATTTAAAAAACAGAAAATCTGAACACTCTAACGAAAACAAACTCATCGTATACAAAGTAGTTTTTCAATGAATACTCTTGTATGGATGTCAGGTATGGGGAGTTGCAAGTGTCAGAGAACAAAATTATCGAAATGATGCTTAAATTTTCCTGGGATTCCTCAACACTAAACCTCAACAATAAAGCGAATGTTGAGTTGATATCCGTGAGGATTCAAAAACTAATTGACAAATTTATTATTAAATGTAATGTACTGTAAATACTGCTTTAATAAATAATTTATGCACATAAATTCGTTACCTTAAATCGTTTAAAAGTGTAAAAATGTATATATATTACTAATTTATCTAATTATATACTTATTAAGTCATGCATACTATTTTATTTAGTTTTTTTAACTCCATATACTTTTATTTAATTATTTATTTAAATGCATATATTTATTTATTAATATATTGATTTATTTATTTATTTTTTCTTTCTTAATTTATTTTCTTATACCCTAAGTGCTTGCGTTTATTTATTTTATTGCATATTATTTTATTTATATACATATTTATTAGTTATTTGTTCTCATCGCTTCGTTTAAAGCTAGTTATAATTGGGGATGTATTCCCCTGATCAGGCGACAGCTTAACGTTGTTTTTATACCAAAACCTGAAAACAGACCTCTGGAGCAATATAAATCTTATAGGCCTCTTAGTCTAAAAAGACCATGGAAAGACTTATAGACCTGCTTATCAGGAGACACTTCGAAACTCACTCTCCCCTGCTGCCCAACCAATATGCATACAGGTAGGGAGGCACTTCACCATCTGGTCACCTTTGTTGAAAAGCATTTCAATCTAAGGATATTGAGGGTGCTTTTGAAAATACCAGTTACAACTCCATTACAAACGCAATTCGGAGTAAAGGTATTGAAGTATTAAAGACTATTAAGATCCATGCTAGAAAATCGAGTTATAACTTCCTCGCTTGGAAGCGTGTGAAGGTCAGTCACTGTAAAGCGAGGCTGTCTCCAGGGAGGTGTTGTGTCGCCTCTACTCTGATCATTGGTCAATGAGATTGACTATGTCACAAGAGGATATGCTGACGATCTGGCTATTGCCATAAGTGGCAAATGTGACACAACAACCACCAGCGTCATGCATTCAGCATTAATGTATGTCTCAGATTGGTGTAAGCGTGAAGGACTCTCTGTTAATCCTAGCAAAGCCGTTCTTCTAAAAAGCTGGAAAAAGACCAGCGTATAGTTTGTTTGTTTGGGCATCACTACGGCAGCACTGGAAGCTGTCATTGGGTTGTCTCCTCTTAAAATTTTCATAAGGAAAATAGCCGCCAGAAATGCCGTTAAAATTCAACTGGCAATGAAATAAAAATCAGGTGACCAGACAGGATGCTTAAGAAAGTTCAATTCGAACGCGGATAAGGACATGTTCTGCTCGATCCTTGTTAGAATGAATGTGACAACTGTTTTGGACGACTTTTTGAGGTAGACATTCCTAACCGTGGCCTTTGATCGAGCAACACACCAAATGGTTTAGCTGCCAGCGTCCATGGACCTAACACAAAAATATCTTTGCCAATGTGAAAGCATTCAATTGTTTTCCAGGCTGAACTACAAGCCATCGAATCCTGTGCCACAGTAAACCTTGCAAAAGTTCATAAATGGGCCAGAATCCTAATATATTCAGACATCCAAGCAGCGTTCAAGGCACTGTCATCCAATCTAATGGAATCAAAATGTGTCAAAAGTTGCTACGACGCTTTACAATCTCTGGCCCGACGTAACAAAGTTAGGTTAGGATAGGTTCGAGATCATCATGGAATCGCAGGATAGTGAAATTGCGGATGAACTAGCCAGGGCTGGTTCTAAAACCGCGCTCACTGGTCCAGCACCGTTCTGTGGCTACAAATTGCCCATCGGAGAAATCTTCCTTGACTCAGACAATCTAAATTACCAGTCAATCCGTTCTCTCACAGAGAAATCCTAAAATTCAGCAAGGAGAATATTAGAAAGCTCGTGAGCTTCCTCTCAGGCCAACGGTGAAACGGATGCAATTTAACTGATTTGCATTCACTCAATTCGCAGTATTTTATTTGCTGAAAAAATTTCGTGACTTGGAAGATTGCCAATGACTTGATCTGCGCAAATGATTTTTTTTAGGGTACGAATGTGAAATGCCACCCACCCGTCGTTAGTTTGATCCGAACTGAAAATGGTGAATGGACTAGATTCTAAAACTGGAATTAAGTTCAAGAGATTCTAAGGGGTTAGAGAACTGTGGATATCCACGGAGCCCTACTTAGACTTGACAGTCGTAACAAGTTAAGGTTAGGATAGGTTCGAGATCATCATGGAATCGCAGGCAGTGAAATTGCGGATGAACTAGCCAGGGCTGGTTCTTAAACCAGGTTTACTGGTCCAGCACCGTTCTGTGGCTACAAATTGCCCATCGGAGAAATCTTCCTTGACTCAGACAATCTAAATTACCAGTCAATCCGTTCTCTCACAGAGAAATCCTAAAATTCAGCAAGGAGAATATTAGAAAGCTCGTGAGCTTCCTCTCAGGCCACTGCCACTTGAGATCACATCTAACCGAACTAGGGCTCAGTACAATCACCGAATGCCGACTCTGATTGGAAGACGACGAAACGGCTGTACACATTCTTTGTGTATGTGCAGCTCTAATTTGGTTAACAAGGCGTATCTTCCGCAAAGAGTTATGCTCCCCATTGGACATTAGACAGTCCAATGCTAAAGACTGAAAGATTCTGACTTTCATCAGAAGGATGGAATGTCTGTTAGCGTAAACAAACTTATTGTCAAATTTATTTCGAAGTTGAAAGTATCTATCCAAGATCTGCGACACCATCAATATGAGGGATGGCAGAAGAAATAAAACAAAAAAAACACTGCAAAGCAACTTTAGCTTAAATCCTGGCCTAAACACTAAACAATGTCTCACTGCGGTTTTTTTTCATTAAATCAATGAACTGCACTCTAGTTTGGTAATGCATTCAATTAATCTCAAGGCAAACCAGACTCCCATCCAAAGGCACACAAGACCAAAACAAAGAAGTCAAATCTATCTTCTTCCACTTAGTTCAAACGACCTTGAACTAAACATTCGACAAAATTCAACTTCAACGACAAACAATGGTTTCCCATCCACAAAACTAAGATTCCCATCGCACAGAACAAGGTCTCTATTTATAACCATAAAATAAAAGAGAAAAAAACAAACAAGCCCAACCAGTATCATAGAGCCTCATTCACCGGTGATAAGAATAACTTCACAACCTTGAACCTTCTGCTGCTTTTGTTTCAACCTCAAGCCCACCATTTTCTGTCACTATCCAAGCGCGCTCTTATTAATTATAGTCCCATCTTGAACATGCACTGCGGTCTTAAAAGTTCTAAGCATCAATTTATTTATCGCCAAGCTTGCGCCTCGAAAAATTTGTCCTTTCGTATGTCTCCTGAGATTTATATCGAGGACTTTGCTTGACACAAAAAGTGTCAGGTTACCTTACTTGGGCCTGACTAAATCCTTGTGGTGTGGTGGTGGTGCTTTTGGACCTCATCTCTGTGTCAGCTACTGCAGCTAATAATGTCGTCATTAATTGTGGTACAATGCGAGCTGTTGTGATCTTATCTGACAGATGATGATGATGATGGTGGCGGCAGCAGCAGCGATGGTCGCAGGACAACACAATTAGCCTGTTGGTGCTGATCATAGATTGCAACACTCGGACTAATTGAGTTTGTCTTGGCGGTGGGTTTCTATTAATCCCATCAGTTGTCAGCAGCCGGCTCCAAGTGTAAATGGGAATGAATTTCACGCTATTCAGCGGCGGCGGCGCGTGTAGAACGAACGAGTCCAACCAGTGACTGATGGAGGTTATTTTTGGACCAGTGATAGTTGCGAACTAAAAGTATAATCAATCAGGATTGTCAATGGTTTCGAATATAAACGAGTTTGAGTTTTGAGAGCTTTGTTCTTCTTGGCGCCTTAAACAAATATTCGATAAGCCTTCTAAGAGGGTCTGAGAATCTGCTTCTTGCATTGTTTTTTCTCGTTTCTTGTCTTGTAGCAATTTAATTAAGTTTTGATTAATTTCATTGTGCATTGGTTTTATCAGAGAATAATCAGGCAATTATATGGGCAATTAATTACGAACGCAACGGGAGTTTTATAACCAAGCCCGTGCTTCCAAATGTAAAAGATACAAAACGATAAATTTAATTGTCAATAATAATTTTCTGTTTATTTTATTTCGTTTATTCCTCGAACATGACTGGGGCGTCAAAATAAAAAAAGGTGCCAACGTTTATGAGGTGACAGATGCGGATTTAACGACGCATTTATTTCCCTTAACAAGCTTGTTTGGAAGAGAAATTGACACCAAAATCATGCGGTGGAAGGATCCACCGGAGGATTTCATTTCTCTTTGTTGTCATAGTGTGTTCTTGGAAAGTATGAAAGTCGCGCCAGTTGGAAGGTCATTAAGTTCAATGTAATATTTAGAGGTGGCATATTGTCAGGCGTGTGCATACTGGCTTCAGCAGCCTTCACTATTATTTGTCAAGGAGAGAAAACGGAAAGATAAGAAGATTTGCATTCACTCAATTCGCAGTATTTTTATATTATTAATTTCCCATTAGGAAGTTCTTGTAATCGGCTTGATTTTCGAAATTCAAAATTTCCTAGTATGTTCCCGGAAATTAATAAATTCTTTCGAAGAAAAAATCAGAATGAGCTTCCGTGTCTTAAGCTCCCCCGAACTACCGACAACGGACAACGACTTCTGACAGCAGGCATAGATCCAGTAGAAGCGATCGAAGATGGCAACTTTTTTGTGATCGAAGATCGAAGATAGGCGCGACGTTTCAAGATGTGTACAAGGTGAATGTTAGAACGCGCCCGAACCATGTCTTGGAAGATCGTGTCCTATTGCACAACTTCTACCTGCGATGTGACATTAAGCACTTGTGATCGGAGAACAATGGTTTTACAATGTTCAATGAAGATAATTTGGCATATGATGTCATCGCCAATGAGATGATTCATCCTCCGTATATCTCAAAGGAGGATCTCTTGGTTATCTTACATTATTCTTAAACACCTTCCTCTAGAAGCGGTAAACATCAACACGACCCCGTTTAACAATTTACTGAATTATGCACGTTATCCAGGTCATTGGGAGATATTCCTAAAAGTAATAAAGACACATCCAATCCGGCAAAACTCCGGTCGATAAGTCTCCCTCCGAACATCAGTATCTGAAAAGGTGACCAATAGAGCCCTGATTAAGCGGGTTGAGGACAAAAATATTATTATTCCGGATAACCAATCCGGATAACAATGCCGCGTCTAAACTATTATCAGGTATTCAATGGAACAAAGGTAAGAAACAATGCATGGGTGCCTTGTTGATTGACTTGGCGAAGGCCAGTGAGACCGGATGGTTGCAGAGGTCCTTTTTCAAGCTTGACCAGATGGACATAAGCAAACCACTGCGGTATATAATCTTAGATATGTTCACCAGCAGACAGTTTATTGTGAAAAATGGCAGTGTGACGTCTGCTGGGACTTTTGAAATTATCAACGGTCTACAACGGGGTGTAGTTATTTTGCCGATTCCCAAGCGATCTTGTAGGATCTCTCTGCCTCTCCATAGCGTACGCAGATGACTTGATCGCGTACAGGTCAAGTGCGAAGATCGAGGTTATTGTAAGTCTTTTGCAATGTGACTTTGAAAAGTATATCAGGAATATTGCGACGATTGGAAGTTGAAGATCAATTGCCAAAAGTGCGAAACCATGCTGTTCAGAACTCCATTGTCTAGGGCTTCTAGAAATATTAGAAAGAAGTGGCGAATGGTCTTAATCGTTGGACAAAACGGGCAGCCACTGGCGAATAGAAGTTTTGTTAGATACCTTGAGATCTGATTAGATCAGTATTTATATTTTAACAAACTTATAGATACTGCTCTAGCCCAAGCCAAAGCGGCCTTTACCTTAACAAAGAGACTGTTTCACAGCAGCCCTCATTCAGCCTGTTCTTGCCTAAGGGTGACCCTTTTGGTTCAAGATTCGGGTTTTTGAGAGGCAATGTCTAAGGGCTTGTCTCCATCTATGAAGAGCTCCAGGCTCTGAGTGCAAAAAATTCTATAGTAATGAAGTCCTGTACAATGGAGCCAACCTGATCAGAATGGATAACTTCTTGATTAAACTTATTCGAAGTCACATTGCTATGACTTTGATAAACAACTTGATCTCCAGGACGATGATATGCATCATGAGAATATGCGCTTGAACAGCCTAATTCCCCCTGAAGCGTTTCTCTATTAAGATAGACAAGGTTTAGGTCCAGGAGAGATTAGCGGTAGCGTTAATACTGCACGTTGGTCGAAAAGCTATGGACGGGCGAATCAACTACAACGAAGACGTCGCAGCTAGATCAGCCGAGACTCTTAGGTTCATAAGGGTGGGATCAGACCGCGATAGGCCAGACGTCGAATGACAACGTCGACACTATTGGTGGCTGGACGAAGGGTAGAACTCTATAGTTCATCATAAATCTTGGGTGCCCCAAAAAGATAATAACATGTCCTGTCAGCCGGCCGGTAATTAGTAACTAAGCGTATTTAATTTTATTTTTAGCTAGATCAAGATTTAAGGGATTAGATAAGTTGGTTAGGACTAGATTAAGTTCAAGTCTCACAGTTCTTCACTAAGTTTTTTCACAATAATTAGTATTATTTTAGTTTTCTTTATTATTAGTTTTATATAATTCGTATAGTTAAATATGCAGTAGTCGAAAGACGTATTTTTAATTGTTAGGTTTAGCTTTGAGCGCCAGTAAGTTAGTTTGTAAAAAGATAAGTTAATTAAGCTTGCTTTAAGCGTTTTTGTCTAACACATAAGTAAATGAATTGAGAAAAATGAAAAATGCATTAAAATGAAATGTTCATGAAAAAAATCGGACAAATTGACATTATGACTTGTAACGGCTTTTTCAAAGCCAATCAAGATCAATGAGCTTGAGAGGAAAAATTTATAAAAAGTTCGAAAATCAGCAGGCGAATAGTTTCGGGACTTTGTTTTTTTTTGTGTGATCATAGTCGACATAAAACACAGTCTTAATATTATTTAGTAGATACTCTCATTTAAACTCAAGTTATTTAGAGCCTCTCGTATCTTGACCCTCTCTTCTATATCGGTCTAAATTTCTTACCACTGAGCTGCTCTGAATGAAAATGTGGATGTTTTAAGAATTCGAAAGTCGCTTCTGGGGACGCTCTTTCGGTGCGTCATCTTAGCGATAAATCACTCCAGCATGAAGTTTGTACCGATTCTTCTGATAGCTTCTCACTTTCGTCTGATTTGAGCTGTCTAGCATAAACATGCCTTGACATCCAAAAATACGGACACCATAAGTTGACTTTAAATTCCTTCAGTGTCGGTGAAGGCGGCCTCTTCCCAGGTTATTGACTTATCGGAAACAGTCAATTCTTTCTATGAACTTCCTTTAAGAGTAAGAACATCCTGGCGATTTGTTAACTCCAAAGGACAACTTCTCAATAAAAAGCAAGTCACTTGAGGAACTTCATCAGAAAATAAAGAAAAGACGAATTGTTAGTTGGACTCGCGCAACGAAGGTTCCGCACAAACTTGTAGGTAGGTTGTAGGCGAAAGAAAATTATGACTTTTGCTCGATTTCGCGATTCTAGATCAATGGGAAGTACTCTGTGGCAAAAATAGTCATATCTCTTGACTACTTTGATTATGAAACTTAATTTCCTGAATAAAAGACACAAAGCTCAGCTCATTATGTTCAAGATAACATAAGACTAATAAAAAATAATTAGCGTATATTATTCCCCCACTGTCCAAAAAAAATTCAAATTGTTTCTTTTGAATTCAGTGACTTCAACTGATTTCATGTGAATTCGTGAATTCAATAACGACTTCAGATAATATCAAGTGAATTCATTTATGCAATTGATGAAGTGTTATAAGTTCACGTGGTTAAATGAGTGGTTCAAATTAAGTGCACCAATTACTGACTTTGAAATAATGGTGACTCATGTTTTTAAAATCATTGTCTTATTTTTAGCGAAATGACTTTAAATCCTTCTGGATGAATTCAAAAAGTGCGTCTGTGGAAGCTTCATTATCATTTTCATTTTAGATTGCAATAATTCGAACGAACACTGATCTATTTTAAACGTTTTTGGAGTCCGTGATCTTTTAAAACTATGTGAATGTCAAACGCATTGAACTTTAAATCATAAATTTATTCGGCCGATATCCTTCGAAATAACTTAGCATAAATAGCGCCAGAATAAGATTGTTAACTTAAGCAAACGAGAGCATAAGCGGTTATTTATACTTTATGCATTTCTGAATTCAGATACGACTTCAGACTTTATTCAAGTTCTTTGGATATTAATTAGTTGGCCCATTCAAGCTCATTGAAATCGGTTAATTTAGGGTAAGCTATTTTTCACAAATCGAGGAACTTTCATTTAACTTCTTGTCCTTGATTAAACATAAAAATATTTTTGTACACTCATTTGGCACTGAAAACTATGACCAACGCCCGAAAGCGTTTTGGCCATCGAATAGTTCAAGTTCAACTCTTTTGTGTCTTGTTAATGTAAACTGCTTTTTGACTGATGACTCAGCCAGTAGATCAAATGAATTCAGTTTGACCAACTTATTATTGGATGCGGAACACATTTTATGAATTTAAAGTTTACGATTGAGTAGGTGTCTATTTACTGAGGTGAATTTTAATTTTCTGTCTGCTTTGAAGCCGTGCCATTCTGTCTGTGACACTATCGACAAGTCATAGAAGTACCTTCATTTTATTATTAATCTCAATCAAACTTTAATCAAACTCACTTTTTTCCTAATCAGCTGTTAATTATTCTTTTATCAAATAATTTACCTTGATTTGAATTTGTGGTTGTTTTTAGAGATTGTACCATTCTGTGTCTTAAATATTTCAAGAATTTTTAAACAAGCAATTGTCAAGGCATGACGTCAGCAGAATTATGTATCGTACTTAATTCATAGCCAACCGCTTTTTAATTAAAATAAATTAAAATAATGTTTGACAAAAGCTTATTTCTGGTTCAAATCGATGCCGAAAATATCGAACCCGTTTAGCGTTGTTGTGGCCCTAAGGTTTCCAGTTTAACCCGATTATGAGTATTATTGTATCTGTGACAGAAATAGACACGTGAATAAGAAGTGTCCCGGATGAGAATCTACACTGAATCAGGTATTTAGTCGATTTTCATTTGGGGACGGGTATTGGTTTTGAAAAAAGAAATATATTTTAATAAATGCTCGCGGTTTCCTTTTACGAAAAGCAAAATAAGTCATATTATTTAAATTTAATAATAACTTCGGAAAATGTTATTTATAAAATGGACCATATGCTGGACTCACAAAGCTGTTCAATATTTATCAAATGTAAGCCTTCAGTTTATTTGTATAGTTTAGTCTCAACTGCCTTGGGAGTAGTCCATCTAGTCAACTCAATTTTTCGATTAATTTTTAATCTTGCTTATAGCTTGATCAATATTGCTCTTGAGTTTCTAGGTTGTCTCTGGATTATTCGCAAAGCCGGGATTTTTTATTGTTCGACGTCAAATTACAGCTTAGCAAAATAACTAATTACACTTAGCGTGCAGTAAATTATTGAAGACATGCAACCTGACATGAACTAAGACAAAAAACGTTTCATTCTGCGATACTTCATTGTTCTAAGACCTTCAACAATTAAGAAGGACGTCAAAATTGTTTGCATGGTGCCAGAATACTTATATCGTCATACTAAACGAATCGAAAACAGGCTATCGAACTTGATGACTGTTGATCCATTAATACTCTCACTGCCAATGTTTTCCGCAGGGGTCGATATAAGGCCCTTTTATTTTTTTCCCTTAAAGTGAACAATTTTTCAAGTACCACAATATAAGTGAATGCTAGCTACAGAAGTGCCAAGTCATGTCAAAGTGGTCGCTATTAAATGTATCCTCTTTCTCATATATTAAAGTCTTAAAACCTGTTGAGAATTATGCCCACTTCTAAATCCAAATTGTTCATGTGGATATATGAACTTCTCTTCAATGTATTCCAGTAGCCTCTTTTTAAATACTCTTTCAAAAACTTTACTAATCTAATTCAGGAGACTTTTCGGCTAATAGCTGTTTGATGATTCCACTATCCCTGCCAGGTTATAAGCTTTACAATGTTTTTTTGTAAATTAGAAACTTCAAAATATTTTTTAATAGTGGTGTCTCAGTGTTAATATATTATTAATGCTTAATTATGAGTCCTGTTTTCTACAATGTCTACACGTCCTACTTTCCAAATTTCTCAAGCTGTAATAGTACAATAAACGCTGATGATACAGCAGCATATTCTTTGCATGTTTTCAGACTGTTGAAAAACTAAGTTAACATATTGAAATTAAATTACACGCTGGAAAAATGCAAGCTATCTTTCTAAAGTAGGAAATGAAGGAATTGACTTTCAAGCAGCGTCATAAGCTTCAGCGGAGTCAGCATCAGCTTGGATGACAGCGTCAAGTTTCACGGAATTCATCTTGACAAGAAACTTACTTTTCAGCACCATGTATCCAAAGTAATTCAAAAGAGTAATATTGCCACTAATTCTCGTAAGAAAAAAGTCCTTTCAAAGCAAGGAGAACAAAATTATATTACCAAAGGATATCTTCCAATCGATTCTCCTCTACGGATGCCAAGCGTAGGCGAGGTATCCATGTCCAAATGCTTTATAGCAAGCAGAACAATGAACTTTAAAGTCATGCTTCTCGTGATCTTAATTCACAAGCGAATTTTGAATTGATTTCCGACCGTATTTTTCAGCTTCAAAAAAACTTCCGCAGCAAATGGCCTAGTTTCTTGAACTTTCCTTTGAATCAATTATTATTGGGAATATTTTTAAAGAGTGTGGTCATTTTTTTGTTATTTTTTTTTTAAGAACACACGCGTACAAGGGGTTATGACTACCCTTAAAATGTAAATACATAACGCGAGTGGAAGGGATCAGGGAGGAAATAGGGATAAGTACTGATTCACATTGTTTTTGAATTTCTGCAGATTGTAATGAGTAGGAAATACCGAGCGTGGTAGAGCGTTGTGCGGCTAATAACTGAGTCTCTATACTTGACTGTATGACCGAAGTTGGGCTTGAGAGTGAACTGATGAGCATTCCTGGCGAGACGGGTGTTACGGTGAAAGTGATAGGAGGGTGGAATGCAGCTGGCTAATTCGCTAGAGCACTGCTTATGGTAGAAGCGATAAAACAGTGTAAGACCGGAGACGTTATGACGGTGGTGAATAGAGTCAATTGACTTTGTAACATTTTTGTCCCCTATGAGCTCGATTTTGAATTCTATCAAGCAGGCTCAAGATGGTCTTTGGAGCGCCTTCCCATAAAGGGGAGTTGTATTCCAGTTTGGGGCAAATGTACGCTTTATATATGGCAGCCAGATCAGATGGGGTAAAGTATTTCTTGCACCGCTTCAGGAAACCTAAACATTTCGCAGCATTTTTGGCGATAACGGTTATGTGATCATTCCAACCGAGGTTCTTATTGATACACATACCAAGTACTGAAAGTTTTTCGGCTTCAGCAATGCATGCACCATTCATGGATAATGGTCGACGGTTTTCGTTTCGCTTTAGTGACAGAAGACAGCATTGAGTTTTGGAGGCATTAAATTCCACTCTGGTTGTAGAGCCCCATGATAGTATGCTGTTAATATCAGAATTTAATGAGTTAATCATATGCTGCCGTTCCATTTCCACGGCCGAAGATGAGGGACGTGAATTTGAAAACGAATTTGAAAAACTTATAGTAATATCATCAGCGAATGAGGGAGAATTATTAAATTAAAAGTTTGTCTATATTCTTACTTGTTTTACTATTTTCGTTTTAAGTAAACTATTATTTATATATGTGTTTATTTTTTTTATTTATTTTTTAGTTTTTATGTATACTTATTTATACTCAAAAATGAAATATATTTATTAATTTAATTATTACCACTTGTTGTTTTAATCTATAACATACTTTTTTGTTTTGTCTTATTTATTATTTGTTCAGTTATTTGTTAATCACAGTTTAGTATTTATTATTAAATTATATACAAATATCATTATATACAAATATCATGCTTTACACTATAAATTTTACATTGAAGGATTTTTTTCGCAGATGTTTTTCCACTTTATTTGTGTATATGTAAAAAAACAAATATATTTCAGTTGAATGATATTATAAACATATATAGTATATATCGAATCTCTATTTTTATTGTGCGATAAAAGCCATATGAACTTATTACGAAAATAAAAATATCTATTTATCTACTATATCTATCTAATGCAACTGGAGAAAGAAATTAAACGTTTCTGTGACGAGAACCGTTTCTATCGAAAAGGATACCTAAAAGTGGAGGCATAATGTATGTTTTTATGTATTTACCACTGCTAAATAAAATACTAGCTGTGTCCTGTGAATTCGTCCGCGTATCTTTCGTTGTTACGTAGAAAAGCCCTAGGACTCAGAAAAGCACGTCAAAGCGAACTGATTGTCCAATAAAATTTTCAAAATTTTCTGTCTACTTATAATCACCCCGACAGATAGAATCTAATTTTAAATACATTATTAAAGAAATATGTCAACACGGACTTTTTTATAGAAGTTTTTCAGTTCAAAAACTTTTCTTTAAAAAACAAGTAAGGATCTCTGCCGCGCAAAAAACAACCGGTTTTTCAACAACTGCATTAAAATATTAGTCGCCACGATATATTCTTTTACTTAAATAAGATAATTTTTAGCCATGTTCATGATGAAGGTTCATTTTTAGAATTGGTTTGGGAAATTTTGAAATTGTGGAGGATTGCCTCCTCGATACAAATAAAAAAACTTACAAACTTTATCTCTTTATAAAATTGTGAAAAAACGTTTATAGAACTTTTTCACATCTAAAACTTTCTATAGAAAGCAAATAAAAATTTCCTTCCTTCAAGGAAGCGTTCGCAAAAAATGCATTCATTGGACCTTTTTGTCATCGATTTGAGTTACATAACTGGTCGCCACGAAAGACCCTTTGCTTATCCCTTAGTGGCCACACGGGGTAACTAGTTACCTCAGGCTTTGAAAAAGTATTAATTAGAGGTCTAAAACCTTTGAAATTGATACAAGTGATGACATCTGCCGGTAGTGACAAGTGTGAGATGTGACTTTATCTTATTGGGAGCCGAAAAAACTCGTGGCAGCCACTTCGAGCGTTTTATCGGCTTGAAAGGCATGTCGACTGAAACAGGTAGCTTTTTAGTTACTTGGAAAGAGAAAGGTTTTTCGGTGCAATCAATCTTTCTCCTTCTAACTCACTAAAAAGATACCTGTGACTGACATGCCCTTACATCCTCATGTGGCCAGGATCTAAGGATGCATACGTGTCTAGGGGCAGCGAAGATAGAGTCCCGTAGAAGCGCACAGACTGGGGTAACCTGTGCTTGTGTTCGCTCATGTACACATGGAAAAAAACTTGTTAAATCTGCATAGGCTGCTGTTGTTCCTACATCAATTGTTGTAAATTCTACATGAGTTTTTTTTCCCTTCAGTACGATTCATCATCGCTGGCTTAAGATGGTCATCAAAAGCATCCTAAAAAATTAATAACAAGCAAGAAATGATCGACCCGGAAAAAGTTACCTATGACCAAGCTCTTAGAAGCCTACTGTACGATCGCAAGGAGGACATAAAAAGGGGGTTGGGTTTTTTGAATAAATATTATATATTTTAAACTTTCCTGTTTTTGAAAATATATTCCCTTCCGTAATTTTGCAAAATAAATATACTTTTTGAATGATCGGCGAATGCTGTTATTTTTTTCTGGTAGTAGTATGTTTTGTGCGTAGAAATCTTAAATTTTAGCCCTTAATATTGAAAAGTGGCGGAGACATGATTTTTTTCCTAAAAAAATACCAAAACTCTACAACAAACATAAAACAACTGGTTAGAAGTGTCTTGTACAACTATGTTTTTCAGCATGGGGTAATGAGTTACCCCATGTGGCCGCTTAGGGTTAAACGGTATAAGACCTGCGTTTATCCTGAAGGTCCACTGGAAATATTGGTAAAAAAATATAAATCGGATGAGTAGTTTCGAACAATTTACAAACTTATAAATATAAGACTAGATTTCAAGCACAATTCGTCAATTGGATAAAAAGATATTTTTTGAGCAAAATCGTGCGCTCCATAGAATTCAAAATCGAGCAGTTGAATTTGCCGATGACAAAAAATGCTTACGATTCATTTCATTTCATGCTTCTTCAGTTATCTAGTGGTTGGAGATGTTCCTGTAGGAAGTGCTAACAGTCTTTCAGCTCTTACATGCAGACTGTCCATCTTTTTTTTTACGTTCAATCTCTTTTGAACATCAACGATGCAGCACGATTTTCTGTCCAAAATCCTTATGGGCGGTGAGATCTATTTCTACGAATGTGAAAATAAACGAAATTTACACTTCTGGGGTACTGATAATCCACGCCTCATTCAAGAGGAGGCATAACACGCAATCAAATGCACTACCAAGGGAATTATTAACGATCGAGGTAACATCGAACACATTTTTTCGGGGACGCCGTGGATAGCATGGTTTTTATAGCTGGTGAACGAAATTCATGCATTAGAACTGGATGAGTCTACATCCAACTGCTTTTAAAATTAGACTAAGTTTTGCCAATTCGCACTGAAAGGTAAATTCTGTCAATATGCCGGCGCCATCTGGGTTAATATCATCGCGATAAGCAATGAAACTTCGTTTCATCATGTGAAAACGAAAAAAAAAAACAAAAACAGGCAACTTGTGTTTATCTATTACGGTTTGCACTTATCAGTCACTCAAATATGCAATTCATATATTTCACATTTTTTTTAGAATTGCAGGTCCCGATGCCATTGCTTCTTCTTGCCCTGAAGTTGTTTTGTAGCAATTTGTTTATTTGCATTAGTGTCCGGCCGAAACCGAACCTTTTTTAGTTGAAATTGATTATGTATTTTAATTGTTTTTTTTTTATAAATTTAGTATATTTTTACACATACCGAAATTTATCTCTCCCGAAGTCACCTGACACGTCAAGCAAGCACTCATCTAGCCATATAAGCACGACAAAATAAACAAGTTCAAAATTACGGCGCACGGACCATGAACTTACGCGAAGTTAACCGTGCTAGTCAAACAACAAAGTTTGTATTGGTTAGACTCAATGCAATCTCACCATGAACCAGACTTGATTTAGATCCAACCTCGATCTTTGGAGTAGATTTCCCTTCCAACAGTTATAGACTATATCGTGTCAAAAACAATTTTTCCGATATCGGCGGCTCCATCACGATAAAAACCGATGGGTCAGAACTCGAACGAAAAGTGGAAGTTTATCTTTTTGAGTAATCTTAGTCTAGAACTCTCCTTCCATTTTTTACCAGTTCTCTCCATCTCTCCTTCATCGCCGTCCGGGAGGAAAACCTCTCAATACTCATTTTGTCCCCAATATAGGTAGATACGTTAATCCAAATAACCCTCGCGGTGTCTCAATGGGCCAAATTACTGTGGCCTTGTGAAAGACTGAGTTTCGGCGCCGCCGAATTTTCAGCCGATTTTCTGCCGAAACCGAAACTGTGGCCGAAACCAATTTTTTGGCCAAGTCTGGCCAAAACTGAAACCGAAACCGAATGTTCGGTCGGTCACTTATTTCCATACACTATTCCCTCTATAAAAATCCAAAAAAATATGATATTATTCCATCTATGTAAATTGCCCCTTTGACCTGCCATTTGAGCTGTGCCTCCTTCTTTTTAGAAAAACAATTTTGGAATATTCTCTTTCTCTGGTCTTAAAAATGTGCAACCATTTTGTGGCTTCAATGTCATCCATATTAACTTCTTTGTCGTTTTCGAAAAAGTTTTGTCCAATGATCCTTTTTGAGTTCCCTCCACAACTTACTGTGAACGGTGCATTCGATGTTCAAAAATTATTGCCCAACTTGCTCGCTTTCAAGGGACTATGGCTACCCTCCGCTATAAAGCATTTAGCCCAACGCGAGTCGCAGGATTGGGAAAATTGAGGAATTGCGTAATGGTTCGAAATTCAAATATATTTTGGTGAATATTGCTCCATATTTGACATCGACTTATTTGCATTCGCTTGATTCGCAGCATTTTATTTGCCGCTGGGCAGCAGAAGCTTATGACACCATGTTCATTATTTTGACGACAATAAATTGGAATTTCATCTGATAAGCCGATAGAATCAATCATCGCTACAGAATGGCTACAAACTTGGTCAGACTTTATCGCTGTCGTTGACTCAACATGAACTATTGACTGGACGAAATTTGAAAAATTAACAAAAGTTCGAGGCTTGCTCTAGGATTCAAACCTTGAAGTTTTTTTTTTTTTTAATTTGCTCGCTTCAAGAGGATATGAATATAACGCGTGTAGCACAGAGCGAGCGGAACAATTAGGACAAGATTATGTAGTGGTTTGAGAAACTCAGATATATTTGCTTTCAACTCATTTCCGTGGGTGGAGCCCGAAACGGGGCGTAGGATTTTGATATCGACCTATAAGCTTTCACATAATTCGCAGGATTTTATTCGACATTAGTTTTCGGCATATGTATGTACTTTGAAAGTTTGGAAGATCTTAGATAAACATCCCACTGTCAGTGTTATGCCATCAAACAGAGCCATCTAGACAAAATCTACACCCCTATTTCGACAACACGAACTAGGAATTAAGCCGATACAACAACAACTACAACAATGCCACCCATTTTTTCAGACTACTATCGCTAGTCGACCAATCAAGTGATAGTGCCATTAACTTTATCCCAATGGCAAATGATGACTTGACCAGATTCGAAAAACTGGACCAGTTTAGGAAACAAACCTGGAACCGATCAATTGAATCAATTGAAAAGCAGGTGCTCATCCAACATCGCCACCCAGCTTTTTTGGCATTCAACCAACTGAACCACCTATCCGTAAAGGGATTAAGGGAAACCTTTTACAAGACGGACTGTCGGTACGAGGAAGATAACAGAGTGTTGTTGGTGAAACCCAGAACTGATTGATTGTTGGAGCTCTTTGTGAATTTTGAGCATTTAAGTCGAAGTCAAGTCGAAAGCCAAACAGAGTCTATTAAAATCGGGTCTTTCTTATGTAAGGACGAATTTTTCCATTTCCAACCTGTGCTTTTTTTGAGGTGCTTAACATTGGAAAATACTTAAACCTTGAGGTTTGATTTATAGATTAAGTTACTCCTTAAAGAATTTCTATAGACCACTTCTTGCGACTTAGTCATGGCATTTAGCTTCCCAGTTATGGCGTACGAGACAAACTCTCATTTTCAAGATCACACCAAGAAAGCTGTCCCACAGAACCACACAAAAGAGTCTCCGAACTTGTGTTGTTTGTATAATTCTTAACAACTTTGATTATATCTTCGATTAATAAAACCGACACAAGTATTCATGATTTATATTCAAGGTCATCGGGTGTGTATTCTGATTTGGACCCGACTCCCAACTCCTCAACCCTCTATAGAAACAGAGAGTACAATTTGGATTAGCATAAATCTCAACAGAAGTAGCCGGTGCTCATTTGAATAGTGGATCGATTAGAAGAACGTATTTTTAATTCGTCATTTACACACGAAGTTGATTTGGATGCTGACTTTGGGTCGAAGCCTGCAGAGCATACCAATCTTATGAGTTCTTGGGTTTAAATGAGTTTTCGCTGGGGCTTCAGGAGACCACCGTTCAAGCGAAAAGTGTTAACTTTTCTGAATGCACGACAAGATGTAGTGCAAACACGTGAAGATGGATATCTTGCGATGTAGTGGGTCCCTGGTAGGGACCTGAATTTCTAAATAAGTTGTGCTGACAAGTGGCGCCTTGAGGCCTTTGAAACGCAAACATTATAAATGCACGCTAACATGAGAAGGGATTTTTCATTTCACTGGTTCTAGCAAGTGCTGGGAATGAAAATGGATAGCGACTGTTGCACAAACAAACTATTTGCTTGTTAAGGTGCACAGTGGCGTAGATCAGGAGCTTGTGTTTGTATATGAAATTTCGTACGATTATTTTATCATTTGATTAGATTTCTGATGGAAAAAGGTTGAGAGTTTTGTCATTAGTTAGGTTTTTTGGTATGCTGAACTTTAAAAAAAAAATCAATTAAGAAGGAATCTAGAATGGGAACACAAAAGCTGCCGTAAAGACTTGCGCCTTAAAAGTTTATGTTTAAAATAAGACTATGCGATTGTATAGGCTCGTATTTTGAAAATGCAGAATAATTTGGAAATCCCCGGCTCGGAGAAAATGATGAAAAAAATCTATGGCAATTTTTGATGGTAACATAACTTCAAGTGAAAACAACTGAACTTTATTTTCTTATTTTTAGATGTGATTTGTTCTTATTCACTTTCAGTTAAATTTCGATGATTACATCAAGATTTTTGATATCCACGATTGTCTAACCTACTGTGAGGTTTTCTTTCTTTTCGTGAACTGATTGCTGTAATTCGAAGAAACTTCCAACTAGAGCATTGTGGTGGAGCCTCTGAGGTCCACGGATTTAAAAATTCTGGACAAATCCACATGGTTGATGTAACTTCTCTTCCATTCGTACATCTCGTAAGTAGCACCTTATATCCGACACAGTATTTTTATTTCTTTTGAAAATTCATGTCGGAATTTATTCTGCTGTCGCGCTTATTGTTCAACATCTGGGTTGGTGGTAAAACAAGTGAGTCTTTTGTAAAGTATGATTTTTGTTCTTCCGGTCCTGGTTGCTTGGACAAACCAAAATAGTATCGTTTGTCTTGAAAGATGTGTCATATGTGGGGAGTCTGGCTGCAAAGTAGGACTGATGGAAATCAAAATAAAAGGGCTCTGTTATTTATATGAAGGCGTAAGACTGATAAAATTAACCTATTTGGCAATTGACAACCTCCCGACAATTCGTACATTTGTGTTCGTTTGAGCCATTTTGAACTATGCTATTGTTCTCAAAATCTATGACACCAAACTTATGATTTCTTCATCAATGTTGGCCTTCTTGTAACAAAAAAATATATTTGGATATCCTATAGCGCTCATCAGTTACTGTTTCTTTGGTCCTCAGATAAAATAAATGTCAATCACCTTTTGATTACATTGCCTTTAAAGAGATGCTTTGGCTTATTGGCACAGTGAGATTAGTGCGAAAAAAACTCCAAAATTTATTTTGTTTATATTGACGTGCTGCGCGGGGTAGTGTTTTAGTTTGGTATTATTTATTTAATTTTTTTTCGACTCTTCTACTGCACCTAAAAATTGCCAATTTTTATGTATTCAAAATTTGGCTTACTGTTCAAATGTGCTCGTATGTTTCCAACAAAAAAACGAAAAAGAAAATTGACAGCTTCAATTTCGAATTTATGACTTTAAAAATATAATAGACCTAGTGCAAAATAATGAACAGATTAAGTAAATTAATGTTAGCTTATAAAAAAGTTACGTTGAACTTCGGTTCAAAAATGCCGTTTTCTTATACCCTTTCCTTCTACCACAAATTCCTGTAAATTTCATTGACAATAAAAGGCAACTGTTTAAGTAAATCCATAAGAAACAAGAATTGTTTACATATAAATTAAAGTTGATATAAGTCAGTTCTTAGTCTCTTTGTTAACGTATTTAATTATCAGTCAGATTTTTCCCTAAAGAGTTTTGACATCCATGTTCTCATTATTACATTTGTCATAAATCAGGATGACAAAATCTTTTTTGAGCCCTCGGCTCGTCCTTTCCATATTGAAGACCCTTAAGGTTTATAAAAGAAACTGCTAAATTAATAAACTCTGAAAAATAGGCAAGTTTTGAATAATAAATAATTTTACAATGCTGGACGGAAAAGTAGCGCAGCACGTTACTAATACAGCTGCATCAAGCAATTACTTCATTTGTAGAGCTAAGCCTTCGGATTTAAATGATCTTTTTAAGCGTCATGCTAAGATACCGAACGAGGAAGTTCTTCGACTAGGAATTTCAACATTGCATGCATGGATTAGATTTGGATTTGGAAAGAAGGTTGACATAAGGAAACAGGAAGTGGAACAACGAATGACGGCAATACTGAAAAAAGGTTTTACTGGAAATCTTACTTTCGATGCCGCGATTCCCGAAATTGATTTAAGATTGATAAAAAGGCTTGCGGTAATATTGGAAAGTGATTTTGAACAATTTATAACAATTATACCCAAAAGTGTAGGACCTGAGAAGGCACAACAAGACTAAAAATCTTGGTATCGTTGCCAGCTTGAGTTCAAATTTTTTTATTTTACTTCACGGATCAGAAGAAGAAGAAGATCGGGAAAGCTAAAATAAGGATTCAAGTTTTTTGCGATCCATCATTCCAGGAAGTGTTCCCGATCATCAGCAGATGAGGATGTTTTCCAAATGATCAAAATATAAACTGATCCACTGATAACACACTTAAGTACTGAACCACAGAAGAAAAGACACTCTTAAATTTATTATGTACTATTAAATTTAAAACTTATTTATTTATTTTTTACTTATGTATTTTTTATTTTTTTTCATATTTATTTATGTATTTAATTTAATAATTTAATTGTAAAAAATAGCATTCATTACAAAAAATATGATAACTTTGGTCTTGTTAGCTTTTTGTTCTTCTTGTTAAAAACAAAATTGTCTGAACGTTTTGAGCCTAATCTTTACATTTGTGACGAATTTCATTATTCTCCGTTGCATATTTCAGTTTCTATTGAATTTTTCTGCTTTTCCATACAAAGTGCCCCACTATGCAGCGTAGTCGTGGCCGTTTCGGTCCTGAAAAAACGCCGCTTCGAAAGCAGTAACACGAAATGACACGGATGTGACACGGAGTGTAGTATGTAGGGAAATAAATTGGAATTCACACTAACACCTTTATAAATTGACATCAACACATAAATTTCGAACGTATTTAAAGTCGCCGAAATCGTGTATCATAAAAAACACGAGTCTTATTTTTACTATTTTTCGTTTTGAAATATATTGAAATTGGGAACCTCGCATTTGTTTCGTAGGCACCACAGTGCATCGAATTGACCATCGTCATCCACCATCCACACATCGGGCGCGCACTATTGAAAGTGATACTCGTACTTTGTACAGATTCGCTTTTCGCCATTATCCGCTTGACTGAATAGATGCTGCCATGCGTCGCATTACGGGGTGGAGTGCCCCCTGCCCATGTCACCCAAGCAAGCGGTGCCGACCGACCGACCGACCGACCGGCACACAGCTCAGCCAGCCTCACAGCGCCAACATTCCGGCACGAGTTAGAAACCAATTTTCCCATTATGAAGACACCATGCTGTTAGCAGTGATTTGCATGCTCCTTGACTTCATAATTTACCCGAATGGTGGCTGCTGTTCTGCTGCCTAGACACAACGCGTAGGTTCCTCGCGCGGAATAAATGGCATTTTAAGGCACCACCACTTCGCAGTGACAATGGACACATTTTCAATTTTCCATTACTGCGATGCTCCTTCGTTTGTCTGTTTGTCTGTTTGACTTTTACTTTTTCTTTTGGAATTTTTTTGATTAATTGTCATGCAGTTGTCACAATCGCCTCGCGCGAGAGTCCTTGAAAAGGATGGCACAGACGTTCATTTGTTTGGCGCACCGATTCACTGTGGCGATTTATCATGTGGATTTATTTTAAGGATATGTCGCAATTACCATTTGCACTACAAAAGCTATCGAGAGGTGCCAGATAAGGGATACGCATGTACGAGCATATGGACATTCCTGTTTCATTAGGCATAAATCGATCCTGGATGCCAGCTTCGAACAGGAGACAGGTCGCTCTGCCCACGCTTGTCCAACAAAATATGTCCGCTAAATATAGAAATGAAATTTTTGTCAGACGTAGAAATGGAGCGACAAAAGGACGCACGATGAATGGTGGGCCCTTGTTGGACCTTGGAAATGAACTTGCTAGCAGAACGCTTTGGTTACATTTGCAGTTGATAAAATTTTGTAATTATCATCCTGGCTGCGGTTTTGGAAGAAATGCTGTCATATACCATAGGAATGACGCTTGCATGCTTGGGTGGGGAGCTCTTTGTTTGCATTGGTTTATTTATTATTATTATTATTTTTTTTCCATGAGACATGGGAGTATCGCTGGTAACGATGCGCAGCCGGATATGATGTGTTCTTGAGGTTCCAAGGCAACCAAGAAACTTTATTCGAAATGCGTCACATTATGATTATTCAGAGACAACTTGGCGGTGGACAGGGAAATTGATTGAGTTGCTGCAAAAGTGCAAACGATAATATCGGATATGACAACGCCTTGACTGGATGATGTGGCCAGCATGTGTCCAAATGAGTTTGCAAAGTAGTTGGCGCAGTTTATTTAGCACTTGTCTTTCATTTGGATAGATTTGGTTCGAGTCTTGGAGTAAATTTTGAACTCTTATCTAGTTCTCGAATCTTTGCTGTTGAAATCAAAATGAATGAAGCCATCACTGGAACAATCGACCAGCAAGAGTATTTTAAACTTGATGACGACTGTCATACCGGAACTCCAAGTTCGTGTCGTTCAGAAAATGGTTTTTGTTGATGGTCTATCATTGGTTCTATCAATTTCCAATAAAATACTGCGAATTAAGCGAATACAAATAAGTGGATACAAAAATTAATGATCCAGTTAGCAATTCACCTAAGGAACATTTGAATACAAAATACATGTGAGTTTCGCACCTCTTTTCAATCTTAAGTATTCAGAAATTGATCTGGCTTCAATTCATTGGTTCATCGAACTGCGTTTGAAAATGACCTGCAGGCATCACATGGGGTATAAAATCCTGAATCAACTTAAAAAGATTTCAGTATTATTTAGAAGTTCCGTAAGACTGCCTTTTCTGTGAATCTTAGCAAAACCGTTCTAGTCCCTTTAACATTTCCAGAGGGAACCTCTTTGGATTACTCCAGTGAAGCATCTCGGTGTTATCCTTGATAAGAATCTGAACTGAACTTCTTATAAAAAGTCCATCGCAGAACGCGCAATCAAACAGATGTGGGTCTGTAAGCGGATCTACGGTAGGATTTGGGGTCTCAGACCTTAGATGCTGTACTGGATATAAATGGTATTTTGATGATCTAAACTTTTGTAAACTGCGCAGCCATAATTTGGTGGCTAAAAAGCTATAGCTTCTTTGCGCATCACTGGTGCTATGAGCACCTGCCTCTTGACCTTTGCATTAGGAAAATAGCTGCCAAAAATGCCCTAAAATGCAACTGGCAATGAAATACAAACCAGATGACTAGACAGGACATTTAAAAAACTCAATTCCATCACAGATAAGGACATGTTCTGCTCGGTCCCAGATAGAATGAAGGTAGACATTCCTAAACGTGGCTTTTGATAGAGCAACACACCAAATGGCTTAGCTGCCGGTGTCTATGGACCTTACACCAAAATGTCTTTATCTATGAGAAAATACCAACTGTTTTCTAGGCCGAACTACAAGCCATCGCATTATGCCACAGTAAGCTTTCCTAAAGGTCAAAAAGAGGCCAGAGTTTTGACATATTCGGACAGCATCCATGTGAAAGGCCAAGTTATGTTAGGACGGGTTCCATGTCATCCCGGAATCGAAGACTAGCCGAGGCTGAAACTGCGTTCACTGTTCCGGAATCTTTCAATGGAGTAAACTGGACTACGGACGCAGTTCTGATCAATAACAATTAGATACTAACTGCATTATTTCTGCTTGCTCATTCCATAATCAAAACATCCCAGACGGTCAAGTGCGAGTCGAACTCGCGCACCAAGGGTTCTGTTCAAACATGTAGGTATGTAAGAAAAGTTTATCACAACAATCGAGTCATAGTTATGGTATTTTTATTGGTAAATTTCAAATTTGTGTTCAGTAGGTGATACTGAAATTTTCAAGATCTTAGGTCGACCCTTTAGGTCTTGATTTCCTTGCGAGTGGTGGCGAGTTTGAATACATGCGGCTTAAGTTGCCGTTTCTTTTGATTGCATTGACTTAGAAGTTTGATTTCTTCACAGCTCTAAGGACAGCTGATCTGTGTATTTGATATAAATTCCAGCTTGACACCTCCTGCTGAGAAAACGGACTGACAAGAAAGTGATTCTACAAGGGTTCCGTTTTTTCCTTTCGAGGTACGGAACCCTAAAAAGTCAAAAATACTGGTGAAAAAATTGATAACTATATTTTACAGTAGTTGGAAAACCTAATCCTGGACATAACATTGTGCCGGGATCAAGCATACGATGGAGTTGCTAACATGAATGGAAAAAATTAAGGGCTTACAAGCGTGCATAGCGAACTCTCTGCATTTAGATTTTTTCACCCTATGTGCTAGCCACCGATTCGCAAATGTTGCAACTTTCTTTTGTCAATCATCTAAACGAATATATTTTCTCGGAGAAGAAATGCAAGATCAAGTGCCAGTCGAAAAAGCAAAATATATTAAAGAAAGGCATGAATCAGCAAATGGCTGACCAAGGAGACAGTCGTACCATAATGTCATCGCAATTTCTTGTGAGTTTGGTTATCCTCGCTGATATTCTGGGGATGGCACACCATTTTTCTCGATCATTAAAAGCCATTGGAGCTTATGTACTTTCTTCAACGCAGCTTGTCGATACGACCACAGCCAGAGGCAATACTAGCACTGACGCATTTAATTTTTTTTTTTTTCGAAAAGGCTGAGGCCTTTTTAACGAAATTGGAACCGAAATCACAGACCGTAGAATAAACAGCCGTCAAACTTAAAGATCGAATATTCAGATTCAATCTTTTGAGGAATTTAACTGACTTTAGTGTATATTACATTTCTTGATTCTATATTAATTTCTAGGGATGACGATATAGATGAAGTTTTGCGAGGCGCTGAAGTATATAATGAGGATCAACCTTGCATTCAAGCTTTGAAGGGAGAGTTACAAATAAAAAAGTTACAAAAGTTACCAGCAGAAGCTTGTAGGAAAGCAACGGCTCTATCAAATATAAGAACCTTATGTCAATTATTGTGCATATTTCCTATGACATCCAGTACTGTCGAACGATCCTTTTCCACCTTACGCTGGTTTAAGACAGAGATTCGAAACAATATAAGAGAAAATCGCCTAATGAACCCTGAACCCTTCAGGAGGAAACATAAAGGAAAGCTGTCATGTTAAAACATGTAGTTTTTCGTGTCTTTGAAAAAGAATGAATTCAAAAGATAAACTATGGGGTATACTTTTTACCTATCTGGTCTTTGTGCTCCTCCCAGAAATAAATCCTTGATTCGGCCTTAGTACAATCACCGAGTGCTGACTCTGTTGTGAATATGCAGCTCTTATTTGTCTAAGAAGGCGTATTTTCCTAAGCTAAAATAAAAAAATAATATTTCGATGAATTGTGAGCAAATCATTCAAAGGAAGTTTCACTTTATTTCTGATTGAATATTTTTGTGTGGACTGTAAACTGGCATCGGGTTCATTGGCTCATACTGGGCCTTGATGGAATACATTTAAAGCTGATCAAAGAAGGAACCAAGAGCTTATCAATAAGGAAGCACACGTGCTCTTAAAAGTCCTATTCTTAAAACGTTAAGACTAAAGAACTTATTTGGTTTCCGGAGAAGGAATGACAAGTTTTTGATGTCTAACTGGAGATCATGAGCGAGTTTTAAAAGAAATAGACACCGCAGCGCTTTTGACAGCGACTCATAGAAAGCAAAATTTGTTTGTTTCGGTCGTTTAACGAGGGTTTAAAAAATCTATTTGAGTTGAGTTGGCATTTCAAACCGATTATGCCACGCCACAACAAAGGACATACGGCTCTGATATCTTGACCAAATTAGCTTTTCTGTTTTTAAATCACCTTTGGCCCTAATTTTAGTGGCTGGTTGAGTGAGAGTTCAGGCAAGTCACATCTCAAGAATGTCAAGTCCTTGAAAACCATCTTTGCTTTTCTGCTTTACTCCTGAACCCTTTTGTGTGTCAACTTAAAAGAAAAAAGTTTCTTTTGAAACTTCCTTAAACATTTTAAACATTTGCTTTAAAAGTATCCTGCAATGCAATATTCGCAGTGACCTCATTCACGTGATGCCCCTTTTTATACCCTCGTTAATTGGTCCATTATTTGGTTTAAGTTAATTGCAACGAACTTTTTCTTCTGAGTCACTGAATTAGTTGCATTTCTTTTGGGAATATACGTATTTTCTCGAAAGCGGGGTCACAAAAATTTCAACATTTATACATCGCGTAAATCAGTCGCAAAAATTGGGGCCTCGTCCTAGTGATTCACAGTGTATTTGTCAACATTGAGCTCTAGCTGAACCTATTCATATTCATATGTAGTTTATAAACGGTTGGATAAAATATAGGTCAAGAGATTCTCTTACTATCGGTGCCTTTCATATCACAAATAGTTAGAAGGAAGAGAATGGGTCCTAATAGGACAGCCTTGAGGAACTCCAGAACTGAATGAGGTCGCAAATCGCGGACCTAAAATGAATCTTTGAGATGAAGTAGTGAAAAGAAGTGAGACTTTAAACTTAAGGTTTGAGTCTTATATAGTACATTAAATTTTTATCTTCGTTGTTCAGCTGTAGTGTACTGAAGAGAGGAATGGTATTTTGAAAAAGAGTTACTTGGGCTTTTTCTTGGACAAATATAACTAATTCATTTACAGGATGACACTTACTTACTTAAGGTGGCGCTGGAGTGGACCTTGGCCTAAACCAACTAGCGTCTCCAGCCAGTTCGATCTTTTGCTAGCTGCCTCCAGTTTCACACGCTTAGTTGGTTGAGGTGCTTTTCCACTTGCGTGCGACACCTGAGTCGCGGTCTTCCACTGCTGCATCGTGGATTCGAAGACTTTCCGGGCCGGAGCATTGGTTTCCATCCGCTCTTCATGACCTAGCCATCTCAATTGTTGACAAGGTGATACAGTTTACTAGAATTATTGCAGGCAATCCATTAGGACCTGAGGAAAAGTCGACCTTAAGCTTATTCTTTCCGTAGGTGGCGTTATGGTGGGTAACACTAAAGCTGGCGTTTTGGCCTGTTTAGAGAGGTTTCTTCGGAGCGGGAGATGGTAAGGAAATGTTAAGAGAAGAGAGAGAGAGAGAGAGAGAGAGCCAGTTCGTATTCCTCTTATAAGACGGGCGATTTTATTTTAGGCTTTGCTTGAGCAAGTTCAGCCAATGCTTCCAAGACTTCTGGACCTTGATTTTACTAGAGAACGTGGGTGACACGTCTCTTCTGAGTGCGAACTTCTGCTGAAATTATCTGACTTGTCGCCAAGCCTTTCTATATGACTGTCAATAAAGTAGTGTCCCGTGAAGACAGATATGAGAATGCTTAAGGAGTAAGTAGTCAGGTAGAACAGCTTTCTGTTTTTTTTTGGTTGAGGAGGGACCAGATTTGTCTTGTTTTGTCTCTTTTAGTTAGATTTCTGTGGCGCCAGATAATCACATGAGAAGAGGCTATCAGACTTTGTCAGGCAATAGTATATTGTGAGAGAAGTCCAACGAGGCAGTTACAGACCATCCACAGAGCATAAAGAAAAGTAACAACGCTTTTCATTATTGGACTATGAATAAATTTTTGTCTTTTTTTATTAATCGCAAATCGTAGTGGCTATGTTAAAACGAAATTCATATGGCTCAACAGAACGAAATCTGTTTGCAGATATATGAGTATTTAAATTAATGAAAATGTAGACAGCTTGAGAGGGACTTAATTATTTCCATCAATCAAGCGCACTCCAAATAAGTTCTCACATGTAACCGTTCAATCGAAACTGATTCGAAAACGCATGCAGCAATTTTATAGTTTTAATCAGCTTTCTTATATCCATCTATACGAATGAAGATTTCACAAGTTTATTTTTTTATAGTTCTTGCGGATCGTCGGTGAGATCCACACGCATTCAAGGCCGTTCCGACCAGTCGTCTTTGGTATTCCCATCATCATTAACATCCTCTTGTATATGAGGTGGCCCTCGCGGCTAATAGGAACATGGCAAATATTAATATAAATACATCTTGACATTTTGAGGAGATTCTTTCAGTATGTATCATAAAGCCACGAAGATTTACGCAACGTCTTCTGGGCGTGTTGTCGATCGTGTGAAAAATCTTGGTCAATAAAAATAATGGAGTGATGTAAGCGAGAGTGACGTGTCAACTAATTAGGCATTCATGTTATTGGCCAATTAGAAGGTTGATGATAATGTGCACTTGGAATCGGAAGTTGTTGTTGGATTTTTTTTTAAATATATTCAAAGCACATTTGGCATGATCCGGGGGTGGACTGGTTCAAGAGTCGATTTGGATTTTCCCAACGACGACGAAGACGACGGCTCATGCGTTTGATGAAAGTATTCATGCTTCTATATTCGGATTGAAGGAATCAGTTGAATGAACGTTTGTTTATGTTTTTGCTTTTTTTTTTTGGAAAATTGTGTAGGTGAAGTCGATTCCAAATATTCACTGATAATTGATGAATGAAGGTGACGATTGCCGTCGGAGTCATGATTTTACAGTGTCTGGTTTGAGGACTCAGAGGTCGAGTCAGGTTTGCAAGAGACACAATGACCTTATGATCTGATATCTGAATATCATTTCCTTTTTATTTTAATCAGGGGAATTGAATAAAAACTGGAGTCATTTTAAGAAACCCTTAATATTTTAAGTGGATCTAAGCGATAAGTGAAAAGCTAACGCGAGTAGGTTAGGTCAACACTAGAAAAAAATCTTATGGGTTTTATATCACCCCATTAAATTGAAAGCCGAAAGCCCTGGCAGCTAGCGCTAGATCTTATCTATTAATATTGTAATTTACTTTCTTGTTTATAAATTTATAATAATAATAATAAAATAAAGTGAATGGAATAATTTTTTGAAAAATTGAATATAAATGGAAAATTATTTAAAGGCAATTTTAGCACGCACGGTAATATTGCTTCTTACCAGTTTTACGAGTGCATCAAAGGAGGTCAGAACTGCTCGATACGAAGAGAGAAGGTCCGATGTATGAAGCAGGAATGGTAGATTGAACAAATGTAAGTCTAAAATATCACTTCACGACTTAGACTGCGAAAATTTGAACGCGAAACTTTAAGCGCTTTTTTCTCGAAAGTGTCTTTTTCAAAACAATACCCACGATTTCTCAGGTTCTACACGACCGTTTTACCTGAAAGATTCTTCTTTATAGACTTTATAGACTTGTCTGAAACTATCCCCATCCCCAAATGTCTATTACTTTTTTTTAAATTCGAAACAGTCAAACAGTGGTATAAAAATTGTTTTTTTTTCAGGAGATCGCCTTTTTATGAAAAAAAATCTTTCCAACTTTTCCGTAGTTCCAGTAATTGCAACATTATTCTAGATTAATAATCTTTTTTTTTTTGGTTTCAGATTGCTAGGAGGGTTGAAATCATGGGTATGGTTACGCGGCGTCAACTTAATCAAGTGTTAATTTTTGAAATTTTCAACTTTTTTATTTTTTGATTTTTTTACTGTATTCTTGTTATGTTAATAAATAACTAATAAAAAATGGATACTTAAAATGTCAATTGCCTTTATTTTTATGACACTTCAAAAAATACATGAAATGCCTCTAGACTAGAAAACCACCATAAGTACAACTTTTTTTTACCAGTCTTCAATGCCCCTATAAATTCTAAGTCACATCTTACAAAACCCGGTGCTAAAATGTGTCTTTGTTTTTTAGATGTAAAAAAACTTTGAAAGGCAAACTTTTCACGAAAAAAAAATTCTACGTTTTGAAAAGACTTATATTTATACACATATGTACATCCATAGAACTGATCTTTCTACGAACGCCGGTATTATGAAGACGAATTATTAAGAGTAGGATTGTTCTGAACCTAGAATTTATACCTTTATATACAAATATGCAAAATGTCACCTTGATGTATTTTTTTTAAGCTTCTAGGTAGAGCTGTCCCTTTCGGACTATCCAAAATATTTGGGAATAATTCTTGATAGAAAATTAAAGTGGAACTTGAATCTAAAGAAAGGGATTTAAAAGGCATAAAATGCCCATTTTATATGTAAAAAAACAGTAGGAAAAACTTGGGGACTCAAACCAGCAATGATGCACTATCTCTACCTAACTATTGTCAGACCCATAGGTATGGAGGTCTTGTCTGGTCTCGACAAATTAGCAGCAGTACGGAGGACAGCTGGTGTTGCCACAACAGGTGTGCTACGTACTAGTCCAACGACAGCACTGGACGTATTCCTCCATATGGAGCCGCTTGATATACAGATAAGACTTCAAGCGGGAAAAAGCGCACTTAGGCTAACAAACATAGGGCTTTTCAGAAACAATAATCTAGGTGACCATTCAATTCAATTTTAAACGAAAATTCTTACAGCCAAACTAAAGGGAATGGACGAAATTCTTCCTGAATTGTATTTCGATTCGCCGTACGAAATAAAGTATCCTGGAAGAGATTAATGGCAAGCAAAAGCAGGATTACAGCAAAACAAAATTGAAGTATACACTGATGGCTCTAAGACCATAGAGGGAACAGGCTCTGGAATCTTCTTCACAAACCAAGACTTTAGAGTCTCTTTAAGACTACCGGATGCTTGTATCGTTTTTCAGGCAGAGATTTTAGCAGTACTTAAGGCTGCCGAACTACTTGAAATGATATCGGTATCTGGCCGAGTTATCGCTTCCAACTTCGACAAACAAGCCGCGCTAAAGGCACTAGAATCGTATGAAATGAAATCGGAAATAGTCAGAAACTGCCACACAATGCTAAAGGCATTATGCACGCAGAATCAGGTGAAACTATGTTGGGTGCCCGGACACTCCTAAATCGAAGAAAACGTAATAGCAGACGAATTTGCAATATTCAAACTCCTGCATGTGCCGTTAAGGCAACATTGCTAGATAAAGCAATGAAAATATCCGATCAAAGTTGGTCAAACTCAAGGAAAAACAGGGTAGCAATGGCCCCATTCGACCGCAAAAAGACAAACGAAAGCTGAGCAGAAAGCAACGGAGGATAGCGGTGGGCGTACAACTCGCAGGTTTATAAAGATCGACGTTTTGAAAACGAAAATTCGTCAAGGATGGATGAAAAAACTCTCGTGGAGAACATTTGAATGATACTATATTCCGTTCATAATGACAAGGTCAAAATAATATATTGAAGTAAAAACTTTTTTTTTAAATATGTAAATTTAACAAGGTGTTATAATTGCTTGGGATTTAGACACAAAGCGAAAAATTGGAAGCACACTGTGAAATTTGCTAAGTGCGGAGATGATCACGACACCAGAGGGTGTGATTCGTCAATGGTAAAATGTGTGAACTGTAAAAATTATAACGAAAAGTTTAAACTTATTCTAGATATTAACCACGAAAGTAGAGACATGAATTGTCCGGTTTATAAAAAATTGTTGGAATCGGAAAAAATTAAAACAACTACAAGATAGCCACCAAATAAAATATACGGCTTTTATTGTAACATTCAGGGATTGACGGGTAACTTAACTGAGCTTGAAACTATATGCGCAGGTAATAAATATGATTTTATAATATTGTCGGAAACACATATAGTACATACCACAGACGATATAGAAGACAGTGAAATCGAACTAGACGGTTACCAAAAACCCTATCGGTGTGATAGTCATTCGAGACATACGGGCGGTCTTTGTATATATGTTAGCAACAATTTTGAAGTGAGCGAAATAAACAAATCAGTACAATTTGATGTATGGTGGCTTAGAGTTAAGTTGACTTATAATAGTTAATCAGGGTATATTGCCGCAGTTTACCGGGCATATTCTGCATCAAAACGGGTATTCTGCGATGAAATGAGCAACTGGACGGAAATCTTGTTGAATCAAATAAACCATATATAGTATTATAGCGGGAGATATGAATATTAGTTGGTTGGTTGAATGTGAGTTTTATAGAAATAAGCTAAAAAATATTATCGAAATAGAAAATCAATGTCATCAACTTATTCGTGACCCTACGAGAATTGCCAGCAACTCGCAAACATTAATAGATTATGTTATAACAAACACTAGGACTGATACGGCTTATGTTAATATAGATTTATAAATTAGCGATCATCAGTCTATAGAAATAATGTCGAATCTAAATAAACAAGAGAAATATTCAAGTGTCGAAAATAGACGAACTATCAAGTTTTTTAAATAACAATAAACCAGAGTTCCAAAATAATCTGAGAAACAGTGAAATAACAAACCTGATAAATATGAACGATCCAAACACAATTGGTAATATATTTCAAAACGAAATAGTGAGAATCGCTTAATCATTTGTTCGGGAGAAATATATCGAACACAAAGCCAATAACTGGCTCAATTCAAATCTAAGATATTTGCTGGGAGAAAAAATAAAAAAATATCAATTGTTTAGGTTTACTAATAGTGTCAATAATTGGCCCAATACTGTGAAATTAGAAACAAATATAAGAGAGAAATAATCAGAGGTAAAAATGAAGACGTAAAGAAAGCACTGTATTACGCGCGCGATCAAAAATCTATGTGGCGAGCTATTAAGTGTTATGTGTTGAAAGACAGATATCGGTGCATAAAAATTATATGTTTTAATGGCGTATTAGTAGAAAAAGACAAGGATATAGCTGAGCGTTTTAATGTGTACTTCGTTGAAAGTATAAATGAAATAAATCTATCCATTCCGTGTATCCCCCCTGTTATAATCAATATTAATGTAAATGTGTCATTCAAGTTCAAATATGTAAGCATAAGTGATATTAAAAATGTAATAAATTCTATAAGCCAGAAGAGAGATTTTAACAATATTAGTGGTAAAATGATTTTAGACTCATTAAACATTGTGGGACCAATACTTTTAAAATTAATAAACTCATGCTTGAAAAGTGGAATATTCCCCGAATCGTGGAAAGAATCTGTAATTGCCCCAATTGAGAAAACTAAAGGTTCCAATAAATGTGAAGATTACAGACCGGTTAATGCGCTCCCTACATACGAAAAAATTCGTGAAAAAATAGTTAGAGTCCAAGTTGAAGATTATTTTGAAACGAATAACCTTTTCCTTGTGAGTCAGTCCGGATAACGTTATAATAAGCTGGAAAGAAGAAATCGCAGACAAAAACTATGTGGTAGCAGTATTTCTTGATATGAAACGAGCATTAAAAACAATTGATAGAAATATTCTTCTCAGCAAGTTAAGGAAGTACGGCATCAGGAATAATGAGCATCGGTGGTTTCAATTATTTCTTAATGGAAGGTCCCAAAGAACGAAAGTGAACGGCGTATTGTCTGAAAGCATCCAAACGCTAATAGGAGTGCCACAAGGATCGGTTCTCGGTGCATTACTGTTTATAATATACATAAACGATATAAAAAAGTAATTAAACACTCACAAATCATTTTATTTGCAGACGATGCAGTTATATTTATTAGCGGTTGCGATATTAATGACTGCATTAACAAAATTCAAGAGGACCTTAATTCCATAAATACGTGGCTGTTTGCTAATAAACTCAAACTCAATGTCAGTAGAACAAAGTGTATGTCTTTCAAATACGATGCTGTGATAAATTTAAATGTTGATGGTGAAAATAAAGAACAAGTCAGACAAATCAAATATTTAGGTGTAATTATAGAGTACAAACTGAAATTCAATGTACATCTTAATTATGTCGCTAACAAAATTGCGAAAAAACTTTACTTTTTTAAGAGATTATGAGGCAAAATACCTACAATTTGTGCAATAAATATTTATAATGTAATGATTAAACCACACTTTGAGTACTGTTCCACTGTGCTGTATTTATGTAGCGATTTGATGTTATCAAAACTACAGCGTTTGCAAAACAAAGGTATGAGAACTTTTTTAAGATGCAATAGATAGAAGTTATGTTAAATATGTTAAAGTGGTTAAGTGTAGAACAAAGGATTTTGTTCAATGTTGTATGTTTCATATTTAAAATAAAATACGATAGGCTGCCTAAATATTTAAGAAAACATTTAAGATTTGTTAGAGAAGTGCAACCATATCAACTAAGGAACAGAAATAATTTCAGACTACCTTACTATCTTCATAGAATATGCCACAATAGCATTATTTATAAAAGCAGACAATTTTTCAACTCATTGCCAACCGAAATGAATTTCAATACCTTTAAAAGAAAAGTTATCGAATTTATTTAAACAAATTTTCCTTGTATGAATTAAAAATTGTGATATATTATTAAGTTATGCTGATATGTAAATTTAATTTCAAATAGCAGATTCTGCTAAATAAATAAATCAATCAATCAATCAAAAACTTAATTGAAATATTAATCGAAACCTTGTTTTTTTCCCCAACAAAACGGATGGAAGTAGGCAGCAGCATGCCCGAGGGAGTAATAAAAGAATTGAAGACTGCTGTGTCGTAGGTAGCGACCCACTAGTGAGCAAAAATCTAACCTTATTATTTCCGTAGAAAAAGATATGATATTTAAGCTTCGAGTAGTTCTTAGCGTTACTTCTAAAAACGTGGTGAGTTGGAGTCCATTATAACAGTCTGTTGTCAATTTGACTTTTTAAAAAATCTAGTTAGCTTGATTCGTGCGTCTTCCGAAATTGTTTGCAATTCGCGCGGTATGCCATAAGTCAATAAGTAACTTTTAATTGATTTAGTTTTTTTTCCTGTAGTTTTTTTTTCCTCAAGAAGCGAATGCATAATCTGCAAACTGAAAGAGTAAAGATTCATCAGTGTAAAGCTTTTTAGTATACAGATCCAATCCACGTGGCCTCTACCCTGTTTCCCTACTTCCAATTGTTTTATGGGTTGGGTCCGAATTGTGACAGAGAATGTGTAACCGACTTATTTGTATTCGCTTAGTTCGCTGTATTTCATTTGACTTTAGTTGATGATTGATATACTTAAAAATCGTTTTTTGCTAGATTGGTTCCTCACCCTGCTAAGATCTACAGCATGATAAGCCGATACAGTTACAAATACAGCAAGGACACCCACCAATTCACTAATTATGGCTGATCGACCATTCCAGTGTTAGAGGCGATAATTTTACAAAAAAGTCAGGACACACTAGGAATCGAACATTGGACCTGTTACTTGATACGATTAAAGGCAGGCGCTTAACCAACTGCTCCATTTGATTATTTAATGGAACTCGAGGGCTTTTCTTTAGTTAAATCAGAGTTAAAAAGGAACGCTTCAAAATATCCAAATGACGCATCCTGAAATGCAAAAATAAAAGATTTTTGCCGTTTGATAAATGCGTACTCCTGTAGGGATATCGTCGAAAAATGGCAACCAAATCATAAGAGGCATTACATGGTTAAAGCAATAAGAAACATAGCTTAAATAATTCTTGAACTCAAGGACTAGTGCATCAAGGGGAACAAAGATTGATGACTAATAGACAAAAAAAAAAGACTCGAGCGTTAACGTGTTGGCAAGGCCTTCATTAAAAGTTGTAAGCCTGTTTTACAAGCAACCACTCAATTCCACAAGCAAAACATCGTCATTGTTCTCCACAAGCAGGCTATTCAGACTGACCAAACACCTTAACCTTGAGAAGTACCTTGCCATTCACGATTGTCATTTCCAGCAAGTCTTCAGGGTTAATTGGATCAATCGTGAGCCGAACACTTCATCCACAACCACAATAGTTGCTGTAACATCATGACCCACTCCAAAGTCGTCAGCCATTTCGTGACTCTATCATTTGCCTACAAACGTGCAATGTCTCGTACCCCAGAACAAAGCTATTCAATAATTCGACAATCTCTCGTGCCTTGCTCCAATTTCTACGTATTTCCATGGAAATCCCATTAAAAGGGTCCTCCCATTCAATAAAACAAATCGTGCGTTAATTAAGAAAAAACGAAAAAAAAAATGTCCAACTGAAAGTACCCTCGTCGAGACAGCTATCCCTTTGTCGCCGCATGCCATCAGTCTTAGGCTCTTTATCAGCGAGCGGTGCACAGTGAACAACGAGATCGGGAAATTTATTGTTTTAAGTGCTAGCAGACATCTTATGTGTACAACCCCGCGTTTGATTTAAACAAATGAAGTAACGAGCGCGCGAAAAATAAGGCAACCAGCCCCAAAGAGACCCTTCATACCATTGCGGCACTGTCTGTCTCTGCAATGACAGTGACACCAGTGAACAGGGCAGTGATGCAGTCAACTGCTGCACAAGGACTGCCACTGGGAAACAACAAAAAAATCAATTAACATATTTTATAGAACAGTGGGCTGTGTTACATTTGACATCTTGGCAAGGAACTGGGACTGTGTCTGCATGCTAGGTCCATTGGCCACCTCGAACAAAGAGGGGCGCAAGAACATGGGTTGAATTTCACACGGCCCACCTACTCCCCGCTTGAATGGCCGATGGCCGAGAAATGATAAAATCCACAAAATGGATCGCCTTAATGATGGCCACAAACCGGCGGTTATGTTTTGTTTTATTTTTGCTCCTAGAATTCGTTTGACTTGAGCTGAAGCTGCAGATACTTTTGAACAGATTTTTTTTTTAGCTGCTGTCCGTCTTTGTGTCGTCGTTCGTTGTCTTGGGTTTAGTTGACTGTTTTACTTTCAGTTTGTCACATTCGTCTATCCATCTTTCTATTCGTCTTTGTATCCGATTAAAAAATAATATTATTGGTATTCCATGAAAGGGGACACAGGCAAAGTAGGATTTTACTTCAATTCTGAGCCGCTATAGTATGTGCAGCAACATTTCTGACACCATCAAATAATGATGCGGTTTCAAGTCCAAATCCGACCACATTTATGGAGCACCTCAATTAAGTCACTTAGGACGCATCCTCTTTATACGAACAATTAATGAAGTCAATTGCATCTGAAAAGACTCTGACTTGACTCTGATTTTTAAAAAAAATTGACAAATGACAATCTTTAACCTATTCTCGCAAGTGTCTTCTTCAACCTTTTTTTCTACGAGTATCCTGTTCCACTTGTCGATTCGATATGTGATCTTAGTATCCTCAACAAGAGGGAGCTCAGTTTTCGATCGAACATGGTGGAACATAGGTAAGAATTTGACGCGAAAAAACTTGGTAACATAAATCTCCACATCGAATCTTAGATGGTTAGAGACTTCTTGGTTGCAAGAATGTCGCCCTTGCAATTTTTAATTGATTACTAATGGGCTCAACAGACGTTGTCTTGTCCAAGCGTTGGCGTTGAACCAGCATAGGTTCAGCAAACGTTCTTTCGATGTTCGAATTTTCGAACTAAGTGACATTTGACATTAAGTTTTGCATTTAACTTTCGATGAGCCGTTTCAGACTCTGTGCATTTTTTAAAACCACGACTAACAGTGGCCCAACGGACTTTTTTCGTTGCTCAAATTACAACTTTAAAACAGACTTAGATATTCCAATTAAATGATTCTAACGTGTCTTGAGGAAGAGATCTGATGAGGTTGTAGGCATATTCGACAAATCTTCGTTTTTTCGTGCTTTTGAAACTTTGCATGTATTTTGATGTCTATGTTTTCATAAGTTCATCTTCGTCAACCATAAACATGCAGTCTTGGATATCCATATCCATATTTTTGTTAAGGGGGTATTCTAGTCTAGAAGTTTAAAAAATCGATTTTTTTTGTATTTTCAAAGTTAACTATTCAAGAATATATCTACAAGAGGATTTTTCAAAATTCAAATTAGTTTCGGAATCATCGGTATTTTGCTGAACCGGCATCCAAACTATTTCGACCGGAACTAATCGAACAAAAGACATTAGGGATTCTCCGTCGACCGACCTGAATCCATATTTCTCAGTAAAACCTTTTGTCCTTTGTATATATTGTAATGCAAGAACCCAAGGTGACTTGTATCTTTTATATTTAGTGTTCACTTACGTCCAGCATGTATGAAGCAAGAATGGCAAATGGAATAAATGTAAGTCTGCAATATAATTTCATGACTTTGACTGCGAAAAACTTTATTTGAAACTTTAAACGTGTTTTTCTCGAAACTGCCTTTTTCAAAACAATACCCACGATTTCTTAGGTTCTACTGCACCGATTTACCTGAAATTTTTAAAGAGTCTTCTTTATAGACTTTTCTATGTTCCATCCCCAAATTTCTAACTTTTTTTAAATTCGAAACAGTCAAACAAAGTGATACAAAAATTGTTTTTTTTTTCAGGGAGTCGCCATTTTGTGAAAAAAAAATCTTTCCAACTTTTCCGTTTCCTTTTTTTTGGTTTTAGATTGCCATGAGGAAATCGTGGGCATGGTTACGAGCCAATTTTTTGAGACCCCCACTTCATCAACTGCTAATTTTTGAAATTTTCAACTTTTTTTTATTTTTTTTATTTTTTTCTGTATTCTTGTTTTGTTAATAAATAACTAATAAAAAAATGGATACTCAAAATATCAATTGCCTTTATATTTATGACACTTCAAAAATTACATGAAATTCATGCCTCTATATAAGAATACCCTCTTATTCAGTTGCATCATCTAAACTCGTGAAGATTTTCAGTGTTTTCTTGCACACTTGCGTATTATTTGGATTTGGTGTTTGTAATTTCGTTAAAAATTTCCGTCTATCGTTGCTGAATAAAATTTTTAATAAATGAAGGTATTCCTATTTTCCTTCTTAGTTCATCAATTTGTTTTCTATAATTTGTGAATGCATCTTGAATAATAATTCGCGTCTTTTTCGCCATAAACATGTTTGCGTCTGTAATAATTTCACCTCCTGTTTATTTGTACGCTCTCTGTCCAGATGCATTTGAATTTTCAGTAATGTTGCTGTTGCTAGAAATTGCTTCTTTTTTTGCTGCAGTTAATTGCTTATAACTGTGAATAATATCAGTGTTATGGCTTTTTAATCAAATTCTCAAAATATTATGTTCCTCATTGTGATGAGCCCAAAATTAAAAGCAGCAAACTAGAAAGATACTTTTAAGCATATGTTTGCACATTCATGTGCCCAGTTAGTCATTTAATTCACTCAATGCATCCATGGAAAAATTTTGCTAAGCCAATCTTGATTCTTCAGAAAATACATTAACCCTTATCACTTGCATGCAGAATATACAGTGGGTTAAATTATTTTGTGCAAAAAACAATGTATTAAAATTTCAGAATTTTCTATTAAAATACGGCCGAACTCAAAAACAAAAAAAAATCCAAATGAACACCTTTCAACTTTGCAAGAATCTCTGTCTCGATGTGATTCATGGATTTCTCCAATTGAGTCGAAATCTCGAATTACCCTGTTTTACTGTGGGTGGGTCAAGGTGGGGATACTACACCTTGCAACCGACCATCACTGACATAAGAAATCATAGTCGTGATGTACCCTTGGTTTGTTTAAATGAATTTCTTTTCCCGTGTCGTTGAGATTGTAACATTAATAAGTTGAGGGGGAAATTCATATCAAATCATGTCAAAGACTTTCTCAATATCCGTAAGACAAGCTTCATGTTTCCAAAATGCATATACAAAAATAAATTGAAAAGTATTTAAATTTAGTGATTTGGAAAAATGTCAGAATTTTTTTATAATGTTTATGGGCACGTTGAGGCTCTGAGCTTCTTGTTACATCCGAAGTTATATCCTGCACTGTCGAATAGTTTCTTTTAAATCGAAATTGATACCACTGTATAATTGTCTCTTTTTTGCATTCGAATAAGACTGACTTGCTAAAAGCTACCTCAAAATTCTTAACAGGAGAATGGTTATTCATGATGGGCTTAAAGCTTACCACTCCACCACGCAGTTTCATAGAAGTTACAAACACCTGAGTCTTAGCCCTTTGCAGTCTAGTTTGAAAAATATATGTTGTAAAATAACAGATAATATTAAATGTGCAACTCAAGAAAAGCTTAAAAATAAACTCGTATAATTTTTCTAATCAAAAAGCTTGATGTACTCAATGTTATTGCTTATTTGTTTGACAAAAATACTTCCTAAGCAACAACCTAGTTTCAATGCTATTTAAAGTGTGTGGTCTATACCTTAAGAGCAACGTCAACGCACATGTGCCTCTGGACTTAAAGAACCCGTATCAATATAAAAAACACAGTTTTTTTTTTTTTTAGCTCTGACGCAAAAAAACTATTTAGTGTTCAAGATCAGTCAGGCCAAACGATATTAATGTATGTTTTAATAATATCGCTTATGTGCTTTAATATCGAGTGCATAATTGTAGGGCGAATAAACATTTCACTGGTTTAAGAACTGCTAATTCAAAAAGATTCGTTAGATCAATTTCATGGGGACATGTCTTCAATATGCAAGTTTTGTCCCACGTAACTTTATATGAAATCAGAGTCTACAGGTTTTAGTAGCTCAGCGTTTATTAATCCGATATGCTCCTTTCCATATGCATTCTGTGCAACTTACAACAATTTAAAAAACTTCGAAATATTATTCATCTTTTTTCAGTTGCTTATTCCGAAGGTAACGCGCTCGCAATAAAATTGTCACATTTCAACACCAATACACATTATCTAAGGCATCTTTCGCAGTTCTAGATAGCGGTGCTTATAATCTTATGTCCTTAAAGTTGAAAATACAAAAGGAGGATATTTTACTCCTATAATATTTCATAAAAAAAGAATTAAGTTAAAAGAGCTGTCGTGCAAACTTTTTTTATTATTTTTTTGAGACTATTCAGTCGTTTATTAGTTTCTGCTTCTTCATGGGACAATAACCACGGTATTCTTTTTATAGTTTATACACATGCACTTTTGGAAGATTAGGGATGAATCTGAGACAAGTACTGGTGCACATATTTTTTTTTGAACACCGACATTAGTGTTGGTGTGGGTAAAAATAAACTTGACCGTACAGCCGAATCTGGATTTGAGAATAAACTGATAAGCTTTCTTGGTTAAGCCTATGTTATGTTGAAAGCCTTGGGAGGGATGAAAGCGACTCGGTTATTCCCTAGAACACTGTTTACTTAAAAAAACACGTAAAACAGGGCTGGACAGGGGATATAACGCCTGTGATAAAACTAGTCGATTGTCTTCGTTAAATTATTGCTTCCCATGAGTCTTGTTGTCTGGCTTTAAACTCGGTCTAGAAAAGAATGGTGTTTGGAACACATGGCAAAGCATATACAAAAGCCTTCATAGAGGATTCTCGTAAGGCAAATTACTTCGCTGCTGGCAACCTGGATGTTTTTAGCGCCATCGGTTTTGAGACTGATGTAAATATCGAGGACAACAAGAATTTTAAGCCATTCCAACAATGACAGCGGACAGCACTGTGCTGCTGTTCCCAATCGACGGCCAAAAATCAGGCATTTGATTGACTACATGTTCCTGTAGTCGTGGTTCATGTCGTGGTGCATTTTTTGTTATAACCTCTGTAACGAATTCCACCAGTAGACCTTATCATAATATTGTTGTTGACAAATTTCATTTTTTCCATGGCACATAGAATACTTTGGAATTTAGAATATGAAATGTGTATTCATGTCCAAAAAAAAAACAAAAGATGGATTACGCATAGAAAAACAAAAAAAAAGGGATAAATAAGAGCCAGATTCGAACCCAGAATCCGAAAAATGCAAAAATCATGGGCAAAGTAAATATCAACCCACTACGCCAACGAAATCGATGTTTGGTTTTTTTTTGTCGTCATTCGGTATATTAGGTGTGACATAATTGATTACAAACTTATATACATATCGCTTAATTACATTAGGATGCAATGAACTTGAACAGTAGTTGGGTGATTTTTTGGAGAACCGAACTGATGATTCGGCAGATGGCTTTCTATGATTGTATTGAGTCTTTTGACGAGTAGTTTATCTAAAAGCTTAGACCGGCAGTAATGAAAGAGGCCTGTACAACGACACTTCATTTAGTGCTTTCTCGGATTTAGCTATCAAAATGACATCTGCTACTTTTCACAAATTACAATCGTATTTTATCCTGAACGATGCATTAAGTTCGTAAGCTTAATTAAATCTTATTTTTGTAATTGTTTAAGTATTCCGCCAGTTATAAGATCATAGCCGGGGGCTTTCTTTAGATTCAAATTGTTTCCTATCGCTTTTTTTACTTCATTTGACGTCGTGGGTCTTATTTCTTCATATTCTTCTTCGACTTCGTTGTCAGTCAATGTTAATACATCTTGCTCAGATGGTCTGAAAAATGTTTGGATTTTTGGTCATCTTTCTAGCGATCTGTATAATTGGGGTTTTGATATTTTTTGTGGCTTTCCATAAAGAATAGTCAGTTGCTTTTTCGTTAGTGAAACTTCTAAGGTAGTTTTCAATTGACTTCTCTTTTAAGGCTTTAATGTCCCTTCTTAGTTGTTGGATTTGGTTGGTAAGTGTACTTTTGTCTTGAGGCATTCTTGTTTGCTGCTATTTTCTTCTAGCTGGTCTTCGCTCAACTATAAGTTTGCACTTGGATAGTTATTTCCTTTTATTTTCTTTTTGATTTCTGTTCTATCTATGCAGGCTTGTTGTATACTCCTTTAAGCTGTTTTCTGTTTCGGAGAGCGACTTTGAGCTCGATCCTATTTTCCAAGGTTTCTTTTAAACCCTAACAGGTGGTACAATTAATTGCTTATGCTGATCCGGGTTGTTTTCGAAAAATATTTTCGCTCAATTTAAGAAGTATTGATGTGTTGTCCGAGTGTGAATGATCGAATTCATTTATTTGAACATAAGTTCCTGCTATGTTTTTGATAGCAAAGAAATCTATTAATTCTGATATTTTTTAGATCTTGATGATTTGTTTTCCAGTTGATAAGACTTCACATCGATGTATCGTAGTTGCTTTCAGCAGTTCATTTCCTTTAGCTGCTGTTAATCTTGATCCCCAGTAGATTTTTTTTTGCATTAAAATCTCCTTCCATCACGATTCTATTTCACTTCTAATGTTTGATTTGGTTTGCAGTAAATCGATACAACATTTAGTGAATCCTTATTCATTTTGACGTCAACCGTTGTTGCTTGCAGTTTCCTTATCCTAAATTTCAGTTCATCGTTTTGTCCTATACTATCCCTTATTATTACAGTGTAACCTTTTCTTGTCGTGTTACTGAGGTGTAAAGTGTAATAAACTTTGTAGTTTCTGATTGTTTAGTAATGTGTGTTTTTGATATGACACAAATTTCGATTTTTCCTATACCAAGGACAAACGTGTAGCTCTTGTTTGTGCTGCTATATTTCATTGGCATTCCAGCAAAGTGTTCTTAGATCTTTTGCCGTATTTCGGTTTGAAGAAGGTTTATTTTTCCTCGCTTTCAAAAGATTATGACAACCATTATAATAGAATTAGCACATAGTAATTGAAGTAGTGGTTTGAAACTTTGCGAAATATTACTCACCATCATCTTCACAAACCATTATTTTGAAGACACGAACCTGTACTGCAGGATAAGGTACAGAAGACAAGAGATCATTTATGAAAGTTAAATCGACTGACACAGTAAGTCGTCTTAGACAAGTCTTGCCCAAAATGTACAGCAATTTGGCCTCTTCTTATTCAAATGATCCATTGTCATACAGTCCTTTTTTTTGCATGATTAATTCAGTTTTAACATGATTCATTCGCCTTTGACAACAGAATCTAATTTCTCAGTCAAAGCATGTTCACAGATTGAATCTTTCAATAAATAGAACGTTGCTGCACCTTTCCTGTAAGCCATACAGTAATTTTCACTCTTGAAATGAATCTTTAGTCGTTGGCTTTATTTTTGTATGGTCGTATGTCCCCATAAGACGATCGCAAGTTTGAGCAGGGATAATTTTTATCAGATTACAGTAAGACGAGCTGGAACAATGTTAAACATGAGGGCTACTAATATCGGGATTATTTAACCCCCAACACAACAAACAACAACCAACAACATCAGCACTCAGCATTAAGCCCTCAGCATGACTGAAGTCATCTTGCAAAGCCCTCCCAGACAATTGCGCGGCGAGCCAACAACTCTGGCAGCACACACATCGATCGATGGAGTTCCCTGATATCGCCGAAACAACGTGACACATTCAACTAGTTCGCATTACTTTATAGAATTTAATGGCCTTAACAACGACATTGTCCAGAGAACCAGAGCGTCTGAGATTGGCTCTTCTGCTGCTGGCCACTAATGCAAACACCATGTTAACTTGACGGCCGGCTTCGCTTCGAACAAGGTTACACAAAAGTTGAAGGTCGCGTGCTGTGATGGAAGAGTGAAAACTAGTGTTTTTCCAGGCTTTAATAGAAACCACACAATTGGTCGGCGGATAGAGGAGATTCAGATCTTTAGATCCGCTGCCAAATCGAGGACCGACACGACGACGACATGCGTAATGCAGAGCAAAATCTTGGTGAGTTAGTTGGTGGACAAGTGTTTGGCATCATGCTTGGCTAGGTCGTCTAATCGAGATACTTTTATTTTCTGATGTGCCATGATGTTGACGTTTTGGCGACAGACGGATGTGTCTGACACACGTGAAGAGTTGGAAAATTGCTAACAAGACTTGGTTAAAGTTGCCAATAATATGTACATTGTATGACTCTGGTTGACTGTTTTTTTTACTCATTATGATAGAAGAATTCTTTCCTTAGGTTCAATGGAATAACTTAAAGATTTCAACGAGACCTTGAGCAGGCTAATTGAGGAAAGAATTGCGAACTTTTTTGCTGTTTCATTTAAATTTGGATACAATGCAAATGAGTTAACTACTTAAAGTGGATTCCTCCAATCATTTGATTTAAGACTTTCATTTTAGTTGAATCAAATAAATGAGAGGATGAAGAATCTGTCGCTGACAATATTAATGCTACCGTATCATTGTACAACACACCCGAGGAGCATCGTATGAAAAGGAGCTACTATAAAGCCTTCTAAAAGGTTGCCTTGTAGTGTTGAGCGTCCAAAAAGGTTCCGGAAATATCTGTTTCTCTGACGTTTCTATCCAGATCTTGAATGACTTTCATTTCTCTACCCAATTGTCATCTCTTGGAGTTGTTGGTTGCCATAAATGAGGAGGTCCACTACAGCTCGTGGCGTCTCCAGAGATGCGACTCAATGGGATTAATTCGTCACCATTGCTGGATGTAGCTTACGTCGGGAACTTCAACTTCTGCCTTTGGTGTGGATTTGGGCCAGAATGTCAAGAGCCTGCTGATATAAGAAAAAATATGGGATGGGCGAGTTTCTTGACAAATATCGCTCCTAACGAAATGGCATAGTAACTAAAATTAGAACGGCAAAACGAGCTTACTTTAAAAGAAAATTTTGTAGTTGCTCGTCAGACAAAGAAGTGTTGGGAAAGCAAAAACCAAAACTTCCTATAAACATCGAATGCATCATAGTGCCAAGCAATTTTTCTGAAACAAGTTCCATCCCATTCGATTGTTCAACAGATGGTTCCAATGAGACCTACTTTGACTTTCATAGGATATGTAAGGAAGATGTCGTAAAAGCCATGTTAGCCATAAAATCGAATGCTGTTGGTCCTGATGAAATTCACCAAAAATTTATTAAACTCCTGCTTCCACACACACTGCCACGCATGTTTTCAACTCCATACTCACGACGTCAATTATTTCCTCGCTATGGAAAAAGCTAAGATAATTCCTATCCCCAAAAAATTGAATGAGGATGCGGTGGGATACAGACCCATCTCAATATTACAATTTCTTTCAGAGGGTTTTGAAAAAAACTATTCTGACACAGATTCAAATAATAAATGATACTCAACGATAGCCAGTCAGGTGTACACCCAAAACGGAGTTGCAAGACAGCTCTTTTACTGTTCGTTGATGAAATCAGAATGGCACTCGATAAAAATCATCCTACGATTCTAGCTCTTATGGACTTCTCAAAAGCATTCGACATAGTCAATCACTCTATTCTTTGCACAAGGCTTGAGAAGAAATTAAGTTTTCGATGCTCTCAACCAAACTTATACACTCCTACTAGAGAGAAACCAAAGGATTGTAGTGGATGAACCGTGTTTCCATCCTCTAGCAGTAAACCATGGCGTACCACAGGGCTCGATCCTTGGTCCACTGCTGTTTTTGCTTTATGTGAACGAGCTACCCAAAATTATCAAACTTAGCTTTCCCTTGCATTTGTGTAGGGAATCTACTATGCTAATAAATGAATCAAAAACTGTTTGTCTCAGAATGCTCATAAGTCTAAAGCACTAATTATTCACAGACGAAAAATAGATCCATCCCATCTTCCCTCTGTTCAACTGGATCAGAGCGCAATAGAGTATGTAGATTTCGCAAAAAATCTCGACCTGATATTTAATCGAACCATAACTTGGTTTGCGCATTTAAATGCCACTATAGGCAAGGTTGATGGTAGTCTTCGTGGTCTTTGGGTCACACAACATTTCTTCCCTTCTACTTGGAAAATACCCTCCAACTGCCAATGCTGCCAAATTAGAACTATTCAAAAATATTTATTTCCCAATTTTCATTTAATCTATCCTTTGACGGTTAGTAATCGGCTTTAATATGTATTTAAGACGTCCATCTTTTACAACTTGAATTGAACATTGCAGTTTTTTTCTTCTTATGTACAAGTTTGATAACAACTATACATTTTAACAAATTATGGGTTACGTACATTTATTTAGCTACACGGTCTATATTATTTGAAGGTTCACTGGTCTGCGTCTTTAAGTCGTCTTCTTGTGTTAGCTTCTGGTTCAGGTTTCGAATTTCGTTGTTTGTGTGGTTTGTTATTTGATATTTTATGCTGGATCTTTTTGTTTCGTCTCTTACACTGGGTATCTTCAAGTCACGGTGTATGTCTTCGTTGGTAATATCCCAAGGAGCATTAGCAATTGTCCGAAGTATTTTTGACTGAAGTCGCTGAATGATGTCAATATTTGATTTGGCGGCTGTTCCACAAATAGGTATGCCATAATTCCATATTGGTTTCATTGTAGTTTTATATAATATTAGTTTGTTTTGCATTGAACGTTTGGAATTTCTCCCTAGGAGCCAACAGAGTTGTTCAAATATGTTTTAAATTTGGTTGCGTTTTTGGATTATGTGTGGCTTCCATGTCAGTTCATTATCAAGAAGTATGCCTAATTACTTCGCAGAGTTGTCAAGACTTACTCTCTTGTTGTTTAGCGTAAAGATTTGAAGTTGGACATTCCTTTTTGTAGTGTATATGAAAAGTTTTTCCCTCGTTAATTGTTATGCCCCATTTGTAAAACCAGTCAATTGTTTCATATTGTCTTAATTTATTGGAAGCTGTTTGTGGGCAGGTAGGTGGGGAAAGAATTACTGTGTCGTCTGCGAATGTTGCTAGCATGGATTCCTATGTATAAGAGATACAGGATAGGTCCCAGTATGCTGCCTTGAGTGACACATGTGTCTATTTCGAGTAAGTCCGAGTGTTTGTCATTGTTTTGTACATAGAAATACCGATTGTCCAAATAACTTTTGAAGAGTTGATAGTAGTCCGGCAGCGTTGTCTTGAGTTTGACTAAAAGTCCTTTGTGCCATACACCATCGAAAGCCTTGGCGACGTCAAGGTAGACTGCGACACAATATTTTTGCTTGACCCGATCATTTAGTATTTTGTTTGACACTCTGCTCTTTTTGTATTGTGGAGTGTCTTTGTCTTTAACCAAGTTGGTGCTCTGGGATAAGGTGTTTTTGATTTAAGGTCCTTTCGATACGGTCAAGTAAAAGCTTTTCGATTATCTTGGAGATAATCGGCAATGAACTTTTTGGCCATTCGATTTGTGTTTGCCTTGGAAACAAGCTACGAAAATTCTACTTTTCAATGCAAAAGCTCCTAATAGTCGTAACAGCTATAGACCAAAAAACCAAAAAAAATTGTGAAAGAAAAACTCTTGAAAGTTATCTATGTGCAAAAAAGGGGCCACCACAGCCAGGTTCGATGAATTTGTAATAATATCAAAATTTATATTAATTTGGAAAATTCCTCTGGTATGACAATACTGGACATCAAGATGGCGTTTGATTCAGTGTATCATGATGACCTTATGTTCAAAAATATATCGTATAAATTTCCTCCACTTTTATGTAAAAATGTCCAATCTTTGCTTCAAAATGCATGCCAGTAATAGTGCCTCGAATCTTATTCATTTGGTTGATGGTCTACCTCAAGGGGCTGTTCTATCTTCCGATTTACATAATTTATTTACATCTGAATGTCCAAATTTGGTTGGTAGCATTAAGCGAATCAGCAATGTATGTTGACGACACTGCGATTTTTGACGAAACAAATAAATTGGTCTCTTGGGAATCTTCCAAATGCAAATAGAGTTAATCAAGATTATAAAATGAAAATAAACAATCTTCATAGTATATATTTCATATTTCAAGCAATTCTTTTGTACAGAGTGCTTATGCTTTGAAGAGGCTACACGTCATGTGAATAAAAATAATAAAAATGTGGCATTATTCCGCTGTGGAATTACATAAAATGGCCAACTTAACGAAACGTCCTCTAAGTAACCAGCTTGTTACAGTTTATCGTTGACGCAATCATAACGCATATCTGTTTATTTTGAAATATTGAATTTTTAATATTTTTTTAAATGAAGAGTTTTACTCGTACGTTCCCTCTTGTGTTTAAAAGATAGCTAACTTTTTCGTATTCGCCAGCAAGTTTCAATTGCTTTCCCATTATCAAATTGGCCTTTTCCTATTGTTCGCAAAGCTGCCGTTTTTGAATTCAATAGTCGAGCACAAAGTTTTTCGTGAAGAAGGGTGATGAGCTTGTCTTTAGTCGTGGCCTATAGTTCGCTGAATTTTCTGGACAATTGAGTGATATATGCGCTACATATGTACTTATATCACACTTATACCGAATACCATTGGAAAAATAATAATAATAATGGAAAGAATTATTGGCTTCGTTGGCGTAGTCGGTTGATGCGTTGCATATGTTTTTTTCATTTCTCATTTCGAATTTTGGCTGTCATTTCTTGTATTTTTATTTATGTCGTATGATTACACATTTCATATTCTGATTATCGAACCATTCTTTGTGCAATGAATATAATGAAATTTCTATTAGAATTAAAATATATTAGGTTGGCAACTAAGTAATTGCGGATTTTTCTAGAAAATAAAAGACAATTTTTTCATGAAACGAAATAACTTTATTCTGTATTTTGAGCAATGATCTTTTGCCATCATTCAGGCAGCATCATATTCCGCGTTCATAAAACTTCTAGTTTTTATCAGTCAAAAACTGAACCACGTACGATTTGACATCACCATTATTATTGATATTTTTACCATTCAAGGAGTTTTGCAAAGATCGAAATAAAAAGTAACCAGATGGTGCAAGGTCAAGACTATATGGTGGATGTAGCAAAACATCCCAACCAAGCTCCAATAATTTTTGCCGAGTGACCAAAGATGTATGTGGCCTTGCATTGTCATGATGGAATACAACACCTTTTCGATTTGTCAATTCGGGCCGCTTTTCACTTGTTCAATTTTGTTAGTGTTCAATGTAGACATCTGAATTGATCGTTCGGCTGGGTGGTAAAAGTGGTTCACCTGGCTTGCTCCACGATCTTTTCCGATTGACATTGTTGTAAATAACCCATTTTTCATCGCCAGTTATCAATCGTTTTAAAAACGGATTTTCTTTCAGTTCATGAGGAACCCATATACCGAGTTTTCGTACATAGCAAAGTTGTTTTATGCGATTTTCAATGCATGTGTGTGATACTTGAAGCTTCTCTGCAATCTCACGTGTTGTACTATGACGATTCCTATCGATTATTGCTTTGATTTGGTCGTCATCAACTTTAACTGGACGAACGGAGCGCTTTTCATCTTTGAGTTAAAAATCACCGGAACGAAATTTGGCAAACCAATTTTGACACTGCCGTTCTTTTAAAGTTTCGTCACCATAAACCGCATCGCAAGAAAGAAAACACTAAAGCATGTTTATAAAATTTGATCATGTTATAGTAAAGAGTCTTTCATTGAGCGCTTCCTAGATTTTATTTTAAATTCAACAAAGTGTGCGTAAGCTTCCATCGATATTTTTTATTCGTTTGAAAGGTCTATCAATGCCATTATATGTTGAATAAAAGATCGTTTGATTGTCCGTCGCGGCTTCTCTGAGTGGCGCGCATCCGAACTATGGAAAAAAATATTGAAACGGTAGTAAAAAAACAGCTTGTAAATTTTGTCCAATTTTCAGTCGGGATTCAGGAGACACCACTCATATGAAACACCTATAAATCAAATAATAAATTTCAGATTTCAAAAGAGCATTTGAAATGATTGACCACAAGATTATAAAACGAAGCTTAGGATGTATGGTATCATAAACGTAGAATCAAAATTGTTCCAAGCATATCTGGAAACCAGAACACAACGGACAAAGGTAAACAATAGTGCATCTTACATCATAGACATTGATATGGGTGTTCCACAGGGCTGAATATTTGGCCCAGTACTATTTATTTTATACATAAATGACTTACCCAATGTACTAAACATAGCAAGATAGTATTATTTGCCGATGATAAATTAATATTTGACGAAGAAAATAATCATGATGATTGCAACAATAATTTGACAGATGATATCAACGAGGTAAACAAATGGCGTAAAAATGAATAAACTTAAATTGAATGAACAAAAGACGAAGTTGATGGAAATAAACGGAAATTCAGACAATAACCTTCATTTAAATGGGCAAATCATTGAAAAAGTTGATTGATGGAATACGGCAAAAGTGTCCGAGTAACCAAATTTTTCACTCTGCGGTAACGCCTCTTCGGAATGCTCATATATTTTCATATGGTTTCTCAGTACTTAAAACTTTAAACGCGTTTTTCTCGAAACCACTTTTTTTGAGCTCGCCGAAGACATTACTCGAGCAAATCTTTACCGATCGACTTGAAATTTTGACAGTAGATTCGAAATATCCTTTTCCAAGGAGCTACGTAGGATATTTTATTTTATATGGATTAATTTTTTTTTATCGATGATTTTATGAGGTTTTTTTTGTTAAAAATTTAACTTTATTTTCAAACATGCACCATTTTGTAAAAAATCAATATATCGAAAAAATCCTACGTAGCTCGCTAGCTGTTGTTATATGAAAACTAACAAAATTTAGTATTTTCTTCCAGGTCAAAAATTAAGGAGTCTACGTCTTCGGCCATCGACACGCTTTCAAAAATAGGCGCCTTGGGGCATATGCTGCGCAGCCGCATATAAATATTTTTTATTGAAAAAATTACATTTTGTGCTTTTTTAGTATTGCTATAAAACCTACTTTACAGATTTTCGAATGATACTTTTATTCTGCCAAAATTAAATCCCGAAAATATGCCTATTTTTTTGTGTGGTACTGTGCTCGAATTGCTCGTGCAGAATTTCCGAAGTGGCGTAAACTGTGTGGCACGTAGCGCCATCCTCTTGTAACATAATGTCGTTGCTGTCTGTATGATCCCATTCAGGCCAAAAAAAGGCGGTAATAATCGATCTCTAAAGGGCTCATCGTCTAAAAAGACTACACCAGTGCATTTCCTTGATTCAAAATTATTTTTAATACAGCTTGATAACCTGTGTATTTTATTCACCGAACTATGGAGGGGATCTGAAACCAAATTGCTCAGGTGGCAAGACATAATTGTCGTCCAGGTGCACATTCAATTTGTTTTTGATTATTTTTTCAAGGATTTTGCTAAGCTAACTTAGCTTCGCAATTGGTATGAGCTTAGCTGATTTTCACGCATCAGGAAAGTACCCGAATTATAAACAAGCGTTGTGTACTGCATGAAGAAACTCAAAACCAATCTTCGGAAGGTGCCTTAGGTATTGGTTGTGAATCTCGTCACAGCCAGCAGATTAAGAGGGTTTATGTGACTTGATAAGACATTAAATTTCGTCTACTGTAACTAAGTTTATTTCACTGCTCATAGGAACAGCGTCAATTGAAGCTATCGAATGCGTGACGGCAGATTCTACACTTTGGTTACTTCTTATTGTACTATTGTTAGTGAAGATTCATTGACTTTTTATCCTGTTCTTGTCAGTTGCGGAATATAGAAAGGAGATTTGCGTAGTCAATTACCAACTCAATTTTATCAAACTTAACTCGAACATAAGTCTTCTAATCAATTGAGTGATCATAATTTAAGTCTTTTAGCATACAAATTATCTACCCACTGTATCCATTGTAATGGAATTTCCTCCAACAAAATGCTACAAAATGTGATAGCAGACGGCAGAAATCCTTCGCATCCTTAATTGCCCAGCTTATCTGAAATCCACAAACCACTTATGCTGATTGGTTTCCTCGACAATCGATTCCAAGTGTACGAGTACACTTCTCTTCTATTAATTAACATTAATGTATTACCACCGATTTCACATGGATACAACTCATGTGCTCGCACACAGATCCGAAGCTCAACTTTGATTAGAATGTTCGAACAACCCGTGTCCTTATGCCCACTCCATCCGAAGATCTCAATTGGTTACAACGAATGTTTGCAACATTCCATACCCCAACCCACCAATACTGTCATGTTCGACATAAGATACGAGTATGGCCGGCAAAGTGGCATATCTTCAAGTGTCAACACCATCTGCACCGCCCTTTGACAACATGAACCCGCAAGGACATTATGGACGCTTGTGGATCCATACCCAAAGCTCATCCCAATAAATCCGCCGAAAACACGCGTTCCCCAATAAAAAAGTGAAAACCGCCTCCTAAAGTAGAATTTAAATTTTCATCTCTTAGATTGTCAATTGTATCTTTGGTGAGCTGTATGCGGAGCCCAATCTCAATATTTGCGCCGATGACAGCAATGACATGCGCAAGAGGGCTGCAACTATACCTACACTCGTCCGCTGTACATCTGACATGCTAACCGGGAATAAATTCAACTAGCAAATGTATCTATGCGAACAGCAGATCTCGCATAAACGTCGTCGTCATCTTAGACGAACTCTGATCGGTTGTCTAGACATAGACGAGTACGTAGGAATGTTCTCTGTAGGTCCTCTCAAAGCCCACCACCATCAGCCACAGAGTTCTAGGTTAGAATGGGAAAGTACTGCGATAAAAGTACGAATAGTATCTCCCGCTTGGTTAACGCATTTGCCCTCATGTCCGGGACCTTCAATAACTCCTTGTTGCGTTTGCCATACTTTGGCTTTGTTTATGTCGGTGATATTTTTGTTTGTTTCTTGTTCTGTTTTCTATTCCTTTACATTATTTTTTTGTTAATCGAGACAGGCGCTGAATGCAGATAGGCGGCGTAGGCTCTGACTCTGACTCTGACTCTGACTCTGACTCTGTGTAGGTCCTCACAGATAGATAGTACTAGCTGCAATTGCTGGAAGAATTTATCGTTTTTGCAGCGTATTCCTTGGTCTTGGAGCGACCAAGTCAGTCAGTCAGAGTCAGCTTTGTGGAATGGGAGCGAGATGTGAGAGATCGCCAACAGGAGACATGGGCCCTTAGAAACCTCTGACAGGAGGAGAGGTCTAACGATCAAATGTCCACGGATTTACATTGCAATTATGGTTTTTTATTGACTTTGTCATGTGATATGTTCTGTTGATGGGGAAATAAATTTTACTCACTTGGATGGAAAGTGATTCTTTATCAATTTTGTGGAAATCAATCTAAGCACTGAAAAGCACAGTGGTGCCTTTGGTCATGTAAAGTGGTTGTGGTGGAGCAAGTAGCGTAATTCACTTAAAGAAGTAAGTAAGACTACATACATGTATTTAAGAGCGTAATGCTCTGTTAAGGTGACCATTTCTCGTAGAGCTTTCTAATGGTTTTCAAACCCGTCTTTCATAGTCAGCACAGTCTTCTAAAACATAAACCGAATCGGTTTGTCTCTTCTTGTCTGCCGCATGACATTTAAACGCCTTTAAAAAAAAGTTCCACCTATTCCGTTTTGATTTACACTTTTGAAGGTCCCTCTACAAGTAATGGCCATCTGTCTGGAGATGTTCTCAAAATAATTCAGGCGCAATCAAAATATTTTTTTAAGCTTGGTGAGTCTCTGAGGAGACTCTGGCTACAATTAAAAAAAGAATTCACAATGTGTAAAAAATCTTGTTATTAACCACTGAAAGAAATAAGATGATAGCCAAAAAAAATGTAAAGCAGAGCAAATTGCGAATATTTTCTGATTTTAGGGCTCCGTACAAAAATGGTGCGGACGGAACCCTATTATTGAAGCTGTTCTTTCGTCCGTCTATTACAGGGCTTATATCGTAAACCGTTCCAGATAGACGCTTGCAATTGACAGAATTTTTACTTATATAACAAACAAACAAGAAAAGTTGTCAAGTGAAAGTTGACTCTAATACAAAGGGCTCCGCGCCTTCTAAAAGAATGCAAATTTAAATATTTAGCACTTTAATATGCAAGATTAACACCCCCATTACGGTTGTCAAATATCAATACGAAAAATGGAAATTATTGACAATATGATTGACTTGTTGACTTGTTATTATGATTGTCAAACATCGAATTTTTTGATTATCTGTGAATTGTATACGAATTAACGGTCCATTGATAAATTTGGTGTTCCGTTTGCCAAAAATGTTGATAAGTATCGTATTTTCTATCAGTCACCAATTCGGTACTGATAAAATTTGTAAAGCGTTTATTAAATTAAAAAAAAAACAAACATTTTTAAAACGAAACGAAACGAAATGTCCACAATCGATTTGTTTTTTTTTTCGAAGAATGTGATAATGAAGAAGAAAATAGAATAGAGAACGCCGTACGAAGAAAGTTACGAGATTCATCAAACCCATTGGCTTTGGAAAAGCAATCGTAAGTGATTTTTCCCCCGCTTAGGATTCAGATTTTTGCAAAACTTTCGACTTTCGAAAGAAGCCTTCGTTAATGTATTAAGCGATATTGACCACCAACTGAAACCATTGAAAACATTCTTAAACAAGCATGTACTTTGAAATTCCTAGCACAAGGAAGGTATTAATTAGGTGTGGGAAACGATTACAACATTGGCATGGCGCAGCCAACAGTGTCGGTTGTTCTTAAAGAAATGGATTGTTTTCAAATATTCACTTGAGAAAGAAGAATCCCAAATGTTGTAGTTGCTGCATATGGAACACGCATTAAAATGATCGGCTGGAATAAACACCTAAGACATGTATACTAAAGGGTGATTTTTTAGCTATTATCTTTTTGGCAACACTGGTTTAAACAGCTGACGCACGTTTCGTGTTTTGTTTCACTGTCAAACATCTTCAGTTTGGTCTATAATTTAACCATGAATCGTCTTAGAAACGAACAACGCTTGCAAATTATTGAATTTTATTATCAAAATGCGTGCTCTGTTAAGAAAGTTCACTGAAGCGGCTATTCGGGCTATTGTGACTAAATTTCGCACCAAATTTACATTGTTGGACATTATACCAGCAACACGCTTACGTAGAGTGCGAACTGAAGAAAAAATCGCAGCTGTATCGGCCAGTGTTAATGATGACCATCAAGTATGCCAAAATTGGACTAAGCGGGTGGACCATTTGAGGCGCAGTCAAGGTCAACATTTGCATGAAATAATCTTCAAACATTAAATTATATGGACCGTACTATCTATTCAAATAAAGATTTCATGCATTTTTCTGAATTTTATGTGTTTTTTTTTGAAAAACTTTCCTATAGCTTTTAAAAATCACCCTTTATAACAAAAATGGATATTGTAGTATAAATGCGATGCTTGTATTTTTTTTCATCAGTGCAATTGACAACTGATTATTTAATTTAACTTTGAATTTTCAATTTCAAGGCATGTGATCACTTAATGTGCATAAGGTACATAAATGCAAAAAATCCAGGGTCGTCTCAAGATATATGGAATGGAACACGTTGAAGACTATCGGAAGAACTGAATTTCGGTTGCTTGGTATGAATTATCATTTATGTTCATTTGTTATGTATTCAAATAAACATTCTAGGTGACGGAGGATATCCATTATCGCCATTTTTAATGACACCATATATGAATGCTGCAGAATGTTCTTTACAAGCATCATTTAACACAAAATATGCACATGCTCGATATATTGTTGAACGAACGATTGGAGTGTTAAAAGGCAGATTTAGTTTTATACTACAAGTTCGATAATATATAGTATGTATGTGCGGCCCTCATAATTTTGAAATCGACGAAGTAGAGGTTTAAAATGTTTCAACCACCCGATGATATCTCCCTTGATTCTACAAATGCAAAATTCAATGAAAGAAGTCGAATAACGGATTCAGGTGCAAGATTTATGCAAAAAAAAACTAAAGTCTTCATTTTCCTTTTCAAAAAAATTAAAAAAAAAATGGAAAAAACAACGAAAATAAGCCAAGAAATTCATAGTCTTGAAACATGGGTTATCGTCAGCAAAAAACATAACATAAATAAAAAAATAAATAGTAAGGTAAACTTAAATAAAACCGTATTACACAAAACCAATGTCAAATGAAATACCCAAACATTTGAATTTGCTTTAGTGTTCACAATGGAATTTAGTATTAATCAATTGACAACCATAGTACCAAATTTTCGATTTGTTGGTATATTTAAACGTTAAGAGGGTGTAAGCCAAACAAAGTAAAAACTCGACATCGGTTTACTTACAATTCCAATAAATATTAAAACTTCCAGATAGGAAATTAAAAAGTTTAAAAAAATAAGTATTTAAAACGATTTAGAAAATGTTTAATGCAGTGACTCTGTGATTCTCAGTCCAAAATGTAGGTGTTTAAATGCGTACTCTTATTTCCTACCCGAACGCGTATTACATCCTGGCACGTGTTTTGCTATCGTTACTAAAAATATTGATTTTAATGGTATTTTCTTCAAAATACCATTCTGGAGCGTGTTTAAGTTGAAGTTGTCAACGTATGCAAAACAAATTGAAAAATAATAAAAGGTGTATCTCAACTTTGAATATCGTTGTGAGCCTTGAATGCGTAATCAACACACAATTCTATGTGCCTTGGAGGAAGGTAAAGAAGTTGATGTTGCTGCCACTGACTTCAATAAAGCCTTCGACAAAATATCGCATAAGATAATTCTGCTCAAGCTCAATGCTCTTGGTTGCCATGTAACTTTTAGTGACTGGATTAAGTCCTACCTTTAAAACTGTTGTTAGTTTCAGATCCTCCAAACCTAATCCATTCATGGCCACCTCAGGAGTGGCTCAAGGGATCCACTTTGGTCCTATAATTTTCATCCTAACTATTAATGATGTCGACCTTATTATCCGCAATTCGTATATTTCAATTTACGCCAGCGATATCATCTCCTGCTGACAACCTCCTCCTACATGATCTGAGTAGGTTTTCAATTTGGTGCCAAAATAATTTCCTAGATCTCGACATTAGCAAATGCTAAGCCATTACATACATTCGTAAGTGTTTACCACAGCCTTCCAAAACCTACTTCATCTTCAATCAATCCGTTTCATTAGTATCTTCTCTCCGTGTCTGTGATTGGGAACTCAATTTTCGCACGCACATGGATTCCATCATGGGCAGACAACGCGCAAGGAATCGCTCCCCTTTAAATTACGGAAGAGTCCAGTGCCTCGATCGACAATTCTTTCTTTGCATTTACTAAATTCTTGTAGATCCGTTTTTTGTTGTGAAGACGTTGTGAAGAAGCGGTAATGGAGTTTTATTTAATATTCATGACAAAGCTCTTCGCGCAGCTTGTTTTAGCTACCAAAGTCGTTGCACCCAGAACTTTCTAAACCAATAATGTCAATACTGCCAATACTGTCAGCATGAAAGTTTTAAAGTTTGGAAGATTTAGCTAAAAACCCCGCTGTCAGTGTTATGGCTTCACAGCAGAGCCATCTACACACAATCTACACAAAACACTATTTTGAAAACACGAATATGGTTTTAAGCCGATACAACAACCACTACAACAATGCCACCCATTAGTCATCGCTGGTCGACCAATCCAGTGATAGTGCCATTAACTTGATCCCAATGGCAGATGGTGACTGGACCAGATTCGAAAAAATAGACCAGTCTAATAATCGAACCTGGGACCTATCAATTGAATCAATTGAAAGGCAGACGCCCTCCCAATTTCGCCACACAGCTGTAGCTGGGCCCCTTTCTGCCTTCTGTCTGATCATGTGATATATTTTGAAATTTCGTGCGGCTCAAACATTTTGTGAATGCATTCACTCAGTAGGATAAAAAAATACTTTTATGTCTCTTTCGAGTGAGGCAAGTGATGCCGCAATCCATTCTCTGGACATTCATTTATCAAATCATACTGTAGAAGTGTACGCGACTGAGGAACCCACACACTTTTACTTCAGCCATCACGAGTGTTGAAAAGTTCATTCTGACTGAAAGTCTTCACCGCTAAACAGGCTTCGGGGGTAGTCATCCACAGGCTCATCATCAACTGTATCTCTACTCAGCTTGTTCTTCTTTGAAGCTGATTTTCATACCTTCGTCTTGTTAATGAACCACCTTCTTTTTAGTACCACCGCTTTATATATCTCCTTCTTAGGGTTCGCCGAATGAATGTTCTTCTGCCCTTGATCATGCGATCGACAAATTCGTTGCCGGTCTCTTGAGAATCTCGTCAACATGGTTTTCGGGGTTTTCGGAGTTCGGCAAATCTTTATTCGATTATTGATCGCAACTTAGCAGTGTTCCAACTCCATGTTAATTTATTGAAATATCGGAACATCCGGTCTACTTAAAGAGTTGGTCGCATCGTAAATTGCTGACGTCTGAAACGCATCGCTGCCGTTGCTGCCGTGTCAGCAGACGCAGTCTCAGACTATCCAGACCCAGGGCTGAGTGTCCACTTCTAACTGAAAACAAGGAAGAGGTATACAATAATTCTTAGATACTTATAATTAACAAGCAGTTACCTTACACACTTAAAAAACAAACTATGTATTTTATTCCCATGCATCTTTTCGGCCCCACTGTGCCAAAAGATACGATCGCCGCAATACCAGAGGACCTTCACTCGCCGCAATTGTCCATCTTAGTTTATCTTATCTCACATTGATTCGCCCACAACGCGACCTCCGGTACACCAAAGGGCTACCTTATTAATTCTGGTTTAATCCATGGAGCCATGTCAATACTATCGCCTGACATCCATCAACTTGCGGAGCCCCAACAGCAGGTGGGCAGCAAAACAACTTTGCGATTGCAGCTTAATTTGCAATTAAGATAGTCTCGATGCTAAAAAAACTTTTAATTGACCAGCTTGAGTAAGTGCAACGCATTTTCAGGTCAAGCTGTAGGCCACATCAAATGATGTACATCACGCGTAAAGACATCGTAGAGCTGGCCGCCGCAGCCGTGCCCAGTGACAAAATTACCATTCTCGTTTGCGGGTTACTTATGCGGAATAAATCTCGCCGCCACCGCCGCCGCGGTGTTGGGAAGTTTTCCGCTCAGCTAGCAGCCAGGCGGTTGACACTCATAATCCTGTCAGAGACATAAATTCCCAGAGTTTACATGCCAGGAGGGGTAATTGGTAAATTAGTCGTCATTGCTGGGCAATTTGTGGTTGCGTCATGTCGTTGGAGGTTATATTAGAGTCAGGAGACATGCCGCCATTGCGCATGCGTAGGAGTAAGGGTCTTTAGCTGTTGTCCCAGTTAGCAGATCCGGGAATCATCAGTTTAATTGTGATGCCCAACTGTGCGTCATTGTTGTCGCGTATGAGCAGCGTCTGGAACAGCGTTTAGAGTTATGAAGTCGTTAGGGAAAGGCGTCCGTAGATTATGGGATTAGTTGCATAGTATTTCAAGTGTTATGCGAACTGCGTGAGTGGCTTTGAGGAGTGAAAGATTGGTCGTGATTATGGTAATCGCGGGTTGCATAGTTTGATTCAAGCCACTGAAGTGTCAGTGGATTTTCTACGTCATATATTCAACTGTGAGATGTACCGAATTTTTAACATCTCAAGTGAAGACGTCCATAGGAATGTCAACAAGAAAAATTGTAATTTTTTACCAGTCGCCGTGGTATCTGTGCTTTGCTTACAAGTGATTGATTAATAAGGGCTATTTACAATCAAACGGGACAGATTAGTCAATGATGGAAGAAAATGGGTCTTTTTTTTTTAAATATCAGCCCCTGCCCAAGTGGCGGACACTGCGGTCTGAAAGAGTAGACCTTTTGTATCTTGGGGAGTTTGTTTAGGCTGACAGACATTCCAACCTTCTGATGAAAGTAAGAATGGGCCTTACGTAGGCTGCTAGATATATTTCTGGCCAAGGCAACACTATGTGTTGCCAGGTGCAATCTGATATTTCCATTGGAAAGTTTGACATTTTTTAGCATAACATCACTCAGAACGTGTTGTCATTCAATCGTGAATTGTTTTATTTACAGAGACTTGAAAAATTCATCTCGGCAAAAAAATGGAATTAACTCGTGAACACTTTCGTGCGATCTTTTTCACAATTTTCGACGTGGATTATCACGACAAGAGTGCATTAAAAAACTTAAATCTTTGTTTGGCGATAAAGCACCATCCTATAGCACTGTGAAAAACTGGTTTTATGAATTCAGTCATGGCCGACGCTCGATCAAGGACGAATTCCATGAAAGCCGTCCAAAAACGGCTGCTGTGCCAGAGAACATTGATGCCGTCGTGAACTGATAATGCAAGATCGTCATGTGACATACCGTGAGTTGGAGGCATCCCTGGGCATTTCTCCCACCAGCATACATTCGTTATTGCATGAACACCTGGCCATAAAAAAGGTTTGTTCTCGTTGGATCCCTCACAATTTGACAATCGATTGGTGCAAAGAAATGTTGAAAAAATACGATCGCGGTGCTTCAAAAGACGTTTATAAGATTGTCACAGGTGACGAATCATGGATCTTTGCGTATGAGCTCGAAACAAAACAACAATCGACCATGTGGGTCTTCGAAACGAGCCAAATCCAACAAAAGTTGTTTGTGGAAGAAGCACTTCGAAGCAAATGGTCGCCTGTTTCTTCAGCAGCAATGGACATGTGGCGACTGTTCCACTTGCGCAACGTAGGACTATCAATTCTGAGTGGTACACCACAATTTGTTTGGCTGAATTCTTCGGAGAAATTCGAAAAACGAACAAGAGAAAACGAATCATTGTTCACCATGACAATGCGAGCTCTCGCACATCGGCTCAAACCAGTGCCCTTTTTGACCGGGCAAAACGTCGAATTGATGAGTCATCCACCGTACAGCCCTGACTTGGCACCCAATGACTTCTTTTTATTCCCGCGCATCAAAAAAAATGCGTGGTCAACGATTTTCGTCAACAGAACATGCTGTTGAAGCGTTCAAAAACCATGTTTTGGAGGTGTCTCAATCGGAGTGGAAAAAGTGTTTCGACAATTGGTTTGAGCGCATGCAAAAGTGTATAAATCATGCTGGAGAATACTTTGAATAACAATAAAACCATTTTTGATGATAAATATTTGAATTTTCATTATTAGGCCTGAAATATATCTAGCAGCCTAGAAACCAAAAACGAATCATTAGTCGTGACTTAAAAAAGGTGTCAGCTAAATTTTTAAGGCACACTTAAGTGCAAAGTGTTTTAATAGTAAACTTTTACTTAGCTGCACACTTTAAAAGAAGTAGTAGCCAATAAATTGAGCAGCTATTTTGCTTCCATTGGGCAGGATTCCTATTTCAGCAACCATAATACCAGTCAATGTCCGAGTGAATCTGCTATTCAAGAAAACTGTAGAAACGGCTTCGTCTTTGAACCAATTACGGGCCTTGAATTGTTGAAAACCATCAACTCCCTTGAAAACACAAAAACGAAAGGAATTGATGACATTTCAAATTAATTGCTTAAACGTTTTGGTTCCACGTTAGTTGATGTCTTGGCTTTTCTCTTCAATTCGAGTATCTTATCTGGAACTTTCCCTGATGCCATGAAATGTGCCTAGGTATCCCTCTGCATAAAAAAGGAAATAAATCTGACATTTCAAACTACAGGCCAATTTCATTGTTGTTATCAATTTCTTAAGTTTTTGAAAAAGTCATAAAAGTTGGAATGCTTTCATATTTAAATAAAATTAATTTTATAAGAACTTTGCAATTTGGCTTCAGAATTGGTCTTTCAACTGAAGACGCATTATTGGATTTTTGTTGCATTCTGCAAAAAGGTCTTGATGACATAATAACATAATGAAAGCCTTTGACATGGTCAGTCACAAAATTCTTTTGAATTCATTGCAAAAAGCGGGCTTCAGAGGGTTCATGTACAAATGGTTTGAGTCTTACTTTAAAAACAGGAAACAGTATTTGAGGGTTGGTAGCAGCTTTAGTAGACTAACAACAAGTAACATTGGTGTTCCCCAGGGTTCTGTACTTGGGCCCATTTTATTCATCATATTTATCAACTCTCTGTTTAATCTTCCATTATTTGGTAGGATAAAGGCTTTTGCAGATGACCTTGGGATCGCCTACTGCTCTGATAGTAAATTGAATCTTATTGCAGAGTTAAATCATGATGTTCACTTGTTAAGATGTTGGTTTTCCGAACACGAACTTTTTGTTAGTAATAAGACTTAAGTAATGTTTTTTAACCTAGTGGGCGCTGAAAATCCAGGTTTGGATATAAAATTTCATTTATTTGATTGTTAAAATTTTATACTCATTAATAATCAATGCAGTGCACATGGCGTCAATCGTTCGATTGTAACGCCATCTGCAGTGACAGCTGTTTTAATATCGAATGTGTTAATGAGTTTAAATACCTCGGTATTACTATAGACCGAAATATGAAATGGTCTGCACATATTTTAAACTTAAAAAAAAAATACTATTCGTTGCTTTTACAGGCTGCAAAAATATTGCTCTATAAATCTGTTAAAGACAGTTTATTATGGCATGTTTCAATCAATCATTTAAATAGGCTCAAACCACTCTCAGTCATCCAAAAATTGTAAGACTTATCGATATGCTTGTACAACAGATTTTTTAAGAAACTTAAAAATTCTTCCACTGCGACATTTATATTACTTCAAAGTCTTAAAAGTGTTTCTCATTAGAGGTGGTTATTTGCAGAGCCATAACTTCGAAGTAACTCCATGTCCATTGTAAATGTTCCATCCTTCAGCACAACAAGCTATAGAAACTTTTATAACATTGTCTTATGTAAACTTTTCAATTCACTTCCAATTGAATTTCGACGCATAAAAAATATGTGCACCTTCTCAAAAAAAAAATTAAAACTTGGCTTCTCGGTTTCGATCAGCTACAATTAGAAAATTTGCTTCGCTATGTGATTTAACATTTAATAAAAGAAATAGAATATTTGAAATGAATTGTTTAACTAGAGATATTTCTCCTATTCAGTTTTTTTTTACATTTAAATTACAATTTGTAAATTTGGTTCAGCTAATCTTAAGTATAATAATTTGAATTTCTTTTAGTCTCTTTATAGTCTTTTTTACATATGATTTATTTTATTTATTTTTTGTTCCCTTTCATCCTTCTGTATTCACCCCACAAATGAAATTACACTTTATTATTATTATTATTATTATTATTTTTTCTTTATTTAAAATAAAGTTACAATTCATGAATATGTATAATAAGAAAGCAAATAAACATGGCAAAATGTGCCGTCTGTCGAAAATTGATAATATTTCATATACATTCAATTTGTTAATGCTTAAAACTACAATATGGATATACAAAAAAGAAAAAAAAAACAAGGATGAATAAGAAAAAAAAAATAATAAATTAAAAAGTTGTTAAGGTACAATAATTATCAAAAAATTCAAGGCAATGAAACAAAAAACGCTTACAAGTTATTAAAGCTGTTGCGATAATTTAGGGCATGTTTTCAAAATCTAAAAAGCAGGTTCCAACCCTGGTCACCATTTAGAACTTGTTGGGTTTCACGGCGAGTAAGGGACTCTCTCGCGAAATATAGTAAGCGCAATTCACTAAGTATTGGGCAGATTGCGATGAAATGGAAAATATCTTCTATCTCATTTCGGTTGCAGAGTGTGCAATTGGAGCGTAAGTCCTGTCTGTGCGGGATGTAGTTAAGGTTAAGAAGCTCTGTCCTTTTGAAAAACAGTTATTGAGGCCCAGTGAATAATTGAGAGTTCTATAAGTAAGCCGAGTAGGGGAAGTTTGAGCCCGGTTAATTGTCTCATGGTACAAACAATCGTCCACTTTCCTAATACAATCGTAGAATTTATTTCGCCAATCATCTAAATTTCCCTCGGAAAGACCTAAAAAAACATTGTTAGAAACTGCCAATGGTGCAAAAGGTGATAAGTTACGGTGCAATGCAAATTTCATAAACCGTTTTTGAAGATTTTCACTTTGCTTGCGAATCACTCTTACTATATAGTCGGGATTGGCTTTCAGGTTGCGTAAATAAATTTCAAGAAGGGCGGACTCAACATGAATGGCATATGTTGGCGTTGTTGAGGGAAGCATAAAAATACGCTTAAAGATCAAGCGTTGCACCATTTCTAGCTCGTCGAAGTTTTGTTAGCTAAAAATCTGATTTGCATAACAAAGCCAAGCGTTTACAGTGGCATTAACGACTTTGAACTTCGACCCAATGTCAACATGTTTGTTTCCGTCTTAGCGGCTTTCGACTTTTCGTGAATATGGGGGCAGAGATCAAGGTTCGAAGAAACAAGCATCCCTAAGTACTTAAATTGCTTAACAACTTCAATTGGCTCATCGCTCATAGTCCATTTCTCCTGTCGCGTTGGTCTGCTACGTGTAGGTCCGAGAAACATGATCTTTGACTTAGACGTCTTCACTTTAAGATCTCAGAGGTCACAGTAGTTTATTTATTTGGAGCTGGAGAGTTACAGGGTTGTCGGCTAAAATGACTTGATCATCGGCGTACAGAAGAACTTTTACCTCAACATCACCAACTTTGAAACCACTCGGTAAATAATCAACTATGTCGTCGATAAAGAGCGAAAATAGTATAGGACTCAATACATTGCGTTGGACATAACGCTACCATTCCTCGCTTTGCTGCGAGGCCTACGCAATGCTCGCATTGTTTTCGCTTGCATACCTCCTTGTACTCCCTAGAGAAGAAGAAGAATTTGTTTTCTGAAAAAGATTTAAGAAAATACACGATTTGGACCGGAGCTTTTTACACTCCCCATCAAACCATGGTGACCTTTTATTGACACTCGGATGTGGTGTCCGTTAAAATGTCACGAATTGTTCGCATGAGGGGTTAAGCAAACTCGGTATATTATTAGCTTGACAATCAAGTCGTCGTCTGTAATGGACAACCAGATTTGGGTTCCACTTAAGCCTCTCCATCGTCACGCGGTTTGGAGCCGCCGTCATACCTTCAAGCTTAAAGGTAGTCACTGTTGGAAGATGCATCGAGAAATTCGCAGGTTATACTTCGAAATCATCAATCAAGCCAAGCCAATCACCCTTTACTTAACAGTAGTCTATCAATGAACAGCCTTGCTCACACAAACGTAAACTCTCCCTTGCAATCACTTTTTGAAACACCATTTAACATAAGAAAACCAAAATCCTCCATGAATTGTGTAAGATGTGTGCCATTGGCATTCATTTTAAGATTCAGAGACTCCCTCACACCTTCGAAAACATTGGAATAGTTCATAATTAATGGGACCGAATTCTGGAACCTGTCTATTCTTCCATTTAAATCTTCTTGTATCATGATATTAGTCACATCTGTATTATTTATAAAATTATAAAGCGCGATGTAATCGTAGGACACTTTAATGTGGCATCATCTCAAGCAACACATTGTTAATAGATGCCACTAGCTATTCTCATCTAGCATATTACATGTTAAGCTATGAATTTTGTAAATGATATTTTAAGTGAGAATAAAGAAATAATTGAATTGAATTGAATCTACAACAATTCCCGTCAGAATATTTGTTTGACGTTTTGATTTCGCATTTGAATTTATTTTGAAAAAAAATTTCAGTAAAAATGCTTTCGGGTTCTGATGAGGAAACGCCACGGACAAAGCGCAGTGCTGCACTTTCAGCAGATATCATTATTTTATAAGTTATACCAAAGTGATGTCGGTAAGTCCAAACCATTATTGCACTGTGAATATGGAATAATGTATCTAGGGAGCGCTCAAATGGTAGGTGTTGCCAAAATGCAGAAAAATATGTATTTGCATTTATTAATGTCTTTTTACAGGTTTTTTTAAGCGACGAGACTGAAATTTCATCCGACCGACCGACTGAAATAGCAACCAATGAAACGATCAGTGGAAGCTCATATGGGGCACTGTTTATAAATAAACACTATTCCTAAAATAAAACAATAAAAACTAAAAAAAAATGCAATTTAATGATATTTTTATATATTTTATACGTTTACTTACATATTTTTGGTCACTGTTGTGCTTTCTGTAGTTTTTTTTTTTAATTATTTATTTTATTCATTCCATAACATAGCAAATGATACAATAATTTAACAATTTTTAATTCCAAGGAGTGAATATATAGTAGTCGTCATTTAATTTGCTAACAAGTCACAGATTAGTGTTAGACGACATTTCATTTCAGTTTTTTTTTATTTTGATTAATATTTCTGGAGTGGGTTGGCATTTAAATATACAAATACAACTAATAGTAAGAATAATATAACATATACAATTAAATTTTATTAAAGAAAAATCACATTTCATTTAGTTATTTAAATTCATTAACATTTCTGGAGTGGTGCCAGTCCATAGTAAAATTTTAATAAAACTTTCTTTGAGCAGTATGGTTTGATAAGAAACAGTTTACGAGCCACCAGGCACATGTGTGATTTTATTGTTTGTAAGTGTTCCTTCCAGTTCAGATTTTGATCTTTTAAGACTCCTAGATATTTAAAATTCTTGACTGATTCAATTATAAAGCACTTCTCGGAACACGTATTTTGTTCATAAAAGTTTTGTATGCCGCAAGTACGAAGCGGTAGGCTAAATCTAGTACAATCATGTGAGTGAAAGCGAAGGTTGTATTCTGGTAAAGTATTGCCGGATATTTTCAGTGTCAATAATTTGTTTTTTTTCGCTAATGAGTAACTTGTGATGAGCAAACCGCACCCTACATTTTTCTAGGTCTTCTACGATTTTCGTAATGCAATCAATTTGGTTTTGGAACATGTATGTAAAGGTTATGTCATCGGCGAATGCAGTCGCTGTTCCATTGAATTGCTGTCTGAAAATTGAGTCAATATAAATTAAAAAGAAAAGTGGCCCTAGTACAAAACCCTGAGGGACTCCATTTTTTAAGACTAGTGGCTTACTAAAAACACCATTTACCTTAACTATTTTTAAACCAGTTATGTATTGTTCCCCTAAATCCAGCATTGTATAATTTATCTAATAACAACTGACGGTCAACCATATCAAAAGCCTTTGTCATATTTTTGTTTAGCCCTTTATGTAGTTGACTGCAGACTCTAAGAATAGCATCCTCTGTTGAAAACCCAGGCCTAAAAGAAAATTGATTACTTGAAAAACACTTATATTTCTCGAAGAATTGTAGCATTCTCTTCTTGAGAATTTTTTCAAATACTTTTGAAAATGTAGATAATATTGATATGGATCTGTAGTTTGACACATCTTTTTTGTTCCCTTTCTTGAAAAATGGAATTACTTTGCAAATTTAAGTCGCCTTGGAAAACATCCATTTTTAATACTCAAGTTGAATAAATAGCTCAACACATCTACAATTTGCCACGCGATATTTTTTAACAGAATACTTGTCGTACCCTCACTTGTACAAGAATTTTTGTTCTTTAAGTTCATAATTACTTTATAGATTTCGACAGAATCAATAGAATCACATACACAACTATTAGTTTGAACTCTGTCAGCAATAAGATTCCTATTTATTTGGATATCAAGTAGCTGTATTTCCTTTTCCTCCTTTTCTAGCTTTATACATTGAATTTGTTCTTTTAAGTCGAGAATAATTTTAGACTTTTAAAACTCATACTCTACGTGTTCTAAACGTTTCTTGATAAACTCTTCTGAGGTGACCCCTGTAGGAAAAGGCTGCTTGCGTTTGCTTTGTGCATAAGAATGTGGGTTTCTTGGTGGAGCATTAAAACAGGAAGGTTCTATGGAAGGTTCCATTGGTGGTTCCATTTGTGATGCCTTTACGGAAGGTTCAATGTTTGGCAATTGGTTTTCTCTGAAAGACATACAATTGAAATAGATTCAAATGGTTTATTTTACTTCTTATAATCCTTCACCCTGCTTCAGCCGACATGCAATTCAATCCCATGCCCATATGGCCAGGGTTTTATGGATCCTTTTCTTGTTTTTTGTTCTTTTTTCCTTGCTTCTCCTTTTCGCATAACGAAATAGGTAAAAATATTTTTTTAATGGAGTTTCTGTTAAGTGCCCGCAAAGCAATCGAAGCGACAACGCCCGAACGCCGCATTACGATATGCCCATAAACGTGGATTCATGTACCAACTACAAGAGCTTGCAAGTTTAAAAGGATGGGTTCGACCTTGTTTCGTAGTTTTAGTCCAATATTGAGTATAGTTAAACAGTTCTACAATGAAGAGCTTCATGACGAATGTGAACAAAGTAGCCCAACATTGCATCTCTCAGCACGCGTCTTGGAAGAAGATTTGAATTTTTTTTCAAACATGATTCAATAAAAAGAAAGACGCTCCGAAAAGTTCCCAATAAAATATCAAGCTTCAATCAGTTTACCCCGTCGTCAGCACAATCTAAGTAGGTATTGTCTCTGTGTATTCCCAAAGCGTAGGTACCTTCATTCTTGGCGGTGGTGACATTTAAATGATTACAACATCTAACTTTAAATTCGTTCCACCTCAAGACAATAAAGCACACGACGAATCCTCCACCACACCGCAGTCTGTCGCCATGCACCGTCAATGAGCCACAATAAACCACAATGCAACATGACAAAAGACACAAACTCACAACAATAATAAGAACGACTAAAAATGTTCCGTATCCAATTGAATTATGCATTCCAAGGTGTGACCACATGCCATCTGATCAAAAAGTCACTGGAGCCAAGTTAAGATCCAAAAAGAAACCAACTTCGTCCAGCTTCAGATACTTTCGTACAGTTTGCCCATTTGTCACAATCACCAAAAGCCTTTGGCTGGTGTGTTACTTACTTACTGGTGCCTGACTTGTGGCATATCCGACAAATATCTTACACAATGGGCTTCAATAAGAATTATTCAATTTTGCAGCTATAGATACATAGATACTCGCATACTCGTACTCGTACTCGTACACACAATAAACCATAATCCGCAGTAATTGAACTCTATATTCCGCTAAAGAAGCACAATGATTTGCGAGTTATACTCGTTTACGGTATGGATTCACGCCTCTGTGTCGGGCGTTTGGAATCTCTCATCGAAGGCAAACTCTAGCTCTAGACTTGGCGGGAAGGTACTCGTACTCGTACTCGTACGATGACGGTTGCTTTTGTGCAGATGAAATCCGAAAAAGAAAAAAAGCCAACAGAATTCTTGTAGGAACTGTCAACACGTACCACGGAGATCGTTGTTATATGCTCACCGAAGAGATGGAGTCAAATGAGGGCTGGATGGAGAGATTTATTGTTTCTCAGATGCAGCAGCCGCAGGAGGAGCACAGAACTTGTGTCCCCAATGATTCATCTTCCTGGAGCGCTGCAGAGCAATTTGAAGGACGGGTTCTTAGCTTATAGTATCGATACTAGAAATGGAGGGAATATGATGTCTGTTTGCTTTGTGAAGGAACATGATTTCTTGGGCTACGGTGGAAATTAATAAATTATCCTTAGGATGACTTCCATTCGAGATATGATAATGTTTTCGCTCGTGAGTGCTGATATTGTTTGTTTGCGATTTATTTAGGAAGCAGGTACACAATTCATATGCAATTCTAGCCTCATTTTGTTGACTATTCATAATTTGCTAGAGTTCGTTCTTCGGTGTTACGGGTGCAGCACAGTGCGGTCGGTAGTGGGCAGAATAAGTTATAAGTTATTCATTCATTGTACTACTATGAAGTTTAAAATTGATTCTACAAATCATTTCATGCAGATGCAATACGAAAATCAGTGGGAGCGAAAAACCTTTGCTGTGTAATGAAGAAAAGTGTGTTATGGTTTTGTTTTATGAAAGATAAGATAAGATAAGATATTTTATTGTGGCCAAAGTAAGTACACTCTGATTTTTCTTTACAAAATATAGTATGTAAGAGGATATGGTTTTCATACCTTACAACTAAAATATTTGTATAAAGCTTAAATATATATCACAGAATTATAGTTTTGAAGGAAAAGCCATTAGAAAAATCTCCATCACATTTAAGTTGCCCAGGGCAAGAGAGAAGAGGATTCAGATCAATTGCTGAGATAAGTACAACTTGATTCCAATCACAAAGTTGGTAAATAAATAAATAATTAATATAAAAATAAATAAATAAATAGATAAATAAATAAATAGATATATGAATTTATAAATAAACAAGTAAAGTAAATAAATAAATAGATAAATAAATAAATAAATTAAAAAGTGAACAAATAAATAAATATATAAATAAATAAATAGAGAATATAGCAAAAAATTGATTAGGAATATATTCATAGACTAGTTGATAAGAGTTTTACAAAGCTAGATTTGAAATCAAGTCGTTTTCAGCTGACAAACAAGAAATATTGTATTTAGCGGCGAGTTTTGCAATTCTCGCTTCCAAAGTTTCAATTTGCGCCCGGTAGTGTAATTCATTTGTTCAGAAATGCCAAGGAAGGTTCAAGATCATTTTTAGTGTCTTGTTCTGCGCGACTTGTAATTTACGTATATGTGTCTTAGCACATTTGCTCCATACAGGGGATCCATAAAACATAATTGCTTGAAAAATTGCTTTGAAAATCAGTAATTTGTTTAGTTGCAGAGCTTAGATTTTCTGTTGATAAAAGGATAAAGAGTTTATAGTGATGTCAACTTTGTTAACGACCTGTTGTATGTGGAGATTATAGGTCAAGCGTTTGTCCAAGTGAACTTGTAGGTTGGTTTCAATATTAAGACCAATTACATCTGACGCAAATATGCAGGTATCGTCTGCAAAAAGCGCAAAATCACAGTTACTCAGGTGAGAACACATTGAAGAGAACAGGACTTAGCACTGATCCATGAGGAGCTCCATCTGGAATTTGGGAAATGTTTGAAAGGACATTATTTAACGAAACTTTGAAGCTGCGAGAACATAAAAAGGATTGGATGATTCTTACAAGGTACATCGGAAATTTAAGATTGAGCATTTTATGTAGTAACCCATTGTGCCAGACAGTGTCGAATGCTTTTTTCAACGTCAAGCATTACCATTCCTGTGCTTTTGCCTGTATTAAGATTTTGTTTTAAGTATCTTGTCAAACGATGCACTTGGTGGACAGCACTATGAAAAGGTCTGAACCCGAATTGTTCAGAGGGTAGAATGTTTTTTGTGTCTATATAAGACACAATTTGATTTTTAATTATTTTCTTGAAGCACTTGCTTAACGAACTCAATAAGCTTATGGGCCTATAATTAGAGGGAGAAGTAGCTTCCTTACCTGGCTACAAGATGGGTATGACTTTTGCTACCTTCCACGCACTGGGAAAATACCCTAACGTAAGCCAATGTTCGGAAGATTCTCTAGGCAAACATTTCTTATCCCGTCAAAGCCTGGAGCCTTGCGAGTTTTTAAGTCTGCCAGAGACCTTGTTAGTTCAGTAAGAGAAACTGTTTTGATGTTGTCCATTGGCAGAGATGAATTCAATAAGTTCACGGAATGCTCTACAGATTCCAGAATATGATTAGCCGGGGTAATACTGCTAGCAATTAAGTGGTTTCTGGAAAAATTCATTAGCTAGAGCGTCAGCCTTCTCAGAGTTTGATAGCAACATGGTGTCCCCCGCCTTAAATGGAGGGATATGGTGACGCTTTTTCCTTATAACTTTTGCAATATTCCAGAAAGGCTTATCGCCTTTCTTCAAGCTTTGTAACCTTCGATTCCAAAATTGGTTCCTGAATGCGGATATGGCATCTTTCACTATAGCATTCAGAACTTTCATTTCGGTGAAGTAAGCAGTGATTCTGGTGCTAATCCATCTACGGCGGAGACTATTTCTTTTTTTGCACTCTCCCTCAAAGTCGTTATCTTAGGAACTGAGTGTTCGATGCTCTCCAGGACAGCATTGGTGAACAAAGCTACTTTTTGGTCTATTTGCGCATGTTCAATTTTACCTTCTTCGGGAAATTCACGCAATTTCGCTCCTAAACGTCTCTTAAACCTAGGCCACTTTGCGTGTTTAAAGTCGAAAACCTTATTCAAAATTTTGATAGGTGAAAATCGGACCCTGCAAAAAATAAGTAGATGGTCCGAACTTAGCTCGTTAAGCCTCACCGGGGGGGTGAAAAGTTCGGGCGTATTTGTTTTATGAAAGGTTTTCGTCTGTGATTAGGTTATTGCTTTTGTTTGTCCTTTCGTTTTCCATGCCCATGCTTGCCCTCCATTAACCATAAGTGCCGGATGCATCTTTGCACTGCTGGAACATAGTCCTCAAATGTGGGGCTCGGTTAAGTTGGAGCGTTCACCGCTTAGAAGTGGGGTACTAAGGTTCGAGCCCCGGTCGATGGTGGGGTAGTTCTTTACTTTTTTTCTACCAGTTTGGTCTCAAGAAGGATGCGGGCTGCAATGCGGCGAGAATAGCTAGTCGAGGAGCATGACAGTATGTTGAGAGGAGAGAAACGCCTGATGTACATATGTAGGATCCGAATCAGGTTATGAGGATCACGCCATTCGGCGTTATATAAAAGGACAGTACAGAGGAGGTTCAGGCTAGCTACGAATCTGGTGAAAACACCATTCGGGTATAGTCCAGTCAAGAAATAAGACCGAAGTATTGGATAAAGTGCAGTGCAATATAACAATCAATTTAATAGAAATAATTTCATCTTTCCGATTTTTTTTAAATTGTTTTTAAGACAAAAAAGTAAGAATATTTTGATTTAGCTGAATAGTGCCTAACGATATTTTTTTTAACAGAACGATTTGTGGCAAGTTGGAGGTTTTCCTCAACATTAAGGACGGCTCAGGCGAGTTAGTACCAGCATCGGAGACAGTGTAGCAAAGCGAGGATGCCTTATTCGGCGCCCTCCTTGAAAAATAAGGATTGAGGAATCACCTAAACACGCTATCATTTTGACTCATGTGAGCTTTCAAACTCTCGCTTGTAAAAGCCGTCGATAGTCAAATAAGGTGTATTGTGAATTTTCTACAAAGACGTACAGCTTTCGATTGTACAAATAAAATGAAGAAAAGAAATGTGACTTTTTTTCTCGAAAAATATTTCTTTATTTATCAATTTTCATTCTGTTCTCTTTGAAGTAATTCACCACACTTATTCCAATGTTTTCTTCGATTCTCGAAGCACTTCTGATATGCGCTTTTATCGCAAAACGTCGTGTTTTCATGTGTCTTTTCAGGATTGGGAATAAGAGCCAAGTCCGGTGATTAGTCGTACAGTGGCTGAGGCTGGTCAAAAACTTCGCTGCCATAAGAATTATTATTTTTTTATTTGCCACTTGTTTTTGGCTTGAAAAAGTTCACAGATTCATTGAATAGACTACAACAATGTTCACAAAATTTGATTAGATTTGGAAACTCTTATCAGGATAATTCTACGAGCTAAAACTGAACTAGCTTTAGCACAAATATTTGCATATATGTATGCAGACCAAAACAATGTCTTTGGAAATTTATTTTTTTTTAACAGATATGAGACACAATTTCTATCAGAGAACTTTTGTAGTATCCCGATCCGTTTTTTGACTTTGATGTTCCGAAAAATATGCTATTTCCTTAGGCCGAACGTTCCTTTGGTTTCCTGATAATCACTGTCTTCCATCGCTTTCGAAGAAAATCCCACGATCGCTGAAGGTCTGTCGTATTTTATTGCCGCATCGTTTTTCGGGGCTACCTATGTTTATGCGTCGCCGCTATAATTCATTATATTCATTGCACAGAGAATATTTCGGAATATTAAATATGAAATGTGTACTCATGCGGAACAAAAAAAAAGAAAGGAGTACTGCACATCAAAATGAAAAAAAAGACAAAGTGCCAGCAGGCTACAAATGCAAACTGAAACAAATTTGTGGAACGGATCAACCGACGAAGCCAAGGATTCAGATTCGGTATAGGCGTGACATACTTACATGCATAGGATGAAGCCATTGCATGGATTGTGCTTCATATTTTATAACTGAATCTAGATTAATATTGAATAATAAAGTACGTACTTACAAAGTCACTTACTTAGTTAGTTAGTTACTTAGTTACTTACTTAGTGCTGAAATAATAACCCGAAGCGCTAGTAAATGCTATCCTCTATCATGCTTTTCTTCCTTAAATACCATTTTGAAGAACTTAATGTTTCATAAAAACATATATCCCCTGATATACCCCACTGTCATTGCTTCAGAAAACGTCTCCTTAAGCAAACAAAACCACTGTGAAACAGATTGCTAGCGCCAATTGTTGCTCTGGCCTTTTTAAACTCGCACATCCATGTGATTCTTTGGTCCAACTTGCCACGATATACCGACTTATCCCGCATTAGTTCGGCATGCCACATTACACGACACCGACCCGACCAACAGACAGATAGACAATTTTGCACAAAATTTGTCACGTTCGCCCGTTTTAGAGTGCATAAATGCATGATTTTGCATTGTAAATGCGGACACAGTTCCACTCTGTTGCTAGAGTTGGCGGAGTGCTTTGCGCTCTGACGCGCCGCGCCGTTATCCTTCGACATGGCTACACGCTCTTATTGTTCTTGAAACTGATCTGAGCCGGCTTCAAGTATTTTCCTTTGCTAGAAGCACCGTTTAAGAGCCCAAGGTCAAGTATTATTATTTATGAAAGGCATAGGTTCTGACAGGCACAGCGAATTGCCGGTGACAGCTACAAGCCGTAAGCGGCATCTGGCACGAGGAAATAGCAGTGTAATAGCTCATTCGCCAGCTAGATAAACAATGAGAACCCGAGGACCTGTGTCAACCCAAAACGAGATCAAGAAGGACATGTTCCCAGTTGCATCGGGAAGCCCAGCGAGGCTTTGTTGATTCCAATGATTGCATCAGATGACTTGTGATTATCTAAACACTGCATGACTTTTTGGATGCAGATAAGCTGCGGAGCAGTGCCTTCTAAGAGTTCCATTGGAGGCCAGGAGGAACAAGTGGATGTGCATAAGATTCGTGGACAAAGGAGTTCACGAGTTCTTTTTTCGTCTATTCACCGGTGACTCTGGTACAGTGGTGCTCGCAACTAAGGTTTAACGACTCATTGGTGACTTAGGAATCTGTCAAGTGGGGTTGTACCGTAACTGAGAGCTGAGATGTTTTTTTTTTGTTCCGGTTTTTCACGGGGGAATATTCAATGGGAAAGGCTTGACTTTGTGCGGTGCGGAGTGAGTCAGCGAAATTCTTTAAGCCAGGCGTGTTGACTAATCATGATGATGACCTTCTTTTCAATGAGTGAGGGCTTTGACACGCTCTTCGCCAAAGAATGTAAATTAATTTTGATTTCTATGAATCGGCGGAGGTCTTTAAACAATTCGGGTGATTTCAATGACATGATTCTGAATGGATGCTGGACCGTTCCGTGCTTTGAAGCTCATGACGCGACTTTTGTGGTCAGAATATTTATTCGAAGAGGCTTGAGATATTTCTGATTTTAGGGAAAATCATCGGAGTCATGCTAAACGGTGGCGGGTAAAATATTGTAAGCCCGCGAACAGAAGATGATTTTGATAAATGGAGAAAAGTTGATAACGTCTCGCTCTTCTACTTTGAATGTGCTCTTGGAGTCTGGCTATGGAATTTGGGTATAAAACGCATGGTCCTCAAGAGGCACTTTATTACCAACAGATAGCCAATTGCGACAGACTCCGCTGTTAAGCCTTATTCAAAATGCATCTTTCCACTTGATTGCTAAAGGATTTTCAAATAAAAAATAATAAATTAATGTAAAAGAATTTTTGAAATGTTAAATGATTTGATATAAAAACTACGAAGGACTTTTTATATAAAATCGAAAACTAAAATTTTAATTCACTTTAAAATATTTTTTTTATTAAAATAATGGAACCTTGACTCTGGCCAGAGCAGCAGTTTTCAAACAAGGACTTGACAACTTTTGAGATTTGAGATTTTTCAAAACTTTGTTATCGGGTTGATCAATCAAAACATTTATGAATGGAACTCGACTTGGTTCATATGGCCATCGCAGGCTCGTTTGCAGCAGTCGATTCGTTGAACCCAACTTTCGATGACTCGGCCACACATTTCGACCGAAACGACCTCCGCTATTTTGAGTTCAATGTTGTCTCTGAGCTCTTCCAACGTCGTCGGCTTGTTGGCATAAAAATAATCAAGAGGCGTTAAATCGGACGAACGAGGCGGCCAATCGGCTGGCCAAGTTCTTGAGATAAAACGTTCATCAAACTTACTCTTCAATTAAACGATTGTGAGCCATGCTGTGTGGCTTGTGGCACTATCCTGTTGAAACCACATGTCGTTCAAGTCCATATCTTCCAATTCGGGCTAAAAATAATCGGAAATCATGGCGCGATAATGCTGGCCACTTACAGTAAAGTGATTATCGTTTTTGTCGACGAACAATTATGGCCTAAGGCGCACCGAACACTTATTTTTTGTGGATGAAGTGGTGATTCATGAAGCCATATTTTGCTTATGAACGAACGGATTAACACAAAACTGACCTTCGTCACTGAAGACGATTTTACAATGAAATTCATCATCTTGGCGCACTTCCTCCAGAGCCCAATCGGGTGTAAGCCAAGACCGTAACCCAAAATACGCCTGGCCTGAGTGATGCCGAATTCTTGAGAACGCAGTGGAATTGACTGATTTCGATCGTATGCTGCGAACGCCTGTACTACAGCGATATTTTCGACAATTCGACCAACCCGTTGTCTCACTGACACGAAAACATCACACCGCATATGTAAACTCAAATTTTTGCACTTAACTTTTGAATTACGACCTAAAATTGCAGTTAACGCTCTTAAAGTTGGGGTCACAGACTCCAAATTTCGGTAGAAAATTTTTATAATTTGCAGACGTTTCTCGTTCGGGTACTTTACCATGATGAGTTTACTGAATAAATGGACAATGAAAGTTCGATGATAAGTGAAATGGTGCATTTATAAATTAAACTCAAAGTTGTCAAGTCTCTTTTGGAAAACCCGACATATAGATTTGGCAAGGCCCCAAGGTATACGCAAAAGAAGGCTGTGAAATGACACTTATACGCAAGATAAATATCGAAAAAGACATATGGTGGTTGGTAGTACGTTGTTCACGACTAAATTTAAATTTTATAACTGCACTGGTGTACAGATCCCCGAGTAGTAGGGAAAATTTTTAATATGGGGGTATTCTAGTCTAGAAATTTAAAAAAATCGATATTTTTTATATTTTTAAAGTTTAACTATTCAAAAATATGTCTACAAGACGATTTTTCAAAATTCAAATTATTTTCGGAGATATCGGTATTTTTCCGACCCGGCATCCAAACTGTTTCGGCCGGAACTAATCGAACAAAAGACATAAGGGATTTTCTGTCTACCTGAATCCATATTTCTCAAATATTTCATCATATTTGCGCTCAAAGATACGAGCATCCAACGCATCAAAGGAGGCCAGGCTCGATATGAAGAGAGAAACGCGGAAAATAGTTTTTTCGAAGTCGAGGAAAGTCTGTCGAGTCGAGGAAATGTAAGTCTACAATATCATTTCATGATTTAGACTGATAAAAACTTTACGCGAAACCTTAAACGCGTTTTTCTCGTAGCTGTATTTTTCAAAACAAAACACGATTTCTCAGGTTCTACTGGACTGATTTACCTGAAATATTAAGAGTCTTCTTTAGACTTGTCTGTGTCTAGAACTCATCTCCAAATTTCTATCACTTTTTTTTAAATTCGAAACAGTCAAAAAAGTGGTACAAAAATTGTTTTTTTTTCAGGCAGTCGATATTTTGTGAAAAAAAATCTTTCCAACTTTTCCGTAGTTCCAGACATTGCGACATTATTCTAGATTAATAGATTGGTTTCAGATTGCTAGGAGATGGGCATGGTTACGCCCCAATTTTTTGAGACCGCCACTCAATCAACTGAAACTGAAATTTTCAACTTTTTTTATTGTTTCTGTATTCTTGTTATGTTAATAAATGACTAATAAAAAAATGGATACCAAAAATATTCATTTACCTTTTTTTATAACACTTCAAAAATAACATTAAATTCATGCCTCTAGACTAGAATACCCCCTAAAAAGAACTTGAGGATTTTGAAAGTAATGATTAGATTGTAGGCGACTTAATATAGACTGGAAGAAAAATTCAACGCACGAAAGAAGACTAAGGGGCCTATTCGCTCAATATGGATATACTCAGAAAGTTGATGACTACACGAGGATTACAAAAGAAACAGCAACCACATAGAGAGACAATAAATGTCTTCTTTTATAATGAGGAGAAATTTGAATGCGAATTAATGAAACAAAGTACAAACCGAATGAAAGACATAAATGTAAATACTTTTTCATCCAGATTTTGCAATAATATAAATAGCGTGGTAGAGATTTTAATATCTCGAAAATATAGGAGACCATACAAGAATAAGAAGATGATCAGGACGCTATCGGAAATGCAAATAATGATACAAATCTGATACATGATACAAAAAAAACATTAAGGTGCTATTTAATTTGCTCCCAACATCAACTTTAAGATACTCATTTTTTAGCTCCCCGTAAGTTTATATTTGTTTTCGCATCTTTAAATCATATGAAATACGATTTGCGTCGAAAGTATAGATTAAAGGGTATACTTATTATGTACATGCTAACATAGTAAGAAATACTTACATATCAGTGAAAGATTATCGATGTAAAGAATACGTTGGTTAAATTGAATTAAAACATATTAGTCTAATAAATTAAAAATATAAGTATAAAGATTAAAACGAAATTAAAACAAATTCATGATGAACTATAGTATTAGGTATAAGACTATAATAATTGAGTTGAATCATTAGCAAATCTATCTAGTTCAGTTAAAATTCTATAAAATTAAAATAACATTTATTACTTGAAATGGGGATTAATAAGGGAATGATTAGCTGCTATGAAGGTAAAGTTGAGTATTCAACATTAATTTTACGAATGTATTCTCTTAAGTGATCAGGACAATAATTTGGAAATAATCGTTTTTGATTTAGTAACATTTATCTAATGTTGTGCACAAGTTTGAAAAGTTTGATAGATAAACATATTTCAATTTGGAAATACTTTTTTTCCTGATTGAGTTACCTTTCTATGATACTAAAAGAAAATTGCATTTTTAGTTTGACTGCAGAAATAACTTAATATAATTTAAAATAATTTTTACCGTTTTTTTTAAACATGATAGCTGGTTGGACTTTTTTTGTCATTAATCATACAATTATTAACTCGAGGTGGCGTTACAGTCCACGAAGCATTTGGCTAAGTCAATTGGTTGTTGAATCTTCTCCTCCACTCACCGTCAATGCACCACCATATAGTAGGACCATACTACACCATACAGTAGGACGGGGATGATATTGGTCTCATAGAGCGACACTTCAATTCGAAAGAGGGCTTATCTTTAATAGCTCGAGGTATTCTTCGTTTGATCTCAGCGCTGACGTTATTATGTGTATTTACAGCGGAGCCAAGATATACAAAGCCCCAACTGTCTAAAACGTTGTTTGACATCAAGTGGGTCGATGACGTCTTTGCCGACCTCAACATCGCCATCCTGCACAAAAGTACGAGCTTGGCAGGGATGCCAAACCGAGACATGTTTTCATAAATCTCGTCTCTGTGGACGAAACAGACACCAAAACCAACCTTGAAATTGATGAAAGGGTGGTGCGTACTGACTTGGCGCTCTTGGGTTTTTTCCAAGATCTGCCGTTATGTTAATATTTGGTTAATGGTGGACTTTTCTGGTCGAAAACCACATAAATACGGACCTATCAGGATGTTGACGAACTGCTTCAGACGTTCGAATTATACGGCGGAAAAGATGATAAAGGCAATTTGGGGAGATTGATATCTCTATAATTGGCTTCCTTCCTTCAGGATTGGGGAACCGATACTCTTGCATGCTTTCTTCTGACCATGTATTGCAGATGAGTTGGTGCATACTCCCAACTACCTTGCTATCTGTACTCCGTCTAGGTCTGGTAGATGGCATTGTTGGTTCTTCCATGTCCTCAGCATTGACTCAAATTCTACTATGATATTTCCATTTCGAATTTTGCAGGCTTCGGTTTGGGGTGTGTAACCTTGAGATAATTGTTTTTGCTGGCTGGCTGTCCATGGCTTGCATTAAACGACTCAATGAAAGCATTTTCGACTGTAATATGGGACCAACGACCCAAAATCTTAGCCAGTCATCCCTCTAAGAGTATCCAACTTAACGTGAAGATAAGATGTTTTTAATTTAGAGGTGCGAAAATCGATTTCATAACAACAACTTTAACATTGGAAGTTGAATTTTTGTTCGCTTTTGGCAGTTGTTTTTCAACTTCTTCAATAAAGTGTTATAAATCAAACAGCCAGAATTATCAAATATTATATAGCTAAGTTGCAAAAGTATTACATTTTGTAAGAACTCTGTTTATAGGGATTCATATTTCAAAAGTTTGAGGACCAACTGCTCAATTTGATTGAATTATTTTTAATCAATCAAATTTGTTTGATTGCTTTTCTTTGGAAGACATTAACCACTGCTCGGAATATTAAGGAATAACTTTATGTCCTTTTTGAAAGGGTTCAAAAGTACATAGTTTCAATCCAGAGATTTCCACCACCTCTTCCTTCCGAGCTGGTAACTGCTCAGCAAAGGATCTTTTTCTGTCTGGTAAATATATGGCTTAAAGAGGATCACATTCAGTCCAGTTTTCTTTGCAGATTTCGATAAGATTTTAGCTCCATTTTAGCACATATTTCAAAATTCAGCTCTGAGGTCCTTTCAGTGACGAAAATATTGAGATCTGAATTCCGAGGTATTTTTGCGAAATTCTGCTGGACTATAGCCCATGATTTAAAAATTCACCTTTTTCGCGAACTTGCAAATGTTCTTTTCTGAGGCATTGATAACGAAGAGTTTCTCCATCTGAGGACATATTTCAAAATTTAGCGCTGAGGTCCTTTCAGTGACGAGAAAATATCGGGATCTGAACTCCGAGGTATTATTGCGAAATTCTGCTGGACTATAGCCCATGATTTCAAAATGCACATTTGTCGCGAAGTCACAAACCTCTTTTTCTGATGCATTGATAACGAAGAGTTTCTCCATCTGAGGACATATTTCAAAGGTCTGGAAAGACCTCTAGGATTGGGTTCAAGATTTAAAACCACAAACTAAATCGGATGTTATGGTCTTCATTGCATCATACGAGTAATGCAGTTTTATCCATGTATTTTAACTTTGTCAATTAGCTGTCTCTCGATGCTTTTGCTTTAAATTCAATTGCCTCATGTAATTTGCGCCATGAGCTTCTTTTTGCAAATATATTATAACGATAAAAAAGCGTCAAGCTACAGCCGAGCAGGTTTTGAACAAAAAAACTGGTGGCTCCATAATTTTCTAAGGATGTTTTCATGTGTCAGTGTTGCAGACGTCACTCTTAGTCTTGAAAAATGGGAAAGACCTACAGGATTCACATTTCTGAAACAATTTTCAAAGAACTTCCGTGGAAATTTGGATCAGGAAATAGAGAAAGGGGCATATCAATGTATGAAATGGCCTCAACTAAAAACTGTTTTAGTCTTTTTGGTAGTCTCTTTAGTTAGTTACTTACTTAGTTTAGTCAGTTGGCTAAATAAACATAATATTGATGAGACTTTTGGCATTAAAATTGAACAAAAAAAAAATTATATGAATTTGTCCGGAAACTTATAAACGGCAGTGTATATATTTATGCATATTTTTTTATCTGATAAGGTAGCTATGAACTATAAATTTAATTCATTTTGAACTTTTTTTATAGGAAAACTAAATTGCTTTTAATTGAAGAAGTCAAATTGTCCCTTTTTTGACAGTTTTTTCGTCATAAAATTCAAACCACCCTGTGAAATTTAACCAAAAGCTTTTCAGGTGATCTTTATGCACACACGCTTCGAATGAAACCAATTTGGCTTCGATAGCTTGATTTGTTCTCGAGTTAGGCTGTACGAAAGAATCCGCACAAACGTACGTACGTACGTACGTACGTACACACACACACACAGACATCTTTCTAAAAATCATGGAATCCGACTACTGGGACCGCCAATCGTGGAGAAATGTAAAAATTTTGAATTTCGAAAATCGGACCGATTGCAAGAACTTCCTGATGGGAAGTTAATAAATGCATACCGAATAGCCTGCGAATCTGACGCTGATGAGGACTGGAACGCCTACAAGGTTATGCGGAACAAATATAAGACGGAAATAAATAAAGCAAAAAACAAGTCAATCGAGAATAGAATAAATAGTGCAACATCTGAAAAGCGATACATTAATATATATTACAGGAAGAAACACTACGGAGTGTTACTTAAAATTACAAGAGGACTTAGGACAAATAAAAAATTGACCAGCACAAAATAAATTAAAACTAAATGTAAACAAAACAACAGTCATGGTAATGAGATTTGCGAGTTTAAGCATCCAGATCGATGGCCGTGATATTGAAATGGTAGACCGAATAAAATACCTAGGAGTCATTATAGACAGGAAATTGAACTTAAAAGACCACAGTGAATATGTGTGTAAAAAAGTGGGAAAAAATATCGGATTCCTGAGCCGAATACGAACAAAAGTCTCGATGATAAGGCTTATAAATATACTATATATAATAAAATAGCTAAGCCGCATGTTGAATACTGCGCTACCATATTTTTTATGTGTCGCCAGGGTAAACTAGAAGGTCTACAAAATTTGCAAAATAGAGCAATGTGCATCATCCTTTGCTGCAACCGGTAGGCACCAATTAACATTATGCTCGGAACACTCAAAGGGATGAATATAAAATAAAGTTTCGCTCTCAACGTTCTGGCATTCACACATTGAATGAAAAATGGAAATACTTCTGCAACTGGCAAATGAAATAAATCTAGTGTTCGCAATGCAAGCATGTTTCTTGAGAAATGCTACAGATAAACAACTTTGTGAGATCAACAGCAGCTCGAAATTGTATTAGATAAATAGATAGATTTATTTATTTCGAGATTAAATTTACAAATTATGGTGTTACCGCACATTTTACAGTTCAGAGATTTTATATGGCTAGATATTACTTCTGAAATAGGATAAGATATCACAATCGAAATGAGTTATACTATACAATTACAGCGTTTAAAGGAAAATTCGATAAAAAAACCTTTATTGCGAGAACAAAAAAAAAAAAAAAAACAGCAAATAAATATATATTAATGTTTATAGATACATGTGACGATAAGTAAATGTTCATATTATGCATATATTTTTTAAGAATTATTTTATATAACCTGACTAGAGTTTAAGTGTCTTAATTACTTTATGAAGGAAACAAGAATGTAAAAAAAATAAATATGTAAATAACGAATTCAATAAATTAAAAAGAAAAAAATAAATAAATAAATGAATAAATACATAAAATTAATAAATTAATAAATAAATAGGTAAATAAATAAATAAATAAATAATTTTTTTTTATTTTTAGAGGTTTCCAAATGTTTAACCAACTTCCCAACAACATTAAAGTGGAGCAAATTCAAATAATTTTAAAAGACTATGTACTCGATTTATTATTTATATTTTAAATTGTAAATTTGTATATTAGTAATTATAATATTATAATTAATTGTAAAGTGCATAAATGCCAAAATTTATGTACATTTATTTATTGTTAGTTACAACTTTACTCAGCTCACCAACCGTTGGCCCAATAGCTTCCATTATGGGTGAGGGTCCTCGGACGTGTTGAGTTCAGCTGTTGCTGACTCTTTTTAATTATAAATTGTTATCGAAAGTATTTAATACTGTCAATAAGCAAACAAACAAATATGACTACGCTTTGTCTAAAAAGTGGCTGCTCGAGGTATTCCAACTGGGTGAACTATCTCCAATTCTTTCTTGTATCCCTTTACAACCCAGACAGCGGCATCCTTAACCGAATTCGGAAATCTACCGAAATCCCATTGGAAAAGGCTTATAATGATCTTGATCTTTAGACCTGAGCTGAATACCCTCTGGCAGACGTTGCAGTAGAAATTTTATTGCCATTCTTATTAAATAGTATGTTCAGTAGAGGTTTGCTTATGCCCAGCCCGTCAAATCCAACGGTGTTAAAACCAAGATTGGGATCGCGACAAATGTCAGTTTGCTTGTTCCAAAGAGAGCTTAATTACTCAATTCACTCTTCTTAGTCCTTAGCTTCAATTTAATGATAACCCTCTTTTATTGCGAATCCTTATACGTGAAGTCCTTGAGGATATGCTATCTTTTGTGACATCGATGTATTATGTGCTTCTTTTGACAGGGTAAACTTCTTTTCTTGAGCCTTATTTTCAACACTTCGGTTTCGATATTTGCAAACGTCGCAATTGTGATTTTAATGGGGTTATTAGGCAAACCAGTTGTCGGACCGGCAACGTGTCTTTGATATATTTTTTCCGAATATATAGGCAAATTTCCATGCAGCGATTGATCCTATGATTTTCCGGACAATTCTTGAAAATCATAGCATTTTTCTTCCAAAATCCGCCCGATTTATGAGGGTTGTAATAGCCCATCTGAAAATCTTAATTGAAATGCTATGAATCGGTTCTTGTCCACATTTGTTCACTTTTTATCCAGCAAGAGCTCATACTCTGCGTACTGAAGTAGTCAAAGTGTCTATAAAGGTCATTGTGAACGAAGACCCAAATTAATTATGGCCGCAATGGAGGCAAGCTTTCCTGGATATTAAATGTATTGGTTGGCAACTAAGTAATTGCGGATATCACTCATAGATGGCTTCAGTTGAATTTTTAGTTTCGCTGACGTAATCGAAATGTGAAACACATTTTGTTATTTCATAGTTGGTACTTCAATTGTCAATCAGTTAAAAAAATCGTTTTGAACGGTTTTGTAGTTTTTGTTTAGCATCTGTTGAAAAATAGAAAATCAAAACGAATATTTACGTCATATTTTGCTTTTTTATTTTCGGAAAGGAAAAAAATCCTTCACAAGCTCACAAAAAGTTATATGCTATTCGTGGTGACGAAGCTTTAAAAGGACGGCAGTGTCAAAATGGGTTTGGTGGTGTCAATTTTCGTTCTGGTGATTTTTCACTCATTGATGAAAATCGCTCTGGTCTTCCAGTTGAAGTTGATGACGACCAAATCAAAACAATGATCGTCACAGTACAACACGTGAGATTGCAGAGAAGCTTCATGTATCACACACGTGCATTGAAAATCGCTTAAAACAACTTTGTTAGGTACGAAAACTCGGTATATGGGCTCCTCATGAACTGAAAGAAAATCATTTAACACAACGCATTAACATCTGCGATTTGTCAAAGAAGCGTAATGAAAATGGTCCATTTTTCAAACGATTGATAACTGGTGATGAAAAATGGGTTATTTACAACAATTTCAATCGGAAAAGATCGTGGAGCAAGCCAGGACCCAACCGAACGATTAATTCAGATGTTTACATTGAAAAACTAACAAAATTGAACAACGCAGTTGAAGAAAAGCGGCCCGACTTGACAAATCGAAAAGGTGTTGCATTCTATCACACGGCCACACATCTTTGGTCACTCGGCGAAAATTATTGGAGCTTGGTTGGGATGTTTTGCCACAACCACCATAACGTCCTGACCTTGCACTATCTGGTGACTTTTTATTTCAATCTTTGCAAAATTCCTTAAATGGTAAAAATTTCAATCGTACGTGGTTCAGTTTTTTGCTGATAAAAACGAGAAGTCTTATGAACGTGGAATTATGATGCTGCCTGAAAGATGACAAAAGATCATTGCTCATACAGAATAAAGTTATTTCGTTCCATGAAAAAATTGTCTTTTATTTTCATAAAAAAAATCCGCAAACTTAGATGCCAAACGATATAACATTGTAAAATTGGTAGCCTCTAGTGTTATTTGCCCGAAATTTTGTTCGGATTTAAATGCCGTCAAGTCTTTTTTTTTTTAAAGTCGCAGAAAACCTTTCATCAGAAGTAACTTGCCATTTCGCTTTCTCACAAAATATCTTATCTGGATCTTAATCAAGAAGATGGAGCCATGACCGAAATGTCGTCATTCCTTGACTTTGACCAAAATACCCAAATATTCATTTTTCGTTAATTAAAATCGATTTGTTTGGAGTTGTACTTAATACCCATGATAATTAATTTTCCATTTTTTGGTGCCAAGAATCGCACCCAAGTGCCCATATCCCTATTGAACCTAAGTTGAATATTACTCAATCCTAAAAGATGAATCGTATCCCTTACTAAATCCGCAATAAGACTCAACAAGCTCATGACAATCCCGGCTGTTGTTTTTATTTTTTTGGTTAAAATAACTTTTAAAAATAAAATTCCTTTTTCACATAATTAAGTTGCCGCACCATTGGTGGCGGCGCGATGCGCCGTTCCATAAATAACTGACACACTGCGCATAAAACAAACGACACACGGAGGCCCTCCAACAATAACCCGAGACGTGAGCCCACATGACAATATTTGCCGTCAACCAACCGACAATCTGCATCATATGCATTCTCTGGAAAAAAGATACAAATCAATGATTAATACATTCAGGCGGATTGTTGGCCGTCTTCTTCATCTTATTTGGATTCTAGCGCAGCGTGTTAATGATGCTGGCAGTGACAAGCGCAGAATTTGACGCCAAGATGATGAGTAGCATCAACGTTGGGCAGACACGTAAAACCCAACGGTCGGTCAATGGTAAGAATGTGATGCTTTGACAGAGTGAGACATATTTTTATCCTTGCCATTTTGGGTCAACCTGTCGATTGTGCGAGTCTCTCGATTTTACAGTTGGATGGGAACAATACGGCTCTGGAGTTGTCATGACACGACAGATGCATACAACAAGATGCATTACGGTAAGAAGATTTGTTTTTAATGCGATGCTTCAGAAATGTGCATGGATTGAGGATGAAAAGGGATTTCCATCCTGCAAAGTGTGTCAGAAAATAAGGATTACATAAGTTATGATTGCATCATGATGTCTTCATCAAATCTGAGTGTCTGCTGAAGTGTTCTCTGACACTAAAATCAGAGACCTGACGTCCATTCAGTATTCAATTCACAAGTTGCTTGTTGGTGAATGGTCATATTCAGAATTTCAACCTTTTTTTTTGTTTTCCAACTTTTTTTTAAGATCGTTTGAACTTATTATTTGATCGTTACACTCTTCAGAAAAGATCTGTCCAAGAAAAACAGATTCGCTAAATTTCTTTCATCACAGAAGCCACTGCTAAATAAAAGTTGGTTTTCAGAACTGCGATAAGGTGTCCTCACGAAAACAGACCTTGTTTAGAGGTTTTGTAAAAAGAAGGAGCTCTTCGCGAAGTCAGTAAGGCTCGACCCAGAGCCATTGAAGCCGCGATTCGAAAGGACGAAGAAAGACTTTGTTGTCCTCCTGTCTCTACAAAAAAAAGGCTGAGAAAAAAAAGCCAAGATGCAATGTCTTATAGCACAAGTCAAAGGAAAGATACGAGCCCAACTTTATTATTAAAAAAATACCTGCCAGTGCTATCATATTTCTTTCAATTATATTGAACAATTGCGTGAACAACAGCTTTTTCCCTAACAAGTGGGAAATAGCTGAAATCTTTCCCCTCCCAAAAAAGTTAAGCACAAACTGCATATCACAATTCAGGCCGATCTCACTCCTGCCAAACTTCAGAAAACTTCTGGATATGCTGATACTAAGGAAATTCGAATCGGTCTGTGAAACGATGGGTTTAATCCAACAAAATCAAATTGGGTTCAAATTAGCCACTTCCACTCCACTTTTCACCCGTTGTTGAAACTTCATAGAGACACTACGATAGGCCTTAACAAAAAGGAGATCACAGTTGCTTGCCTTCTTGACATAGAACGGGACTTTCGATTCGATGTGGATCAATGGTTTGGTATACAAACTAATGAGACTGAATTTTATACTACTACATACTACTATTTAAATCATACACAGTTTCCTTACGGGTCGTAGATTCTACGTTCGTGTAGGAACATTTACTTCACCGGTCTTTGAAACTCATGCAGGAGTAGCGCAAGGTACAAAGCTTGGTCCTATTCAATTTCCATACCCATGACCAACCACGAAATTGTGAGAAAACAACAACAGTGCTATTCGCGGATGACACAGTCACGTATTCTTCTTCCAGAATGCCCTCATTAATGTCAATTAAAATAAACACGACCAAAACCGAACTAATCTGCTTCAGGAGTGCCTCATACAATGGTTCAGCCACCAAGTGCAAGAACCTTGCCTTGACCATGCCCAATAACTCGATCAAATATCTATGTAGGTATTCACTTCAAAGAAAGATTCAGGTTCAATTCCCATGCGACAGCTACTCTTAAAAAGGCCAACCATGCGCTATCCCTAATCCTCCCACTGATGAGAATAAGGAACGGTTTGGATACAAGAACCAAACTCTTGCTATACAAGCAACTAATCCGTCCCATCGTGACATATTGTTTCCCAATATGGTTCACGATAAGTCCAAGCCTTATGAAGAAAATTCAAATCTTCCAGCGAACAGCACTTCGTTACCGCACAGGTCTGCACCGAAATCCAGAAACTCGTCACTTCTATAGTAATGAAATACTATACGGCACGGCAATCATGCCACCCATAGAAAAGTATCTATGCGCAATGTCTTCAAAGATGCTCCGCTAAATCCCTTCCCACTCCAACAATATTATCAATATAATTACAGGTAGCCCATATATTGAAAATCGCTTTCTCAATGTCCCTTCCATGATGGACTCGGGATAGTGACAGTGTATTAATAAATTATGTTTGACGTTGCATATACACACATCAAGCATGAGTCTTCAATCATTCATTTTTCTAAAAATTGTAAAGCGAATTGGACTAGCGCTGGCGTTGAAAAAGAAAAGTACAATTCGGAAGAAACGGGTGTGGTTGAAGGAATGGCTGAAAAAACAGAGCGAGTTTACGCACGAACATCTACTCAATGCGCTGAGATTAAGTTCACCAACTGATTTTAGAAATTTCCTCCGCATGGATGAGGATTCCTATGAAACACTTCTCAATATGATAGCACCTAAAATATTGAAAAAAGATACTCAAATGCGAGATTCTATACCTTTCAGACAACGTCTTTCAATAACTCTCGGTTTTTTATATACGGGTAATACGTTTTCGGATTTAAAATTTCTCAGTGCTATATCCGAGCAATCTATTGGCCGTATCGATAATGAAACTTGCGAAGCAATTATTGAGATGCTAAATGATCGAATAAAAGTAAGTAAAATAATATTTATATTAAAACAATATTTTCTTTCACTTTACTATCTTTATTGTAATCAAAACATTTAAATTTACTTAATAGACGCAAAATATCTGCGAGCGTCAGACACTTCTTCTTCTGAATAAATTTCAGTGCTGCTATTTTCGTGTGAAATTGAAATTGGATTATGCGGAGACGGGGCCGAGTTTTCAAAATTTGAAAACATTGTCGCACTCGATACTGGAGTGCTTGCCCTGCTCAGCACATTTAGTTTCATTGAGTTTCTGTGCAATCCACCCATTTGAACCTCAAACAATACGTCGTTTACAAATTTTTGTGCAAACATTCCTTGCGTTTCTTCCAGTTTTTTAAATTTCAGTGCCCATACATCAGTAATTGCACGAAATTCGTTGCTCTGTTCCGATAATCGTTTGGCTGCTAGAGCAATTAAATCGCCATTCGGATTTGCCATTTTACTTTTCCTTGGCGCTTCGACTTCCTAAGAGTATAAAAAAATATAAATGAACATTATACACACTGCTAATATTTGTTTTTTTATTTACGCCTACAACAAAAGAAGAATGGAAATAAATTGCGGACGACTTTTTTTATCGTTGGAATTTTCAAAACTGTATGGGAGCATGGGTCGGAAAGCATGTTGCAATCAGGAAACCTCCCGACTCTGGTTCATTTTATTTTAATAATAAAATTTTTTTTAGCATCGTGCTTATGGCAGTCGTCAACACCGAACTACGAATTTATTACGGTAGATATAGGCGTCAGCGGCAGAATAACCGATGGGTGTGTTTTCAGTCACACAAAATTTGGAAAAACGTTTTCTGAAAATGCATTGAACTTACCAGACCCTAGTCTGCTGCCTAAGAGCGACAAGAAACTTTCATATGTATTCATTGGGGATGATGCTTTTCAACTTTCGGACCATCTTATGAAACCATGTTCACAGATAGGACTAACAGAGGAGAAACGAATTTTCAACTACCGGTTAAGTCGCGCTCGGCGAATAGTAGAAAATGCTTTCGGTATATTGGTTTCACGATTCGGAGTGCTTCAAAGAACAATTGCACTTTCACCAGAAAAAGTTCAGACTGTCGTCCTTGCGTGTTGCTATTTAAAGTCCTTGCGTGTTGCTATTTCCATCGGGTTCTGTTGATCAAGAGCTTTTACACAATGAAACCATTATTAAAGGAACGTGGAGAATAATGGTGGCTTCAGGGTACTTTTCCTGGTATTTTTTGAGAAGCGTTTCATTTTGTTTATTTTTTAGGTCGCGATTGGCATATTCTTTGCCTTTAATATTCCATAGCGATGGTAGCGAACGATAAACTTCCATAAACTCTAACAAAAAAGTTTTGCTCTCCATTTTCAAATTTAAAATCTTCCAACTGGTGGTGTTTCCGGTTCTTTTCCTATTGCTCAAATGTTCATATGCTTGATCAAGCAATCAATCTCGCACATACTATACATTAGTCAATGCTGTATGTCTGATTAAAGCAAAATCAAACCATTTTTGACAAGCATTTGAGCAGTGTATATGCCGCATTAAGTTAGGAAGTATCATGTATTGAAAAATAATGAAGCCAAATGTTATTTTTAGCAAAAATGTAGTTATTTTGAGCCTTTAGGCCAACGCAGAGCCCTATGCGCTCGCACAAATGTATTTATACTAGTTTTTAGTCAAAATTTATTTAAAAAATTGTACATCAAAAATATATCTGAGTAACAAAGATTAAATTGTAAAAAAAAAAAATATTGGAAAGATACAAGAACAGTCAAATCGCAACTCCAACGTCAATGAGAAGGCTGCGATGAACTTAAAATCCAAAAAATATGGGCAGCAATTTATTTTTTTTCAGAGAAATAAAACACATTTTTTTAAATACAACGAAAAAACCTTCTGATCTTTAACGTGCGATCTCACATCGGTGGAAATTTTTCCATCCAAAGTAATTTGCAGAAGATCGTAATTAATGATAATCTGATGAAGCGAGGACAGTATGATAATGTTTTGCAAATAACCAAAGAAGTCGCCTAAAGAGTTCCAGCAGCTGATACAACAACCACTACAGCAAGGACAGCTACTTAGTCAGACCACTCTCGGCCAGCGACTATTCGTCATAGCACGAATGGCAGGGGTTTGATCTTCAGTTATCCGATAGAAGGATTGTCAGTAACTCGCGAGAGTTGAGGCTATGAAAAAATGCCAGACGTACCTACCCGCATTTGAAACCGGGACATTACGCTCAGCCGACGCTCTTACCACTAAGCCACGATCACCCACTCGATTCAAACCTGGGATCTATAAATTAGACCAATTGAAAGGTAAGCACTTAATCAACTGCGCAAACCAAGCATTAAGTGAGCTGCCGGTCAGATTAGGAAGAGAAGACCTGTAAATGCCCTGCCTTAGTAAGATCAAGCTACAGAAACCATTCTCTGCCCGATTCTGGTCGAGCAAACGCCGAAGACTTCGCCCGGCTCATTATTAGAACAACAGATACACCGAAACCTAAACAACCCAACCAAAAGCTGAAATGACAGCATCCTCTTCGTGGTCATAGATACACAAGCCGCTTCTTCCACAGAAAACACATTCCCCTCGTTGACTGTTGCTCTAGCATCAAAAGACTCAACCTCAGCGGTTCATTTTTCTTACTAGAAACACCTCAAAATATGCAATCTAAGCCCAGCTTACACCTTCACTCAAAACATGAGTCATTTATAAAATAACTCCGTTTCCATTCAAGCAGGTTTCGTTTCGTATAGCTTCACTCCCCGCTTACACAAAAAAAGCTTCCATTAATCAGATGCTCCTAGCAAAACGATTAACACGCGTCAAACACAAAGAGTCCGAACAAAGCTTGAATGTCTCTCTTACCTAAACGCCTCGATGTTAAGTCAGGCTTAAGCCCTCTTAAGAGCATTCACTTGGTTAAGAGCAGCCGGTAAAACGGGTACTTGTAGCGAATACCATATGACACGATTTCCAGTGCCAGTGACTCTCACTTTCAAGACATTCCGCTATCTTAACTGGTTCAGTCTGTCGCGCTTAGATACAGAAACTTGGAAGCGGTGAATAAGCTTTGCGTCCACCATAGTGTGTGTTTGCGTGTGTTTTTCTGTTTATCTGGAACCAAGTGCTTGTTAATAAGTTTAAGCTTTGTTAGGTCGAGTCTTGCTGGCTTGTTGTTAACTTGTCTTCAATTGCAGTTATGTGGAAAGAATGCGATACAAATGTATCTGTGCGGGCAGTGGTTATGATGAAATTTTTAAAGCTATATTCTAAGTGTTAATCAGAAGCACTGGATTGAAAACATGATTCTTAATTATGTTGTCAATTGATAGACTGGATCGTAGACACATCGGATGTATCTGTAGCTCCAATTCGGGTGCAGGTGCCTTATTTTTATCTAATTTGTTGAATCTATTAGTCAACTATTTTAGGTGTTCTAGCAGGTGTAAAAATGGGCACAAGAATGTCTGCTTCTGATTCATTGGAAGCATTCGAAGCTCGCACGTTCCTTGTGTGCAGTCTTTTAATTTTCTGAATGTTGTTTTGAAGTACTTGTCGAAATCAATTAAAAGGCATCTTGTGCAAATTCATTGGAATAAATATTCACGGGGGAGTTGAAGGAGTGGAGCTCTTGGAGTACTTGTACCCTGCCAGATAAATCATTTATATCAATTAAGTTTTAAATGCACTTTTCATACATTCTTCAGACTTAATGTGACTCCCACGTCAGCGTGTGTAATAACTGCCAAGTGGCCAATAATGTTTGATAAAATACGTCCAACCAACCAAACACGTTACAAGTTTATTTCAAATGCAATTTTATTTTTTTTTAGCAAAAATTACTACGAGAGTTTGAGGAGGTAGCCTTAAAACTTCCGCATCAAACTCATAAGTCGACCACAGCCTCAAGACATAGTCTGACTTTAACAGCATAGTTTGAAACAACATGTTCCTGTTTGACTCACATTGACATTTAATTTGGATCTCGGGAATAGCATGTTGCGCGCCAGACGTGTTTGACACCTTTTGAATGCGGGTACTAGTCCACAAGCTTCCGTTTTTTGCGTGGGTAGGTGAATATCTTCATAGACACTTCATTTTCATACAAGAACCGGCAGCGCGTGCTCATACTAGTGTGAGGCTCCTACTCACTAAAAACATAATCGCTTGAGAGATGATGTCATTGGATTTACTGTGGATGTGTGTCACACTGACAGCAGAGTGATAACAAAATCTATGGAATAAAATACTGCAAATTTTAAGCTTATGCAAAAATAATCGAAATCAATATATAGTATATCTGAATTTTAAACTTCTTCTTACATTTCTGGTCGGTGTGTGCGGTTCCCTGAGAGCTACTTTGTTTTTCAAAGTCTGTACACGAAGCTTGTATATTTCACATGCTCTCATTGAATGATCAGATTAAGTTTTTAGCCCAAAAAATTACTCACCTTTTCGATGAATATGTTCTTTTAAAAACAAAAGTAATTAAACCAAATAATAAACCATGGTTTACTCGTAATGTAAGACAATTAATAGAACAAAGAGATCAGACCTACAATATCTGGAAACGGTATTGATTGAATGAGTTGCGTCGGGTGTTTTGTTCACTTCTTAATAGCTGAAATACATACGGGCGTAAACTGTGGAAAAACTTAAGAAACGTTGGCATAGGTAAACCAATTGTTGTACCAGCTGACGTTGTGGCTGTTCCTACAAGGCAGGTCCTTTCGTCCAGTGCCGAAAGTTCCGTTTCATACATCGATCAGTTGGATCGTGACGATCCTAGTGCTGATGTTGTCGAAAGTTTACTCTCTATTAAGTCAAAGGCTGTCGGTCTCGATGGTATTCATCCCTTCTTTTTGTATATGATTCTGCCAATCGTGCTGCCTTATATTACCTATATTTTCAACACAATTCTGATGTCTGATGAATGTACCCGGATATTTGGAAGGTGGCTAAAATATTACCCAAAAATGCTAGAAGAGATGAGTTTAGGCCTATTGCCATTTTGCCTTTTTTGTCTAAGGCCTTCGAGAGGATAGTTCATGAAACAGATCAACCTTTATTGCGCTGCCATTTCAATGATTTTTCCAAAACAGTCCGGTTTTCTTAAGAAACACAATTGTATCATGGCCCTCTTGGCAAGCTTTGGAAAAATACGAGTTGGTTTTACTTGACATTCTCAAAGGCTTTTGATACCGTCGATCACATCATTCTCTGTAAAAAGCTTAGACAAAACTCCTGATGCCACTAAACTTATCTATTCCTACTTAAGTAATAGAAGGCAAGCAGTGCAAGTTGGGGACAGACTCTCTAAAACGCCACTGTTGTACCCCAGGGGTCCATTCTTGGCCATCTTTTCGGAGTATATTTACGAACTTCCGGCTTCGATGACGAACTGTGCCCTCTTGGCCTTATTGAGCATGGAGTCTTGTCTGTCACTGATATGACAGATATGACAGCATATCTAGTATGCCTCTTGATAAATATCTTGACTATAGAAGTTTGATCTTGCTTTCAGATATACTCTTTTCTCGTCAACCACAGTACTCTTTAGACAGGATAAGATCTGTAACCTCGCATAGATCTCGTCAGCTAATTGTCCCTCGCTATGCATTCTTAACAACTGAGCGTCAATTCCGTCCGTCTTTGGAACTCTTTGTCACGAAACATTAGAGAAAACCAAAACGCAACAAGAATTAAAAAGGCCTTAAAATTTCATAGAAAATTTGTAAATGTGTATTTAGAAATTGTTATTTGAACTCTTTCTTAATTATGGCAAATCCATTATTTTGTATATATAACTATAGCTCTACTTTGTAAAATTAGCTTAAAACTACGTTATAAGATTTAAAATCTTACAGTTTATTGAGCAATCACGTATATAAAAATAAAATAAATAAATCCTCAAGCAATGGAGATTGCTGTTTTTTGAAGCGTTTTACAGCTTACCAAATTTAGTAGTTGGATTCGCTCTACAAATTTTTGAAGTATGAATAAAGTTCTCCATTTTTAAAGTTAATTGTTCAGTGCGCTCAACATAGATATGTACGAGATGACTGCCATATTTTACACGTTCTCGCTTGTCGCGGACTAGATCTAGAATTTTAGTTGTATATATATCCGAATTGTCTTTTTTCGAACACCGTCATATTAAAGCGGCGCCGCGCCCTAAATAAATTTATAAATTTCCGCGTAGTGCGAAACGAATTAATCTGCGCTGAACGGCCTCGATTCGCATCGGCATATACAGATATGAATATACGCTTAAATTGAATGATAAGATCGATATCATTTAATGTCAAGATGAAGATCATGGGACCAACGTGACTACCTTGAGCGACTCCTGAGTAAGCTATAAATCGATTGGATTTGGAAGATCAAGACAACGTATTGATGGTCTTTCAAGCTGAATTTTAACTACGCTATAAGGCCAGCTGGAAAGCCAAGAGCTTTAAGTTTTAGGAGTATGATTTTGTCCAGAGCCTTGCTAGATTTGGTGGCTACAAAGTCAGCTTGTTTACCTTCTTCCAAGGTACAGAGGGTTCGAGATAAAAATTCTGTTAAGTTTGTGGTTATTGACTTACCTCTTAGAAATCCATGTTGGCTTATGCGAAACATCGGTTTAAGTGCAAGCTTTTCCAGAGGTTTAGAAAACTCCTTGAGAAATGGAAAGTTTAAAAAATGCGGTTAGGTCCATGGCGGGCAAAACCTCGGAGTCGGGGTAATAATCATCCTTAAATTTTGTTTTCTTCACTGTTATCAGTTCCGGTGTAATAACAACTGATTTAATAGTTGTATGGGTGCAATTGTGCCAGAATTAATTATGATCGGGTTTTCGGTGTGGTCCACAAAATATCGGCTGAAAAATTTGAGATTATATTAGGTTCTGAGGTTGATGAGTCGATAGATGGGCTAAGGATAAGTTATCAGATTCGACTGCACTTTGTTAACGTAAAGGTATAGTGAACTGCAAATTGCAGAGCATTGGATGTTTTCGATTTGCCAGAGCGAGAAATCAGAATCAGGTCGAAATGAAAAACGAAAATAAAAAACCTGCTTCTTTTCCAAAGTTTTTTAATCGATTTAATTAAAGCTAAACATGCAATTATCTAACTTATATATTTATATTAATACGCACTCTTAAGGAAAACAAAAACAAATTGTACTGTGGTACGGAACCCTTCGTGTGCGATCCTGATTCGTACTTCTTCTCTTTTCTTGAAATCAGAGGCGATCAGAGGCAAGGTCGCATGCTTTCTCGACTCCTTTTGTAATATTTATATGACTTGTGGGACAAAAGTTCAAAATAATTTAGCGTTTTTACGCTGTCAGCCAATAAGTTGTTTTTCCCATCGAAAAGAAGTCATCCCATATTGCAGACTTTTGCTTATAAGATTTTTGATTAAATTATCCTTTGATGACAAAATTTGGACCAAGTTTTTCTCATCTAGGTTACATCCAGGTGGAGAGATGCAATATTCAAATTTGGGGGACTTTTTTATTGTTCGATGGAATCTTTGATTAATTATTTAATTTTACGGGATCATTTCTGTAGTCAGTCTTCCATCAATTCTTTCGTAGTATGATCAAACAATACGGTCAATAAATTTTTGTACCCCGACTTGCTTACGCCACATTTGTAAGAAATATAAGTTAGAAAGTCTTATTCATTGGCATAGTCTGCGACAAATTTGAGCTGGTCTTTCAGCTGGCAGAGTAAGAAGAGTGGGCGGCGAATTTACAGAATAAATCGCGCATCATTTTGAAAAAAGTGTTATCGTTAAATTTTGTTCCAAGTTACGAAAAAGGTACTTTAAAAGCTCATGAAATGTTAAAATCAGTGCTTGGCTGTTACATTCTGACTCGGAGTGGTACGAGCGATTTAAACATAGAAATGAGTCGGACGAGTAAAATTGGCAAAAATGGTTCGATCATACAGGCGATTGAAAATTCGAGGTATTAACCATCTTGTAAAATGAGCCGAGTCAGTGCTTAATTTGTTCCAAGACTTTTGAGTGACGAAAACAACGAAACTCCTGATTTGTTTTCATAGAATTAAAGTTTTATCTTGATGCAGACCCGAACTAAATGGCAATAACCATAATTATCAATGGACATGAAAGTCGCGCATATTGCAATGACACTGTGATGAATATGCAGAGCCCCCAATGGAAAATGAGTGGCTCTTTATTGTCATGCATATTGTTTTTTTAAAGGACAAGGAGAAGACGTAGTTCGATCAGAGCTCGTTCCAAGTGGAACGTCAGGGGACTCAGAATATTCAAAGGGCTTACAAGGAAGCTTTTTGAGGTGATATACGCAAGAAAAGAACCTAAAAATTGGAACAATGGCTTCCTCCTTCCTCATGAAAATGCGCCGTGCCTCACATCGGCTCTGCAGCGCGAGTCTTTGTCGAAAAAAATACCATCATCCGCCTTACTGCTCCAGAAAGCATTTTTTTTTATTACAATTGGCTCGCTCTTCAAGAGAATATGAATACTCTTATAATGCGTGAAGCACAGAGCGAGCGGAAGAATAAGGAGAAGAATTAAAGATTATGTGGAGATTTGGGAAACTCAGATGTATTTGGTGTCAACTCACTTCCGTGGATGGAGTTTAAAACGAGACGGAGGATTTTTATATCGACATTAGTTTAATATATGTATATTGAAAGTTTGGATGATTTAGCTTAACACCCCGCTGTCAATGTAATGCCATCACGGCAGAGCCATCTTAACATAATCTATACAAACCACTATTTTGAAAACACGAACTAGGAAGTAAGCCGATACAACAACCACTACAATAACGCCACCCATCAGACTACTGGGACCTACTTATTAAATCAATAGTAAGGCAGGCGCTCTACCAATTTCGCCAACCCAGCTGTAGTAAAATTTGACATCATTGAAAAGGCCACAGAAGACCAGACCAGTAATGGAATCTGTGCGTCGCTAGTCAAGGAGCGTATGTTAAAATTGGATTAATTCAAAATTGATGCAAGCTTATTACTATGTCTGTTTTTATATGATTAATCTTAAAGAGCAATCTGAATGAGCAACAATGTTCGGATCAGTGAGTAGTTTTGAGCTCAGCTTAAACTGTTGGTCAAGGAACGAAATAAGCCTTTGTTATAAAAACAAAAAACACAAATCCGCATTACAACCTTTTCAAAAACAAGGGCATGCTTAACCGCAAATTTTTTATCATTGGATGACACATTCAAGCAGTCTCCTAGTAACTTGGATCTTCATTTCAGAAAAGGTGTAATAACTCACTTGCGACCTTGAACATGAACGCCACAGCCACAAAGATTCCTGACTTGACTCATCACCCATTCACATGGCATTCCGGTTTCCTCCTTCTAGATGACCTTTACCAATGGACTCTTCTTCTTCCAGTCACTTGAACTGCAACAACTTTCAAAATTAAATTCCAAAACGTATTGTAATGGAATGCCTGACATTTATACACAAAGAAGCAGCACACCTAGAAGCCATCGCCGAGCAAGCATTCCATCGATCAACGATCTAGGGCTTACAACAAAAGCTCAACAGTTGTCTGTCTTCTGTTGCAGATACTTTTGTTCAACGAATTTCCTGTAATGCAACTTAATAAGATACTTTTAGCTAGTGACCTTGATATTTCTTGCAACTCCGACTGGGATTGCAACCAACAGCAAAACACTTCCCGCTTCTTAGTTACAACTATAAGAATGTGTTTCTTTGTTCTTCTCTTTTGCCCGAGAAGATGACAATTGGGGCACCACTCAAACTCAAGCTAGGTGCACCCGTTTTCGTGTCATCACAAAGATCCCAGTGAAACTGAAACGTAGGTTCGAGTCGCTCATAGATTACCAGTGGAACAACAAAAATGTTTGTTCTTTATCCAGCACCAAGGTTAGCTGAGCTAATTTACAGCAACCAACTTTGCTGGGGAGTACAGCAAACTTTATGTATACGCGAGGGGTATTCATATTTACGATTATGGTTTTAATAAGATTACCATTTATTAATCGGTCAGTAAATCATTGAAATGTGTTAAATGGTTGCGCTTTGTGTCATGTCTTATGGGCTTCAAACCTTTTTTTATGTGTTCCTTCACAGTCGAACAGTGTCAACAGTAACAACAAATTGTAGACCGGAACTTGTATCTTTTAATTGATCCCCCATGTGTGAGGTCTTTTGGCTGTGATGGAAACTAGTTCAGCTCGTTGCTGAAAAATGTATTTTAAGCCCATTTGTTACCACGTGACATTGTGCGAATTAAAAGCACAACAATTTTGATTTCAAGTTTAAACGTTTTTCTGGAAATAATTTTTAAAGAGAACGAGTGCGCGTACTTCTATGGCCTTAGGCTGGTGGTATCTTGGTTGGGCCTACTCGCCGATGACAATGGAAAGTGAAATTCAGGAATCGTTGTGTTTGAGAAGCGACCAAACTGGGACGAATATAGAAACAACGAAAACTTGATAATCTAGATTTGAGAATTTTTAGTTATTTTTTTTTTTCAAGTTCGCTCAACAAGTCTTTTGTTTGGCATCGTCTTTGTCTTACCATAACAATTGGCTGTGTCGGTCGACCTCTGAGGCGATGGTCACAGAGATGTAGATTATGAAAGTGACCTAAGTAATTGTCCAGCAATCTTTCAAGGTCGCACAATAATAATAAAGTTAATTGAAAACATTAGCTGGAGAGTGGTTTTTGGACGTGGGTTCTTGGGAAATTCAGTGAGTCAATTCGATCAGCTTTAGTTTGTTGTACGCAATTGGGCTTGGTTCTTGGGAAAGAATATTAAATTAGAACGTGATTTGTAGTGGTCGGCGTGAACATTATATCAAACAAAAAATTATACGTTTCTTTTTATTTAATCTTTAGTTAATACCATCAGCGATGAATTTCGTTTTATCAGCTTCAATAAAAAAGATTTACTATTTATTTTAAATGCTTTTTAAAATTTAAATTCCTCTTAAGTTCTTAGAGTAATTTTAATTTGTTTTTCTATTTTAATCTTGGGATATTAGCGCTAGCGATTTGATACATATACGTCGGATAAACAAGTACTCTACTTTATTTACTCTTTTCTTGTCGCAGTAATCTATAGGTGAGGAAATTGATAGATAGAAAGAGTTGATGCGTGTTTAAGGCTGGAACTTCTAGTTTTAGAAGAATAAATAAACAAAAATTTACTTTCCATAGTCAGTTTTACTTTGGCCAGCACAAAACTATTAATGGTGTACACAGATGTGAGAGGATGAAGGTTCCTCGAAACGGACATGCTAAAACATTTAGATATGTTCAATGATAAACAATTATTGAAGCACCATTTTGCAAAAGAATTAAGGTCATCCTATAAAGCGCTGCTGTCGGATAGATTATGGATACACTTAATTATTTTTTTATCGCCAGCATAAATTAGAACGCTTAATGGCTAGAATTAATAAAACAGGACCAGGGTGGTCACCTTGAGGCACACCTGAGGTAGCGTTAATTGTATTAGAAGTTGATCCCCTAAACAAAACTTGATACGTTCTCCCGTCAAGATAGGAGCATATCCACACCACGAAAGATAAAGGGAAAACAAGGGATTTCATTTTAAAAGCAATTAGCTTATGAGAAAATTTACCAAAGGTCTTACTGAATCAGTGTACACGCAGTCGACTTGATTTCCTACTTCTAGGGTCTTATTGGTGAATGAAGTAAACTCCAACAAATTTCGTTTTTAACAAAGCTATGATGTTTATCAGTGAGGAGAGATTTACAACTGAAACAAACGCTGTCGAAAATGATAGCCTCAAAGAGTTTCGACAAGCAAGATAGTTAAGCTTTGGGTCTGTAATAAGTAACATCTACCCGGAAGCCCTTTTTCTGAACCGGAATTATAAAACCATTTTTCCAAATGTTCTTCAGTCCACACCATGAGTTTCCCATTTGATATAAATAAAAAACTCACAGTTTCGGTTAGATAAACTAAAAGAAGGGTGAGTGATAGCTTCTCGAAGAATGTAAGGTCTAATATGATTCTGTTAAGTAACTTGATTATGAATAGTCTCTTCTTCATATTCGCTAGCGCAGCTTCTGCAGATATCACTTCTCCAGTAAAGATATGCTTGTTACATGTTTCGTAAAAACGTTGTGAGTATGACAGTTTATTGCCGAACGCCTGAACGGCTCCAGAAGCCTTATCATGATGGTTGAACTGAGGTCACTCTCAGCAACCGACGCACAGGGAAGAAGATCTAAAGTTTAACCGTCTTTTTGATTGGATATGAAATAGTTTCTTAGTATATTAGTTTTTAAAATCATTTAGAGCAGATCTGAAGACAGTCAGGTCTGAGAAACGAGTAAATGATAGCACAACATTATCCTATGTAGTAAAATCGTCAAATCGGTCTAACTTGCCGGCGATTATAAATCGCAAGTCGAGGCTTTTTTTAGGGGTCTCAAAAATTGGATCGTAACCATTCCGCCGATTTCAACCCTCCTAGCAATCTGAAACCAAAAAAAAAGGATTATTGATGTCGCAATGTCTGGAGTTATGGAAAAGTTGGAAAGATTTTTTTTTACAAAATATCGACTGACGGAAAAAAAACCAATTTTTGTACCACTTTTCTCTTAACTTTTTCGAATTTTTTAAAACATATTTATAAAAATTTGGGAATGGGGATATAGATAGATAAGTCTTTAAGGAAGACTCTCTCAAAATTTCAGGTAAATCGGTCCAGTAGAAACTGAGAAAACGCTGGTATTGTTTAGAAAAAGACAGTTTCAAAAAACGCGTTTACAGTTTCGCGTAAAGTTTTTTTTCCGCGTTTCTTTCTTCATATCGTGCAGTTCTGGCCTCCTTTGATTCGTTGGATGCTCGCATCTCGGAGAGGTCAATCCAATAGTTCTCTCGTTTTACGGCGAATGAATGAGCTTCTGAGCCAATTTACATTCCCATAAGCTACATCATTTTTAAAATAGGTATGAAGCCTACATTAAAAATATAAACAGCAATAAATGTCGCTATCTCAATCATCTTAGGTCCGGAATAAATATGTCTTGGATCGAAAGTCCAAATCAAAGAGTTTAGAGACTTATCATTATTTTGAATTTCTGAACCTTAACATCGTGTCAATAATTCCTCTGATGATAAACTCTCGTAAATTGGCTTTATAATTTTCAAAACTTCATCACACAGAGTAGGATTTTCATGGTCAAACTCCTGCAATGTACCTTCAAATGCAGCTTTTTGCCATTAACACCAACTCACAGCAACAGGTGGGCAATACATATGTTGTTCATTCGTTGAACTGTTATGGTAATGAGAAGCCCAAACTGAATTTTTCATGTTATCAACAGAATCAGGGTGCCGGCGAATCGCCAAACCGTAATATAAAGACAATGTATTAATTACTTTATCAGTTAATTTGCCTTCACCTTTTCCATACTGTAAGTGAATACTTAATATAAAAGATACAAGTCACCTTGGGTTCTTGTATTACAATAATTACAAAGGACAAAAGATTTTACTGACGGAGAATCCCTAATGTCCTTTGTTCGATTAGTTCCGGCCGAAACAGTTTGGTTTGGAAAATAACGATATCTCCGAAAAAAATTTGAATTTTGAAAAATCCTCTTGTAGATAAACTTTGAAAATATAAAATTTCTTTTATATATCTAGATTATAATACCCCCTAGTCGTTGAGTTTCAGAAGAATTTAATTGGAGCAAGAATGTGACGGTCCAGTCTGAAGGCAGTAAGGTAAATAGCTTTAAATCTTTCCCCAGAATCTAGTAGTAAAATCTACAGCCACATCAGAGACTATTAGGTTTGCAGTCTCCTCTTTAAAAATATTTTGTTCCAGTTTCTTCGAAACGAGCGGCATGAAGTTTTTGAATCTATTCAGAAACTGGCAGGATTCCCAGCTGTCCTACGCTACGTTCAGAAGTCCGCATATTATGTGTAAATAACAACTTAGTTGAAAATGCAACTTCTTTTTACTTCAGCAGACTATTTGAGGATGATATAGTGAAAGCTATTATAACAGTTAAGTCAAATGCTGTAGGACTCGACATCATCCACCCATTATTTTTAAAGCAACGTCTTCCCTATATCCCCAAACATATCACTTATATATTCAGCTCTTTTCTCACTAGATCAACTTTTCCCGATGAATGGAAGAATGCCTTAATTATCCCCATTCCGAAGAAAATCCAGTAATGCAAATGACTTTAGACTTATATACATACTACCGTTTTTGTCAAAAGTTTTCGAAAAAGTCATCTAATCGCAAATACAAAAATATCTTAATAAAGAGCAGTTGCTTTTTCGGCATCAATCTGGATTTCGTTCGAAAAGAAGTTGCTTCACTTTTTCTTGTTGATGAGATACGTAAAGCCTTAGATAAATATCACATAACCCTGCTTACACTTCTTGAATTCTCGGAAGCCTTTGACACAGTAAATCTCGTGATCTTGTGCAACAAACTTAGAATACAGCTTAAGTTCTTAACTTCCGCAAGGAAGCTCAGTTCTTCATATCTGAGTGGTAGACAACAATGTGTAATCGCTGAAGAAGTGTCCTCCAGTTATCTGAAAGTCCAAATCGGAGTACCACAAATATCGATTCTTCGACCTCTGCACTTTTAGATATATGTGAACGAATTACATAAAGTTATTAAATGCTGTTCAATTCACATGTATGCAGACAATGTACACCTTTACTTAAGGACAGCTTAAGTGTTTCCTGAAGTCAAACTAACACGAACGCCTATAGAGTGGCTTGATACCGCCAGAAACATTGGCCTACTTTTAACCGTACCCTTACAACGGATGGGATCGGTAAGGTTAATGGTGGGCTTCGTACTCTATAGGCCACTCAACACTTCATTCCTTTAAGAACTAGACTCTTGTTAGCTAAAACTCTCCTGATACCAGGACCTTTATTATTATTATTATTATTTTTATTATTATTATTATAAATAGTATTATTATTATTATTATTATTATTATTATTATTATTATTATTATTATTATTATTATTATTATTATTATTATTATTATTATTATTATTATTATTATTATTATTATTATTATTATTATTATTATTATTATTATTATTATTATTATTATTATTATTATTATTATTATTATTATTATTATTATTATTATTATTATTATTATTATTATTATTATTATTATTATTATTATTATTATTATTATTATTATTATTATTATTATTATTATTATTATTATTATTATTATTATTATTATTATTATTATTATTATTATTATTATTATTATTATTATTATTATTATTATTATTATTATTATTATTATTATTATTATTATTATTATTATTATTATTATTATTATTATTATTATTATTATTATTATTATTATTATTATTATTATTATTATTATTATTATTATTATTATTATTATTATTATTATTATTATTATTATTATTATTATTATTATTATTATTATTATTATTATTATTATTACTATTATTATTATTTATTTTTTTATCATTTTTATTTTATGGTTTTATTTGTTATTTTAACTCTGCTATGCATTTTTTTTATTTTTGAACTTTATTCAACTCTTACTATAAATAAGTGAATCAAATGAATCAAATGAAATCACTGCAGTTTGCTAAAGTTATTGCATCTTCCGATAGGGCGACACATTTTGGGTCATCTTTCGCAAATATTTGTGCGAGGTCTTATATGGATAAAAAAAACCGGCCAAGTGCGAGTCAAGGACGCACCGAGGGTCTTTAAAAAAAAATTGCTTCCTGTCAAATTTCAACATTCTACGTCAACTGGAAGTACCCTTTAGGTTTTAATTTCCTTGCGAGTAGTTGCGGGTTTGAAAATATGCGGCTTAAATTGCTGTTTCCTTTGATTGCGTTGACTTGAAATTTTGATTTTGTTCCGGCTAAATGGTATTATAGACCTGAGTATTTGATATGAATTTCAATTTAGTACCTTAACGCTTTCATGAGGAAAGGGGAAGTCCTATTTTCACTCTACATAAACGAATTACCCAAAAAGTCTAAGTGCATTGTTTTCTCCAAGAAAACCGTAAGTACTTCGCACTTTCCAAAGATCCGCCTCAACGACGGTGTGATTGAATATGTGAATATGGCAAAAAACTTGGGTATGGCATTCAATAAAACTTTAACCTGGAATGATCATATAAACATATCAGTGGGTAAAGTTCATGGACCCTCATTACACCTCTACTCACATACGGGTGCGAAGTCTTCGGTAAGTGTGATTCAGTTAGTAGCCTAAACTCAATGTTGCCTATAACAATGCTGCTCGATACGTGTTTGGCCAAGCAGATCTACAACCTCACTCTTAATAACCTTCTTAAATACCGATCAATTATAATGCTGCACAAAATAATACATACACATCAACCCCCTAGCCTTTTAATAAACTAAAGTTTTGCGCATCTACAAGGAATAAATAAATTTTGCGTCCGCGCTTTTCTTGTATGACATCAGAGCGTCAATTTTTCTAATATGCCACTCGACTTTGGAATTTCTTACCACGCCAAATCACGCCAAAGATATAAGAGAAAAGACAAGATTTAAAAATGAATTAAGAACTTATAGTATTTCTCGGCTTTTAATTGAATTTTCTTATCTTCCATAACATAATAATCAATTTAATCTTATATGTTAGCTTTAAGCTTCACGTTAAATAAGCTTATTACTAATTTAAAAGAAAATGTAAAATATTTTAATGTGTAAGCGCACAACATGAAATAAATAAAAAAAAAATAAAATAAATAAGTTTTAAAATTATCAAAAATATTTTTATTATATGATGTAACTCAAAATTTACGTTTTTCGCAACTTTTGATTTATCTGTGCTATAAAACGTTGCTTCGTGCCAAATTTCAAGATTCTGGGTTCACAGAAAGTACCCTGTAGATTTTAATTCCCTGTCGCCTTTCGAAAATTTGCAGACATAAACGGCTGTATTGATTGCATTGGCTTAGAAACAGCTCCAAGGAACAATAGACCTGAGTTAATTATATAAATTCCAGCTTGATACCTCCACGTGTTCCCGAGAAAAAAGGGCCTTGAAAGATAGACGGACGGACGGACGGACCGACAATAAAATCATCCTATGAGAGCTCCGTCTTTTCCTTTCGAGGTACGGAACCCTAAAAACAGGGACCCCGTTCACAATCAGGACGCCATAACATGTGATGATGAGTTTTTTCTACCTTTTAAGCTCAATTGGGTCGAGATAGTATAGTTGATAACAATTCACTAAGTGCAGTCTATTTAAGGTGAGCAGTGACAGCATCAAGTCTCCCCTATCTTTTTCCTCATAGAAAACCTCCAAATGCTCAGCAAGTCCGCCGAGCACACTTTAACTTATCTGAATATCCGCTGCCACTTCCTCAATACCTGATGTCACTTAGGTACACGAGACGGCCTTTGCTAGAAGCCGCCAAGGCAAATCTATACTCAAAAAACATTTGAGAGCCTGTGAAATGTCACTGTCAACTTATGTCAGACCCGCTGCCCAGTGTCCAGTGTTCAATATCTTGAGAACCCTTAATTAGCGACTCCATTCTCAGTTCTGTTGAGTTTTCTATTCCATTTAATAAATCACCAAATATGACATCGAAGGCCCTTAATACCTAATTGGACATGTGCAGCTTATGCTCCCGGATGCACAAGCCCATTCCATTGATAACTGACATTTGAATATCTGCGGAATCACCCATCCGGAATCTTGTCCACTACAGAAGGTAATTTCACCAATTGTGTCCACTTACACCACCATCTCGCCCCTACTTTGGAGAATTTAATTGACAACAACATTCTTGGAACACATGTAACCTAGGAGACAGGTAACAATATTTTAGGCATTGTAGAACCTTGGTCGGTCGGTCGATTGGAGTTTCCAATCTCGTTCGCCAAATGTCACCAAAAGCGCCACCGGGCATTGGCATTATACGCTCCTACCGGAACAGCCCCAACAGCCCCAACAGTGACCAGTTTACCTGCCGGCTAATTTGAACAAGATTTCTTGCTCTACCTGTCGTCAAATCTAATGACAATCGTTTTATAGTCTTTGTGACTTGTTGTTGGATTTTTTTTGTGTCCGGGGGTGTCTCACTGGACTCTACCAGATCCGGTTCATTTGTTAAATGTTATCGCGGGGCGAGATTTTGATGCCTGCGGTTCGATCGAGAGATACTACGGTTTGAGTCTTTCTGTTGTTCAGCTCTGCTCCGAAAGGTCAACTGTGGGCAATTCCAGTGAAAAAACAAACCCACTTATCTGGTGGTGCACATCATTTGGCGGATTTTGTTATGGTTGGCTTTTGACAAATCATGTCATTCGATCAATCACTTAATTGGAACCGATTTCCAAATCAGATTTGGCACATAATGGGGCGGATGTAGTTCGTTTTGGAGTTTGATAAAAAGCATCCTGGAACTACTTGGCGAAGTCATTGGACGACATTTTCAATAAGTCACGGCATAAATCAGAAATTGAACTGTTTTCTAGTAGCAACGTGACAATTTCTATATCCTCGGTTTGCAAAGCATCACTAATAGGTTGGCTTGCGTGTGGCACGGAAATACCTTGTGAAGCCTTCTCGGCTTAAATTGCTTGACGAATCATTCCATGTTTGTTAAACACGCGCCAAGTGTCAGAAATGTAATGAGTTCAAGGCGGTGAACTTGATTTGGACTTAGTAAGAAGGAATCTTGATATTGTCTTGCAATTTGACAACTTCAAATATAATTGCGAATTAGAAGGTCTTGAAAGAATCTGAAACTGAATTTGCAGACACAGACGGAAACTGGTTAGACATGGCTAGAATTTTTTCAACTTTCATTCAGGAAGTTCATGTAGTCGGTCCTATTTTCGAATTTCGAAATTTTTACATAAATCCATGTTTCGAGGTCGCAGTAGTCGGATTCCGGTGTTTTTAGAAAGATGTCGAGAAGAAATTAAGCTATCGAACCCAACTTAGTTTCGTCCGCAGCGTATGTGCATAATGAAGAGCTGAAAAGCTTTTGGTTAAATTTAACAGGGTGGTTTGAATTTTATGACGAAAAAACCTGTCAAAAAAAAGGACAATGTCACTTCTCCAATTAAAATCAATTTAGTTTTCCAATAAAAAAGTTTAAAATAAATTAGATTCATAGTTTTCAACTTCCATATCAGATACAAATATTTTTTAATTTCTATACGGCATTTGCTCCTAGGCTCTTCAATAGGTTACCGATCAGCATTAGAATCGTTAGATCTAAGTCTGTTTTTCTCAAGAAGGTTAAACTATGGCTTTTAGATAAAAGCTATGAAGTGTTATCAAACCTTACCTCTGTCACCATCTGAATCTGAACTATTGTATTATTATTTGAATTTTGTTTTATTTTATTATTTCTATTTTTACTTATTTTCTTTTCTTTCTTGCAATTTATTGTTGATTAAATAATGTTAAAAAAGTTTGCTTAATACACTGCGACCCCACCGCATTTGATTGTATTTAGTTTGTTAAATTTTACTTTGTTTATGCTATCGTCTCTAGTTCCTTTTGTACTATAGATAGCTTCTTTTCTTTTTCTTTACTAATTAATATTTTTTGTCTCCTCAACGATGTATGACTTTATCTTTAATTATTGTTACTTTTCTATCGAATTAATAAAGAAAAAAAAAATGTATGAATATATACACTGCCCTTCATAAGCTTCCGGACAAATTCATTTAATTTTTTTTTGTTCAATTTTAATTTCAAAAATTTAATCAACATTATGTTATGTTTTAACAATAGAGTAAATTATAATTTCAAAAATAAATTGACACAAGCGGTCTTTCACAATTATTGCACCATTTCCATTCTATTGGCACCATTTCCATTTCCATTCTCGTGGACAACATTCTAAGGCTGAACCAACGTCTATGAAAGAGCATGAGAAGCGCGCGATTGAGGATGTTCAGATATTAAGAAACAGGAAAGAGGTTCGAAAATTCTACCAACAGATAAAGCAATTACTTCAGGGTTACAGACCCCAAACCAAAGCCTGCAAAGTTCAAAATGGAAATGAAGAATAAAATTCCGTTGGTAGGCAGCCTGAACCATTCGATGCAGACGACGCAGGCCATCAGCGTCTACCCGACACAGTCGAAGTAAAGATAGCAATAACATAAATAAGCTTAAATCCAATAAAGCCACTTTAGCTGTCGAACTTTTCAATGCGGCGGCAATGGCACAATAAAGCATTGAAGATGAATGGAATCTCAGCATTGTTTGCCCGCTCTTAAAGAAAGGAGACCATCTTAAATGTGCCAATTATAGAGGTATAAATCTTGTTGACATTGCCTAAAACTCCTTTCCCGTTTTAATGTGGCTTTTGAGAAGAAAAGTCCACGATAAACTAATTATTAACATATCGGCTGATCTTGGAAAAAAACGCACGCCCCACCTTTTCATCAATTTCAAGGTTGGTTTTGGTTTATTTTTCGTCCACAGAGATGGGATGTATGAAGCCATGTCTAGGTTTGACATCCCATTCAAACTCGTCCTTTTGTGCAGGATGACGATGGAGAACTCAAGCTGCTCCATTAAGGTCAGACGTCACCGACCAATTTGCAGCCCCACAATTACTAAGGCGAAGGAAATCATAGGAGTAGATGTTGTAAAGAACTGGTGAAAGTACTGCGCCTTGAGGTACTCCAACAGTTACAGGAATAGAGCTAGATATACATCCATTAATAAAAACTTTGAAAATTCGATTGGTGAGAAATTATTTTATGATTTAAATAAGGTACCCTGCAAAGTGGAGGGTATATAGTTTATGCAGCAGCCCAGTGAGGTGTTGGGCTCTAAGCCCAAATTGTTCAGGCGGTAAATACTATTTTCCAGGTGTGAAGTTAATTTGGTTTTTTTTTTATTTTTTTGAGGTCTTTACCTAGAGAGATGAGCAAACTAATTGACTGTTAGTTACAAGATATACTAGAACTTTTACCTGGTTAAGGAAATGCGGTTAACTTTCGAGTTCCATGCATTAGGAAGGTAGCCTTACTTAAAGCAACCATTGTATATATGAGGCTTAAGTCACTTAATCAGAGAATGTATGTCGACCTCTTTAATAAGATCTGTATCGGCTTGCATTGGAATTACGTTAATTGATGTAATTGAACGTGAGACTGCCGATTCTCAAACGTTGTTGATATTACTATTGGTAATTGGTTGAGTTGTGGCCAGGAAAAAAGCTATGAGCTATATAGTTTGCTTACTCCTCGTTTGCAACCAATGCAGAGTTTCTTGCTTTCAACACAGGTAAAGGGTTTTTCAATAGGGACGCTACAAAAGAAGAGAGACAGGGACATCAAACGACGCTATATTTCTTGCCGCTTTTTTGATATTTCTCTTCAGTAAGGTTTGCCATTTCATGATGGAAAGTTAAACGAGCCAAAAACGAGTCCAAATTATTAAAATGTACTATCGAAATTCGGAGTCAAGGGGCTCAACGTTAAGAGCGCTACGTCCAATTTATGGTCGTCATAATCGTCCTAGCAGATCAACAATTGAGCGTCTAGTGGAAAAATTTGAATCCACAGGCACAGCACAAAATGTTCCCGTACCAGTGAGACAAAGAAGTGCCCGTAGTGTTGAGAATATTGCTGCCGCTGAGGCTTCAGTTGCAGAAAGCCCAAATGTGTTTCTCACACGTCGTTCTCAAGCGTTGGGCATCTCTGTGACGTCGTTGTGGCGAATTTTGCGAAAAGATCTTGGCCTACATCGTTACAAGATTAAATTGACGCAAGAACTGAAGCCGCTTGACCACCAGAAGCTTCGTATGTTCGTGAATTGGGCTGAGCAACAACTTGAAAATGATTCGGATTTTCATCGAAAAATCATCTTCAGCGATGAGGCTCATTTCTGACTGAATGGCTCCGTCAATAAACAAAATATGCGGTATTGGTCAGGCAGCAATCCACACGTACTCCATGAGTCATCATTGCATCCCGAAAAAATTACGGTTTGGTGTGGTTTATGGTCCGGCGGCGTCATAGGGCCGTACTTCTTCCGTGATGATCAAGACCAGCACGTTACTGTGAATGGGGATCGCTACCGTTCAATGATAACCGAATATTTTTGGCCCCAATTGGATGATATGGACTTGGAGGACATGTGGTTCCAAGAGGACGGCGCCACAAGCCACACAGCGAATGCCACAATCAATTTATTGGAAACCAAGTTTGGAGAACGTATTATCTCACGAAATGGTCCAGTCGCTTGGCCGCTTCGGTCCTGCGATTTGACGACGTTAGACTATTTCCTGTGGGGCTATGTCAAGTCTATGGTCTATGCCAACAAGCCAGCGACGATGGATGAACTTCGTACGAATATCGAACGTGAAACGTGAATATATGCGTGAAAACCGTCGAAAATTGGGTTCAGCGTCTGGACTTCTGCAGGTGTGCCGTGGAGGCCATGCAAAAGAAATCGAGTTCCATACATAATGGCATCGAACGTACTTTCACAGGAATAAAGAATTTTATTGATTTCCAAAGCCGTTTTTGTTTTATTTAAAAAAACTTTTGTAGCGCTCTTATTGAAAAACCCCGATAAATGTGTTTTTTTCTTTTGACAACTTTTTCCGTTATCCAAGAGGGCCTTTTTCCTTTTTTAATTCTTCGAAGCTTAGAGTTCCAAAAATTTTATCTGAACTCGATGATTAAGTTTTTAATGTTTTTAATGTTTCATGTTTCTCAACTTGTTCCTTTCTTTAATAATTGCTAAGATGTATCAAAGTTGGGAGAAAATTAATATTGCTGTTAGAATTTTTTTATGCTTATGTAAAATATCCTATTTTTTCGTCAATGACTCTAAATATTTGTATTAGAACTCAGACTTGATTGAACTCACATCCGGCCTGAGGAAAGATTTGTCTTCAATTCAAATTAATGATCTAACCTACCTCAACAAATTCCATGAAATGAATTCTGCGACAATTGACCAACAGTTTCCTTTCATTTTTTTTTATGCCTGTTGTGTCTTTGCGTAACACCGAGCCGCTTTACTTCTTGTATATCAATCAGGAAGTGAATTGTCCATTGTAGGCCACCACCGCACCCATTTAAACTGTGACTTTATCGCATGTCCAGCGCAACTCGATCGAATTTTATGAGATTCCAAAAGAAAAACCAAAAATTCGCCACTCACCGCCCAAAAGTAGCTTGTAAGCTTAACCATTACAGCCTCACCCCATCGAAGCTCCACACTTCAAGTAGTCCACCCATGTGGCCCGTGCTCTCTGCGTCTGCGTTAACAATTTTTGATCGTTTGACGCCATTGTTATCCGAGTCCATTACGATACTGGGGCATATAAAAATCGTTGCTACAGTTACGGATACTTGGTGTTGTCAGTATGCCCCCCTTGTTGTTATTTGTACTCGTATCTCAAGGCTAAGACAACGGTGAATTTGTTATTACATTGGTAGGGGGGCAGCTCATATTGTAATTTATATATCGACAGCAGCACGTACTGGCCTGGCCACCTGAAGTGAAAAACAGTTAAGCGGCCAATTGTTGACGAAGCTAAGTCGAAAGTTTTGACACGCGCTCTGAATTCATGAAAAGCCTGTCGCGTACACTTGTATACAAAGCCAAGCAAATCAAAGACTTGGACACAAAGACATGCAATGATGGCATGACCATGACTATGCTGGAGCTGGAATGGTACTTGTTGTTGTGGGAAGAAATCGCCCTGAGCATAGTGGTAAGAATTCTAAGATGAAAGCTCTGTTGGCTACTCCTAGCCATACAGAGTGCTTTATGCACCTTTTCATGCGTTTACTCTTGCTGGCGTTCTTACGCAATGAGTTGTCACGTCGAAAGGGGCTTGGAGAACAGAGAATGCGTCGCACCGTTTGAGCTTCGTCGGGGCAATTTGACTCCATATTTGGATGATTTGACGATAAACGGTGTTAAGCTTCGTGGCAGCATGGATTTGATTGGCATTTGCAGTGCAGCTGCATTGACTGAGAGTTACTGTCCTGTGGCGGTACTTTGAACGCGCCTCAACTTCAAGTGATTGTGCAAGGAGACTGCTGCTTCCATTTTTGGCAATTTAATTGGAATATATCAAATGTACTCTTTGGCAAATGGTCCGAGTGCTGTTTAAGATTTATTCGAAGAACTTTCAATTTTCCTACAAATGTCATTGCGAAACTGATTGCTGATAAGTTCAAGGGGTGGGACTAGGTGCAATCCAATTTGTCAAGGTTTGTATTTATTAAGAATAAATGTTGAAGATTACTTTATGAACTATGGACGCCTTATTTGGTGCATATTTAGGTTGTAGGTTTTATTAGTTACAGTTGGCTCTTCGTAGGCTTGTTTGGTTGAACACAAATACCCGCTACTAAGGCTTGCAATAGGATTTTTTATGACAATGAAAAGGATTATAGCTACGAAGATGCCATTAAAATAGCTGAACAAGAGGGCCATCGATTTCAAGCCAAAAAGCGATCGACTGGTTGTAGTACAGCATCAATGAAACAACAGCAGATAACAGAATACAAGTTTCAAATTTTGTGGGATCTAGTAATAGGTCGAAAAGTGGTATGGTAAAAAAATGTTCACATATCCTCCCTGGTCTACTCATTGACCGCAATCAATTGTCAAACATTCTGGATTATCCAGAGGTAATTAATATCAACTCTGACCACTTTTAAGTAGTCGCTCATTGTTTGGGGCAAATGCGCCAATAGCCACATTCTTAAAATTATGTTGGACTTATCAATTGTCTGACCGCTTATACACAAGATGTAGAAGATCAGATAACGTACTTGTCTCTTATCTAGCAGTATCAAATGGCATCTAGAATTGATATATATTTTATGCCTATGCACTTATATTATTTACTTAAAAAACCTCTTTATCTGTGGTACCTGACCTTTCTTTTAATTATTTACTCATTTATATATTCATTTACTTATTATTTAATCTCGTTTTTTAATCATTTATTTACTACTTAATTTATTTATTTATTTTCATTTCTTAATCACTTATTCATAAAATTATTTTTTTATTTATTGCGAACACATTTATTTATTTAGCTTATTATTTATTTACTACTGAATTAATCAATATATTTTTCTTAAATCACCTATTCATAAAATTATTTATTTATTCATTACTATTTAATTTTATTATTTATTTATTTATTTATTTGTTATTTATTTACTTATTAATTTTTGCATTTATTAATTTTTGCGTTAACTAAGTTAAACTTAGTTAAATTGTTTGTTTATTTTTTATTTATTTATTTATTTATGTGTTGATTTATAAATAAAAAACAAATAGTAGCCACTCGATTTAGAGTCGGAGAGTCCAATGATAGCATTATTAAGCATACGTTGAGGTGCCGTGGGCTTAAGTCCATAATTTTTACACCCGTTTTTTCTACAAATTTGATTCTTATCTCAAATGATCTGCTGATGTTTACAAAAAAAACCTTTTTGGCTTCATTTATTCCGAAATATAAATAAACCACCAAATAAAAATTCAAAATCAAAAATCATAGTATTTTTCGAAAAATATTTGTTAGCCATAGTCAATCAAGTTAATGGAAAAAATCATGGACTATATTCTACGAAAATTTTTGAATTCGAATTTTTATATTTTGGTTTCGGAATAATTGTTAATAAAAAGCGTTTTTGTTAACATCAGCAGGTCATTCGAGTCATGAATCAAATTTGTTTAAAAAACGGGTGTAAAAAATTATGGACTATGGCTAACAAATATTTTTCGAAAAATTAACTTGATAATGACCGGTTGATGTTAAGTAAACCGATATTTATTTTAATTTAATGACCAGTTGTCCCAATAATGGTAAATCTTATTGTAGTCACTCTGTCAGGGCAAAACGATGACTTATGCTATCAACGAAATTACGGCATCCTATGCAGACTTCTCTTACCAATTTAACCAGATGGGCGTCGCTGCTTTCATTTGTTCCATACCTCATATGACACCAGAATAGACGCGGCAAATAAGGTTTCATGCCCCGCTCTAGAAATGAATTGATTTTCTGAAACCATAATTTTGTCCTCTACGCAATGTTTGCTTATTGCGCCAGTTAGTTTACATTATTTAACTCATATTTTTTTTCATACATTAAACACCCGTTCAAGGCGGTAAGGATACTCTTTTAATGCTGGCACAAAACGCGGGTAGAAAGGATCTGGAAGCGCATTGTGATAGAATTTGTCCATTAAGATTCGTAGATTGCTTAAAGGTCTGCCTTCGATATGAAATGAGGGCACTCCCTCTCAGCAGTAACGGCGTTACCCTGGTTTTCTGATAGGCGGATATAATGACGCAAATAAAAAAGAATATGGTCGCGGTCTTTAACATCCTCGATTTTTTCCTGCAGATCTTCGGTCATCATGTACTGCGCTGATCGTATATAGTTTTGCTGTCATTAATTAACGTCCGTAATTTATCGAAAATACTCGAGCTATAAGTTGTACCGGGCTCAAATGTTTAATACTGAACATTTTTAATCAATGGCTTGATTGGCTTAAGTTCTGAGTTTCGTTTGTTAAAAAGTTTCATCTTCAAAAATTTGAAAACATTACTAGCGTGTGGAAAATTTCGAAATCTTCATATGTTCTTTTAGTTTTCAAATCGCTTCTGTAATCAATTTTGTGTAAACTCCACCCTATGGTCTTAGGTCAGTCCGAATATTGACATCGAATTCAATATACTTTTTATTGCATTCGCTCAATTCGCAGTATTTTTTTTTCTACAACAGTTATGCCTTCAAGAAGTCAAAGACTGTCAAGAAGTGCTGAAGAAGTCAAAGACTGACAAGAAGTGCTTGGATTTAATTTTTCTGTGACAACCGTTGCAGTTGTTGTTGCATATTCGTATGGCTCATCTGTGCGTAGATACCCAGCAAGTAGATATGTAATTGGTCTGAGATGCTTTAGTCACTTGGTTCTGTGAAGCAATCTTATGTTGTTGTTGCCTACTTTCAATCTGTTAGCAAGTTCAATCAATCTTCTCGCACCTAAAAATATTACCTGAGCTCATGTGAACCGTCTACTCAGAAAATGTATCTGTCTACTATATCATCGTGTAAACAACATTAAATTGTTTTCTTTCTTGTAGATTTGTTTTCGGCAAAGCTTAGGGAGAAAGGTAACTATATCTATTAATTTAGAGAGGGCCGCAGGCATTACCCTCAGATTAGGTTGCGCAACATCAAATGAAAGTAAACGCGGCTAAAGATTTTGCAAGCCAAAGTTCTCACGTAATCATTACGCGCTACGGGCTGTCAGCATGTGCGAATAGACTTCAAGTGGTGGAGACTTTGTGAATCTCTTATTGTTTGGAAATTGTTCTCGTTGTACTTTCACAAATTTATAAAGGTAGGTCAATGGTAAGGTAGATCTTGTCTCAATCAATATCGTTCATATGAAAAGCATCGTTCCTTGTGGAAAAGAAAGGCTCGAAAGGAAAGTTTTTTATGCCGAATGGCAACCTTTGATGTGCAGCAAAATATAACTGCGACCTTAGTTTTACAAAAGTCAGAAAATACATTTTGATAAGCGGGTCAAAACACTAAGTGCTTCATTTTCACATTTAACGTTATACCTAAACATTTCGTTGTAAACGCTTCTGAACGTAAATTTACTAAATTACTCGTAACTTGTGTTGATTTGATCTATTTACGAATGATTTGCCAGGATGATTTATCCCCGCTTGGGACTTCGCGTTGACAAGTCGACTGTAGATAGATATTTATCTTTATTTCGAAACTAATTTACAATATTGGCGTTACCACCCTTTTTTCATCACAGAGATTCGATATTAAGCTATCTTGCTACTGAAACATTATTTTATATTGATGAAATTGAATTTTGATATTAACAACAGAGTATATGACGAAGAAAAATTCGAAAAAAGACCTTCACTGAATAGTTGTAGAAAAAAAAATATAATAAATATAATAATATAAATACTAAGACTAGATACACTTATAATTACAAAAATATTCAACAATTGTTGACATCGATATTACAATACAATGATTTAATAAATAAATAAATATTTAATAAAAAGAATAAACTAATAAATAATTAAATAAATAAATAAATAAATATATAAATAAATAAATTAAATAAATATAAAAAAATAAAAACAAGAAAGTACTATATAATTATAAATATAGAAACAAACATTAATAAAGGGTTAACGCTATCAGTACTGCTTATAAAACAAGCATTGTAAGTGACAGTATTACTCAGAGAGTAATACCCATCTTGTCACAGTCATCATTTAGCGTGGTGTTAGTTGTTAGTAAACATAAACAAATAAAGCCTAACACCATACACAAATACAAAGTTTAACAAATATTAAAAAAAGAATATATATTTTAATTACAATTGTTAATTATAAAATAAATACAAATAAAAACAAGAGTACTGAAGAAATACGTAGCATGCACATTAAGAGGTTTTTCAATAAGAGCGCTACAAAATTTTTTAAATAAAACAAAAACAGTTTTGGATATCAATGAAATTTGAAATGTGAAAGTATGTTCGATGCCATTATGTATGGTAGTCGATTTCCTTTGCATGGCCACCACGAGCACGCTTGCAGGAGTCAAGACGCTGAACCCAATTTTCGACGGTTGTCAAGCATAAATCGGCCGATGCTGCTGCAATTTCAAGTTCGATATTCGTACGAAGTTCATCAATCGTCGCTGGCTTGTTGGCATAGACCATAGACTTGACGAAGCCCCACAGGAAATAGTGTCTAACGGCGTCAAATCGCACGACCGTGGCGGCCAAGCATCTGGACCATTTCGCGAGATAACACGTTCTCCAAACTTGGTTTCCAATAAATTGATTGTGACATTCGCTGTGTGGCTTGTGGCGCCGTACTGTTGGAACCACATGTTCTCCATGTCCATATCATCCAATTGGGGCCCAAAATATTCAGTTATCATTGAACGGTAGCGATCCCCATTCACAGTAACGTGCTGGTCTTGATCATCACGGAAGAAGTACGGCCCAATGACGCCGCCGGCCCATAAACCACACCAAACCGTAATTTTTTCGGGATGCAATAATGACTCATGGAGTACGTGTGGATTGTTGCTTGACCAATACCGCATATTTTGTCTATTGACGGAGCCATTCAGCCAGAAATGAGCCTCATCGCTGAAGATGATTTTCGATGAAAATCCGAATCATTTTCAAGTTGTTTCTGGTGGTCAAGCGACTTCAGTTCTTGCATCAATTTAATCTTGTAAGGATAAAGGCCAAGATCTTTTCGCACACAACGACGTCACAGAGATGCCCAACGCTTGAGAACGACGTGTGAGAGATACATTTGGGCTTCCTGCAACTGAAGCCTCAGCGGCAGCAATATTCTCGACACTACGGGCACTTCTTTGTCTCACTGGTACGGGAACATTTTGTGCCTGTGGATCCAAATTTTTCCACTAGACGCTCAATTGTTGATCTGTTAGGACGATTATGACGACCATAAATTGGACGTAGCGCTCTTAACGTTGAGGCCACTGACTCCGAATTTGGGTAGTAAATTTTAATAATTAATAATAATAGCATATAGTATAAATATAGTAGTAATAGTATATACTAAACGAATAAATAAGTAATAAGAGTCACTGAATAGATAAATAATTAAATCCTTTATGCAGACAACGTGGAGTGATGCCAGGGAAGTTTAAGCATCGTTTTAAGTAATTTGTTTTGTGACACCTGGCATTTTTTGATGTGACACTGTGTGCCCCATACTTGGCATTCGTAAAGAAGTATCGGTTGGAAAATGACTTTATGTAATATGATTTTGTTTTCATTTGTTAGCGCAGACTTCCTGTAAACTAATGGTTATAACATTTTTGTTGCTATTCTAACTTTGTGAAGGGTCTTGTTTAAGTAGCTTTCGACAATTTTCATCGCATCCTCTAAATTTGTCTCAACGTTTTAAGAAAACTTATGAGATGAAAATAAAGCGATATCATCTGCAAAAATAGCCGCCTCACACTCACTCAGAAAGTCATATGTGAATAGATTGTATAAAGGGGGCCCTCAAACAGAGCCTCGCAGTTTGAAATAAATATGACCAGATAGCGCACATTGACAAAGACTTTAAAGAAACGACCAGACAAAGAGCTTTGAACTTTTTTACGTTTAACTATTTTGTATTATATTAAAGACCATTATGCCAAACAGAATCGAATGCCTTTTCAATGTCAAGGAGAATCTTCCCTGTTGATTTTCTTGTAATCGATTTCTTTTGACGACGTTGCATATTCGGAGCACTTGGTTGGATGTGCTATAATTTGCCCTAAAACCAAATTTTTATAGCCGGGTATATGTTTCTTTCTTCAATAATTTTCGAAATATTTTCTTTTAAGATTTGTTCGTATAATTTACTTACACTACTCAGCAAACTTATTGGTCTGTAATTTTTAGTTCCTCAGGTGACTTCTCAGCGGTCAACATATTAAACGCAGTAACACTAGAATTTCAGTATGCGTGTCACCTAAGCCGGCTGAAACACAGTTATTATTCGAAAAACTTTTCGAAAGTACGCGAGCCTTTTCAGTATCAGTTAAAAATAAATTGGAGGAATTTTTTAAACCATCTCTATTTTTATTTTTTACGATTCTAATTGCATCGTGAATCAGCGCATTAAAGCTATTTACAAGTAGGACCACATCTTCTTTGCAAGTAATACTTTGAAGGTCTTCTGGTATCTCACAAACTTTTGTTTTTATCAACCTGCGGTAGAGCACCGAATTTGCATTTTTAATATCTTCTATATAATGTTTTTTTTCCTTTCTTGAACATCTAAGTTGTCACAGAACTGGATTATGGTCAGAGCCTAGAGCCCTAAACGAGTGTTACATAAACTGACTAGAACAGTTGTAAACAAAAAATCGAGAACAGAAGGACGACCACGAGAACTGACTGGAATGAAGGTGAGACTAACAGAATGTCGAGTCGACTGTATCATCAATTGAGAATATAACAACGACTGTCTCTTCATCTTGGGACAATATAGAATTGGGCCCAGAATTTGGCTGAGTTCCAAAAGTCATCGATGCATCGTCAAAAGTTGAAAAATAAAGGCAACCCGTTCTAGATGGTAAAAATAATAAATTCAATGCGCATCAGTAATGCAACCGTTTTGATGCAAAAATGTTGTTGAAGCACAAAATGACCGAAAAGTTTTCATGTGTGAGCGAAGTGCGAATCAATTACGACCTAAAATAAAATCAGAGCATTAAACATCGAAGTAATGTGCACTTTAACAGAGTGTGTTCCTTTTCAATTATAATAGCTTAGCTTCTTTTTTTTGGGCTAATATTCGGACGTGCGTCCCATCAATGCAATCCAAAATGGAAAAGTCCTGCTACACTGCTTTCGAAATCATCCAAATTCTTTCTTTGACTTGATTCCGTTGGTGGCCACTTTATTTCATGTGACTTTAGCTTTGAAATTGCTTAAGAAGTTTTGGTTTATATTAAATGAGAGGTCGATTTTCCCATTCCAAATCATTCACTCAAATCTCGGAAATTGCTTTGGTTGGTTTAGTCAATGTTATATACCGGCACTGCTCTTAAGAATAGGTAGGTTGACCAATGACCAATCTGTGCAGGAGAACAATTTGAATTCAACAATTCCCTTCATGTTTTGAAAAGCGGAACAGATTTCAATATTGATATACGACCGCACTTACTAACTTTGAAAGAAGCTTTGATCATTCGGAAATGGCTATCGACTGGACATTGTTTCATTATTTTGAATCAATAATGGATTTTGAAAAAAAATTTTTTAATTTTTTTCCGTTCCATTGCCAAAACACATCGCACATAAATGTAGGTAATTGCATTTATTTATTGTTTATTTAATGTTTAAACACCAAGACGAAGTAATTGATGCACTTTTGTTGCGAAACTTTGCATCTCACTTGTATGAATGTGTACCGCATCGATGCCTTTTTTTGCTGACGGTTTGGAACTTAGCCTTTTTTCGATTTAAGAGTGTTTAGTTTTCAATAGCTTTCTAATACTTGAAGCAGCTTATCTCGTAAAATCAGCTTATACTTTTGACGGTTATATTTTTATTTATAGCCAATAGTATGAATGAAATTTTTGTCGAATTTCAACATCCACCATTTTTTGAAAAACCTTGCTTTTTTTAAACACATTCGTCAGTCCGGAGCACCATGTCATCAACAAATGATCTCTTTTCCATTTTTCGATTTCACAAAATACAGTGACGAGCAGTAATCAAGGCAATACCTTTTTTGTACGCATTGATCCACAATAAAGAGCTTTTTTGTATAATCATTAGTTTACTGTGATTCGAGTGAAATCAGTTGGAATTTTTTCTCGTTATATTGGTGACGAAAAAGTTCCAACGATATGCATCCATCTCGAAACAGTTGAATTTTAAGATTCAAAAAACCTTGACTTAAGTTAAAAACTTAAATTACAAAAACATCCAAGTGGGAAGCAAGAAAAAGCTGGGGCCTGAAAGTGTGGAAAGTATGCAAAACAATACACCGCAACAGGAATAACTTTCCAAAAATTCCCAAACAGGGCCAAGTTCGCGTTAAACATTCACATGAAGGGTTCCGCACCACACTACAGTATGCAACACTTTATACATTTATTTCCAATTTATGATTTCTCATACCATCGCACATACATACGTATGTACGTCTAAACAAATATTCTTATTTTCTCATTATCCCTCAAGAAGCCACATGTTGCACAGAGCGCGCAGAAAAATAAGCGAATGAATGGAAAAATTCTGTTTCAAACTCAGATGTCTTTGTTTGTCTTGTTTAGTTTGAGTTGATTTTCAAATAAATTTTCCATGCATGTGGCGATATAAAAGAACGTGTTTTGTGTACAGGGACCCCCCTGCCTTATATTTTAGCTTTATATCGATTTTATCATTTCTTACTACAGCAGTTCTGTTCTGTGAAAATTGCAAGTGTTTGCTTTATTGGTTGAGAAGATACAAACCTGTGGCAGACGGACAGACGGACAGACGGAGAGACGGACAGACGGACAGGCGGACAGACGGACAGACAAACAGACAAACAGACAAACACACAAACAGACAAACAGCCAAACAGTCAAACAAAAAAACAGACAAACAGCCAAACCGACGGACAGACGGAGGCTTTTAAATAGGGTTCCGTTGGCACCTTTTCTGTCCGGTCCCCTTAACGCAAGTCAAGATCTTAATCTTACTTGAACTTACGCGCGAAGGCTCCTTGTGAAGCTCCCTTCGAAGCTAATTTTAGCATTTTAAGGTGCATGATTTTTGTATTTTACTCGAAAAGACGGTCTAAATTTCATTGTCAATTACGAATGGTTCTTATTATGGCAGTTGTACTTTTCCGCAGACAGGAAAAACAGCAACCTTTCGGTGCGGCTTAAGGCCGGGGAAGATCATAATCTATAAAATCCATGACCGATCTTTGGAAAGAACACAAGGCCACGTCTACCGTCCAGTTGTGTAATGTTCCTTTGATAAGGTCAGTCACAATCTCCTTAGACCTTAGATGTCATTAATGTTTAAGACAAGCCGTCTAGCAAAGAGAAGGTCAGTAAGTAAGCTTCTAAATGCACAAATACCAAAAACCTTTTACAAGGCTTAACGCCACAAACACCTTAAAGTTCCTCCATTTTGAATTACACCTCAAGTGTTGCGTGTAATGAAGAATGTTAGGAGAGCTGGCCAAGTCTAGAATATGACCAGAAATCTCACCCGGAATAGATTGCTAGGTTTTGTGTAAACACTGCATTCGAAACTCGTTAGCAATCACAATAAGGTACCTTATGACCATCTCATCATCACTTACAACCATGAGCTCATGTAAAGCAAACAAAACGAAGGAACCTTGCATACCTAAACCTGATCTCGATCCCCCACTAACCTACCAATCAAGCACCTAGTCAGAAATCAGCCCACAATCACTCTAGGTAAATGACACCACTCAAGCCTCAATTAATCGGCCGCCAGAGCGTGCTCCATATTGTTGTAAGGCATTTCCCATTGCGTACACGTACTAATACCTACCGAGACGGATTTAAATGGCTCCGACTCCGATACCACCGAAGGACGCCATCGATATGAGAGATTTCTTGAGACAACACCAGCTGAGGTTGTCGTTCGATTGATTCGTTCAAACACAGTGATGCTGCAGAAGCTAATGAGTCAACAAACCAAATAACAACAACAATCAGTAACAATTTCTCAACTGATTAGATTGGCGAGTGGCGCTTGTTGCTTGTTGCTGCTGGTGAGTTAAGGTCACCTCTGTGAGGAATTTGACAAAATGGCACGCAAATTAGTGGTGGCAGCAGACAAAGCTGCACTGAGCAGCTCGCTGGTGGCTATGAATCTCGTCAATAATCGAATCGGAGAAAAGAGTTAACACTCGATGAATATGGTGATTAGATGCGGACGGATGACCTTGGCCGGGTGGAACTTGAAAATGTCATACTCGTAGCGAATCGATTAGAGTACGCCTTAGGTGGAGGCTGAGGAAGGGGAAACTGGAGCATTTGTGGCTGGCTATCGGTCTACAACCTTGACAGTGTGGTATTTGGTAGGCGATTGAACTGTCTCTTAATAGAATGGCACCGGGCTGGCGGCAATGTCAACCAAAAGTGAAAGATGCAGATTAAGATAAGGTGGATTGGGAAAGCTTCGCAATCTGGATCATCTGAAAGTGTAAGAAGCATCTTTAATGAAGTGGGTGTTGTTGGGCAAGTCTTCAAATAGAAAGGCACCACTTTGAGTTTGATTGAAAGCTTGCCCAGAAGGTTATTATACTTGAACGTGTTGTGCGAAAGGGGCACTTCGTAAGTTGCAAAAAAAAGGCGACTTATCCCAAAGGGCATCTGAGTCACGAAGTTTGATTTAACATAACTAAAATGGTTGTAGAAAGCCTTTGGATAAAGTTATTCAAAAACATGAAGGAGTACATGGTTAAGTAAGGGGAGTAATGAAGCTTAGAACAAGATACAGAAAAGACTGTGTGGATAATTCAGTCGCCTTCATTCTTCAGCAAGAAAGAGCTAAAAGGTTAGATTAGGTTAGGTTAGGAGGTTGTACTCCCTAAAGAGGTGTGCTAAGACGGCAGCCTCTGAAAGGTCCCATTACATTCTTTAAAGAGTGACCAAGTGCGATTTGCATATTACCACGTGAAGGGTTCCTTACCACCGTAAAAACACCTTTTTTGTATAGGAACACCCTTTCATTGAAGCTCTATATACATTTTTTTTCATTTGTTGTTTAAAGACTACAGTAGTTCAGATTTTTTAGAAAATCACAAGTGTCCATCTATTGTGATTCAGAAAATTGAACAAACAAAAAATTGTGAAAGACGGATTGATGCACGGACAGTGGAAGTTTGGTAACAGGGGTCCGTTGCACCCTTTGGGTACGGAACCCTAAAAAGTGAACTTTTGATAGCGGGAATTGTAACCACGTTTTGCCCTGATGTTCGCAAGGTGTTCGTCATTTTTACAAGTTCTACAGTAGTAGAAGACCTTTACGTGACGCTCAACAAGGATGGGTGGCGGCTTTCGGGCTACAGTGACCTTCTGCACCATTTGAAAAAGCATAGTTTTCTCTCCATTTCCCTGTAATCCCTGCTTTACTGATGTTAAGCATGGAAGAGCTGTGCTAAATCTCACATCAAAAAACGGCACCATTCTTCCTCTGATCTCCATAAAAAAGGGAATGCTGGCCTGATAATTCATATAATTGTTAGTTTTTTATTATAATATATATAATATTATTATTTTAATAAATATAATAAGATCGAAAGACATATTTTTGGTTGTGATGTTTAGCTAAGAGTGGCCGCCGCAGAGGGCCAGTAAGCTATTAAAAGTTAAGTTTATTTTAGCTAGATTCAAGTTTTTTTTTTGTCTTGCAATTGAGTAAATGAATTAACAATTAAAAATGCAAAAAAGTGATGTGACCCATTGATTTCGAAAACTAAGGAATACATGTTTGATTCGCTGTGCATTCGCCGACAATATTTTAATAAACCAAATACCTCAAGCAAACTAAAACCTCGATTTGTGTCGTTTTCGAAGTTTCGACGTTCTTGAATTTTCATGATGTCAAAGTTGCGTCGTTAAAAATTTATAATTGCTTCGTAAACATTTTTATTTGCGTTGCTTCAATTCTATGTAAAGGGGTTTTCCCATTTAATTCTGTAGTTCAAACTTTATGCACAAGCTTATAATTCACAGTCTTTTTTTATTATAAAATAATACACAAAATTACATAATCTTTTTTTCAAGAGTAAAATAAAAGTGTTGTTTAAAAAATAAATAAGAGGCCATTGGAGTCAAAAGCGCAAACAAATCAGTTTGGAACTGAAATAAGAAGTTTCAAAACGTTTTAAGCCTGGGAAAAATTCTGTTGAAATTTTCAGAAATCTTAGTTTAGCTCCTACAATAGTGATAACAGTGTAATAGATATGCTGAGCATATAAGAGTGTTTTTCAAAGGCACCACATCATTGCAATCAAAACAAACTTGTACCAACGTAAGTAGTTCAATGGTAAAAATGGGGTCCCACTGATTGAAAAATAGTGATTCAAAACAAAGTGTTAAGTATTTTGACGATATTCAAAAGGATTCGCCATCATCCAGCGAAAAAAAAAATCAGAAAAAATCGAAGCCAGTCAAGGTTGGTTCGAACGTTTCAAGCGTAAGAAATTGCAGCTGAAGATTTATTAAAAATATAATTTCTTCTGTTATTGAAACACGCATTCATCAGTTTCATTAATTTGACTTTTATTTGAAATGTACTGCACTACTCTGACTGCAACAAGCAATTGGACGCTTGTCCAAGAGGTAGTTAAGTAGCTGCTAACGTAAGTAAATGTTTTGATGTAATAATACTTGTACAAATTTGGCGAACTACACTTGCTAGTTTTACCTTTTACTACAGAAATGAAAGCGATTATTGAAAAAGGTGGTTACTCCTCGAAGCAAGTACTAAATGTCGATTGGAAATGGCTACCAGAGAGAACGTTTATTGCCAAAACTGAAAAATCTTGTAGTAAAGATCGGCTTACACTTCTTCTAGGAAGAAACAAACGAGGTGACTTCAAATTTAAGTCTTTTCAAATTCACCACTCTGAAAATCTAAGGGCTTTTAAACGTGTGGATAAAACATTGATATCAGACGATGAAGAGCTTAATAATGAAGATTTGATTTCTATAAATGTTGAACGTTCTTTGGTGGACAATAGTGATATACCTGATGTGGTTCCAGAAGCAAATCAATTTACGGCTGGTTATATTTCGAAAGCGATGCAACTTATGGACATTTGTGTAGATAATGACCCTGACGAAAATCGAAGTTTAAATGTGACAAAATCTATTGTTAAATAAACCAATGACTACAAAGAAATTTATCAGGAAAAAGGAAGCGACTAAAGTGCAGCAAACTTTGGACAAATATTTCATTACGACAGTACGAGAACCAAATCAGACTACAGAAATAGAAATGGATTTAGAATCGTCAAGTTCATCGAATTAAAATTAAAATAATAATAATAATTATAAATTAGAGTTCTGTGAAGCATTTTTTATTTATTGAATTTTTATTTATTTGATATTTGATGAATAAAAATAATATTTTATGAATTTATGTCTGCATTATTTTTATTAATGTTGGTTAATGTATAATATGAATATGACTGAAATTGAAATAAATATATAAAATATTTATGTATAGGAAAATTAATTTCGATTTGCATCGTCTTTTTTGGGTCCCAATTAACGATGCAGACCGAGGTTTAAATGTAAATTGTTTCTGTATATAAACAGTCAGTGATTTTATTATTTATAACATTAATTATTTATTATTTTTATATATTCATTTATTCTATTATTGTTCATTGATCTGTACCTGTTATTTATTTATTTATTTAATTTCTTTTTACCTTATTTATTTATTCATTTATTTATTTATTAATTATTTATTTATTTACCCATCTTCTATTTATTTATTTATATACTTTTGTTATTTTGTACATTTTTTTGTTTTATTTAATACATACATATATTCATCTACTATTTATTTACTTATCTAATTTATATTTTACCTTATTTATATATTTACTCATTTATTTATTTATTTATTATTTATTTATTTATTTACCCATCTTCTATTTGTTTGTTTACAAACTTTTGTTTTTTTCCAAAGTTCGGGAAACATCTCTAGCTGAATTAATGCTTTAAAAACTGTCAGCTTTTCTCACTGTGCTTGTTTTGTGTATTGGTGGAAACATCGATGATTTTTACGGATGTTGAAATCCTAACACTCTTTAAAACTTCATCAATTCTTAGATGTTTTTTTGTTTTTGAAATTGCTCCTTCCGTGACAGCTTTGAGGTTATGTAAATAAAATCAACAGGTGACTTAAGTTCTTTTTATTCAAACATGAGCATATCTCTGCTCACCAGTCACATTCACATCTCTTCCACTCCATCAAATCAAACCAGAAAAAAAAGTTGCGATTGACAATACCAGTTTGTCACTTTGACAGTCGCAACAATCTAAGCCACTTGTCAAAGCCCATAATGTCACATCATTCCGTCATCGTTATACAAATCGGAATACATTAAAATACAATTTGTTGCATTGTCTGTATCTAAAGTTGCGATCTTTGACAGATGCACTTCTGTTAAATGAAGATCGTGCTGCGTTTGTCATGCAAATGCACACCCATTCTTACATAATATTACTACACGTGATATATTGAAACAGATTACAGCTACAAATTGTATCTATTTGTAACAATCTTTTAAGGCATTTAGCTAAAAAAACAAATAGATACATCTTCCATTTGGAACACGACTCGTGCTAATTAATAAACTTAGTCATTGACTTGAAAAAAGCCTGCAAAGCTTCGGCGTAAGTGGAATCTATAAATACTCCGAACCAAAAAATGCATAAGATTTATAAAATTAATTAAAGCAGTAGCTGCCGTGACTAGAATGCTGTCATGCAAATGAGGCTTCAAGTGATTGAATACTTAATTGGCAGCCAACTTGGTTTACGATCATGGATCGACATAAGCTATCATAGGTTCGCTGCGAAAGTCGAGGAACTTTTGAGAACCCTCGACATTTGCAATTTCTATGGTCCTTGAGAGTAGGTGGACTCAAAAGTGATTTCTAGACGCCGCACTTCTACGTGAGGCATGACACGATGAGTTCGATTTTAAAGCATCAATGAATCGCTGAATAGAATTAATGAAAGAGCCTTCAGATTCAGATGAATGTCAGTCATTTGCATTCGCCATTTCATTCTAGTTCTGTGCAAAAATTATGCAAATAAATAATTACCTGTTTGGTTGTGATTAATTTTGGAACAGACTTAACATCGGATGACTCTGCTTTAAAACCCAACTTAGAGGAATGCAATAAAAGATTTTCCGTGGTAATTTTAATCAATTCAACTTAGTGTACCAGGAAGCAGGTCAATGGAGAAAGGATTTGGTTTTTCGAGAGGCTAAAAAAAAGGTCCTGTACACTGAAATTTTCAAGTAGATAGCTTCCTGTTAAACTTAATTCGGAAGTGCAATGGTTTTGAAAAACAACCTTTAACACTATGAAATGAAAATGTGAATATTTATCATCCAAAGTGGTTTTATTGTTCTTTTTCCACTCCGATTGAGACACCTCCAAAACATGGTTTTTGAACGCTTTAACAGCATGTTCTGGCGACGAAAATCGTTGACCACGCATTTTTTTCTTGATGTGCGGGAATAAAAAGAAGTCATTGGGTGCCAAGTCGGGGTTGTACGGCAGATGACTCATCAATTCGACGTTTTGGCCGGTCAAAAAGGCGCTGGTTTGAGCCGATGTGTGAGAGCTCGCATTGTCATAGTGAACAATGATTCGTCTTCTCTTGTTTTTTCGTTTTTCGAATTTTTCCGAAGACTTCAGGCAAACAAATTGTTGTGTACCACTAGAATTGATTGTCCTACGTTGCTCAAGCGGAACAGTCGCTACATGTTCAGTTTTGCCGAAGAAACAGGCGACCATTTGCTTCGAAGTGCTTCTTCCATGAACAACTTTTGTTGGATTTGGCTCGTCTTCGAAGACCCACACGATCGATTGTTGTTTTGTTTCGGGCTCATACGCATAGATCCATGATTCGTCACCTGTGACAATCTTATAAACGTATTTAGAAGCACCGCGATCGTAACATTTTTTTTTTTTAACATTTCTTTGCACCAATCGACACGAGCCCTTTTTTGAGTGATTGTCAAATTGTGAGGGATCCAACGAGAACAAATCTTTTTTACGGCCAGGTGTTCATGCAAAATCGAATGTATGCTGGTGGGAGAAATGCCCAAGGATGCCTCTATCTCACAGTATGTCACATGACGATCTTGCATTATCAGTTCACGCACGGCATCAATGTTCTCTGGCACAACGGCTATTTTTGGACGACTTTCACGGAATTCGTATCGAGCGTCGGCCATGACTGAATTCATTAACCCAGTTTTTCGCAGTGCTTTTAGATGGTGCTTCATCGCCAAACAAAGATTTAAGTTCATCAATGTACTATTGTCGTGATAATCCACGTCGAAAGTTATGAAAAATGATCGCACGAAAGTGTTCACGAGTTAATTCCATTTTTTTGCCGAGATGAATTTTTCAAGTCTCTTTAAATAAAACAATTCACGATTAAATGACAACACGTTCTGAGTGATGTTATGCTAAAAAATGTCAAACTTTCCAATGGCAATGACAGATTGCACCTGGCAACACTAAGTGTTGTCTAGGCCAGGAATATCTAGTAGCCTATGTAGTGAGAATTTGTATATATTTAAACATGAATATATGAATTAATTAAGACCACAAGAATCAACACTTTGTATGCTAAATTTACATCGTTTAACAATTGGGAGAAGTGGAGGCTGACAATTACTCGATGCAGGATAACTTTACAGACTTATATTCAATCGGTGAACAATCAAAGAAGTAAATAAATAAATAAATACTTAAATAAATAAATAAATAAATTGAATAGATATGTAAATAATAAACGTATTAAATAAATAAATTAATATTTGAATAAATAAATTGATTAAATACTTACTTAAAAGTGAGAATGGAATAATAATCTCTTAGGGAAAAAGAAAAATATCACAAATCACAAAGCGTGTATATATCATATATAAGTAAGTTAAGGCTGTAGCCAATTCTGCAATCAAGTGATAAAATACTTTTCTGATAGTTTAAATAATCCCACGGAGACTTTCTCAATATCTGCGATCACATGTAATTCGTCCGTCGAAAAGAACCAAGGAAGATTTAACATCATTTTAAGGACCTCGTTTTGTGCGATTTGCACTCTACGAATATGTGATTTTGCACAAATGTCCCAAACAGGTGATCCGACTGAAAGCCTGAAAATTCGCCTTAAATATCATTATCTTATTCTCGGTTGGCATTTGTGATTTTCTGTTAATGAAGTTAATGATTTCGGTTAAGAGTGTGCTTGGTTATATTTATCAGGTAGGCAACTAAGTAACTGCGGATTTTTTTAGAAACTAAAAGACAATTTTTTCATGGAACGAAATAACTTTATTGTGTTATGTATTGCCCATTTTGAGCAATAATCTTTTTCTTTTTGAGGCAGCATCATAATTCCGAGTTCATAAAACGTCTGGTATTTATCAGCAAAAAACTGAACCACGTACGATTTGACATGATCATTTTTTTTTTTTTTTCAATTTTAGATTACATCTGTCCTGAGACTCTTAGGAATTGTTTTAAGAGATATTCATAATTGGATACATTAGTTCGTAAGACCAGTGTCTTACAAAATATTTTTCTTACGTTAGTTTTCTTTGACATAAAGTGTTTTTTCATCATACTCAAATTGATTCATACCTTTATAACAAACATATTAACAAGAATACATAAGTATACATAAATATAAAAACATTCATATGGATTGCAGATCAACCGGCCTTAGTCTCTTTAGTCGTCTTCTTGAGTTTGCTTCATGGTGAGGTAGATTTCGTATTTCGCTGTTTATATGATTTGAGATTGTGATTTTGTGATTTCTACTGTGCTTTTTGATTTCGTCCTTAATACTGAGTAATTTAAGGTCTCGTGGTATGTCTTCATTAGAAATATACCAGGGTGCATTGACGATCGTCCGAAGTATTTTAGATGGTAGTCGTTGTATTATGTCAAGATTTGATTTAGCAGCTGTTCCCCATAATTGGATGCCATAGGTCCATATTGGTTTTATTATGCTTTTGTAGATTAAAAGTTTCTTTTGCATGGAGAGTTTAGATTTGTTTCCTAAAAGCCAGTATAGTTTTGGTTTCGTTTTCGAATAATGGTTTGAATAATGGTTAATCGTGATGTCTTGAGGTTTATAATTCCTTTTCGTCGTGTATGTTACTTGGGCTGTTTTTTCTTCATTAATTTTAACACCCCATTTGTTGAACCAGTCCATTGCTTTGTCCAGCGTTTGGTTTGTTTGATGTGTAGCAGCTTCTGAACAAGAGTGTGAGGAAAGAAGTACTGTGTCGTCTGCGAATGTTGCTAGCATGGAGACCTGTATAAGTGGCTTAGGTATATCCGCAGTGAAAAGTAGGTAGAGGCGGGACCCTGCTTCGATTTCATGAAGGTTTGAATGTTCGTCATTATATTGTACGTAAAAGAGTCGATTGTCCAAGTAACTTTTGATGAGTTTGTAGTAGTACGGTAGCATTGATTTGAGTTTAAATAGTAGTCCTTAATGCCATACACTATCGAACGCTTTTGCAATGTCTAGGTAAACTGCTACGCAATATTTTTAGTCGTTCAAGTCGTTTAGAATTTTGTTTGTCACTCGATGAACCTGTTATATAGTAGAGTGATTTTGTCGAAATCCAAATTGGTGGTCCGGAATAAGATCTTTCTGTTTTAGTGGTTTGTTGATACGGTCAAGCAGGACTTTTTCGAATATTTTCGAAACAATCGGTAGTACACTAATTGGCCTATAAGATGAAGGTCTTGTAACGTCTTTACCTGGTTTCGGGATTGCTATTATTTTGGAAACTTTCCATACTTTTGGAAAGTAGTCAAGTCTTAAAATGGCATTGAAAACATTTCTAATATATATAATGGCTCTATCCGACTTTTTTTAAATTTCTCCTGTTATTAGGTCTACCCAGGTGATTTTTTACATTTTAGGTTGTTTTTTATGTAGTGTTTTATTTCGTTGGTTCGTATTTTCTTTATTGTCATTTTCGTGAATGTGGAGATATTTCTATCTGGTAGTGATATGTTTCGTCTGTTGAAGCCATTGGTGAATGTTGTTTTAAAATATTCAGCTAATGTTTTTGCTTTTTCGGTGTCTGTTCTGGCCAAAGTACCATTAGTTTTCATCAGGGGTGGTTGGTGGTTAATTCCTTTTTTGAATTTTTTTGTTCAGCTTCCATAGCGAATAGTTTGTTATTTGAGTTGCTGTGAGATTTGTTAAGAATGTATTTACATGTTGGTCGTTAAGTTCTTTGAGGAAGTCTTTGAGTTCCTTGGTCGATTTGTTGTAGTTTGCTTTGTCCAGCAGCGACCTGCTACATTGCCAAATCTTTTGTTGCTTTCGTTTCTCTTTGATTTTTTGTCTTATAGTTTTTGTTGTGCCTAACCAATATTTTGTTTATTATTTGGCTTATATGAAAACTGATTGTGAGCGTTTTGAAGCTTTTCTTTTTCTAATGAAAAAGATAGTCCGAGTCTTAGCTGCATTGATTTCTTTTTCCAGTTTTGAAAATATCTTTGGATGCATAGCAGATTGAATATTGCTTTCAATTTGAAAACCAAACTTATCTGAAGAGAAAATCATGTGCAAAGATTGTAGATTGGCAGCGGAACAGCCGAGGGAAGGCGAACGTGTATATATTATATAGGAATGGACTAAGAACGCAATCTTGAGGCACAACAACAGCGAGGTTCTTACTCTCAGAATTCCAAACGCTTATACAAACCTTGAATAACCTTTCCGTCAGAATAATTTTCATCACAGACCTGGGAAAGTTAAGTTGAAGAACTTTGTGGAGGAGTCTATCATGCTAGACAGTATCGAATGGTTTTTCGATGTCAAGGAAAATCATACCTGTACCGTTTCCTATTACAAAATTTTTTTGTGTTGCGGCTTAGTGATGCGGTGAATTTGATTGACGGTATTATGCTGAGTTCTGAAACCAAATTGTTCCGAAGGCCGAATGTAATTGGCTTCGGAAAATAAAATAATTTTATGTTTGATTATCTTTTCAAAACATTTACTCAATGGACTCAGCAAACAAATAGGCCTGCAGTTGGAAGGATCATTGACATTCTTTCCTGCTTTTAAAATGGGTATAACCTTTGCTATTTTCCAAGCCGCGGAAAAAAATATCCTTCTTTAAAGCAACTATTGTAAAGAGAATGAAGTAATTTAAGACCTATATTAGGAAGGCATTTAAGGTAGATGTTTTTTATCTCATCATATCCGGCTGCCTTAAAAGATCTTAGAGAAAATATCGCGTTCTTTAATTCATTCATTGAAATAAATGTTTTTGAATCATTTGGTGGAAAGGACGTTATTTCGAATATAATTATATATAGTTATATATGTGTCAGTAATTAAGTTATTTGGAATTGATTGAGACGCGAAAAACGCTTTGGCAAGGGCATTCGACTTTTCTTGGTTAAAAAGCATTATTGAATTGTCTACTCGAGATGCAGGGATGGATCTGTGCTTTTTCTGAATGACCTTTGTGAGCTTCCAAAATGGGTTGCTCGCTTTTTCAAACTCCTTGGAGCTTCCTGTTCCGTTTGCTATTTCTGTTTCAGAAATATATTGAATTCACGTAAGCTTTGTTGAAGTCAGTAGGTAATTCACTTTTAATCGATTAAAATCAGTGATTACAACTAAAATTGTTTGAATTCACTTTAAGTTAGTGGATTTACTTCAGCTTTATGTGGTTTTTTCAAAAATTCTCTTCTACTTCAAATCATTGGTGATGTCGTGATTGAAACATGAAGGATCACAAAACAAATAAAACATGCAGTTCTTTTTGACTGAACTTAAATCCACAAAGTTGGATTATTTTTCTGACAAAAAAATGAAACAAAATCACAAAAAAATTATTGTCACATATTTCAAAATATAAAAATGTCGTGTTTAGTTTTCAGCAAATGATTCGGATTCTATCAAATCCGGGTGGAAGTTGTGTTTATTTTCAGAAGCCACATTTTGGACAATGCTACGAAAGCTTTTATCTTTCAGAGGAAGGAGGTCTTACAAGTCTTTTGTCTTCTCGTTGATTATTTTCAATGGGTCTAAGAAGATGGTTTGATTGTCGAAATTCAAATGAGTTTTTATTTTGATCTCCACATCAGTCGCTATAAAATGCAACCTCTTTTCTTAGCCAGACGGTTTGATGCACCATCAAGGACCGTCAAACTTAGCGACCAAAACTTTCGTTTATAGATTGAAATTTCGGACCGCAAAATAGGTGTTGGCAACATTACTGCAAATCAAAATTAAAGTTTTGTCATTTTGAGCACGAACTTTATCCTGTTTTTTAATTTCGTATGTCCCTTTGGTGTTCCTTCAATTCTAATATTTCTAATTTTCACCTCTTCATTTCCCTTGCACGTTTTTAATTTTATGTTTTTTATTGTTTTATTGATGGAAAGCTCGCGATATGCGAATTTTGTGTAACTTTAGTTAACTCTGCTGTGGAAGCATGATGAAGGGACGATAAAATAGATTAGATTTAGATTAGATTAGATTAGAAAGTTTTTTATTCGTTCATTTATAATTTCAACTTAAAACTAGTACAATAATTAATATAAAAGGAACAAATAATAGCTACCATTCTTTAACTCGTGAGTTAGTATTGAATGATACATTAGAGATATTTATTGATAAAAACTGATGTGGGGTGACAATCAGCAATAAATACAAAGATAATTTAACTACGATATAAAAAATAAGTATAAAAATTCATGAAATAAAACAAGAGCAAGCAAGATAAAGATAATTTTTCATACAAATAAAAATTAAAATAAGGACATCTGCAAGTTATCACAAATAATAATTATCAATGGAGTTTAATTCAATTGTGAATAGCCAGTCTTTCACTTTTTTTAAAAATGAGTTCAAATTTTGAGTAGTTCTAATAGCCAAGGGTAATTTATTAAAGCACTTTGGTGCTGCAGCAGTATAAAAGTTAGAGAAATGAGTTTTGTGAGCAGTAGGTACATTGACAAGGTGCATGTTGTTAATTCTAAGATTATATATCTGCGAGTTTCTACTAGGAATGTTACCACTTTGCTTGAAAAATTCTTTCAATACTTTAAAAACATAAAGATGCCTCATTGGAAGAATTAGTAATTCTTTGTATAGTGGCCAACTTTCGCTAAAACGATTTTTGTTGCAAATTATTCGAATGAGATGTTTTTGAGCAATCAGTAAAGGTCTAAAAGTATTTGCATAGGAACCACCCCAGCTAGACAACCCGTATTGCAATTTAGAGTGTGCAAGGCCATAATATACCGAAGTTAAAATCGTTTTTGAGCAGAATGGTTTTAAAAGGTACATTTTTCGCGTAATAAGCATCAAATAATTTTTCAGATTTTGGCTATGGTCTTTCCAATTAAGATTAACATCAATTGTAACACCTAAATATTTAAAATTTTTTACAGAATCAAATTTGAAGCAAGAATCGGAACATGAGTTTTCATATTGGAAATTTGGTTTACCACAATTGTGTACTGGAAAACTGAATTGTTCACACTTTGAATCATGGAAGAAAAGGTTGTAACTACAAATTGGATTACCAAACGTTTTAAAAGTCATGAACTTAGTTTTTTGACTTACAATTAATTTGTGGTTAGAAAACCAAGTTCTTAGAACTTCAAGGTCCTCTTCAATTTGTAAGATACAGTCAAAATCAGAATATGACTCGTATGTAAATGCAATATCATCCGCAAAAGCCGTTGAAAGGCCATAATGGCGAATAAAATACTGCGAATTGAGTGAATGTAAATAAGTCGAAAACATAGTCTCCGTCGCTATTTGGACAGCAAACATGGAACAACTGAAACAACTTAACTTATCACTACACAATTTCTTTATCCTTCTGCATATTCTCTGCGAACTGCATAACTGCGGGTAATCATTATCCCTTCAAAAAACAAGAAGCCACTGTAGTGCATTGCACAAGCTTAATTTTGTACCCAAATTAGGGAGGTACAAATTACGTTATAAAAACGAAAAACCACTAAACACGAACAATTAAGCAAGATCCTTGGCAATTTACTTTGATGAAGATTCAAACTATCATTCCATTTAACAATCTAGCTTAATGGTGTCAAACGATGATACCCGAGGTCGTGTGTCTTGCATGCAAATTCCTTTTTCCAACAGCAAATTGATTAATTACATAATTGATATGGTAATGAGGGCTAACAATAGTACCGTCTAACAGTGTGGTGGCGCGGTTCTTTTTGATGAAGCTCACTCTTGTTGCCGAATTTATGATATGACAAACAATCCTCAATCATTGATGAGTCGCACGTACTCATGTGTACCTATCCATATCAGCATAAAGCACGCAACCAACACTCGCAAACTTGGATTGCTCAAAGTCAAATTTACAAATCAATTGATGGGTAGCCAACGCAGCCACACAGTCACACAACAGCTTTTTAGAGATCGTCAACCTTCGCTCTTATTGATATCTTTCAAGTTGATGTCACGTTGATCGTATCTTATGGGCTCTTCTTCGCATGTCACTGACACAATTTGCGCAGACCAAGATCACCGCTCTAGAAGGACTCACCTTTGAGAGCGCGCGATCGCACTTCAAGTGATCGGATCAAGTGATCGTTCTTCAAAACTCAATTTAGATACATTTCATACTGTTTGCAGACGTAGAGGTGGGGGGGGATTAGTGCAGTGCAATTCCAGAAGCGAGTATAGCACGCTTTCGCCTTGGAGCCGTATTGTCAAACTGCCAGTCAGATCAATGAGACACTCTATCAGCACGATCGGCTGTTTTTTTTTTTGTTGAGGTTTTTCATATTTTACCTTTTACCGCAAAAGTGCTCTCGATAAATCAGACCTGAATCTGGATAAGGGTATGTTCTCCAAAGGTCATCTTCATCACTTTAGATCAATGATCAGAGAGTGCGATCACCATCGTCGTGTCCATCATTAGCGGTAATTGAGCCGAAATTATTCAGCAATTGCGTAATGGAATCAATGGTGGGTCGCAAGCGTATGTATGCGGATTTGGCTGTTGTGATTTGTTATTCACGCCGTGGCCTTAATGAGAATCGAAAATATCGAAAGCCCCCTGCGCCGCGCTGCTGTTGGCGTCCTCCGTCGTCGTCGACATTGTGTCATGCGTGAAGTCGATTCAAAGAAAACAGTTAGGTCTAATTGAATATGAGTTTGCACTTTCTCAGTGATTTAGACGGTCCCCCATGCGAGCGGTTCCATGCGTGTAGAGATATTATGAGCGTCGTGCTAGGAATATCATATTAGGTGTTCCTCTCTCGAGGGCTTCACATTCCTCTGTTGGCAAGAGTTTACCTACGGGTTCGAGAGTATTTTTAATTTGTTTTTTTTTTTTTTTGTAATTTTGTGAAATTCCAACATCATGTTGTGATCTGAATTTCATTGTATGATTCTTTTTTGGCAATAGATACAATTGGGCGTGATGGGAATGGCAAGCGGGTGGGAATTTTGAATAAGCGGGTATGGTGTGGCAGGTGCAGATTTTTTGGTAGATTGTTGACGAAGCCCACACTTGATTGCTTTAGCGACACATAAATTCAATGAAATGGGAAAAAAGGCAATAAAATAGCTTTCAGTCGATGGATACTTTATGGGACATGTTGATGGGCTTGATTTGATGGCATCTTAGTTATGGTGATCATCACTACAAAATATGACACACCATTGAGTCGTAGTCGGATTGAAACAGGCTATTGCGAATAGGCGACTATACGTATCGCTGGAAGGATCTGCGTTACAATTTACAAGGTTCAAAGTTCTTATAAAATTTTTAGACTCTATTTTTACAGGGTTCAAAAGGCTTATAAAATTCTATTTGAAGTCTCATCTCATCTCATCTTCTGGTCAAATTGAGGCTTACCTAAATACATAAGTAGTTCTGAATTCATGGACTGCTAAGATGCAAGATAAAACTCAGATAAGTAAACAGAATAATTACATGGGTCCATTTCTCGTAGGTGGTTGGCTCTAATGAGAATAACTTGTGTGAAAAGGCTTCGGAGGCCTTACGCCTCGTGTAACAAAAAGCTGTTCATCATGATGTGGCGCACACGTCAGATCCAAAGGGGGAGGTCATTGTAAGCATTTGACTCCGCTTTAATATATCGACATTGATAGCAACTCGAAAAAGTGTGAAACAGTTTCATTTATGATGCGGCTTTCTATGGCCTCTTTTGACGCGGACAGTCACTATCGAGTCGAAACGTAGTCAAAAATCATGTGCTTTAGCTGGATCAGTGTCTTTCTTTAAAAAAATAAACGTGTAAACTCTACAATAGCATGAGCCAAATAGGGTGACATCATGAAAATGAAACTGTTTCCTAATAGCCAACTCGAAACCATGTTAAGGTAATTTTCTACAGAGCTTTCATGCTAGAGCCTCAGTGCTAAATATTCAAACCTGAAAAGCTACTTCACAACGGAGCCGTCCAAAGTGGTTACCTTCTTAATGAAGCCTAACTCTTCGTATGACATTAAAAGATGATTTGTTGGACCGTTTATCTTCCAAGCTGCCTCGAGAGGTGTGGACTTCCGATTATTCCGATTATCGAAATTCGAAATCAGTGGCCTCAAGGTTAAGAGCGCTACGTCCAATTTATGGTCGTCATAATCATCCTAGCAGATCAACAATTGAGCGTCTAGTGTAAAAATTTGAATCCACAGGCACAGTACAAAATGTTCCCGTGCCAGTGAGACAAAGAAATGCCCGTAGTGTCGAGAATATTGCGGCCGCTGAGTCTTCAGTTGCAGAAAGCCCAAATGTCTCTCACACGTCGTTCTCATGCGTTGGGCATCTCTGTGACGTCGTTGTGGCGAATTTTGTGAAAAGATCTTGGCCTACATCCTTACAAGATTAAATTGACGCAAGAACTGAAGCCGCTTGACCACCAGAATCGTCGTATGTTCGTGAATTGGGCTGAGCAACAACTTGAAAATGATTCGGATTTTCATCGAAAAATCATCTTCAACGATGAGGCTCATTTCTGGCTGAATGGCTCCGTCAATAAACAAAATATGCGGTATTGGTCAAGTAGCAATCCACGCGTACTCCATGAGTCATCATTGCATCCCGAAAAAATTACGGTTTGGTGTGGTTTATGGGTCGGCGGCTTTATTGGGCCGTACTTCTTCCGTGATGATCAATATTTTTGGCCCCAATTGAGTGATATGGACTAGGAGGACATGTGGTTCCAACAAGATGGCGCCACAGGCCACACAGCGAATGTCAAAATTAATTTATTGGAAACCAAGTTTGGAGAACGTGTTATCTCACGAAATGGTCCAGTCGCTTGGCCGCCTCGGTCGTGCGATTTGATGCCGTTAGACTATTTCCTGTGGGGCTACGTCAAGTCTATGGTCTATGCCAACGACCAGCGACGATTGATGAACTTTGTACGAATATAGAACGTGAAATTGCAGCAGTATCGGCCGATTTATGCTTGAAAACCGCCGAAAATTGGGTTCAAAAATTTGTAGCTGGAAATAAATTTGCCAAGTTCGGAACTCAACTCTTTTGATTAAATTTAAATTCTTGGGTAATTGAATTTTCAGAATTTTATTTCGCTACTATACTCTTATCTACTGTTTTTGATTTGGAAAAGCATTGTAAAAAATCAAAAAAATGTTAAAAATTACTTTAAGGGTACTTCCAATCCGTTTAACACCTGCAATTCTTAAAAAAAAGAAAGTTCGAAAGTAGAACCTGCAATTTTTGTGGTTCACAGAAGAAGAATGGATTTGAGCGTATCATCTGCAGTTTTAATAACTTAAGAATGGCCTTTACCCTTTAGCTTTAAAGGACATGTACAACAGCAATCATAGTTTGTCCAAACCTACTTTGGTAACAAAACAGAATAGCAACTTTGGGGGACCGAAAACCCTCCATTGATACACCAAAGGCCATTTTAACCTCGAAGCCTAACTGGATATGTGTGACCAGTTAATAAAGCGGCTTAATGAGGGTCTATTTCTTGAAGGTACCAGAGATAATGCTGTAATAAGATATCGGCTAATTTTGCTCGAAAAGTACATAAAAAGTCCGCGAAATTGTTGCGAAAAACTTGCTTAAATATCTCGCTTTTGTGTCACGGCCAGAGGCAAACAGAGGCGGTCAATTGATTGATATCATATTCCATATAAAATGCTAAAGACCATTTATTCGATCAATAAAATGTTAATTCTAAAATATAATATCTTATTTCTTTCATTTCACTTAAAAAAATCATCGACCTGAAACCGAGAAAGTGCCCTTGCATTTGTCAATTAAACCAGATTTGAGTCTACTAAAAACGCGATTTATCGTCCGTTTAACGGTGATTTTTAACCCACTATAAAAATTGAATATTTCAACTAGAATCGATTTTAAAATAATCTCATTAAATTAACTAATTTAAACTAAAAATGATATCTCATTAACATTTAAGACAAAGCACTTATTTATTTGGATATAAAAACCGCTGCAGTCATAATGGACCGTTTTGCTTATTGGCTTATAATAATATTTCTGCCAAGGCAACCACCAATACTAATCCGCAGTTGTTCCGCCACAACCTCCCTTCGTAGAGGTCCTAAGCCAACTTCTTCACCATCTTTTGACATAAGCCCGCATAAATCAACAAAACGTTTGTATCGTATGGAGCATTCGAGATTATTTTCTTGGTTCCGTAATAATTCACAAAACCAGAAATACGATCTTGGGTTTTGTTGTTTTTAAGTCTTCGGGGTGCAGATAGCATTTTGAATAATTGATTTAGATACGAATTTTTGGGGCGGCTAAGCGTTATGTGAACACGAAAAATTAATTGAGTGCACACAGGGCGGGCGGTTATCTTCGAATCGCAGGAAATAAGAGTTTCGACAATTTGCCGGATCGTCTGAGTGGGTTTTGCGACCAATAAGCTTTTGCAAAGAAACAAATGGTGAACAAGAAATAAATGACTCTTTGATAGATTGTGCAAAATTAATTTTGTTTTTTAGCTTGACGCCATAGCTGCTGATGAAGGGTAGATATGCTGTCTGACAGCTAATAGCTTAGCCAAAAATAAACCACTGTCTTGTTTAACAGGTTATACAGTTTCAATACAACTTTAAAGTTGTTGACAATTTGTTGTTTTATTTTGTAAGACTTAGTCGATAGTGTTGGGAACGTCATTATTGTTTATTTAGAGGCTAAAAATATTCGCAGCTAAATATATTATGAAAAAGGAAATGTTCAGGCTGCGCAATTTTCATGCATTTTAGTTTTGATTCATGAAAACATGTAGGTGGATATGTTCACAGCGACAAAGCTGAAAACTCTATGAATGAGAAATTCAACTATATCTTGGATAAAGCCCAACAACTCGAGCATTTCTTTACTTATGTCAAAAAGGACAACATAATTCGCGGAGTGCCATAGGAGACGACAGACAGAAAAGACTTCTAGCAAGATTTTTTTCGCAAAAAGATGTATGCAGACTTCCAGCTCGAGGATATCGAATTGTCTATCAAAAACTGGCAATAGGCACCAGAACTCTCCATCTCTCTGTAAACGTTGAGATTGAGATCGTTTAAATACAAAAGCTTTTCAACTACATTGGAGACCATCTGACTTGAGCATTCCTTCCCTTCCAATTTCAAAAAATATACTAAGTATTTGCAAAAAATGTCTCTTTAAAGTTCGTGTCAAGTTAATTCTGTGTCGTAAGTTGTTCTGAAATAAACAAATCGGCAAATATCACCCGTGTCTCGGAAAAATGTCATTTCGGTAGTTGCAATCTATTTATCATTATCAAATTCGCATATGACAATATTCACCGCACTGAATCATACAGAACATTTTTCGAATTTCGGATAATGCTTTGAAATGTGCGATTAAGCATCTGACTAAACAACTAAATAAATATTCGAAAAATTTTACAAAGTTCACCGACTTGCTTTATTGCCGACGGGACGTCACCTGCCTAACCAAATCTTATTGATTTTCCATATTCAGTACTGTAGTGAATTAGACTGCTATATTTCTCCCCCTTATCGTTTTCACCGTAACACCCGCCTCACGGGATAAGCTCAGTTCATCCCCAGCCACAATTCAACCCTCAATCTCAACTCCGTCCATACCATCACTCTATAGCATTTGGTATTTCCTTTATGTCACAATTTCGAGGAACTGAAAAACAGTTTCTCCTTATTGCTTCCTACATGCATTATGTACCATCATTATAAAGGTATTCTTAGCCACTTGGATGACCGTGCAGAAGTGATAACAAGATCGGCTTGTCAGTGTCATTTTCTCTGCTTCAATGAAATAACACTGACAGTGGAGTGATGAATGTATCTTGCGAAATAAAAAAAATCCACTTGCTAGTACGTTTTGTCAGCTCAGAGCAAATAAAATACTGCGAACTGAGCGAATGCAAATAACTCAGTATAAAAATCTATGTCCCTACATATGATATGTAATTAATACGTTTTTCAATTCTTCTTTTTATGTTTATGTTAATGTTTATTGTAGTGAAAATATTTACATTATTGATACTTAAATATATTGCACATTAGAGATTTGGTATATATGGCCTTACTACTTACAATTTTTCAATATTTTACCAAATATATCACAGTATTTATCAATAGATTTATGGCGAAGGAAAAACTACAGAAAAAACCTTCGTAAAAATTTAAGGCAAAAGCTTGAAAGAGAGAAGGGAAGTGGTTTAAAAAATATGAGGGGAAAAAAAATATTAGAGAAAAAAAAAAAAAAAATTAAGGAGCATAAATCAGTTCTTCAATCTAAATAATATATACAAATAACATTTAAATAATTGTTTACCAATTAATTAATTAATTAATTGTTTATAGAAAAATAAATACATAAATAATAAATACATATATGAATGTGTAAATAAATAAATAAATAAATAAATAAATAAATAAATAAATAAATAAATAAATAAATAAATAAAATAAATAAATAAATAAATGAATAAATAAATAAAAAATAAATAAATAAATACATTTAAACAAATAATGGTTAATAAATATGTGTATATATAAAGTAAATATGGAAATAAATATATATATAGATGGATAAATAAGCGTTAATATTTTGAGTGGGTAAAAAAAAAACGTTTTGCTTTAAAGGAACAAACTAGGCCAAGCTCAGTTAGCTAAATTAGCGACCAGTACATTATCCGACGCACTGCATCTTGCCTTATATCTGTCAATTAGTTTATTTATCCTCGGAGCAACTTTCTCTATCTTCGACAGAAAATGGAGCTCATGTGTCGAAAAGTGCCATGGAAGGTTTAGGATCATCTTAAGAACCGTGTTTTGAATCCGCTGCAATTTTAAGATGTGGCTTTTTGCACAAGTTCCCCAAACTTTACAGCCGTAAAATATAATTGCATGAAAAATTGCTTTAAATATCGTGAGTTTATTTTAATTGCTCATTTTCGATTTTCGGTTTATCAAAGGATACAAACTCCGTATTTTTATATTCACTTTATTAAAAGTTTCCTGCACATGGTGTCCGAATGTCAGTTGTTTATCAAGGTGCACCCCAAGATATTTACCATTAGACTTCCACTAAATCTGTGTGCCATAGATAGATAATCTGTTGCTTGGTAAGAAACAGGGTTTTCTTTTTTTAGTAAAAAAGACAGCCTGAGTTTTTGAAGCATAAATTTTTATTTTCCAGTCATTGAAGGCCATATAGTCGTATTCAAAGCAGATTATAGATTGGTTTCAATATTGAAAGCAATTACATCTGAAGACAATATGCATGTATCTTCGGCAAATATTGCGTTATAGCAGTCAAATGCCTTCTTCTTCTTATAATCCTTCTGTTCGCTCTGTGCTAAGAGAATTATAAGGGTAATCATAATCCCTTGAGGGCAAGCAAACGATCATGAAGATCATGAAGATCATGAATTAGCGACTTTTTTTTAAGTTAAGTCAATTCATAAAACAGAAACCATGGTTTCAAATTCGAAAATTCGATCACAAGAGATGCACGTGTCCTTATATAATTTGTATGATTCCAAGTTTAATGTTCCGCGAATTCCAACACTAAATTTTTTGCATTAACTGTTAGCTAATAACCTTTCATGTTTACAATTATGCAAAAAGTATGTTCTTCAAACATATATTAAAGCAGCAAAATGTAGCTCATCAATCGTATCATGCATTTGCATGATGTCTTAGCCTCGATTAGCACTCAGCCAGCTAATTAATGCCTCTTTCAAATGATCCTCTTGTTTAACAAGTTTTGGAGCACAATTTTTAAATGCACTTAAGGGAAGGGATTATGGACTGAGGAACATTATTGTCATAAACCAGCTTATTCTTGATGCAACTCAGATAGTGTCTTCATGTGCAAACACTTGTTTTCCCTTGATTGCATCACAGTGATGACTACAACTAATTACCACCACTCGTTCTGAAAAATAAATTAAATATTTGGCAAACATTAGAAGAGACCAGACAAATTTGAACCAAATTAAGGCATTTCAACTTTATCAGTTCAATCTAAAAAAAATGACAATACTCATGTTAATACGGCAGTGTGTTGGTGTTCTTGTTATCCAAAAAGATCAAAATTTATTTGTTTGGTTTCATTTTTTCAAGGATGAAACTAATCAGATCTTAGATTAAGTTTTGAGAGTCTGATGTTTGAAGATTCAGGATTAAAGTAAAATATATATATATATATAGATTACCTATAGTGTAATAAAGATGTATAATAACAGGTCAAGAAATATGCCTTCAGATACAGAAAGGTTAAAAATATAGATCAACGGAGTGCTGAGAAAATTCAGTCAAACTTTGATACTTTGGATTTGAGAACGGAAGAGGCTTTACTCTTTAGAAGTTATCCGATGCTAATACCATTGGGACAATCATTTTTTGAGTTACGACCTGAATCTGAAGTTGAGTTAAGAGTTTGGAAATAGTTCTCAGGAGGACTTAACGCTGAAAGATCTAGCATCCTTAAAATGTACAAAGATTTCTAAGGAATTCCTTCTTGAAACGATGGAATACAAAGATGACATGTACGCTTAAGGGAAACTTAACTCAACATGACCAGTCAGACGGACTATTGTCAACAGCTTTTCTTTTGAAATTTATTAAGCGGATTTTGTACCAAGGATGTTGATTGGGATGATCCCATAAAATGTCCCAATTCAAACTAAAGAACAAACATAAAGGTTTTGATAGTTAGCTTTCATAAAATTGAAAGACGTTGAAAAATCTACTATATATGTCGATTTAAATAATAAAAAAATTATCATCGTGAATTGGCCTTAGGTTCTTTGAAATAAACAAAAAATTATTGTTGTATATAAAATAAAGGCAGGACAGAATTTAATTAATTACATTCAATGCATGCAGAAAGGTGAACTTATGGAACACTGCAATTCAGCATTAAATATAATATTATAATTTTTTTTCATTTTTGTGTTTTTTTAAGGGTTCCGTACCTCAAAAGGAAAAAAGGGATCCACATTCCTTTCTTTTTTGTTTGAATTTTTTTTTATTCAAATGCTTATTGACTTCTATGCTCATTCCATTTCAGGAACGCGTGGAAGAATAAGCTGGAGCTGTGAAAAAATCAAACCTCTAAGCAAAAGCAATCAAACGATTTCGACACTCGCAAGGGAATCAAAACCTAAAGGATACTTGCCGTGAACTTAGAGTCTTGAAATTTGGTACGAAGCAACGTTTTATAGCACAGATAAAGGAAAAATTCTGAAAACCTTAAATTTTTAGTTACATCACACATTGTTTTTTAATAATTATAAACTTATAATCCTTTTTCTCATGAACGCGTTGAGGTATTAAATTCAAATTCATATCAAATGCTCAGGTCTATAATACCCTAAAGCTGTAACAAAATAAAACTTCTATGTCAACGCAATTAAAAGAATCCAGGGAATCAAAACCTAAAGGGTACTTTCAGTCGACCACGGATTTGGCATTAAGCATGTTTCATAGCATAAATTCTGAAAACCTTAAATTTTTAGTTACATCACATTTTTTTTTTTAATAATTATAAACTCATTACCCTTTTCCTCATAAGAGATATCAAAATGTGAAAATAAAACAAATTTCTAAGTCAACGCAAAAACGCAAAGGTACATCCATTTACACCGCATATTTTGAAACTCGCAACTACTCGCAAGGGAATCAAAACCTTAATTTAAATAGTGATTATTAACATTATTGAAGTTACTCCAATGACCGCGACAAATCTCTATGTATGGGAAGGGAACATCATTTTGCAAACAGCTTGTCGTATATTATAATATTGTCTAAGATATTATCAGACAGCTTGCTTGTATTGTTCCTACAATATTTTATTTTGCAAGGCTGCTGCAAAGCTTGTGTATGTATTTCAATATATTATATAATAAATTATGTGTGCTAATATAAACAAAAAGGATAACTGAAACGATAGAGAGACCTTTGTCTTTATAAATTCCATAACAATGACTCGATTGTCGTGATGGTTGGACCATTACTTAATTATAACCCGATAGGTTTGACTCGGTGCGCGAGTTCCACTCGTACTTGGACGTTTTTTATAAAATTATTTCTTTACACTACTGTTGTCTTATTTATTTATTTTTAGCTAGCACTATGTCCTATATTTATTCACATATTTCATACACTATAAATTAAGTTGATTTATTTGAATTGATGCTTTGTGTTATTTATTTAAAAAAAAACGTTTTTTGCTTTAAATGACCAGGTCTTGCTGTTTATCCTCAAATGTAAACTTACATAATAAACTGAAACTGAAACTCATGTTCATGTTTCCTATTATAGGCAATTATTTGTCAAAATCCAATCCAACACTTAAGCTCATATATTCGAAACCGAAACAAGATTTGCAGCGTTGACATTAAAAGAGACATGGACCTGTTCTTTGTCCAGGACTGGCAATATGACTTTCCTGTATCTCAAAATTCATCAAAGATCACTATCATACCTGCGAGCTAATTTGCTTTGATTGAAATGGTTACCCCCCGTAAACCTGACAACCAAATACCTCCGATGAAGATCTATGGGGAAAAAACTTGTATTCAACTATGAGGATGACATCGTAGAGCATAGATCATGAGCTACAAAACGAAATATCCAATTTGTCAATTTGTACAAAAATGTGATCACAGCCTTATATCCGGTTTGGCGGGTAACCCTTTCAGAATTTCTTCACCTAAAATGTGAATGAAGACAAGTTAGTCTTACCCTATCTATTAGAAACCTGCGTCTCCGAATAGTTAATGCTTCGAGCCACTTTAAACAAAATTTTTGTGTTATTTCATTAAATACGTCTTTTTCAAGGTTACTCGTGCTTAATTCAGCTTCAAATATCTCTCTCTCTAATTGAAATAAATCATTAAATTTTGTTGAAAATACTACAAACGTGTGTTCGTTTAATTATGCTACCATGCGAGTTCTCATTCAAAGCCATTCAAAAAATTCTTTATACTTTTAAAACCAAGCTTGCTGATACATGTGCAGGAGCCACAGATTAATGATAAATCAAATTATTGGCTGTGCTTGTTAATGACGTTCGAAATCAATATTTGATTGCTCCATTAAGACTAGTTCCAACTTATAATCTGATTGAAGTAGATTAACACCCCAAAAATCCAAAGCATCCTTCTCTTAATCTCGACATATCTTCGGCACTTGTAATATCAGGAAATAAAAAAATTGCTTGCTAAAAGTTTTGAACTGACCATCATAAGTCATCGCCGCGGTTTCACATCGTTTGATTTGTTAATTTTATTCCTCGTTAATCATCTTTTCTCGTAGTTTATACCAAATTGATCGAGCCTGCTGGCAGAGCAGCCTCATGTGTCATGACCTTCGAAACCGTTTTTTATTTGGTGGTTTGCGCATTTATTTTTTTAGACTCGACATCGCCACTGTAAAAATATTTTTGAGTCGTTAAATTTATTTTTAGATTTCCTGCAATATCGAATCCAGTTTAACTGTTAGAATTGTATTTAATAAATTTGCGGTTAAAAAAAAGAGTTGGAAATTCGCAAAGTTCGCAGCTCAACTCTTTTGATTAAATTTAAAATTGTATGTATTTGAATATGAAGAATTTTATTTCGCTACCGTTGTGTTATCAAAATGCAAAAGCGTGGTAAAGAAAAATCGAAAGTATGTTAATCAGCGTTGTTTTTTTTTAAAGCAATAAACAAAAATTAAAACGAGCAGAAAAACCCCGAGGAACGCAGGCCTCTAATGCACTATTGCCTAATGCAAATTAACGAATGGTATTCAAAGCAGAGATAAAAAATTCAGCAAAAGAAGTGAAATGAGGCAATCGTATGGTAATTTCTTAAGAGAATCAAATCACCTTATATCTGTGAGGTGTCTCTCTTTTGTACCGTTCCATAAGAGACGAATAAGAAGTGAAAGAAAAATGTACGAAAACTTGTATTCAAAGTTTTCTGCCAATATACAGGTAAGCGTAGTATTGTCATACCAATACGGCAATTCGTAGCTGAAGTAGCAGTGGCTAACAGCTTTTTTATGCTTCTGACCATGGTTTCGATACCACCATCAACTTGTTGTTGCCCATACACACTGCACCTTCTCGCTCAGCGACAAACAAAGACCAACGGTGCGACTTTTAACCATCGATTTCCTCCTACCACTCGACTTAAGTTTAGTTGAGTCGCGAAAGTCGTCGAGTACGCTGGTTTCTCCCAAAATTGTTCGTCATTTGTATTTTTTTTTTTTTTTTTTGGTTGTCTCGTTTCAATTCAACCCTCATTATTTCGTTCATATTAATTTTCACCTTCTGAAGCCAGGTGCTGCTCTACTCTCTTTGATTCACTGGTGGTTGATGTTAAAAGAAATATTACAAGAATTGCATTCAACCATTTAATTTTTTTTTTGAAGAGGAGAGTTTAGACGATGGGTTTGTTGGCCATCTAAACGGACTTTTGTGAGATTATTATTAAATTATTGCACACAAGGAGCAAGTTCGCGTTCTTAACAGCTTATCAGTGAATGACAATTACATATATCGTACATTATATTGTTCGACGTCGTGATTGCTAATCGTTCGGTAATAAGTCGTAAATTTCTTTTATTAATTGTTGTTACGCCGCTGTGTATTGTGAAAGTAACAAAATATTTATTATTATTAGTATATCACAAATACACTCATCCATCGATTCATATATACATACAGTTACATTGAGAAAAGAAAGTGTGCGATCCATCGAAAAAGAAGAAGAAGTGAAATTATAGATTGCAAAAAAAAATAAATATCTACTCTGGTGCACTAGCCACAATTAAGCATCAATGTGACTATCTTTGACTCTAAACTGTCCTCAAATTATGAGCAGATTTCAACATTTGCATTAATCAACGCAATAAGCTGTTAAATGGAAACACAAATACCATCCACATTCAAATCGTAACATTTTTAATAAAAAAAAAAAAAGAGTGTTGCTGCTGCTGCAGAAGCTTATTCCTGCCCCTCTCTACTGAGGATACAATTTTAAATCGGATTAAAAAAAAACAACTTAATTGCGTTGGGAATACAAATTTAACTGGATTGCAGTTTTGCTATTTGTTGGTGAGTCCATAGATGCCAAATCTTACATCATAACGAAGGTCATTTTGAACGCTGTTTAATTTCGTATTTTGAACTCATCTCAAAGTGTTGGCATCATTTTTTTTTGCCGAATTAGCGATTCCGAGGGTAACGATGGTGGATTTTTTATAACAAATTTGGAACGGATTACCTTTTAATCCTAAATTGTTTGAAAATAAGAATTGGCAAGCAAACAACGAGCGCATACCAAATTTGGAATCGCTTTGTAATTCCAGTTGTTCTTGTAGCAGTGGTGGATTTACGTGGGCACTGTGGTGGGTGGCAATTATCCATATGACGAATAGGGAATATTTCTATCTTAGAATAGATTTGCGGTCTGATAGGGAATTACATCTTTCTTTTATTACGTTGCATAAGTGCTTCCCCACGCAGCGTAATGAGTCAAGGTGGCTGTGAAAATTGATGAGTCTGTGATTGCTTCTTTTCGCAGGCATTTTTTGTTATTTTTGTAAGAATGAGTACGAATTGAGGTCATGTACGAATATACCTGTGTATGTTTTGGTTAATGATGGCGTTAATGTTTGTTTGTTTGTTTGTTTGATTTTGTTTGTCACATATTTGGAACACATGTCATCAATCATATTCGAGCTAGATATATGCATCTATTTCTTGATTGATTATTCCAAATGACTTTGAAGATTCCACTTTGTTTTTCTCCTTCAAAAAACGTAATGTGATTTTTTGATAGAATTAAAAAAATAAAGCTGATGCATAAATATCTCAAGGGTAAGATATTCAAATATGTTGATTAAAAGCTAACCAAATTTTCAAAATTTGCTGAAAAAGGAAGTAGACGAAATAATTCTCGTTATGAAAATTACATTTAATAGCGCCAATCACCGAAGTGAAGAATGTGTAATTTATTACTTCCATTCACAACGATGGAAATGAATAAAGTTTATTTACCTTTGTTTCGAAGTAAGAACAGAGAACAGCACCATACGAAACAGGAAATGTTTACGGTCAGAGATTATGAAATGCAAGCGGGACTAGGTTATTGCGTAAATCGAATGATATGAAGACTCTTAGTTTCGATGCAAAGGGAAGGTCAATTATTAAAAAAGAATCTATTCCCTCAAGTGAGTTATTTAAACTTTTTTTTGTGGTTATTATCATGATATATCCATGTGACGAGCTTGCTGACAGTGTCATAAGACATTTTCATTTTAAAAATGCCTAGTTTTCAGCAATGCTTTCTTGAATTTGACAAGACTTTTTGTCTGTAGCTCTTACCAACCTATTTTTGAATGTCATCACTGGTTACAACCAGAAACGCTTCATTAATTTTCAACTAAGTCCTTACATCAGATTGTAGGACAATTCTTTTCCCATCAATAAATGCATCAGGATTATTTTTGAACATGAAATCCTCAAAAAATGGATTTCAAAAAATTCGAATCGCAATGCATAAAAATACTATCCACATTGGAACTCACTAATTTTTTTCTTTCGAGCAATCACTCAGCTATTAAGTTTTTTGTTGGTCTTCCAGTAGATACTACTGGATTTACCCCAGATTCGAAGAAGGTTTTTATATTTCAAATTATAGTTTGCTTTTGATGATCCGACAAAAGTTAATTCCAATTTTTCGAAATATAAATAAGCGAAAAACTATTTTCCATAAGACTGCGATAAATTTTTCAACTTGAAAAATCGCTATCTTGATTTTCCTGTACCCTAGTCTGGAATCATATCACATTATCCAGCCAGTTCACGTGCGAATCTTGCATTGCTAGGACTTCCTTAGCTGAGCGTTATGTTAAGTTTAAGTTTAAAAGCTCATTAATTATACTAAGACTACTGCAAATACTGTACGAGTGGCCAAGTCGATTGCGCACTAGCCTTTCAGGCTTTAAAAGTTGATCAAAGTTAAATCATATTCGAATCCTAGACTAATCCTTGGAATTTTATCTGGTCTTTCAAATGCAAATTAACCATCAGAGAACTCGTAGAGGACTTACAAATTGTTTATGGATCCATTTATGGTATTTTGGAGAAAGATCTATACTTTAAACGTGCCATTGCAAAGCAGGTGCCGAATTAAATGCAAAAAATTATGGATACTATAATGTCACCATTATGACACTATCCTAAGCATGGTCGATCAGCGACCTAAGAAAATACTGTGAACTATGCGAATGCAAATAAGTCGATGTCTCCACCCATGGATCAATTGAAATCAAAAACACTTGGGCTTCGAACCACAACACAATACTATCGATTCTGCTTCTGCTTAGGGGAAGTAATAACCCCGTAAGAACGAGTCAATGTAACTTAATAAAAAACAGTCAAGGAACAGATTTTAAGCTTTGGTCAAGCAAATGCCATTTCTTGGCTAAGGATCTCTGCTCTTTATTTGCAGTATCGACAATGAAGTACGTAGCTCTAGCTTCAGTTCGACCATTTGGTCTATCCAAAATGTTTGAAAATTCAATCCAATTTTGATCAACTCGTGAAATGTTGAAGTCAAAGAGTGTCAATGGAACCTTTAAACTTAGCTTTCGCTGTTCGTCTGGTCGTCCTTCTGTCACGAGGCGGATACTTGAAATGTTCACACACAATGTGCGAGATTTATTTCTCACATGAAATTGCCAATAAGTCTTCATCAAAAAACCTTCATATTAAACTGTCTTCGAACTTGAATCGGACAGGGTTAAAAGAGTGTAAAACTCGCACTTAGCCGCTGTTTTTCAACCCAAAAGAGCCTAAGTTTCATTACTTACCGGTTTCGTTGTTTTCTTTTATATGACAAAATTCTGAATCCTTTAAAATGCTTTGTCTTATTTCTTAAGAAAGCTTCCTCCTGGCAATTTTGAATAATATGATCCAATGTTGAAAAACACTTGTTTATAAGACTGGTTATATTCAGCAGTTCTTGTATTTCTAATATGCTCGTTAAATGATTGAAGGAATAAGAATTTATATTGACAGTACTTCAAAGCTCGTTGGTCATTCACACAGTGATACCAATTCCACCCACCAAGTCAATTCCATTTTTGTACGACTTAAAATACATTTCCTCAACGAATCACGATATCAAGCGAACATTATGACCCCATTTATTGGCTTCCAAAGGGGCCTCCGATTCACTGAAAAATGCACTTCACGATTCAACTCCATCGAGTGGCCCCTCTTCTCTATAAATTTCTTGTCACGTAATTCTTTTTAATAATCGAATACGTTCGTTCTTACTGCTGCTTACAAATCGGTTACCATTATGAATGGTAATAATAATAAAAACAACAAAAAAAAATATTTCTTTTAATAAAATAAAAAAGTAAACAACGTCGGTGGGTCGTGGTTACTTCTTAGTGAAATTTTATACAAGTGACGACGCACTTCCGAATGCGTCCGCAGTGTTTAGGGTCAATCACCGATACGTGTTGACTCGCACAGTGGTCCTCGTCCAATGGTGTAAGGTTTCATTGCATCGCAATATCGGAGGGTATACATTAGGGCCCTTGTTGCTATATTCAAATATGAAATATTATTCAAAGTGGTATTTGATGTGTTGTGTCCAGCTGTTGATGGGAATTTTATTGGTGGCCTATGGATTGGCAATTGATTGTAATAAAAATAAAACGAAAGAGATCTCTGTAAGAGGTGTCAGTGACATTGAATGGAATCAAAAGATGATATGGCATCCATGGTCTCGAAGGACCTAGTGGCGAACACTTGGCGCAACCTGGAGTGGCTTCAAAATACATTAGCTACCAATACAACTTAGTGAGTGGATTTAAGGTGCACTTTGTTTTGTATTTTACCATCAGAAAAAGAAGTGTAAACTTTTATCCATCTTTTAATCTGCCGAAAATTACTTCTGGGGTAGTTGCATTACAAATAATGATGTACCCCAAAGAGAAGTAAATAGCCCTTTTCTTTTTAACCTTTACAACTTCCCTAATTCAAGCAATACTGAATGTTGTTATGTTTTCTGACGATACTGGTATTTTTTCGTTTTGATTGGTTTTGATTGGTTTCAATTTTGAAACCCATCATCAGTCTGCCTTAAATGCAATTCTTATTTACTTTGGCAACTAGAAATTTGAAAGAACTGCCTAAGCCGTCTGTTTTACTTGAAAAAGTATTGCCCCTAATTAAAAAGAGCTTTGCTTAATTGGTGATCTAAGGCGAAATACCTTTGGGTAAACAAAGACAGAACCATCGCGTATTTTCCAAATATTGACAGAGTCATTAAAAAAGATAACGTAAAAGTGGTTTTAGAGGTTTTTTTTCAAGTTAGACGTCGAAATTGAGTTCGGAATATAAGGCGATTATGTCTAAGGCAATTTTCCAAGCTTAAACCTTCTTGGATGCCAGTCTGGGCTCTATTTCAAATACATACAAGATTGAGTTTATCATGCATTATTTGTTATAAGTTAAAAAGGCCTTACAAGAGACACATTTTGTTTTATGTTTTTTTTTTTTTGTTTGAGGATATTATTTTATACATTATATGAGGCGTGTGGTATTTGACATTTAGCGTGACATTGCAATCTTGATTTTCGTTTTTTATTCTAATTAAATAATAGTTATCAAAAAAAGATTCAAAAAATTTAATTAAAATACTGGAATAAGAAATAAATGTTTTTAAAAAATACTTCCAACCCACAAAAAGACATTTTCTGGGACTGTAGCTAATAAATAGTCATTGTCGAATATGAAAGGTCATTGAGATTTGCGGCAGGAGAACAATTTCACCTTGAAACTTTCCGTTCAAAATGAAAGCTTTAAAACATTGCCTATGATGTGTTTGTAGCCAATTACGTACCATTGCACAACTTAGGCTCTTTTTAATTTCGAAACAATTTTTAATATCAAATTATGTGTTGGCATTCCCGAAAATACAGTCAATTAAAAAATATTCTGAAAGTCAAAATCATTTCACTTTGGTCGACTCTGCAAGCCATTAAGCATCAGTTTATGTCTAAAGTATACAATTTTTTCTTAAATATAACACTTAAAAAAATTAGCGCCAATTGCGAATATAATAATGAATAAGTTACCTTATTCTCATCAGGTAAATTTTTGACTTCTCAGCAGGCTTAGTGTTTAAATCTTAAAAAACATTTGGGAGTGAATGTAAACCATCCAGGGACCCACTTAATAAGATAAAACTAAATGCATTTATCCAGCCATTCAGGTGTGGTTAAGTGACTTATATACGTACAAAAGAATTATAGAACAGAATGTGCTCACAAGTACATTAGAACGTTTGACTGGAGTGGAATAGGTAAATAAATAAGGAAATGAGTAAGAATAAATGAATAAATCTGTTAATCGGTAAAAAAATACATAAAAATAAATTAGAAATGAAACAAAATATATAAATAAATAAATAATCTATTAAATAAGCAAACAAAAATAATCGGTTATGAATAAATCAATAATTAAATAAATAGAACAAGTTTATATATAAATAAATATATAGTTTGTTAATAGTATTATGTATAAATATGATAAACTTTTTATTATTCATTTATATATGCAAACGTCCATCACAGAAAAGGGGAAACTCAAATATCGCCATAAATATGGTTACATATTTTGTTTTCCTTTTTTAAATTCATTTTTGAGTGAAATTTTAAAACCTTTCGGTTTTACCATTCTATTCAAATCCTCCCTCGTTTAAGTACTGTTTTGGTTTACCTTTGGTTTGATAAGCGATGACTTCTGGCGCATTTTTGGTAACACTGGCTGGCTTCTGTCATTTCCTTTTTTGACAATTTCTGCAAATGACATTTGATTTCTCGCCGCAGTAATTTGTTTTTTTTTTTCATCAAGTTTCTTAATTTCATCGCGAACACTTTCACTGTTTTTTTTCGCGAATTTAATTGACTTTATTACTAGGTAATTTATATACTGAACAAAATTGCTTAGAACTAGCCTTAAATATCTTACGTGTTCTTAACTAACTTCCTGTCTCTATGCGGGCTTTCTGTGTTTTTTCTCATTTCAATGCAAATATTTTCGGCTTCATTTTTGAATTTCTCAGCTACCATGCCAATTTTTTCCATTTCTAAGATACCTTTTTCAAAAACTTTTTGTTTTTTTTTTTATTTCACCCAACCTTTGCATATATCTGGTTTCTATTGACTCCAAAAGTGCTTTTATTTCGTCTTCGTTTTGTAGCAGTGAATTTTGGAATTCATCTCTATGATCTTGTAGAAATTTCGTGCTTCGTTCCATACTCTCCTGCATCTTCTTGACCACCAAATCAACATTTTGGATGTAAAGAATACATTCCTCACAGAAAAATCTCACCATTTCATTTACTCACATAATTCCACACGAATATTCATCCAAACCTGAGCATCTAATGCTGGAATGATACACCTTGTTACATAGACCCGCACATTTTATGCCCGATTTGCCTCTTATTGCCCACTTGCACTTATCGCTCTTCGGCATACTTTAGCCTTTTTTATTTAATGTATAATTTTTTGTTTTTTTTTTTGTTTTTTCTTACGTTAACCGCTAAGTAAATCTATAAGGTTATTTTATTGTTATTTCTTTTTTTTGCGGGTTGCACAAAATAAAATTTTTAAAACTATACTTCCTCGGTAATATTCTACTGATGAAGTGCTAAGGTCGATCTAGTACAAAAATAAATATTCGACTACCCAAAATATATTCGTAATGTGAATAATTTTATTTACATTACTATCGACATATTCACAAACATTTATTTTTACTTACCATATAATTAACACATTAATTAAGTTTTTTTTATTTATTAAGGTGGTATATTTAAATTTATATAAACACTTTGTTTTTTATTAATTTTTTCAATTTTTGTTTTATCTTCTTAAATTATTTAAAGTACACACTTAAAAAATGTTCATCACTCCTTGGAGGATTTAAGAGTCAATAGCCTCATTTGTTCATTTTATGGAATGCTTTAAATCATATAAATTTACTAGTTTAATGTTGTAGACTTCTCCTTCGCAGTCAGTTCTGGAGACCTGGGATTCCAATGAAATGCAGATTTTCATAGTAATTATCTTGTAGTGTAATTTTGTTCGCAATTCTGCCAAAACCGGGCCTAGTTATATGTGAACTTGTTTCCTGTTCTTCAGACCACATGGAGTTGAAAGGAATGCACTTTTTTGCATGGTCAGACAATGCTTGATGAAAATCACATCATACTTTTGCTCAAGCTGGATGCAGTAGCGTCTTCGCCAACCATGTGAAGAAGCGTCTGCATGGCTGAGTTTATTTGTTGTTTGAACCTTACAAACAAACAAATTCCAACTTGCCGGAAGAAGTACTCCCAATATTTCTATCACTGCCTTAGAATGAATCAAAGTACCACACACTACCCATATCTGAAACCTAGATTTAATGGGCTCCCAATGGCTACAGAAAATGCCATAACACATGGCCCATGTAAATTAAATTAACTACCAAAAAGAGCACAACAATCATTACACTTCAATCTTTCGACGCAAGTACGTGTATCTTATTAAAAAAATAAAAGAAAACACAAAATTCATCTGATAACATCAAACAGTAAAGTGTCGTTGACATTGTGACTTTTTTTTTAATTAGTGCCACCGGCAGTGAGATACCAGCACTTCCCCTCTTCCAATGACAGAAATTAATGCTTCAATTTAAAATAGGAAACTTTCGTTCCATAAATGTATAAAAAATCTCAATCCCTTCCAGTAAGAGCTGAACGCTCAGATTAGATGCACACAACTAGAAAATGAAAAACTAAGATGTTCATCTGAACATCAAACATTCGCAAACACAGACACAAACTCTTGACCATTGTTATTGAAAAGTGAAAATGATTGAAGTTTGTTTTGTGTATGAAACGGAAAAAATTTCTTTCCAATTAAATGGACCAAGATTTAATGGTATTAGCCACACCAGACTATAATGCTGCGCCCCATTCGCCCACCCGGCTTACAACTCAATTTATTTTTCTTTTGCTTTTGACTTTAAGCCGAAAAAGAAAAACTACATATACATATGTATTGCAAGTCACCTGCTTTCACATTTACTGTACATATGTTGTGCTTGCCCAGCCATCGTTGTTTGGTGCTAACAATACTTTCAACCACATCAAATGTACTGAACTCAGAAAATAACTCACGCTTATTGTTAGACAAGAAAAAAACGTATCTGCAGCGGGAAAAACGGAGTCATATATCTTTCGGCACAGCTGTTCTCTACACGAGTAGCTGCCAGCCTGATTTGGAGAGAGTTTACCTCAACTTGCTTGTTTGCTTCGATGCATCACCTGGTATTAGCAACTTTTTCATGACTTGCGTCAAATTGCAACAAAACCAGCAACAACAAACTGAAACGACTCTATATTTTGCACTTGCACTGTTAGATTTATTCAGGCGGAAAAAAAGACTAACACTTTTTCAAAGAGTTTTCACTTCGTCTCTCGGCCAGGAAAAAACACAAAAGATATGGACAGAAAAAAAACTAAACTCCATCCAAATTGACTGCCTTGGGGCTTCCTCTCACTGTGGAAAATGTCGCACAATACTCTGACGTTCACATACAAATGCTCGGAAGACATTTCAACGTCTCAGCAATTATTGAGTAATGTTGATATCAAAATCGAGTACTACTAAAAAAAAGTACTTAAAGAGATTTACCTTTGTTGGAAATTTCTACGCAATTTCAAAGAATTTATTGCAAACGAGAGTGAAATACACGAGTATTTGTGCGTGAAATCATGTTATTTTTTTATATTCGTTCAACACATGTTGATATTATAGGAAGTGGAACATATAATAGAAAAGTTTTATGCCATCAAAGGAGGTGGTTCGCTTGCGTGAGGTTGAGGATTTAAAACATTTATCGCATGCGTGTAATTAGTATTAGTATGATGGTAAAAGTTTTTGCTGTTATTTTTAGATATGCAGCAGCATTTCTTCGTTAAAATGGGGACCCGGAATTTGATTGAATTGAAAGGAAATGAAAGAGTTGAGAAGCGAACTTGAATGAAATTAATTCGATTTATGTTATTGAACTTTGTCTTGTGCGCACGAAAATGCATCAGGATGAGATTATATGAGTATTCTTAAATACAAAAAAAGAATGTCTTGTTCTGCAGATAAAAGTGAATCTTTTTAGATAAGCTTGGGGATATTTTTAAAGCATTTTCCTTTATCGAGACAAAGCTTTCTTTATAAGTAGATCACGCAATGGTCAACGGAACACTTAATATGTATGTTTTCATTCAAATATTTTGTATCGCCTTCAGAGAAGACCTATTCCGAAATGCCAATGAATAAACCAATTATCAAAACAATTTTTTAACGCATTTGCTAGAATAGAATTCAGTAATCACCGCGAATTCTTTTTTTTTCAGTAAATGCATGTCTCATCACCTGTTATAATGCGTTAAATGAATGTGGAGTCGGAAATGACTCGTTCTATTGTGTCTTTAGCTGCCTTTACACTATTGAGTTCTTGCAGAACATTGAGCTTTTTCAGCTCAAGTCCAGCGGCAACGCGTTTCATACCCAAACAATAGTTTAAAGTGGTACGAATTGATTAGTGGTCACAGATATTTCAGCGAATATCTCTCTAAGGCCCAAATGGCTATTTTCAAAGTCATCATTTCTTTGCGTTTAGCGATGTTAAGTTCAGTTTTGGACATAAATGGTCGACCAAAGCAAGAAATATCTTCCATCACATCGTTTGGGCATTAGAAATTCCATTTGCAAAATTTAGACAGATTATTTGTTAAATTTTCTTTCCAATTAAAGAATCGCAAAACACATTTGAGTTGAATGGAAAAAATATGATGCAATATGACAAGTGACACTTGAGCTCCGCGTAAATAAAGAAGTTAGTTGTGCCTTGACGACAAAAAGAATTTCGACAATCCTTTCATGCTGTCTTTTGTTTTGAAATAATCGATTCTTGGTACATTCTTGACAGCAGGATGCTTTGAACTCGCTGAAGACAAATTAAGCTAAATTATGCCATATTTCATTAAAGCTTGTTTCAGTTTACCTCAAAGAAATCATTTCCAATCCTTTTTATTTTGTTAATAAATCATTTTTACCTGCCATACTCAAGCACTCTCAGTGTGTTATGTTTGCTGTGATGTGTTTTTTATGATTGCTGTGATCTACAATCTGATATAGAATCGTTACTAACTTGAAGTAAATATAATCAACTTGAAATTAACTTTTCCAAATGCAAGGCTTCTAGTGCTACAATATCACGTAGGTTTTCAAGCTTCAATTATAAAGAGTAAACTAAGTGAAATACCTTTTTGTTATTTTCGGCACCAAATTAGAATTTAAAGACAACTCTGACTACATTGTTTCAAAGGGAACTCCATGTTGGGCTTTCCTGAACCCAATAAAGATGTTTACACATTAAAAGCATTACGTTCTTCTCTTATACTTTCGATTCTGGAATATTGTTCTATAGTTTGGTCATCTTTTTATGTAAACAGTATTTCAAGCATCTGAAACTGGATTGCCGGCATACCGATCAAGGTGTGACTTAAAAACCCTTCAATGTCGAAGATATGCTTAATGCATTCTGTTTACTAGTGATGTGTTAATGAACTATATAAATTTTAATTCGAACATTCTTCGCATCCCAGAAATGAATTGTATATTCCTTCTCATTGCACTAGTAATGCAGAAAAAAAACTCATAATCGCTCTTTAATGTTGTTTTATTTAATTTCTGATGAAGTTGACATTTGCATAAACTGAATTATTTTTAAAAGATTGGCTGTATAAATCTGTAACTCATATTTGACCATTTGTTGTGTCAGTTCGCCTTAAAGATCGATTTTTTTATGCCAGAAAACTGCATAAAAATGGAGGCAAAAAATTGATCATTTCAGCACACCGGAACAAACAAATAATATAGCTATTCAAATTATGCATTGCATACCACAAACCTTCATAATATTGAGTAAAAATACTATTCCATAATTCAGAGAAGAGTACAGAGTAAAGACAAAATAATACATATATAGCGAACAGAGGTAATAGCTTCTTCAGGGTCCTATTTCGGGAACATTGAAAAGTCAAATAATTAAAATAGAACTAGTATTTTTTTACAAAAAAGCCAAAAGCTTATTTGCACTCTACAAAGCAGATCTCTCCGTAATTTGGAAGGAAGCCTTATCACTGATCGATAGCTGTTTAGAAATAACATGGATAGAATAATTGAATATGAAAGAAAACCCAATTCAAGCTTTTGAATTCACACACACAAATAATATACATGAAAAAAGCAAACTAAACGCTCAGATAATTTCAAAACTGGAATTTTTAAGTGATCATGTCTCAGACCCGCGAGGACGAAACCATACCCAACGACTGGAATCTCACTTTTATACATATCAACTAAAAGGGCTTTGAAACAACTGTCAAGGTATCATTGAGAAAACAACGTGTCTTCTGGACTTTAAGACTGACAGTAGACCAAAACCCGTGGGTTCAAAAATAGCGTGGGGAATTGTAATGGCATCGATCAACAATTCTAAAAATTTTTATAAGAATGATCGAAATCAAACTTAAGGTTCTTGTATATGACAGTTTCTGATCTGTCCACTTTGTATGTCATTGAATCGATTAAGAATAAAATTCAAGTTGATGCAATTAGGTGTACCGCAAGGGAGCCTTGTAACACCACGGCTTTTTATTATTTCTATTAATGACATTGTGAGAATAAATCAAGTAAGTGCCGACGATCTGTAACTCTTTTCAGTTAGCTTGTTTGTGAATGACTGTCCTCTTCTTCAGACAGAACCCAATTGAGTTTTGGATGAGAATAAAATAGTTTAAAGCTCAATTTTGAAAATATGTAATTTAATTTCCTTAACTCATTTTGACTATTCCATCGGCTCTTTGCCTGTGTGAAGATGAATCGAGTTCAAAGAGAATTCATGATGTTACGATTTATCAAAATTTTTTAGTAGAAAACCCCAAAAAACAACGCGGATGCTAGGACCAATTTAATGGTCGGGAAAGGATTTCAGGGATGTACACTTCTTCTTAAATATATTTTTTAAATGTAGCTGTAATTTGGAATTGGCCACTGGAGTTGGAATTTTCATTTAAGCTATATGGTATGATGTCAATTATTAGGATTTTAATCCCTTTGAAGCTTGATTCTTTATGTCATGTTTGTGGGAGACTTGCATACATTGCCACCATTTATGTTCTTTAATTAAGTAGTTGAGATTGCCCCGTTATGTGAATAAAATCGCATTACTAAATATGGCTGTAGTGAGCCATTTTTGAGAGCCATTTTATCTTTCGACGAAGCTTGTATATAAAGTAGAGCTAGCCTCAAGTAGAGGTATACTACGTTTAGAACTGACTTAATATACTTATTAATATTCTGAACAGATTGCTAACATCTGTCACTTGTAGACGATCTATTTTAATATAAAAAAAAGAAATAAATTCAACCCATTTTCAAAAAAAAATTGCATTCGACAGTTCTGAAAGTGACAAACTGCTGGAGTTGCTTAGACTGATCCCAATCAATCGATGCTAGCTTCGTTTGAAGGATCGAGCAACCGGAGAAAGCCAGCAAGCTTTTTCTTATGAGAATATGAAAGATGAAGAATTGTTTAAACTGATAAGTCAATCAATGATGAAACAAAGCCTGCACGGTTCAAAAATATTGCTTCTCTGTTGCTTTTCTAAAATGCCTTACTTTAAAATATCTTTGAAGTAAAATCTTCAAGCTTCCAAGCTGTTAAATTAATAGTATAGAAGAGGAATAAAAAGAAATGATCACAACTGCATCATATAAGTGGAATCTCATATTTTTCAAATAGAAAGAAAAGCATGAAAATGTGCCGAACTTACTTAAAAAATGTCAACCAAATAGTTAGTTCGAATTTCAACTTTTATAATGTGCTTTATGAACAAGTGAACGGACAAAAATAGAGCTCTCTGTTAATGTCCTGTAAGATATTGTGAAACTCTGTAATTCGTGCCTATTTGAACTTTACGAACCCTTCGATCAAACATGTTCGCCTCAATTCAATAAACAACTCGATGAATCTTTACTTTCGAATCATCATCCGTCCGTCGCGTCGTGCCAATAGGTTATCATCAGTCTAAAATTGAAATTAAAGTTTTATGCAACCTGAACACAACTAACAAAAAACCAACATAAATTGTAAGTCGTGCTTAGAGAAGCTACAGTGGGCTCCTCAACAAGTCAACCAAACAGAGCCAGCCTCATTGCAAAACGAAAGGTACCCTCCGCAACGTAGTGAATGTCGCTCTTCATCACCTAAGCCATTAAGTAAATATCAACAATCATCGCGCAGATTATCGAATTGCTTAAGTGAGCTTAAGAAAAAAGAAAAGACAGATATAGCTCGTCAAATTAGGAAACTTCAACTTGTCACCAAAATGAAAATAGAAAGTTTCACTCGGAAAGAAAATGAAACGAAAAAACCAAGCAGCAACATCAGCACTCTGTTTGTTATGAGCAGAAACGTGTTCAAGTTGTTGTTTGGCATTCTTCCTCTGCACATTTTCTTTTCCTTGGCAATAATTTTGCAATTCACTGTAAACAACCGAAGAAGCCATCGGAATCTTTTCTTGTGCCGGGAAAGAGTTAGAAAAAAAAAAAAAACTCTAAAAGCTATAAGAATCTTTGAGTGCTGCCACGGCTGTCTGGTTGTCACTACTCACGTGCTTATGCCCATTAGGCATTCAGTCATAAGCGCATGAAAGTGGGACGGAAATTCAGCCCGTTAATTAGCATTTTCTTATGAAGGCTTCCAGGTTGAGTCATTCAAAACCGTGGCTAAAAAAGTGATGGCACTACCTTCTAGCCAATTTAGTTGTAATTTTTATGGACATACTTCGAATTGCTTGGTGCATTTGTTTGAGTACTTTTTTTTTTTTTTGAAGAGTATTGAAAGTATCTTCCGCACTTACATCCGGCGAGTATACAGTGTGATTGATGGTACAGTAGCTAGCTTGGGTGCAATATCCAGAGTCAAATATTTTTCATGTTGTGCACATTCTTTTAGCGGCACTGAAAAACGCTTGCTGGACATATTTTTTCATGGGAAAGTTGTCAAGAAGTTGGTTTCTCTGGTTGGTCACAATTTGTTTATCCTGAAACTTAAAGCACATTCCTATCGCTAATACTGGAGGTATAACTATATTTAAGTTTAAAAAACATTGTATTGTGCGTCCAGGTTTGACATCCGTCTCATCGAACTATCAACCAATTCTGTGCACGTTTAGTTAAAAGTTTGCCATTTAACAACATGACTCTTATATATGTCTTAAGGCCTATCCATAATCGAAGGGCACACTCTTCAGAAAATATGACTGCCTTGGAACTTTTGGCTTGTCTTACGGCCCATTGTCTTAAGTCTCTGAAGAATTGGATCTGCATACAAAAAATGTAAAAAATACGCCAATTGAGTGCTTTGATGGTCAATTTACAGACAACATTTTCCTCAGCGAAGAGGCCCATTTCCCAATCGAAGGACACGTTTTCCGTCGCAAATGGCGGGTGACCATTGTATAAAAAATCACTTCGTGGTGTACAATTTGGTCCTTAAATTTTCAAAAATGGTATGTTCAACCATTACCGTTCATTCTCACCGCTATTGTCAAATGTTAATCGATTTTTGTGGACTCATGGAAGATCTGCGGCTTCAGCAAAAGGAAGGTACATCTCATACAACATGACTTACTTGGGTTCTATTGCCAGAATATGCTTCTAAGGAAGTGTGTTTGTTTTTTGGTGACATGAGCTTGCCACCCGTGATTTGGCGCTGTTGAACGCTTTAATAACGAACATTCGTCAAATTATGGTTGAGCTACTTTCCTGTCAAGTAATACTTTGTCAGAATCAAGTCCCTCAAGAATTCTCGCCAGGAATAAGAATTTGAATTGAATTAAAAATTTGGTTGAAATTGAAATGGTCTTGGACAACAAAGTAGCAGCGCTTGTCTACAATGTTTCTTCATCGAATTTTTATCAAGCTGCCAAAGTGATATTTGCGGCGAAATGGATAACCCTCTTTACAACCTCCATTGTGTTTTTTTTTTTCTTTGTTTATTGTTTGGTCCCACTTGCTTTTCTACGGATTAATTTCTTGTCAACAACATAAATTTTCTCTTGTCCAAATGAAATTGAAGACCAAACACTCCTGTCCTTTTTTTATATTTTTAATCATTTTATATTATTATATATTTAATCATGGCAAATAGGGTGCGAGCTATGATACCAATATGCTTTGCTTATCCCGTTCTATACAGACTTGAGAATGTTCTCGCCTTCCATCTGTTTTAGGATAAGGTTGAAGAATTAAGGTGACAGCGCGAGTCTTGGCCGGAATACGGTACAGGTCTGGAAAAATTAGGAGGATCCTGGTCAAACTGTAGTTACCATGTTTTGAAATGAAAAAAAGACTTGCCTTTATTCCTTTTTAAATGTTTCTCCAAAGCACTTAAAATCATTACGGAATCAGAACCGAAGTTCGAAAGTCTTTTCAATTAAAAACAAAACAGAATAAAATAAAAATAAGAATTTTTGAATCTTGTACTTTGGAGTTTGGCTAGCTTAGTAGTATTATACGTGTTGTCCTGCCTGCCCGTACCGGCCTTATCCATGACTGTTTCATAACTATTGTTATTATTTGCTTAATAGCTTCAATCCAATTGGTGCGTTCCAAACAGTTGTCAATCGCTTATGCAAAACATTCTTTAAAATGATAAAAATACGTGTTCATGGTCAGTGACAAGTCTGGCGGAATGTTGAGATACAATAAATAAGGCCACGAACTATGGTCACTGTCAATTCTCCAATGACTTCTCTTCTACGATATAAATTCTTGAGCCTGAATACATAAACAACTCTATGCCAATCTTGAAATTTTCTTAAGAGAGATTGATTGACAAGTTATTATTGTTATAAATTTTGTTGACTCTTACGAGAATTGAAAGGAAGGCCTGAACGAAAATAGGAAATGATATAATATTTTGCATGAATGTGAAAATCTTGAAACAGGCAATGGGGTTAGAAACACAAAGCCTTGTGAGACTCTAACTGCCCTAAAAACACTTCCAATCAATGAGTGATCGACGAATGAATTTATTTTCAACGTTAAGTCGGTTTTAAAGTTTAAAATCGGGTTCTAATAATTATCAGATAAGCTCATGTGGTTTGGTTCTTCTTACCCTTAGAAAGTTATATCATACATTTAAGGCGTCATCTATCTTTGGAATAACATGCATTTGCAGACACTGGTTTCACAATCTTATATATCCTAAAAACAAATATATTTTTCTATATCCAATCTTTAGCTCTTCTACTTCCAGATTTATACCCAGATACTTCTTAAGCCCAGTTTTTCAGTGCTGAGTTAACTCTGATTAAATTTTACTCGGGGTTAAGCCCGAGTTAACCTCAGAAACGTGTTTTTCAATAAAGAATTAACCCCGAGTTAACTCAGCTAATTTGGTGAACTAACTCTGGATTAAATGAACTGATGCTTTTTGACGGATACTGCAAAAGCAAGCGAAGAGATTGATTTCATTCCTATTTGTGTGAACATGAAAAAGGAAACGCATATATAGTATTTGCTATGAATTCGAACTCTAATTTAGATCGGAGTGATGCGGAATTGAATGCTTGTTTACTTTTTTTGCGACAATTGGTGCAACATATGACATTGGGTTGTGTGTATCCGTCCTTGGTTGCCTAAAATTTGCGGCCTGTGTTAAGCCTTTGCCATGAAACTTGCAATCATATTTCTTTTAGTCCATAAAAAAACTTTCCTGGAAAAAGTCTTCAAACAAAGCGGACATGATCTGTTTTTCATTGAATAGCAGGTCAACATTCTCGGGTTCATTAAGAACATATTAGTATGGAAATTGTATGAACATTAAAAGTTATGAATGAATTAATTCGTTTTTATTTTTTACCTGAATTCTTCTGTTTTGTCAAGTAACAATTGATCCGTCAGAGTAGATAGATATCGATAGTTTTTTGACAATTTAATCGATAACATGGAGTCAAACTTAACCCTGCACTGAAAAACTGCTACATGGGTTAGCTCGGGATTAATTTTTTTCTGGAGTTAGCTTACACTGAGCACTGAAAAACTGGGCCTTAGTGTGTTAGAGTAAAGATCTATTTGATTATTAATGCATCCATTTTTTTGATTGTAAAATTGAGTGGACTTTGACGAATTGAGTTTTATTGGCCAGCGTTGTGTCCAAATATGTATTTTGTTATTTGAATGCTTTAGTCACCCATCCATATGATGATAGAAGGCTAGTGTCATCTTCAAATGTGTGTCAGAATAATTCGAAAAGGAAATAGGCAAACAGACTCAATAAAGTTCAAATTGAACTCTCCATATTTCAAGAATCAATTTATCTTGCCCATTTAAAATTCAATCCACTTTTGCAAATTCTCTGTGCTCCTTTGATAGTAAGACACATTTGAATGGCTTCAAATAATTTTTGAAGTATGAGCTGTCAACTTTCGAAAAGACGACTAAAAAAATATGGTTTCTGGAATTTCTTCTGCTGTACTCTTTTGCATGGTTTCATAATTCTCTAAGTTGTCTTACATACATTTTCTTTCGTAACCATAATCAACATAAATTATAAAACAATATTCATTCATGCCTATCAACAATTGCCTGCGAGCTTTGTATGTGCATTGAAACAAACAAATGTGGCGTTGCTATTGTCATTTCTCATTGCATCTCAAAGCTCTTCAATGAGCCTGCCTTCAATAAAAATCATTTGAGTAACCACGCGTGAACACACCAATAAACCACGCGGAAAACTATCCACTGACATCCCACACGTTTCACACCATAGACACATGTATTATTTTTCGTTTCATGTTCAACGTCATCCCACAACATGCTCACAATGCTTAAACACTCAAGTACCATTCGTTCGCGGCTGACTTGATATTTATTGTTTTTCAAAGCCATCTGACGTGTACTTGGCACAATTTATAGATCAAAATTATTCCAAAAAACTAATAAAAAAAACAACTGTCATGAGACTGTATGTTCTACATGTTTGTCAAGCAGCAAGCTTTCGTCTATGTTTCGAAACCCGTTGACCATCAACAACATTTTTATTCAAATTAATCTAAAAATATATTTCATGAAAAGCACATGAGTTTCGAGTGCTCACAAGCTCACAAACTCTTCAAATTTCGATCCATGAACGAAATACCATTGATATGCGTCTGCGAAAGACGATAACAATCCCAATGATATGTAAATTTAAGCAAAATAGAAGAACCAAAAAAGTATCTTTATTTCTTATCGCAATAGTGGTATGCTTTGATTTGTGTAACCGAATCGCAAACACTTAACTGTAGAAGTGCAAATAAATTGTAAGCTATCAAAACAGCATCAGCAGCCAACGTGACAACGTAGGCTCCACCTTAGTCTATGGAAATAGATCCAAGCCGAGTAGGAGACAATGAGACATAGTCTCAAGCCCAAATTGGTTTTGGAGAACGCGCACAATGTAGGCGTGTGTATTTTAATAATACATGAGTTGAATAACACTGCGAATCTTATGGTGTGTGATATTTTCTACCAAACAATGTTGCCTCTCGGTGGTGCACTTGTGTCATTGACAACAACAATGGTTTGACTTCGACGGCCAAGCGTTACCAATTCGCGGGAAGCTATTGATATTCTTGCACATGCCATGTTGGTTTGGTTCTTCCCTGGAAATACTTGCTGGATTGTGTGAAAGAATTATTTAGCGCAATAGATTTCCTGACTTGCTTACTCATTACGTGTAATTCTATTCACTAGTCGAATTGATTTTATTTCCACGATTTATTTGTCTGTCCGTATGTCGTTTGTTTTGTTTGTCACTATTTACCCACGTAGAGTGTGTTTATTTACAGCTAAAATGACTGCAGTGATTCCGACTGCGACAACGACGGCGACCAACTATCATCATCACTACTATCGCCGTTCATCCGTTCAACGTCAAAAGCAGCAAACCATATGAGAAGTGGGAAGAATGAACGCGAACCCAAACGTTTGTTGCATAATAAACACGTAAACCCTCTTGTTTGTCATTCAAATAAGGTTCGCTAACCTTATCGCCAGACTCTGTTAGAACTCTGTCATCATCATCATCGTGGAGCTTTGTTTGCTCGTTTTCTGGAGTTGGATGACCAAAAAAAACACACTGAACCAACCCATTTTCGGCCACAAAATAAAGTTTACTTAAAACAACCAATGATCGACCCAAGACAACTTTTTCATCACATTTTCGCTATCGTTTTCTTGTCTCTGTGAATCTCTTGTTGCGCCCAAGTACAAAGTGTGATGTTTTTTTTTTGGTTTTTAATTTATGCGAAAGGGGTAAATATGCGTTTTGCGGGCGGTGAACCTTTGTGCCTTCACTTGAAAAAGGATCCTTACAACGAAAGATTGCAATCTTTTGACAGCCTGTGTATTGTTTTACCACAACTTATTTCAAGAATTTCCAAAGAACTCTCGCAAAGCCCTCAACACCTGTTGATATAAGAAGCAAACATTGCCCCTTCTGCGGATGCTTTAACCTTACAGCAAATATCCAAACTCTCTCTAATTAACATAAATTAATGCCTCTAACTATAGAAATTATATTACAACACCAGATTCCATTTTAAAAAAACAAATACTCGTACAATTTCTAATTTATGGACGTCATCGTCGTCGAGTCGGTCGTACCATCTTCTCGTGTGGAACGCGTTTGCCGCCAAGACCAGTTGCGTTCAAAGCGGTGCCACACCACCGCAGGGGAAGAGTGCACTGAATATTTAATAACTTATTTTGTAGAGTAATTTGTTTTAATTTTTCGAAAACTGAACGGTATTGTATTGTTTGTTTGTCAACGGGCCCGCTCTTGAATGTGGTTGCGCATTATAAATGGCAAATCGAAAGAGTTGAGCAGCGAACTGGATTTGAGTTTGATTTTAGTCGTGGCCATTGAAAGGTGATTTAGTGGCGGCAGCGTGAGCGCGCGCTTACTAACTGATGGGATTAAATAATTAAAGGGAAAATTGAATCGTTACTGGAATTTGTTTGACCTTTATTTTATTTTTTTAGGTGATGAGATTAAAGTAAATTTTGAACAAGTGCTGTTGGAGCAAGCGAAAATAAGAAGATTCCCCTAAGGTGGTTTTATTGAAGCGAAGTGTACGAGTCATGAGGGTTGATACTACAAAAATGGTTATTGTTTCTGTGGCTCTATTGTAAATAAAGCTTACGAAAGTGTGATTGTGATATGAGGCTGTTTTTTGAGACCCATCGTCTTTCAAGTTTTTGCTTTGAATCAAATCGTCTTCAAAACTTTATCAAATCTCTTGGAACCTTGAAATATTTCATTCCATTTTATATATTGAATTATTTATACTGGCTGGTATTTCATATAATCTCTTCGTTTGAATTTTAATAGTTTGGTAGGTGGTCCGTTACCGGATTGACACAAGCTCTTGATGTTTCGGGGCTTCATTAAAAGATTTAAGTTATACTTGTCTTAAAAACTGGTCAAAATTTCTGAGATATATTCTATCGAATACGACCGCCTTGTCACTGACTTCAAAATCGATTGATTCGTTTCTTCGAAACAGAGTATAACAACCAAATTTGGCAAGTATCAGCCGTAATTGTTTTCTCCTCCTATAATGAATGGTTATTGACCGTTTTACTTGGCTTTTCTTTTCTATAGATGCTTTGGTGACGCTCAAATCAACATTATTTCAGGAACACTTCAGCAACCCTGTTCATGATATTTCTTTGAGATCTTTTCAGAATGGTTGCTTTAAATATTTTTTTATCGCGTAAAAGCCTAATGAAATATGATATTGTCTTAGCTTAAAATATATAGAATTGTGGGAAATCGCAAAAGAAGAGCTTGCAATTAGGACATAGTCATCACAACGTATAAACAAATAAAATTTAAAGTTATTATTAATTAAATATTATTTCTTCATTTCACTACATTAAAATGAGAACAAGTAGATTCAGGTCTCTTATCAAAAACCGTTGTGGCGATCTTTACACATTTTTTGTTGCTACTTGAAAATTGGATTTAAGAATTGCAGTCCCGCATTATTCTTTTTTCACTAGTTGAACTCGTGTTTTTTGAATATTTAAGACAAAGTACCAGGTTCCACTTCGCGATTGTAGCGATAGGATTATCTGCAATACCATTGGCCTTGGCAATTCGCTCCCCGCTAATAGATTCCGTCCCCCTTGCGTGTATTCTTTAAATGGCTTCGCAAATGAAGTGACTTTATTATAATTTTGAACTTATTCAGAAGAAACCGCAATGTTCTTTATCACCAACTTCATGGTTTAACATGAAATGTTCGAGAGCTTCAATAAACCAGCTAAGTCCTTAAATCCGACACACAGCTGGTCTAAATGGGACTGCTTCACGACAATTCTATCGCTGTGATGCTTTCATTAATCTAACTGCAATTTTTAAATAAATTCCTTGATAAGATTTTAACATTTGAATGTGCGTTTTCTGCTATTAGTAAATAAATAAATTAATAACGAAAAATCAAAAATAACATAATTTGCATAAAGAAAACAGAGAGGAAGGATACTTAAAATTCGATCAAAAATTTTATTGTAGAATTTGAAATATTTAAAAGAGAGATTACAAATTATAAATCCGAGCTAAAATATATTTTAACCGCTGAACTATTCATGCCAAAGAGAAATTTATTTACTTCGCTTCAAAATAAAGAAGGTTGCATTATTGACCTCAATACGAGTGGCAATTTATAGAAAAGCCTAGGTGTTGTCACAGTATAGAAATTTGAAAAGTGGGAAAAGTTTTCTTTGATAGAGAAGTATGTACAAATGCATTCTGTTTGCCCTAAGTGAGTATATATCTCAACTTCTGGGAATAGCGCTGTAAACGCTCTGCATGAAGAAAACTTTAAGAACCTTAGAGATATAAAGATGTTATATTGGCAGAACTCGAAGACTCAAAAAAAAATTCGAACTACTCGTTAATCTATTAGCATTACAAAAATTCATATACATATTAAATAATACATATTTTTGAGCAATGTGGTTAATGAAGATACATTTCGCGGAAATGCAGGCTACGAAAATATTTTTCAAACTCATCAACCTGAGCTTTCCAATTAAGGTTTTTGTCTATTAAAATGCCTAAAAACGCATAACTTTCAACACATTTTATTTTGAACCAATTTGAACTAAACACTGAATCCTCAAAATTTTTATTTTGTTGCACTTATGAGCAGATAAGGACAATTTCTGAACTGACATAAAAGGAAGAATCACAATCACAATCAACTTAACAAACACCTTTTAAACTGCAAATCATCAATGTTGTTTTCGCGCTAATGAGCAACTCGCGTCTAGCGAACCACACATTTTCATCTTGTCCACCGCGACAAAACTAACTTGAACTTGTTCCTTTATTTTCTTTCAGTCTGGAAAAATATCTTTAGATCGGAAGCAAAAATAAATGTTGACGTGACTTCAGAATGACACATAAATTTTGCAGACCCGTTTGATGTCTCTGCTCGAGATGTTACGCCCTACCATCCTCTCTGACCCTACATAGTTTCTTAAATCGATCATCTTGCATTCGCGATGACTTGGTTCTTCAACTCTTAGCCTTTTTAAACATCTCGTATCTGTGGGCTGTGATTTGAAGATTCAATTATCCTCTCTTGTTTTTGTTTTGCAAGATTTTTGCCCTACAATCACATCATTGTCATGGAAAAGAACTGATAACGCAGCCCATGGAAATAAAGCCTTTATTCGAAATAAAATCTAGACTTAAACTCTTTTGAAGCTGATCGTTATTCCATACACACCTTAAAAATATATCCTTTATACAAGCTTTTATTAAGTTTCCCAGTATTTGTCTGTCTGCTTGGTACTGAATTTTGAACCATTTTTTATTAACCTATTTTGCTGAAATTTTCCATGCACCGTGTTTTTATGTAATGCAATATAACCTAATGAGCTTTGACAAGAACGCTGTCCTAAATGAAGAAGGCGGCACCCTGGAAGACGGCTATGGTAACGCTGCAGTAAAAGACGCAAACCGCTCGTTTGATTCGTCCTGACAAGTACACACTCTCGTTCCAGGTTCTGGTGATTAACATTTTATATGTAAATTGGAAAGAAACAAAATAAACGCCCAGAAATACTTTGTTTTTGCTTGTTTATAACAAAGAATTAATAAAAAGTCAAAAATAATTATTTAATAATTTAAATAACAGCATATTCCACTCTACCAGCAATAAAGGAAAAAGAGGATTCATCGAATAACAAAACACATAAAAAGCAATTTCGAAATAGGCAAAAGCACTGGCGTGATATTGCTTGATGTCGCATTTAATACCGTTTGGCACAATGGGCTCCTGCTTAAAATCGTTGCCCTGAACTTTCCAAACTATTTGATAAAAATTACTCAATCTTTTCTCAGTGGAAGAACGTTCAAGGTGACAAGGTTAATAACTCGCTCTCGCAGTAACAAGTCCTGTCCTGTACTATATACTATATACACGTCAGATTTTTCACGCCTCACGAAGTGTGAATCTACTATATTTGCCGATGATACCTGCATCTTCTCCTCAGATTCTGTTGGTTCCAACATTGAAATCAACCTGAAATCTGCTATCAACGCCATTAAATCATATTTTAATAATTGGAAAATTACATTAAATGCATCAAAGACGCAGGCTATCCTTTTTACACGGAAAAGGAAGGCTTGTTTCTTGCCAAGTAACACATTACAAATAAATGGTGAACAGATCAATTGGGGGTCAAAGGCTAAGTATCTTGGGGTACACCTGGACAAAACTCTTACTTACTCTCTGCACATTAGCGAAGTTATAAACAAAATCAATGTTACAATTAAAACGTTGTACCCATTTATCAGTCGCAAATCAAAATTGAGTGAGGAAAATAAATTAGTAAATTTTAAAGTGATCTTCCAATCCATTACGTTCTACGGCTCTCCAGTCTGGGGAAACTGTGATTACAGCCATAACCGCAAATTACAAGTTTCCCAAAATAAACTGCTCAAAATGATATTCAGTCTTCCTTGGTATTTCTCAATCAACGAGCTACATACATTGGCAAATATTGAAACTGTTCAAATTAGATTGCAGAAATTATTCGAATGCTATAACTTGGCCTGCAGTACTTCTGAAAACCAGTTAATATCAGATCTGGCTATTTGAATTATTTCATTATTATTAACTTAAATGTTTATTTATTTATATGGTAAACATATATTTTTATAAACATTGTCCTCATTTTACTGCTTATTTATTTATTTATTTATTTATATATTTACTTATTTATTTATTTATTTATTTAATTATTTATTTATTTATTTATTTAACTATTTATTTATTTATTTTTTCTTGTTATTTATTTATATGATTATTTACTCAACTTGTATTTATTTATATGTTTATTTATTAATATTTTGTTTAATTATTTGTATATTCAAATGTTATTAGTCCATTGCGCAATAATTTATAAAATACGACTGTATTATTAATTATTTTTAAAGTGTAAAAAATTATAAAATAATTATTTCTTAAACAAAATTGTGTACTTATTCCATTCCATTATTCTCTCCTTTGTGTACCTCTAATGACCATTTAAATGTTTTTTATTTGCGCATCATGCTTTTGATCGGCACTTTTCAAACGAGTACCAAATTTTTCCAGGTTCGTTTTGCGCTCACACCAATTCCTCTTAAAAAATTCTGTGTAGAAATTTATTGTCTTATTCTACCACACCACATTCTTGGAACACATTCCATTCCATTAACGCTTCGATTACAGAATTTATAACGGTTACACATTATCAATCAAGCATCTGCGCTGTTTTTAGTAAAAAAAAAAAAACGCCTTCTCAAAAGCTTATAAATCATTCCACACCAGCTTGAGCCACAAATATCTATTGATCGTATCATTAATCAAATTCACACCGGCCGGCGCCACATTATTTTCAAATTGCCACTGCCATCCGCCCTCTTTTGCATGACAGTAGACGAACAGAGACAAGTTGAACAACCCCATTCGCAATGAAAGTCATTCCAAAGTAATAACAATCCCACGCACGTGCATCCACATCAAAGCCGACGACTGATCCTTTTTACTGCCAACGATCCTGTTAAGCTTTATGTCTAATATGACAGCGCACGTCTTCCAGAGTCATCAAGAGTCATCAACCAGACAGACAGACAATAATAATGCAACAATTAACGTCAAACTGAGCACCTGTCATGGTAAATAAGCGTCTCAGGGGTGGAGAATTCTTTTGCACGCACTCATAACGCCCGCATACCCGTGTTGTCGGGTTCGATAACCTCAGTCGCATCAATAAACCTTAATTTGCACTCAATTGAGGCAACAATCATTAGCGGTAAAACCTTAAGAACCATTCCAGAAAAAAAAGGGTACAATTCTCCAATCAACTTGACGCACTACTCATTACACCAAAAATGGATGCCACGGGTGCCAAAGGAACGCTTCCTGGTTATTGTGAGGGCTTGGACCCATGTCAGACGCCCAGACAGAAGTTCTGTCCCAAGATTGAGATCTGAGTTCGGTGATGAAGTCGTTTCTGTTGCATTCTGTTCTTTTGAGTTCCAAGTTTTGGGTTTTTTTTTTAGTTATGAAATTTGGGTTTATTGTTCGAGGTCTTTTTATGAGGCACAAAAAAAAAAAGCCAAACAGAAACAATCCTTGTGTCGGCATATGTTGTAGGTAAATTTTGGCGGCACACCTGTGAAAATATTTCCTGTGAACGAAACCGAAAGCACATAAATTTCAAAATGTTATCTTCATCGAAAGACTTTTATTTCTTTTAATTTAAAATTATTAACATTTTTTTTTTGGTTACAGAAAGAAGACAAAATGGTGTCACGGAGAAAGATTTTATCACGGTCTAGAGATGATCTGAATTTGGATCAGACATTTAGCCAACAAGAAGAAGAAGAGGACGTCTGGTATCAAAAGGATAAATTATACAAGGTAAGTGCCTGCCTGACAAGACTACATAATTATTTTATTTTTTTATTTAACATTAAGCAGGCGATTAAAGTGAGTCATAAAAACAAATTAACTGATTGTAGAGTCTCTTTGTTACACTTGTTTGGAGTTGGTTTTAATTTGGAATGACATTTTTAGGTGACTTCGTCATTCATGTCTGCTCTCAGTAAATAGTTTTTTTATATTCAAGAAAAATTCGCTTCTTAAAATCATGTTCTTTTGATTCCATGTGTGGAAAGTGGCAATGAACTCGGCAAGAATTAGAAACAAACACAGGCCGACAAAATTCATTGTACGATAGGCAAAGTTCTAATATATTTATGTATATGGAGAGGACTATCCAACAAACGACCCAAGATTTCCGCCAAATTGTTATAAATTTGTTTACCAAATTATATGAGGGGAGTGAAAGGCTCTTTCTAAACAGTATCCGGATCCAAAACTATCCGGACCCAAAAACTAATTGTCCTACAATCAAACAAATTATCGCGGATACATGCTGCGCAGAGGTCGTCACAAGTACTATCGAAAGGACTCTCAACAATCATGGATATTTTTCAAGAACACCAGGAAACAAACTGTCCAAAAGTGAAGTGAACAGAGTTTTCAATTTTTTTCTGAGCCAAAGCACCGTTCCTTATATTTCCAGCGTTAATTTTGATATCTTGGGCACCAAAAAAAATTAATTTTCCAGTTTCCCAAAAAAAAAAAAAAACATTTATTTAGTTCTAATCGTAAATAAGTGTTACCAAGCCTTTCAGCGTCCAAGTCTGGCCTATGCGAGTCCAGAATGCTGGAACATAGTACAGAGATTTCGAAAGAAGGTGCTTACGAGTTTGCACGCGATTTATAGAAGCGCTCATTCCGACTTCCGTAATTGAGAACGAACTCAAATTGGGATTTATCCTAACCCGGGATATTTTACAAACTCATTAGAAAAGGGACACATACCACCTCAGGCATTTTTGTATTTAGACTCATATGGCTGCTTGTCGGACTCTAGCAATATTCCGGTTATATAGCAAACAGACAAAAGAGTTCTATAGAGCTCCTGACTGGAATTACTGTATTAGCGTAACTGAAAGAGAAACACTTAATAATGAACGGCTGAGGTCAGTTGAAATTTAATAAGATAAAGTTTAAGAATTATAAAAAAAAATAAAACGAGTAATTTTTGCAACTTTTTCGAAACTTGTTTATCAACATTTACACAAACATTTTAGTTTTAATATTGTATAAAGACCAATAAAAATATGTTAAATTTAAACTAAGTTATGAGCATCGTCATTCATGCGACATTAACTTTGAACATAACATTAGTTTATAACTATTGTTATATAAGAATTTTTATTGGTTACATATAAGTTTTCCAAAAATAAATAAGTGCTTGTTTATTTACAAATTATTGCATTTTTTTAACTATCAATAAAAATATTTATTGGTAATCCACTTCTACGATGGCACGAAAATAAAACGAATAATAAATTAATTCAAGTATTTAGGCTCCAAACTAATTTTGTTCCTAAGTTTGCTTTAGACTAGGTTTGCTTGACTAAAAACCCTTTCAACATTGTCATAAGAATGTGGCAAACAAAACAGTTTCAAGGCTGGTTCGCAAATGTTTGCAAAAGGATTTTGGTAGGTTTCAGCGTCAAAAAGCAGAATTAATGAAGCACTAAAAATAAAATAAAAGCACTAAAAGAACGCCCGAGCACTAAAATGCCATTTTGGGTACTGAAATAATTTTTTGAGCACTGAAATTAACGCTGAAAGCACTAAATTGGCAACGCTGGAAGTGAATAAGATTAAACGTAAAGACTTTGCCTCTCTGCAGAAAGACGCTGATCTGTCTTTCTGAAAGAAAGTTGTGTGCACCGACGAGAGCAAGTACAACATTTTTGGTCACGATGGTCCTTCAAGAGTTTGGCGAAAGAGCAGCACTGCAATGCAAGTTCAAATCAACGAAGAACAGTGAAGTATGGTGGAGATAGTGTTATGGTGTGGAGGACCATGGCTTGGTCCGGCGTAGGAAAGCTGGTGCTTATTGAAGGTAACATGGAGCATTACATTTACTTAAAAAAATCTACGCCCATCAGCTGAGAAATTAAGTTTGGATCCCAGCTGAATATTTTAGCAAGATAATGAATTCAGAACCCGGGCTCAAGCCCAATAGTGCATTTATAGGACTCCTTTTAAAAACAATTTCATAAACACGGAATTTTGTCAAAAGCGACTCCGGAGGAAGCTCTCCAAGTACAATGGGATCGTGTATCCGAAGATTTTACGCAAAATCTTCTATGCCACGTCGACTACAAGCTGTCCTTCAATCTGCTGGAGGCCCAACAATATACTGACAGTTTCATGTCGAAACTAACCGTACGATGAATTTTGAAACCAATAGTTGATAAAAAAAAAACGATTTCCTTGTCTGCCGGCATTTCTCACCACACCGGCTAGCACCTCGGGTGATACTGCAGCCATTTCGAAACCGAATGTTGTCTTATAGCTCTTCTTTGGATTAATCTTTTAAAATCAAAATCCGAAAATTTTATTTGCAATCAATCGCCTCTTTTCGAGAACATTCCTCGGCCGGCGAACTTCCGACGCTATTTGAAAATTTTTTTAGGGTTGTCGTAAATTGGCAACAAGTTGAGGACCCTTTCTTATCATTTTTGCATAAATGGTGACGCAGAAAAAAAGAGTTCCGTGAGTTTCTATGAGCTATTGAGTCATCCGTTTCAAATGCTCTTTGATTACTGATAGTGAAACTCCTCCAAAGCGATGGGTGCTAGGCTGACTCCAGGTTACGTTGGAGCTTGTAGAATCTCTTTTGGGAATTTCGCACCCTGTTCGAAATGAGTTAAAATAATCTGCTGTAGGCTTGGCTTACCTTCGTAAGCTTTTTGGCGGATATTTATCTTCAGCTTCATGGATGCACGTTATTAGCAACAAAAATGTCTTTTGAAGTTGGTGGCCACGGGACTTCCTCACAGCAGCTGATCAGTTTTCCTGTGAAATGTTCACGGAGGAAATCGGTTCAAATGCATGCTGTCACATCACATGTGTCATAGTTTAGATGGGTGTGCTCACAAGTAAGTTCTGGTATTTTCAAAAAATATTAGGCCCGATGATTCGCACGTTAAAAAAACCACCAAATAGTAAATATAGGTCAAGGTAGGCAAGACCAAATTGGTCATAATTTTTTTTAATTCGCAAAATCCTCGGTTCCTCCGAAGTGGGCTAAAACAAGGTTGTGATGATGTTTCAATGAAGCGAAAAGCAAAGTCACAAGCATGGGTCTGTCGTTACTAAACTGAAGCCAAAGAAATGTCAAACCAATTGACTGAAAGGGGAGCTATGACGTTCTGTCTTCATCTGCAAAAAAGTTCGAGCCATAAAATAAAGAAAAAACCGACCAAGTGCGAGTCGGACTCGCGCACCGAGGGTTCCGTACAAACCTGTAGGTTTATAAGTTAAAGTTCACCCATCACGACAATCGAGTCATAGTTATGGTGTTTTTGAAGACAAAGGTCTCTTTATCGTTTCAGTAATCCTTTATTTTATATTAACACGTATTATTTATTTAACAATATAACTGACTAGCCTTGCAGCAGGCTTGCAAAATAAAATATTGTAGGAACAATACAAGCAAGCTGTGTGATAATATGTTTGGCAATGTTATAATATAATATGATAAGATGTTTGAAAAATTTTGTCCCTCCCCATACATAGAGATACACGGTAACTTTATGGCTTCCGCAATTTGCTCTGAGACGTTCGTACCAAATTTCAAGATTCTAGGCTGACTGGAAGTACACTGTAGATTTTGATTCCTTTGCGAGTGTCGAAAATTTGTAGAAATTTTCGATGTAAACGGCTGAATCTTTTGATTGCGTTAGCTTAAAAGCTTGATTTTCTCAGCACGCAAGGACAGTAGACCTGAGTATTAGCTATAAATTTCAGCTTGATACCTCCAGCAAAAGGGTCTTGACAAACAAACGGACGGACAGACAACAAAATGATCCTATAAGGTTACATTGTTTCCTTTTGAGGTACGGAACTTAAAAACGACCCCATTTGGTGAAAAAGAAAACTGTGACAAAACATCAAAGATAAAAAGTTTGAATTCTCAGCGCACCATATTCAATTCAACAGATGACTAAAGCTGCTCTTTCTTCTACGATTTTGGAAACATTTTGTTTTTTGAAAACATGTTCAGGTTGGCACACAATTTGTGCTACATTTACCCCGTTTATATGAAGGATTGAATCCGGCTTCAATTCAATATTAACGCAGATCGGATCCAAATAGGATTACTCGATCCGATCACAAAATTTGTGTGGAATCGGATTCAATTTAAGCATATAAATGCGGATCGAAAGATTGAGTGTAAGAGAGAGAAGGTGGAGAGAGAGAGAGGGGAAGAAATTTCTCGTCATTTCGTGTTTATATTTATATGTGTATGTTTAAGTTTATTGTAGTAATAATAATTACATTATTGATATTTAAATTTATTGCACATTAGAGATTTGGTATATATGACATTACTACTAACAATTTTTCAATATTTTACCAAATATATCACAGAATTCATCAATAGATTTATAAAATAATATAGGCGAAGGAAAAGCTACAGAAAAAAACCTTCGTATTTATATTTGTAGCGTGCAAAACAAAAATAATAGAAAATGGCGAGTAGAAATATTCCAAATAATGAAAAAAAAAAATATAGCCAAGAAATATAGACGAACAATTTTTTCTATCTCTTATGGAGAGAAGAATTGTCAAACCGAATCCTTCTTCGATCTTTGGATCTTTCAATCCGGTACAGCATATCATAGTTGAATTTAATTTTTTTTAATTAATAAAATTCAATTTTATTTCATATAACTTATTGTTTTTGAAGATGATAGACCATAAAGGACGCCCATGCTCATCCAAAATATGCGACACCTGATCAGAAAATTATTCATTGTGTCCCGAAGGTTTAAGGCCGGAATCGTTTCAATAATTTTTTTAATGGACTGATTCAATTCTGTCCATGGTTTTGTTTTGCACGCCTGTTGCTTTTTATAACCCCATGAAAAAAAAAATCTGGTGCAGTGAGTTCAGGTGACCTTGGGGGCCAGCTAGAAAAATCAAATGCTATTCTTTGACACAGTTCTGGGTCCATATTGACAGTTCTCTTTAAAGAAGTATGGCCCCATAATGCACAAACTAAACTAATGCACCTTGATACAACTGCGTACCACTCTGTGACTCGCTCTGGGTGCAGCTCCATTTCATGAAATATTTTTAGATTAGCTTCACACCATATACGCCAATTTTGCATGCCATATAGATTAAAATGGGCTTCAATTAGACATAAACAAGCAATTCATGAAGCTGTTGTTTTCTTCGGGATAATAAACAAAATCACAGGGCTTAGCTTGCTTGTAATTTGGACTTTCTACGGAAAACAATTTCAGTCATTATGAATTATCCGTTGTAATGACCGTCAGCTAACTCTTAATTTTCGAGTCGAAATGATTGAATTTACCTTGATGATGCTACAGCCGCATCGCGCGATTGTGTCTTGAACCCGAAAATAGCGATCTCGATGGCTCAGTCTTCGTGCGATGCTTCCACATTCGCCAAGCATGTTTATCAGCCTCATAATGATCTATCCACTCGGAGGAGTGCCGCCAAACTCCCGTTTAAATTCCCTTTGGACGGAAATGAAGGACTGCCAAATCAAAAAAAAGATTACTCACATAGAAAAAAAGTATAACGTTATGTTTTTAAAGCACGTTTCGTGCTCCACCCTGTACTTTGAAATGTCAGGTACTCATCGCTTCATGTTGGAACATTTAAGATTGTAAAATAATTAGCGTTGCTAAGATACTCCAATGAAGTGTGCTGCAAAGGTCTTCCAAATGCTTTTGCCGATGTATTTCTTCATATCGTTTCATGGACCATGGTCGTGTGAGAAATTGGCTTTTTTAACACAAATTGGTTAATAGCATTTTTTTAATTGTCGCCTTCTCTCAATTTTCATATTGATATTTGCTACTCGTACACTCAATCCCTCCTGATCTTACGGAATGTACTACTATGTCCTTAAAAGATTTAACAGCTAAATTTATCCACATTTTTGCTGAAAGTTCTTCCGGTTAGTTGTTTGTATTCTTTTTAGGTTTCAGGGACCGTCTTCCATTTAATCCATTTAATATATTAGTGTATTAAAAAAAATTCTTCTATCGTACAGGGTGACCAACGCACTAAGAATGTTTCTCAAGGTCGTAAAAAGTTTGCTAGAAAAAAAAAACACACATCAATACTGAACTCGCTATGATCTCTGGCTGATTATGACAAAGTCATATAGTTATTAGCCCATCCCCTCGGTTATTCGAATGGCAGCCGTCCTCAAAAATTCGCATTTCCAACAATAAGTCTGCCACGGGACATCCTGTATAACTTAATGTGCTGTAAGCTAAGCCAAGTATGTATTATTTGCCTTCGACAAACTTTCTTACTTGTATGTTCAAATTTATATAGTTTTTAATAAAAAAACATGTGATTAACTGGATTTTTAAATTCCAAAACTGAACTTAATGATGGTTCAAGATAAATCGTGCTTTCCATTTCTTTGCACCAAAAGCTTCGTCTTCAGTATTTTCAAGCTGCCGAATCAATGTTAATTTTACTTAATTTTTTCTAACGCAACAATTTTGAATTGTGTTTTCCTTTCACTTCTTATTCCAATAAGTTAAATGTCATTACAAACAAATCTCAACTCAACCATCACGTTCATCCCATCAGCAGTCCATTCCATCGATCATTCGTCAATCTTTCTCATTTTTCTATCAGTCTTATGAACAACATTTTTCCCAAGCATTGAGTCTCCCCAAAGGCGATCCAAAATTGACAACAGATCATCGAGCCGCCGACAACAACCCAGTAACACCCGGTTTCCTGTATTCCAACAGCTGCCAGCTACAATACAAACAAAGAAGACGACTTAACGACAGTATGGTAAACAATCCACAGTCGCAGCTGTAATATTTTAAGGGAACTAAAGGAACCCCCAGCTGCCCTGATCTATTGTCTCTCAAAACATTGTTCCCTCTTTTGTGCTTTCCTTCTTTATGTGTCGCTCGGTCCTATTTTCCATGGAAATCAGACTATGAGGTAATAGAGGACCAAAGACCAAAAGCCTTTAGACACATTGTCCGTTTTGATTTGTGCCTTTTTCCCATAATAAAGAGTTGCGCAGACATTTTCCAAGAAACGTTCAATGGTAAAAAGTACTTCAGCCCAGCTGTTCGCAGTAGAGTACATGGCTCAGATCTGCAGACCTGAATGGGCCACAAAAACTCTGCATCATTCATCACCACCAAAAGCCAATGGAAAGGGAAACCCAATTTTCCTCCATCGGGGAGCAAGAACCGTCACAATTACTATAACCCGATCAAGCGTTACCAACCTAGCCATAGTCAGCCTGCAACAAGTCACTCAGCCATCCAGACTGTGGTGTGCATGTGTTCGAGTGTACAGTGAGTGAACGGAAAATGAAAGTTGTTTTCACGAGTTTTTCGCCTGTGCCATCTGACGTGCTCGTACATACACTCCGCATGTGTATCTCCATCTCTATCTCACCTAGTTCACCTGGTTCAAAAGGAAAAATAAGAAAACCAAAACGGTGGCGTTTTCTTGGGCATCCACCACACTGCAAAAAAAAAGACCGAGTTTAATTGTGCAATGCACGATATTGTGGGCCGATTGTTTTTGTGTTTACTTTTGTAGCCAGAGCCCCAGTTACTTGGGTAAAAGGGTGCTCCTTTTGTGTTATTGCACACAGTCGACATCGATTAAGTCATTTTTTCGTCATGCACGAACGAAGGTATGAGGAACTGTGGTCTAGAATTCCTTTTCTGACAAGATACAGAGGAGCACTGCAATGTTGTTTGCTGCCACGGGGGCATATGTCTGCACGAAGAGAAACATGAGCAAACGTCTCTTAGACTAGATAACGAAACAGGACTTGAGTTTCAAGCTTCCTGTTGTTGTCGGGCATGTTACACGATTGAACTGCTGAACAAATTTGAGGGACTAGCTTATGAGCTTATCGAGTCTAATAACAAATTTAAATTTAAGGCAGTGTTAGTTGAAGTAAGGATCGGGCAATCAACAATCGAGAATGGTTGGCTTTTGAGTGCTAATTTGGGGGCGTTGATATTATGCAGATTTTGGTTGAAGGACCCTCATGCTGCTGGTCTATCTGCGATGCAATTGAGCTTCGTAAAAGAAGCCCAAATCGGCAACCTCAAGAGTCATTGGGTTATTGCAGAACGAACCAGAACTAGAAGAAGCAGTTCCGCTCTTGATGTCGAAGTCATTAAAAGAATGAAAATATTGTTCATAGGACTTCAGCTAACTATCCATACTCTTCTGATCAGCAGAAGAGCTTGAGCTTGCCTCGGAAATTGAAGTTTTTGATACCAGCCGCTGTATTAAGTCAAATGCTGTTGGCGAAGACGGAATTCCTATCTTAACCCACATAATCAGTGCTATTACTCACGTAATTAATTCCTGCATAACGTCTTCGACTTTTCCGTCTAACTGGAAGCTGCATTAAGTCATTCCTGTGCCCAAAAAACTTCAGCCGACTTCGGTTGAGACTTTCGCCTCATAAGTGTTTTACCTTGCCTTTCAAATGTTTTGGAAAAGGTCCTCGCTAAGCAAATTACGCAGCACCTTGATCTGCATACTTTACTTGCACCAATCCAGTCCGGGTTTCGAGCTAACCACAGTAGTTCTACGGCTATGTTTAAAATCCTGCCAAAGGGTTGTTTTTCGTGATAGATCCTCTTAGGTAAGAGAGAGTACCTCAGGGCTCAATATTAGGTCCTCTCTTATGCTGCATGTTTATAAACGCCCTGCCAACAGTCTGTTCCAATGCCAGTTTACTTGTATGCTGATGATGTACAAGTGTATCTGTCTAGACCCATTGGCCTTGTTGAAGATCTTGTTTGCAGGCTAAATAAAGATTTATCTGAAATCCATCACTGGGCGGTGCCCAATTGCCTGACCCTCCACCCAGCGAAGTCCCAACTGATTCTCCTATCGAAAAGGCTTTACAACACCGAACTTGTTGTACGCAATTGCAGTCCTGTTGCCCCACAGGAAATAGTCTAACGGCGTCAAATCGCACGACCGAGGCGGCCAAGCGACTGGACCATTTCGTGAGATTACACGTTCTCCAAACTTGGTTTCCAATAAATTGATTGTGACATTCGCTGTGTGGCTTGTAGCGCCGTCCTGTTGGAACCACATGTCCTCCAAGTCCATATCATCCAATTGGGGCCAAAAATATTCGGTTATCATTGAACGATAGCGATCAACATTCACAGTAACGCGCTGGTCTTGATCCTCACGGAAGAAGTACGGCCCAATGATGCCGCCGGCCCATAAACCACACCAAACCGTAATTTTTTCAGGATGCAATGATGACTCATGGAGTACGTGTGGATTGCTGCCTGACCAATACCGCATATATTGTTTATTGACGGAGCCATTCAGCCAGAAATGAGCCTCATCGCTGCAGATGATTTTTCGATGAAAATCCGAATCATTTTCAAGTTGCTGGTCAAGTGGCTTCAGTTCTTGCGTCAATTTAATCTTGTAAGGATGTAGGCCAAGATCTTTTCGCAAAACGACGTGTGAGAGACACATTTAGGCTTTCTGCAACTGAAACCTCAGCGGCAGCAATATTCTTGACACTACTGGCACTTCTTTGTCTCACGGGCACGGGAACATTTTGTAGTGTGCCAAATTTTTCCACTAGACGCTCAATTATTGATCTGCTGGGACGATTATGACGATCATAAATTGGACGTAGCGCTCTTAACGTTGAGCCCACTGACTCCGAATTTCGATAGTAAATTTTAATAATTTGGACTCATTGTTGGCTCGTATAACTTTCCATCATGAAATGGCAAACTTTACTGAAAAGAAATGTTAAAAGAGCGACGAGAAATATGGCGTCGTTTGCTGTCCCTGTCACTCTACTTTTGTAGCGTCCCTGTTGAAAAATCCTTTATATGGGCTTCGTCGGTACGACCACATATTCAATTCGCTCGCTCTGCTAGAACATTTTGCCTTATAAATCCTTCCTCTAAATACTTAAACTCTTCGCGTCTTTTCTTCGCCTTTGCCACCAGATTCTGGAATTCTCTCCCTACAGCAACAAAGCAAATAATTTGAGCCACACAATTTAAAAATGCCGCTCTTTTACTTTTACTTCTTTAGGTTATTAAAAGCAGTGGTTTTGACTTCTTGAGTGTCTAGCAGCTTTTGTAGATCTTTGGCTTGATGATCCTTAATCATCTACTTAGAGAACTCACAGAGCATCCCTATTTTGATGACATTGATTATCGCTGCAACGTGAAAAATCCAGAGATGTTGCAGACCCTCAAGAACGATTAAGGTCAAGTTTCTTTTTGGAGAGTTGCCAGAGTTTGAATATCTTACGTTTTTAAAGGAAACCCAAATATGGCCCACCCTATTCATTGAACCATTATTTGCTTCTTTTTTTTGACGTAATTTCTATTTTTTTTTCGAGTGGGGGTCTCTTCTCGGATTTCGTCTGACCTGTAGTGGATGAAAATTTAAAACAAGACTTGTTCGCTTGCAAGGGACTACGGCTATGGCTATCCTTAGAATGAATTCCACGAAGGATTTAAAAGTGGTGTAGTGGTTAGAAACTTGGATGTGTTTTGGATTTTATAGCTTCAAAGATGGCGTTTGAATAGGGACAGAGGATATGATATATTCGCAGTATTTTTTCCGTCACTATTTGAAAACTACGCCTGTTCTCTCTTGTCAATGTTATACCTTCACAATACTCCAGTGGTAGTGCCTCAAATTTGATTTCAATGACAAATAATGGCTTGAAGAGATTCGAGAACTAGCCCCGCGAAGAGAGTCATTTGAGTGAAACAATACTCAGTCATTCATAACAACAGAGTTAAATCTAAGTACTATTTTTCAAGTCTACGGAGTACTAGATGAAAACAGAGGAGTGTTTTTTGAGAGTTTGTGTTGTTGAGGAATATGCTATCAGGTCGATGTGAAAGCTAGCACCTAGCGATAGTGGGCCATATCGCTACAAAAAAGCTGGATACTGACACAGAACATCAGGCCCAAGTTGGATCTTCAGTGATAGCCAAATGTGTTGTGCCCTGTAAATAGCCCGACCAGAACTCTGCTATTTTTCCTATACGAATTGGGAAATAATTTAACAGTACTATTTCCAGGGCCTTCGGCGAAACACTTGATGATTTTACAAAAGGATAAGTTGAACCATCTGAGAGTTGATTCAGTACAAAGCTTTCTCCATACTTACAAGGATAATTGGCTCCAGACTCAGAAAAGCCAACTCAACACAGATAAAACAAACCCGATTTTGTTTTAGTTTTACAATTTTTAATTAATTTTGGCGCCATAAGTGTAGCCAGATTTCTACCACGCCAATTCTTCTCAATCATCCAGTATACTAGTCCGAGTAGGGTGAAAATGCTTGCCAGTTTACCTAAGGCGCAGGAGTACTTGGTTCCAAATTCTGTACTGGACCCGTATGCTAATAGTCTGATAGTTTGGGTATTCCCTTTCCAAATCATCTTAATAAAAAAACATTGTTCAAAAATCTTACAAAAAAATCGAAAAGTCATATCCCTCGTGACAGATACCACAGGAACAGAGCAGAGCAGACTTACCTAAAAAAGATAAGGTTTACTATAAGTTCTTTAAACACCTTTAGACATCAAGTACATTTCGCGTCCCAAAATGTAGGTAACCGAAGTAAAAAAGAATGACTCATTCTGATAATATTTCCGGAATCGGTTAAGACCATGAATACACCAAAAAAGATAAAACATGTAACTCGAGGAGAAGACACAGAGGGTGAGTCAGAAAAAATTCCCATCCTCGATGAAGAGAAGTGCATAATAGTTGGGTAATATCTCGAAGCTTGGCATTGTTATCTTAATTGAATTTGTTAACTGATTGAAGTGAGACTGAGAGCATAAAAAAAGATAAATGAAAAAAATCACAAATCATTTGGATAAACCCACAAAAAAATAAAAAAAAATATAAGAAAAACATTGCAAACCTCATTTGTTCAACTTTGGTATTTTTGTCATCTGAATGTACATTCTGCACATTGCGGAAGCAAGTTTGGCAAAAAAGATACCCGGTAATAAGCTGTACCCGCCAGCATAAACGATGAAAGATATTTGCTTCGCGTAGTGTACTAAAATGTTGATCGCATAAGCCGATTTAGAAAAACATGTGCATTTTCGATAGCAGTACCGAAAAATATGGCCCAATCGGTGACCGTTAGACTTAGCTGCAAGAATGTAAAAAGCAGGTCGAAAATGTGTTTCCCTCTATTTCTATGTTTCCTAATACACTGGGGAAGCTGGAAGAAGGAGTTCAAACAGCCAAACTACAAGTCTCAAGCTGTATTTAAGATGACAAAATTCTAAGTAACAAAAACAAAATGCTTTTGGGGTTCGTTTCTAAAGCTTCATTTTCTGAACTAAATTTAATAATAATTTACCACCTCACCAATGAATTTTGAATGAATTCACTGTCGCTGTGAGATTTATTTATTGCATGAAATTATCAATAGAATGTCGGAATCATAAACTTACACATGTCTTCAATTCTTGCACCAAAAAATATTCTCATTGTGATACTTTTTATTCATAAATGATCGCTTGAAAAATGCCTCTTTCCAAAAAGAGAATTTTTGGAATTGCATGTTAACCGATTTCGAGCTTATAGCTTGTATCGGATATCGGTGTCGCGTTGCATGACAACGTTACCAATCGTCAGTGAGAAATATTAAATTAAAGAAAAAACAAAATATTGCATTCTGTGGGGTAATACGGGACCCTTCGTTTGAGAGACAAACTTGAACTTGGCCGCTTTTCTAAGCTCTATGGTTCTACGACTTGGCGGATTGTAGATTCATTTGCATAAATCGTTATAAAAGACTAGCTGTGTCCTGCGACTTCATCCGTGTAGGTTTCGTGTTCGTAGAAAAGTTGTAGGACTCAAAAAGGTTTACTCACCACCAAAGGGCGAACTGGTTCCCGAAAAATATAAGAAAAAAGATATGACATCGCAGACTTTCTGATAGAAACTTTTCAGCTATAAAACCTTTCTTTAGAAAGCATGTATGTATGTATTAACGACAGACCTCGCAACCTTCGACAACTTTCCTTAAATAATTGGTCGCCACGAAAGAACATTTTATTTTAATGTGACAATTTATAGCCATTGTTCATTCTGAAGTTCCATTACAAATAAAAGTGAAAGAATTTTTGAAATCGGATGGGTAGTTTTCATGCTTACTTCATACATACAAACTAACCAACATTACTTCTTTACTATATTAGTATAGATTCCTTAGTCCATACAACGACACTATTCTTTCGAGATCTTGGCTTTCGGAGAAGAAGAACACCTCCTGGTTTTCCCATGCATTGCTGTATGCGCTGAAGAGCAGATGGAATTAAAATGTGTTTAGCATGAAACTAAGAGTCGGGCTGGGAGGCGAGACATAATTTCCAAGCATTACCAATAGTCATTTCTGCCCTGAGTTTTTTTTAAGAAAATCTTTTAAAAAACTTTAAAATTTTTCAACTTGTGTGTAGAAGATTGAGCCTTTCAATTCGTTTTAAACAAATTTATTGGACATAATAAACCATCGGAAATCATGCTTAACAGTGCTCAATTTTGACTATAACGTTTCTTCCATTCTCCTCTTGGAAGAAAAATGTAAAAAAAGCCACCACAATCAGGATGCGTTGGATTCACTTTGGCAATGTGTGAAATTTTCGAGCTTCGAATATAATAATTTTGCTAATTTGCAAGGCATTTTTCTTCAATTCCTGAGTATCTGAGCCACTGAATAATCCGGTTTCTTTGTGCATAATTCTCCTTCGAATGTTGTGATCTTTGATGCGTTAAGGATCTTAGGCTCAGGTTGACACTTGCAGCAGTAGCTCCAGCATTCTTTAACCTGTGTCAAGAAACACCCACTTTGGAAGTAACTTTCCAATTTTCTCAAGCACAAGTCGGTCCACTGCGTACCGTAACAATATAAAAAACCTTTTGAACTCATAAGAGCTGCCAGAGTGAAAATATCTCACGTTTAAAAAAAAATAAAATAAAAATGGCCCAAACGGTTCCTTAACACCTAAAAGTTTTATAGCACTTTTTGTATCCCTTTTTGAAGGCGCTTTTCTCGGTTTTCTTCTTTAAAAGCCTTCTTTAAACAAGGTTTCTTCGCACTTCTGGGACTTTGGCAACCCTTATAAAGCATTTTGACAAGACGTTCGGAAGAATTTTATGAAGGATTCAAAAATTGTGCATTGTTCGAAACATAGATGTGATTTTTGATACAAGAACTCCATGAATAGTGACAAAATAGGATATATAGAATATGATATCAACTTATTTGCTTATTTGCATTCATTCAATTCGTAGCTTTTATTTCCTCTGTTGTCAGTGTTATGCCCTCACAATACAGCATACGACATCATATTCAGAAACCATTCCAAGATCTTGGAATACCACGCTAGAGTAATTACTTTAATGCGACCACCCACTTGGTTGGACTGCTATGGCTTGTCGACCTCTCCAGTGATAGCGCTAATTATTTAAACTAGATAAAAGTTCAATACTTAATCTGCGATTCGAACCTGGAAAATATTCAGATAAGAGTTCGAAACTATGACCTACCACTTGCTGTTAAGGTTGCGCTATTGTCTGGAGTAAACCAGAGCCTCAACCAATAAGCTTCAGTTTTACACGCCAAGTTGGGTTGAGGCCCTCTTAAAATCTTAAAACAACCTTAGACGCTCTCGTCTCATGCACTAGCTTACAGTATCGGGATGAAGAAGAGCATTATCTGCGTTTATAGTGGAGCCTTCGTGGACAAAATTCCTAAGCACCACAAAGTTTTAGCTGTCAATGGTGACGTTCTGACTTCGTTTTGCAAAGGAACTGTTGACATCGCGCTGCGTTCTTCCGATGATGTGAACATTATCGGCGAAGGCGAGTAGTTTAACAAACCTTTGAAAGAAAATGCCTCTTGTTTTGACGCGGGAGTTTTGCACCATTCTTTCATTTACGTTGTTCAAGAAATCGCATGACAGCACATCACTCTGTAAAATACATTTTTTTTTTACATCAAAGGGGTCGGTGAGGTCTTTGCCAACCTTAATGAAGTTCTCCATCGTCATCCTGCTAGAAAAAATTCTTTATAGACAGTGAAAATTCTGTCACAGGCGACTTTGAAACCGATAAAAAGGTGCTGAGTGTCGATATGGAGCTGCTCGGTTTTTCCCAAGATGTGCCGTAATGTGAATATTTGGTCAACGGTGGACTTTTCTGTCCTAAAGCCACCCTGAAAAGGACCGATTAGGTTGTTGATGATCGTCTTCAGATGTTAACATCAAATGGCAAAAAAGATGTTGAGGAGACTAATACCTCTATAGATGGCGCTTTTGAGAGTCTCCTTCCTTCGGGGGATCTATCAATTGATCCAATTTATAAGCAGACGCTTATTAAACTGCGTCACTCAGTTGTGTAGCTTTCCCCTCATTTTGGATGCATGATCGCATATCATACGCTGCGAGCATTTAAGACGATTGCCCATAAAAATCAAACACTGATGTAGTGAATCTTCCAAGTTCTTAAAATGCTGTTGCAAACTCACAATAAATGTCCAAAGTTATTTGTTTTTGCATGGTGCTTAATTTGAGTCATAAATTTTTTTGTTTTTATGGACAAATTGACGCACTACTGGTCTTGCAGCCTTAAGTACACATAAGAACTTTTCTTACTCTGATTTCCATGCTGATGTTCAAGACTGGCAAAGACCAAGTGACACTTTGAATACATACATACTTGTATTTGAAATGGTTCCGGTACGGACCGTTTTATTGAACTGGTTGTCGCTGTGCCAAAACACTCGTATGTCTCATTAGTCATCCAAAAAGTGTTGACATTTTATATTAATGTTCCTGTTGATCCAGTTCTGACTAAATCGGATGAGCTATTCTATTTAAAGCAAACGTGTTCCATCCAATTTCACCTTATTTATTTTGTCTCTCAAATTTTGGGTATTTCTATGACCCTGACTGTGAGGTGTTATAACTGGACTAAATCCAAAATTATCTTGGCTTTGGAAATTTTATTCAAAATGCATACTTTGTTTTGACATTGACGACACATTGAACTTTTGTACTGTATCGGGATTGATTTCCAGCTGGTTAAGAGGATCAAACAAATGAAGAGTCGAAGTGGGTCAGAGGAATACTTAAGGGAATATTAATGAGCTTGAATGGTGAATGTTTTAAAATTATATTGTTCCTGTGTCCAGAATGACAATGGTAATGGCGAGTGACACAATGGAAGACTTGATTAAGGCAATTATAGGAAGGAGTGTTCCCCTGACAAAGGTGTTCATTTATGCGAAAAAGGTGCAGCTTTGAAGATCTGGAAGGAAATCAGCCTCAACCTCGTTATTTGTCTTATTGATCAATAAAGGTTTAAATAAACAAAAATAGAACTTTGAGGTTTTAAATATATCAAAGCTCGTATCGCCGATGGGGCTAACTAATCTTGGATAAGTCTGAGGAAACAATCATTCTCTGGACCATAGTGATGAAACTACTTTTCAGCTTTTTGGAAATTGGATCTGCCTTATTGCTAGGGTCTACGTGCCTAGGCAATACATGGAGCCTTGAAAAAAAGTCTGCAAGGAGCCCTGCACTGTCATGCAAGTAAATTTGATATTAAGCAAAAAGAAGAGGACCATAAAGGCACTCCAAGACAGAGTCTACGAAATAACGAAGTGAATCTGATGACTTCAACGTCAACGATGGCATGCGCCGACGACAAGACTATTCTAGTACCGCGTAGCTTACTTTCTAAAAACTTACTTTTTGATTAAGCATGGTCAAATGTGCATTTCTGGGTCGTTCTAAGGAAGCCTAGATCAGAAAAAAACCGACATCGTTCGTTTTCTACAAGAAAATTCGAAACGAAATTTAACTGAAACCAAAGAAAGGAACAATACGCGTGCCTTGATGTCAAACTATGTTTTTAGCTCAGTTTGGAAGGCTTAATCACTCAGAACGTGGGCTCTCTGTTTGAGCTATTTAAACCTTACGAGTATGTTTCATTTTCTTGTGGAAGGAACATGAGAAGCAAAATCATCCTTTAGGTGTCACGGAGCTTCATAGACTTGACTTCTTGGGGGTAACCTGGAACCCTAAAGTCGTAAAATTGACACTAAGGCTTTTAAGTTTACAGAAACTAAAGAATACTTCAGGAGTTAAGGAAGTTACTTAATATAGGAAGCTAAGTCATAAGAATGTAGACACAAGATTCGATTTGATGGCCTTACTTTTATACCATTTTTGACCAGCTGTGTACACAGTAAAGACTTTGAATCTAAGGTGAGGACACTGAAGTCACAGCTTAAAAACCTACAGCAATTAATTCAGCAAAATTATCGTGCTGCAATAAATTGGCATTGGAATACCAAAATTCAGGCTATCAAAGCTATAAATCCTAGTATGTTTCCGGAAATTAGTAAATTCTCTCGAAGAAAAAATCAGCAGGCATAGATCCATTAGAAGCGATCGAAAATGACAACTTTCTTGTGATCGAAGGTCCCAAGGAAAAAGTTGAAGTAATGGGCGCGTCGTTTCAAGACCATGTTCTATTGCACAACTTCTACTTGCGATATGATATTGAACACTGGCGATCGGAGAACCATGAGTTTAACCATGTTCAAAGACGTTAATTTGGCCAATGATGTCATCGCCAATGAAGGCGTTCACCCTCCTTTCATTTCAAAGGAAGATCTCCTGGTTATTTTCGGTTCATTGAGAAGTAAGAAATCTTTGGGCATCGACCAAATACCAAACAATGTTCTTAAACACCTTCCTCTAGAAGCGGAAAACTTTTCCACCATCCTGTTTAACAATTTGCTGAATAATGAACATTATCCAGCTCGTTGGAAGACAGCGGTGGTGCAACCCATTCCTAAACGCAATAAAGACACATCCAATCCGGCAAATCACCGGTCGATAAGTCACCTTCCCGACATCAGCAAAATGTTTGAAAAAAGTGGGTTGAGGACAAAAATATTATTCCGGATAACCAATTCGGTTTCAGAGCGGGGAATGATTGCTTAGGAGAAGGCTTTGGGCACTGTATGGTTGTAGGGGCCCTTTTTCAAGCTTGACTAGCTAGGCATAAGCAAACCGCTGCTGCACATAATCTCAGCTATGCTCAGCAGCAGACAGTTTATTGTGAAAAATGACAGTGTGACGTCTGCTGGGACTTTTGAAAGTAACAACGGCCTACAACAGGATGTAGTTAATTCGCTGATTTTATTAACGATCTTCACAAGCGATCTTATAGGATCTCTCCACCACTCCATTGCGTACGCAGATGACTTGATCGCGTACAGGTAAAGTCCAAAAATCGAGGTCATCGTAAATCTTTTGCAAGTGCGAGACCTTTCTGTTCAGGACTCCGTTGCGTGGGGCTTCTAGAAATACTACAAAGAAATGGCGAATGTTCTCTATCGTTGGACAAAACGGATAGCCACTGCCGAATCGAAGTCTTGTAAGATACCTTAGGATCTGGCTAAAACAGTATCTATATTTTAACAAACATATAGAAACTGCTCTCTACAGAGCCAAAGCGGCCTTTGCCTTGACAAAGAGACTGTTTCACAGCAGTTACCTCGGTAAAGGTGATCTGCTAAATGGCTCTCATTTGGTCTGTCCTTGCCTATGGATGTCCGGTGTTGTTCAACGTCGGAATAAGCTAAATGTAAAAGATTCGGGTTTTCGAGAGACGATGCCTTAGGGATTGTCTCCATTTATTTAAAACTTCAGAGTCCGAGTACAAAAAATTCTATAGTAATGAGCTCCTGTACAAAGGGGCCAACCTGATCAGAGTGGGTAACTTCTTGATAAAGCTTATTCGAAGTCACATTGCAAGAGCAATGATGTTGACCAACAACTTGATCTCCGGGGCTTTTTACCCCAATGATATACTATACACCATGGGACAGTGCGCCTTAACGGCTTTATTCCCCCTGAAGCATTTCTCTATCTCGATAGAAAAGGTTTGGTTCAGGATAGATTGGCGGTACCGATAATCTTCCACGTATGCCGAAAAGTTATGGACGGACGAGTCAACTACGACCAAGACGTCGCAAGTAGCTAACCGGAGACTCTTCGGCTCAGTAGGGCGTTATCAGACTGCGACAGAGTGGATGTCGAAGGGCAATACCGACACTTCTGGTGGCTGGGCGAAGAATGAAATTCCGTCTTTATTTATCTTGGGTGCCCTTAAGCAAATATAGCGTGTCCTGCCAGCCTTAAATGAATAAAAATGCATAACAATTGAAGTGATATATCATTTAATTTTGGGATAGTTGTCATATCAGCGATAGAGCTATTTTCAGAGACTCGTGCGATCTTTAGTCACTTATACTTTTGTAGGAAATTATTCAAAACTATTCGTTTTTTCACAAAAAGCATACATCCACACCTCTCAAAAAATTGTATGCTCTCTTTATACCCCGCTTTTCAAGTCATAGTTACTTTACAAACGATGAAAGACTGATTATTTTAACGCTTTAAAATGTGGATTATGCAGTTTGCCAGCCTTGGAAATGTGCAATCATAATTTGTTGAAACTACCTTAACCAAGAAATGCTGAGCTTGATTGACTGCTAATGATAAGCTGGAATTAAAAGTGTTTTATTGATTTAACGGCCTATTCTTATTCATTCGCCATTTCGAGGGGTTTCCGAGTTGTTAATACCCTCATAATGGTAGCACATAACGCTAATCTATTATAAGACAGACTATAGAACAGAGCAAGGCATGAGACCATAGGTGATGAAGGGAGTCGGTTGACTTCGCAATTCTAATGTCTCCTGTGAGTCTAGAGCTCTGCGGAGCAGGCCCAAATAAGACGGCTTACTGTGTTTCTCCCATCGCTTAAGGAAACCTTAGCATTTGGCAGTGTTTTTTGCGACATCAGACATTCCAACTGAGGTTGTTATTAATGTGCATCCCGAGGTCTTGGTGAATCAAGTAGACAAGGTGATTATATTCTTCTATGTTCTTGGATCCACTTCAAAATATGAAGCTCAACTCAATGAGCTTAACAAACGCCTTAGTTCCATTTTCGTGACCAAGGATGGAAGACGTTAATTGAGAAATACGAACATTTACAACTGAGGGTAGATAAGTTGTAGTAGATCCGCGATTAAGAATTATCTTTTTATTATATTAGTTACACAGCTGGGTGGCTAAGTTGGAAGAGCGCCTGCCTTTCAATTGATTCAATTGATAGGTCCCAGGTTCAATCCCTATAGTGGTACGTAGTGGAGTTTTTCGAATCTGCTCCAGTCACCATTTGCCATTGGGATAAGGTTAATGGCACTAGTACTGGATTGGTCGACTTGCGATAGTAGTCTGACTAATCGGTGGCCTTGTTGTAGTGGTTGTTGTATTGGCTTAGTTCCCAATTCGTGTTTTCAAAATAGTCGTTTGTGTTGATTGTGTGTAGATGGCTCTGCTATGAAGGCATTACACAAACAGCGGGGTGTTAAGCTAAATCTTCTTAGCATTCAAAGTACATATATCAAACTCATGTCGAATAGAACACCTGCGAATTAGGTTAAAACTTATAGGTCAACTAAATTCTCCGTCCCGTTTCGAACTCCACCCACGGAAGTGAGTTGAAACCTTATAAACTTGAGTGTCTCAAGCAACTACATAATCTTTCATTCTTCTCCTAATTCGTCCGCTCTCTCTCTGTGCTACACGCATTATAAGAGCGAGCATTTAATAAAAAAATAAATCTAACTGGTCAGCTTTTATTATAGTCGAGATCTAATCGAATGAACTGCCAAACTCAAAAAAAAATTACGGCAGACTACAGACTAAGCTCTGCTTTTTCTTTGCCTATTTAAAAAAAAATCGACTTTTCACTTTCAGAAACCAAAAACACACTTATCAGTCGCAAGTTGTACCAATGACTCATATTCACATGTCACACATCGCTCGGTTTTATTGAATCTCTTTATCACAATCTTTGATGGAAATTCAAACCATTCAAGACTGGCAATTAGCAAAATAATCTCAAAATGACAACTTTCAAATCGTCTTGCAGAGTTTCACTGCATAAATAAACAATAGTGCCGCTATCGACTGTCATATCTCCAACTCGCCTCGAACACCGCTTTGCTTACAAAAAATTGTATCTTCTATAGTAACCTGCACCGATATTGTATTTGACCATAGGTAAACAATTCTATGATCGACCCTTGGGGCCAAATTAAACTCAGTTACAATTAAAATGAATTCATCGCCAGCCACAGATACAATATCGAAAAGAAAGTAAGCGGCGAAGAGTGCCAAAAGGCAGCCAGCACCAGCGCCAGCGCAACGCTCTTCATGCTAAATTATAAAACAAAATAAATAAATAAACGAATACATAATAATCCGTATCTCGCATACTAAAAGATACTATTACGCAAGGGCCCACTACCAACGGCTACGCGCTGTGTATCTTTTGCGCTCTACGTATCCGATGCAGTCGAACGTTTAGGTCTTGAGGCGCTTTCGGTGAAAGACAACAACTAAATTCCAGTGCTGTTAACCCAGTTAACTGATTATATGAACGAAGGCAGCACTCTGTTCGGTTCGGTTCGGTTGGATTCGGATGGATTTCAGTGTTACGAAAGTGGCAGTGGTCAGTTTCAGTCAGCTTAAGAAGTAGCTGCCTTTCCGGCCACTTTAAATAGACCACGACCATTGAATTTGAGCTAAAGTTGTTGTTAACATTTAAATAAGAAGGCTGAAGAGTGAAAGATGAAAGGCCCACCAGGCTAAGGCTATGTGCGTTCATTTCTCATGCTACCGCGCAGATATCAATCAGAGATTGAAAAAAAAATGGAAATACGATCGCCGAGGCGGCGGCGGGCCTATTTTAGTTATAGAATTATTTGAGAAGGGGATTTTGCAACGCCCCGAATCCGAAACAGTGTCTCCATGTGGTTAAGGAGTTAAACAATGGAATCGGGATTGGGAAAGAGTTAAAATGCTTATTTGGGTATTGACCTTAAGCAATTATTATGGTAACCAAATTTGTATCGAAACCATCAGAGCGAGCGCAGTTTCATAAGGTACCGATTTTGTTTTTTGCTCTCTTAAACTGGGGAATCAGCTGGTGACGAAAAGCGTCGCTTTTGGGAAACCACAATATTTTCAAGTTTTATGTCTTAACGAACAATCAGCAGGGAGTTTATTTTTTCACATTTTTATGCAATTCAAGTATTTTTCTGTTGTTCATATAATACAAACGAACAGAACAAGTTGATGTGAAGGTCCCATTTATAAGCCTCCTTTATCTTAATGTCAACGGAGCTTTTCGTCTTCGATAGCTGATTTTATATTCTCTCCTTCAAAGTGATCTCCATTGACTGAAATGCACTTGTTCCAATCCTCACTGGAGTGGTCGAACAGCAAAAATGTTCTCACCTAGTGCGTAACCTTGCTGTAGTGGTTTCTATATAGGCTGCTGGAACTCTATGTCTACGCTGTGTAAAAAATGGTTTGTGTAAATGATATGTCATTTATTCTACTGTTGAGACAAGAGTGATAAACCAATCTACCAAAGCACAACTTTCAAGTCCAGCAACCAAACAAAAATAATACCGCGAATTAAACGAATACAAAACCGTCGATATCAATTTCTTCGTTCTGAGAAGCCAACATTATATCAGAGTTTCAAGCCCCTACACTATTTTTTCAATTCTTCTACTCGCTCTGTGCAACATACTTAACTAGGATAGTCATTATTCGTTGAGAGTCAGGAAGTTTTAATAAAAAAAATAAAGTGTAAGCCGTCTTCCATTTTTATATTAAGTCTTATAGCTCATTGAGACGCGTTCCTTGAAGCGGTGTGCTTATTCAATCGAATACAACGAATCGCAGGGACTAAAGTAATGTGGATTCGATGACTGTTGGCTTTGAATAAGGATGCTATCTTACAGAATCGGAAACCGCTCTTTTTTTTGCTGAATTTAAAGTGGCAAAAGTCTCAGGGCTTTCAAATATTAAATTTTGTTGACTGTTTGATATTCTGTCACTGGACCAATGATGAACAACGTGCATCACCTTCCTTGTCGACTGAAACCGCCGTGCTTTTTTAAGTCTTGATCCTTTCGACACTCCATTCACTCACATCATACATGGATTGCGTTTCGCAATCATAAATCAAAGTTTAGTACTTTGAAGGAGATTCAATTCTGCTCAAGCGATACTTTTGAAGCCCAAAACTTCAAATGTCTTTAACGAACTCCTAAGGAATGTTTAAATCATTGGGCAGCTCTCCGTTGATCGATTAGGGATTTTCGGCCAATATTTTTTTAAAATTTGTTGACGGTTCTGTCGGTGACGTTTGTATCTTAAATTTTACAACGCATAACCCAACTTTTTCTTTTAAATTAAAAAGATATTGCATTTAGTTATATTTTTTTTAAATTGATTTAACAAATGTCAAAAACGGTTTAAAACGGTTGGATGAGCATTGTTTTTCAACTCTTTCAGCACTTTTCTTATTTTTCTAAACTAAAGAAATTTTGTTCAAGCTTATCCTAGTCTTGATTGCTCGTCTTCTTAGAATTTTTCGGCGCCTAATAAAAACCGGAGAAAATCTTAAGAAAATGTCACACAAACAGAAGCTGCGTTGTGTAAGTCGATTGCATTGATTTGCTTAAAAATAAACGCCTCCCACAACTCTGATCCCAAAATTGGGATACCCATCCAAGTATATGTTGACAATGAGTAAGTGCCCAACTTTTAGAGGGAGATATACGAGACCTTAAGTATAGGTGGATTTAAATCTTGTGACATGGTGAATAGAGATGAAATTTTCTCTCTAATTTGCCGAAGAACCTGTACGGAGTACGGTTCCATAGGAAAGAAATCACTTTCTTGAGGGTATCAATTTCGACTGGTCTTTTACCCTATAGCCGAAGAACGAATTTGTTACTGTTTTCCTTAGCTGTAAGCCAATAAATTGTGGGCAATGAAAGGATCAATCCCGAAGAATTCTAAATCAAAGTATTGAATGGAGAGAACTAACAGTTCGGTTTAAATCTCGATTATCAATCAGCATCCCTAGATTGGAATCCGTTTGTTTTCTGAGGGTATTGGTATGACCTTCTTATTTATCGAATGTTCTTTCTTCCATGTGTAATGTTTTTCAACAAATGAATGCAACGCCAGTTCTTAAGTCTAAGCAGATTCTACAATTCATCCGATACAACTTTTTAAAAGGATGTCAGTAAATTGGAGTGCATTAGTTCAGTTAACCTTTCAAGCTTGAACTTTCGAATTGAGGCTGTGCTGACGTACCTTACCAAGGCAGATAACTGTCCATTCATTTCCTATGTAAATTTTCTTCTGCTCAAAAATAATAATTCAACACCGGCCTTACCACCAAAATTCAACTAAAAGAGTTGACGTCATCATATAAATCATATAAATGATGTTTTTATTTTACACTTTTAAAATGACGTTTCCAAAATGCTAGCTAATTACTTAAACATTTTATTGGGATAGCACACAGGTTTTGCTAATTTTAGCCTTATGATTATTGGCTTAATGACTTAAATCTTTCTCCCGTAGACTGACTCATGATCAAAGAATTCCGGTTGAATTGTTTTGCACAAAAATTGAATTTTATTTCAAATTTATGTACGATTTATATGTTCAGCCTTGCGAGAAATAGATTTTTTTTTCTTTGAATCCAATCGGCTCATATCATGCGTAAGTTTTCTTCACAGCTGCCTCTCTTGATGGCACAAAATGTGCCGCCAAAACGCACTCAAACAGCAACGTAGACAGATTACAACCTTGTGGCAATCCACATTTAATCGAATTTTATTTACATTAAACTTAATTTATTTGCATTTTTATTTTTTTTTTTTTGCGTTTTGTTTACTTGATTCAAATTTTTTGATTCCATCCCTGACATCATCTGCTAAGTCCATTGGAGCTTGCATTTGTTAACCAATCATTGGCTTAGTGTTTTAAGCCTCTCGAAGCAATTTTATTGTGCTCATTCAACTCAAGTAGAATGTTTTGTTTATTCAATTAATTTCCGCATCACGTCCATGAGTTGACTTAATATACTCATCACATTAAAACTTAATTTACACTTTTGACTTAAGCACCTTTGTTCCCACAGTTCCATCCCATATTGACCAATGAATGTACTTCAGCGCCAACTTACCCCAGATACAGCGAAGCTAAAGAATCAAGAATTCCTGTCATTCTCCAAACACTTATTCGGGTCATAATACCCACTTACCAGCGTCGTCTGTCGTTCTGACATATACTGCCAACATTTCTGATTCATTTGACTCTTTTGCGGCATGTTTATTCAACCGGGCCTCGACAAACAAAAATTCACCCAAAAGACTTAATACCCCCTCGAGGAGAATACTTCTTTCGTGGCCAAATTGAAGACAAGTCAGGCAAACAAATAACAAAAAAGAAACTGGGTCTCAAGAGCCATGGACTTTTCACTTCCTATCGAAAATTACTTCAGCCTACTTTTCCAACAAACGGCCAACCCCTGCGGTAAGAGAGATACTACACACCACTTGACTTGACATACCGTCGTGTTTATCGTACGTCTTAATCTTGCCTTTGGGTGCAATTCGCCAAGGTTCCCTGCTGCCAGCGCGTGATTTTGGCGTTCTACATTGTGGCCGAGTGATGAAGATGTTTAGGTGGGCAGACGAATCGCAAGAATGGCCAAGTGGAATCGGTCTAATTTTGACAGCTTGTTGGGTGCATTCCTCGAGCTTGTTTTATGAATGGAAAAATCATAGATTGATGATTTTTTGAAGTCATATTAGATAAGCAAGACGCACCTAGTAAGATTGAAGTGTGGCTTCCATAAAATCGGGGGATGAAATTGAATCCAGTGCATAGGCGATCTTTAATTATTTTTTATGAGTGTTGTCAAAAGAGGCACTCCCCGCACTTGAAGTTTCATTGTAATCGATTTTGGAAGTCTTAGAAGGTTTATGTTTACCCACGCCAGTGATTGATAGATCTAAAAAGATTGGTTTCCTGTGCCGAATGAAACACTATTGTGTGAATAGACAATGAAAGAATCAAGCAAGCTGTCAATTAATGTCGAACAGCCTATAGCAAGAATTAAAAATATACATCTTGGCGTCAAAGACGACCGTCGAAGACAGATTGAAGCCACTTGGATGACTGACTTCGACGAACCTTCATTTAATTTGTGAAAGATGCAGCTCTTCAGCAACAAGGACCTCATTCGGTCCTTTAAATGAAAAAAATATGTAAACAGGCTATATTAATTTTATGGGAGTATGACTACCCTAATAATTCATTTGCCCCAGAGTGAAAAGAAGGATTAAGATTAATTAAAAAATTGTGTGGCAGCTCGGAGCTCAGATTTATTTTTGATTTCAATTATTTGCATTCGCTCAATTTGCAGTATTTTATTCGCCATACTTGCAAGTGAAAGGTTTTGTGTCGTAAAAGATTCCGTCATCACTCTACTGCTCATTGTTATGCCTTCAATGTAGGGTCAATATGCAAACCTTTATTATGTTGACCCGAATCCGGAACTCTTGATTGACAAGTCGGTACAGTAACTACTAGGCATTAAGACCATTATAGTGAATGGTGAATGGACCTAATTTTATAAGCTTTCTCTGGCCTTGATATCGGAAAGGACCTGCCAGAAAGTTAACTGTCTACAGTAGACATGAATTCAGGTGCAAGAAAATTTATAAAAGCTTTAGGATTTGAGAAGATATAAGTTTTATTTAAATTCTATCTCTTGTGATTGTGTCCAATAATTTTGCCATCGGACGTCATGGAATATATTTTCTAGTAGAGTCCGAATTTTCTAAGAATTGTTGCCTTAAGCCAATCTTGCTATTTAATTTTCAAGGAAATAGCTCTCAGCCTTTCCCTCGAAGGCCTGGTCTATGTGAAGCCTCGTCTTGCTGAAATTGTGGACTGCTGTTGGACGCGGGGATCAGTTTCAAATGTGGTGACTTCATTTGTAGTTGTCTTGGGCTGTTTAAAGAAGTTTGGGCAACCCTAGACCGGAACATTGCACATGGCACCGTGTCGGCTTAGAACAATAAAACCATGTTTGGTGGCATCTCCTAGGGTGCTCGGAGTTGGTTTTTTATCAGGTAATGAAAATGTGCTTCAACGGTTTTCTCAAGGGACGTAGCATTCTTTCTTTAGGTAAACAAGGGAAATTATTATTCTTTTATTTTAATACCGGACGCAACCTTCCTAATTGCTTCACATTTGATGGACTCATGACCAAATAAGTTTTATTTAGATCATCATCTTACTCTTGATTTGCAGCGAAGTCAAACCACGCGGAGCACGCGATATGAATGAATCACTTTGGACCTGGTCGACTCCGTAGCCTTTTACGTGAGGGAAAAAGTTGTTCCTTGTCAAAAGAACAACTTTTTTATGTTATGTTATAAGAGAATCTTGCTAAGGGTCCATTTTTAACCGGGAAAGGCCGCATAAAACATGTTGAGCAATTTAGAGCCTTCTTAGTTCCTTGGATTTGAAACGTAAGCCATGCAACGCCTTTTTTACCTTTCGGTACGCCATTACTCTATTTTCTAATGGCTCAGCTTTGCATACCGCGGTCTATAAGGATAGATTTTACTCCAAGGGTAAGGTTTAGGCACATCGCCGGCCCTCATGCGGCTGATAAATTTTCTTGAAAAAGATTCATGGTACTGTAGGGATTCATGAAGTCACCCCCCGAACTTGCTGAAACTACATGGGTCATTAATGAGATGGATGAGCTCGCAATCATCATGAGTCTACAAATTCAACTCTTCACTTTCGAGGCCGTGGAATTTTCAACAAAATAGGTTCTGAAGATTCTATTCATCAATAAGACCCAGCAAGAATTTACTCTGGGATCAATGTTCATTGGAGCTTCAATTGTGGATTACATCGAGACCAATAGTGGCAGTTTGCCTTGTCGCTCCAAAAAAAAAAGTTTGAAATTTGTCGGTCAATGTTTTCAAAAAGTGTACGATATGCCTTAAATACCAATCTATTCCACGACGTGGATTTTTAACGCAAACTCCGTCGCACTGTTCGAATATTTTGCTGGTCCTTGCTGTTCTGTTGGTCTCGAGCTGAGGTGAGTTCAGTGCTAAAGAAGTTTCACGGCAACTACATACTTTGAGATCAAATGAAGTACATTCCGTCAAATGGCAGAGCTCCATTTATACATTTCTGAGGTACAAGTATTTTCATTTGAATGCAATGAAAGAAGAAGTCTCACCCAGTCTTCCTCTCATTTCAGCTCTTTTCATATGCCGTGCCGTCCAGCGAGATTTAAATATCTTAGCTTTGAATTCAAAAAAGAGTCCGACAAATTGTCAAAATTTGTGTTACCAAAAATCATACCAATCCTTACGAAACCTTTTGGAGCCATGAATCAGTTTAGGTCTTCCGTAATGACTGCTTTTAAAGAGTTTGCTTACTCTTACTGAGATGAAAAATGTCCCTCCTGAAAAAAGTTAGCAACTTACTAAAACGTTTCAGGTATCTCCAGTGAAAGTGAATTTTTTGAGACTTATTCGATCTGATTGCCCATCAACCTGATCAACCTTTTATTCATGCCGTTCTTAACTGTGCCTCTGACACTTTCACTTAAACAAATAAAAACAAAATACCAAATCCACTCAAGCCATTCCACTTTGCAATCAGTAGCTAATCACTACTAATCAATCTGTAAGCATGACTGCAGATCAGACACACAAAAAAAAGAGTACAGATCCAAGTCGGCTTCTACGGGCCCATGTAAATATGTTTAAATACTGCATTACTGACGTTTTGTATGAAAAAAAAACCAAAAAAAAAATAATTAGCTACGTGTTTTCCCCTCTCAATTCCCGTCACAGTCATTCGCAAGCAAAGTTATGTCATTCAACTATTACAACATCCACGTGCGCCGCGCAAAGCCGCCGGTCGCACACAGATCGTCGGTCCGATACGCTTTAATGATGGGAAACACCATATCCTCAGATACTTTAGATAGACAGTGCTACGCTATCGATACAGATACACACATCCCGATCGATGGATCTACTGACGGCGACGGACGATCTGCGAGAATAGAGCAACTCTAGATACGAGTGCTTCCTCAGCTGACGATCGTGTGGCGATCAACGCGCCAGTGTTGTCGATTATATAAAATATGCTAATTAATATATTCAATCATATAAGAGAGTCCCGTTATGATTTATACTTTTATATTCTTGTAAACAAAGAAAAACAAAATCGAAAACAGTCAAAGAATCGATAAAATGTTGTCATAAATTTTTCAGCTAAATCTTCCGCAGATACTTTCGAGTGTTTCTCTGTGAGATGAGATGACGCCGATGCCCTGAAGTAGATACTTTTTTTTTTATTTATCCGGATAACCTGTTAACATTTCACAGTTTTGTTGCACTATGGAAATACAATGCGCAAAAAAAAGTATTGTAAATAACAAAACTTTAGTTGCGGCGGCGTTTGCCTTCATTTGTGGCGGCGGATCGGTACTCGGTTTGCCTATGTAAATTGAATTCCTACTGAACTTTGGTATTTGCTTGGTCGAGAGAAGATGGTACGAGCAGTTACTGGTTCTGTTTGTAACCTAATTGCAAAAGCTGTAAACATGCCGCATCTGCGAGAGTAGCAGACGCTTCAGTCACGGGTGTTCATCATCAGATGCGCAAAAGGTTAACGAGTATCTGAAGACACTCTGGGTGAAAAGTAATTATAAATGTTTTTTTTTTAATAAACGATAAGTATTTAATAGATACAAAGTTGTTGTTTGCACTAATGAAGCTGATGGCTGGTCTGTGTCCTTAGTGGTAACCGGAATGAAGCCGTCAAGTGAATTCAGTTTGACACTTGTGGACTTTATGTCCTAGAAAACAGGTCTCATATGGTTCATAATGAAGGTATTGGGAGCAGTGAGATCGATCATAGCCTGATAAGACACTGTTCAAGGACAGTTCATTTGCCTTAAACTGAATTGACTGCAATGTAAAGACAGATGAACTGATCTGATGTTTTTTTTCCCGAGAAGTAGTGGCAGATGACATTTAAATGAATTGAGGAGGAAGTGGTTGACGAGTGGAGTTGTTTTCTAGGGGGTATTTTTAGAATGATTTATGCAATCAGGCAAGACTTTCGGACAAGGAACATTTTATTTTGATTTGTTGTATGACATCGCTTTATGCGGATTTAAAGGTTCCACTGTCTATTCGGATCCATTTTTCAGGTTTCAAGTCAAATACTAATGACTGTGATCCCTTAAGGGTGCATACAAAAATCAAGCTTTGAATGTAAAATAAAGTAAATAATATATGTAGATCAGTTTAGCGGAACTCTTCGTGCGCTTGTCTGACTCGAATTTTTTCTGTAGTTTCTGACTTCCGTGATAGATGCACATAGACTGGTTGTATTCTTGAAGATATTATTCTACTCGTAAGTCCCTCATTAATAAAGAACCGAATGTTAAAAACTTAAGTTCAACAAGAAGGTAATTCTCAAAGATTAATTATTTCGACAACAAGTCTCTCAAACTTTCTCGATCGTAAGCTAGTTACTTCTTATTGCGTGAACAATGTTGGTCGAAGTCCTTTTCCACTTGTATGTTTCAATGAGGGTACGATTTTCAGCGGCAAACCTTTGGTGTACATTCGAAAACTGCTGATTTGAAGGTTGATTTTCCTTCGCTTCCTTTAGTGGAACGTAGGGATCGCCGATAAGGGATCCCTACTCTTCACACTCAATCTGCCAAATAAGTGGACCAAATATCACGCGAAGGATATCCGTTCAATCTGATAACTTCAATCTTCGGTACCGATCTGTACGCTATGGCATAGGAAAGAGACACTTAAAGATCAATCGTGAAAATCCTGAAAAGTATCGAAGAATTTACCGCATCTTGTTGTACCCCTCTCATTAATTCGAAAATACAAAGAGAAGTAAAATTCTTCAAAACGAACCGTCTATTTGTAGGCATATTATAAAGTATATACCGTAGTGGTTTGCTTATGCCAAGCCTGTTCAATTTGTGAAAGAGCGTTTCTAACCACACGGTATCGAAGGCTTTCTCCAAGTCAAACAAAACCTTAGTCAGCGCTCTATTGACAACTTATCCGAAACCTTTGCTTATTGTCGGAAGAAGACTAATTGACCGCAGATTTGCCGAATTGGAGTTATCTCTACCCCTTTTGGAGATGGGCTGCGCTATTGCTGTTTTCCAGTGCGCTGGATAATGTGTGAAATGGGCAAATAATACTACCACTCAAAAAATAAAACACCAAACAGTCACACATTTTGGATTCATTTGATTCTCTTTAACAACGTGTGGATTTTTGAGCCCCAACTACGAAAGTTTTGCTTATTTTTAACAATGTTTTTTTTGCACATTTGTCATCAGTTTCGAATCGCACTTTAACCCAAACATTGTGCCACGGTAAGAGTTGACCTGTGCCTCAACAAGTACTTGTAGGACAAGTGAAATTTGACACCTTGTACAAAATTGTGTAACACAAAACGACAACTCTGTGAACATTTCGAAAATTGTGACAGTGAAGAATGATACGTGGAGAATTGCTTATCTAAAGAGAATGGGACAAATGTCAAGAAACACTTGTAGAATTGTGGTTGTCTAAACTGCTTCATCTTAAGTATCATTTAAACACCTTAAGGCATGTTTAATCAAAAGATATGTTAGTATGTTTATCAAGGGCAGTTAATTAACCTTTGACTAAAAATATGAGCCATTACTGATCACCTAATGAAGGCTACATATTCCAATACAGGGAATGCTAAGGCTAAGTGAGTGGCTTTATCCAGCGGACAAAAGGTAGAAAAAGTCTAAGACCCCACGGCAAACCACTCAAGCTTACTTTTATCATTGGCTGGGTGGTGTAAGTTAAATTCCAAAAAATACCCTAATCACAAACATACTGGTAGCACTGTTGCATCACAAATAAAAGTTCCCAATTTGTACACAATCTCTCTCGTAACCACTTCCTCTGCTGTTCGATACTTACATGTTCGCTTTCAACGTGATTATAACTTTCAAAACAAGCCTAAAATTTAATTATCACAGCCCCAATACCAATTGCCCAACTCAAGACAAAGTTGCAGTGGCCCATTCTTTCCTAAAAAACCCCGAGCATTCGTGATAAAGAGTTTCCAAACTGATTTCACGTCGTTCGCTCGCTTGTAATAAGCACCTGTGCTGCTCGGCGCAAGCCTATTCACAAATTACCATCCAATATGTGCTCGCATAAAGAGAGAGAAAAAAATTAAAATTGCGGAAATAACTTTCATAGATACACCATTCCATTCCAGTATCTAAAGCATGTAATATGCATATGTGCACCCTGTGGCAGCCAGCGTTGCGAATTTCGAAACAAAACTTGGCACTCTCGTACTTGTATCTGCGACCCGACAATTTATTTAAAAGTAAACCAATCCGTGCACACTACCAGAACTGAGTCTTACCGCCAAAGTGTGAGTGTACCTTTACCGTCGCCGCACCGATCCGCGCCCAGTTTGCATGCAATTTTTGTTGTTTTTTTTTCCAAGGCAAAATAGCAAGGCAGCTTTGTGTTTTAGCACACTTTACTTCTGCAGCGCAAAACCGCACAAAACACCATATGAAGTCTCTGAAGCATGGTTTGGTGCACAAGAAAATGCATCAGGCATGACGCAAGCAAACACACAATCAACGGCAGCAACCCACAGCAGCCCCCAAAGCAGCAGCACCAACCATCAAGTAAAAGTGAAGTGATATCGTGTGCAAGGCCGTTTGTTGTTAACCTTTTTTTTTTTTGTTGCCGTCTTGTATTGGTGCAACATGCAGCCCAACTCGAATAACCGTTCCATTTCAAGTATCTCATCTGTTTCGTAGCTATCCATAGATCGCTAGAGAGAGCCTCAAGCTCTAACGAGGACGTTTTATAGATACTCGCTGTTCTTTGTACCATTTTTTTTTTATTGCAGGAAAGTTGTTAAACGCCCGCCAGCGTTTTATGCAAATGCAATCCAAAAAGATTTCATGGCTAAACTTACATACTATACTAAAGATACATTCTATATCTAACACTTAGACTTGAATCTAAAGATTATGCTTGTTTTTTTTTCAGGAACACATTCAAGAGGTCTTAGACAAATGGACCCAAATAGACGATGAAATTTGGGCTAAAGTCATTGTCTTTGAGCGGAATCGTCGCGTTGCCAAGGCATATGCACGTGCCCCAGTTCTAACCATAAACGGTTCAGATGATGGATTCGATGGAATGCGGTAAGTTGAAACTTGTTTTATGTAAATCTTTTAAAGCCTGCCTGGCACCATACACACGAATACTGGTTGCATTTGCATGTTATCGCTGTACTAGATTGTGAAATTGCTGTTTAAGTATCTATCTTTGGTTTGAAGTTGATTTTAAATTTATGACCAAAGTGAAATACATTCATGTATCTAAGTGGAAGTCAAAGTGTTGCTGACAGGGTTAAGAGAAGGCTATTAGCATACGAGTTGTATCTAGAGGGAAATTTCAGAATCTAGTTTGTAAATTTGCAATTTGCGGGTTGTTAAAACGAATTTAAAGTCACATTAGTAAACACTTTAAGTGGCAACGACGTCAGTTCTTTGTTTTGAGGATATTTCTTTGGTTTGAAAAGACTAAGACGCAAAAAGTGAAGCCAAATTAATAGAAGACAAAGCTTTGTACACATAGGAGTAGCAAAATTGTACCATTTCCTGACCGCCTCGTGATTTGCGCATTCAAAGAGGCAGCTTGCCCCAACCACCTTGTACGATACATACTTTGTTAAAAAGTTTCAAAAATTTGTTCACTGCACTGAAGATTTCCAAGACCTGCTAGATCGACTAGGGGGACAATTAGAAGGCGAGTAAGGCACTTGTGAGTTGAATTTTCCTCATTCTAACTTTTCAAGACTGCTTTCACTCGTCTTGTTGGCAGAGACGTCCTGAAGAGCTAAGCGTGCAGTCGAACGACAACTGCCTAGTTGCCACAAGGAGGAGGAGGAGAATGAGACCGTCAAATATCACCTTTGTGAATAAAGAAATCTGGACTTCCATTTCTTAATAGCATTGTTCGAACTTGCTTAAGCAAACACAAAAGACCTCTTGCGATTCTTTAGAGAAACAAACCAGTTAACACCTTAAAAGCGGTTCTTCTCAAAGTCCTTCTTCTTCCCTCTACAAAATTGGCAGATAGGTAATCCACGTACACCTCATGATATCATAATGGGCCAAAACACTGGCCTTAGCGTGACTTGTGGCAGCCACTACTACCATCCCTAAAGTGAAGTCTTAAAAATGCGCGTTTGGGAAACTGGAGCCCATATCCTTATCCACGTGGGTTCACAGTTCACGGTTTCTTTTTAAGTCCGTTTCGTCTAGGTTAGTCTATTTTTCCAAGAGAAGCAATGGTTATGATATCGGTCTAGGCGATACTAATTTTCCCATGCATCACTGGGTGCAACTCTTAATTATTTTCTAGCCCTTTGACAGTGATCTTTTAGTAAACTTTTCAGGTACAGGACAGTTTCGGATTTCTTGAATCTTGTCTTTGAATCAAAAAAATAATGGCTTGACCAGAATGCCTTGGATCTACGTCACCGATCTACATCCACCGTCGTTTTGCTATGACTTTACTTCCAATGAACAAATGCAAGGGGCTTTGAATACCCTAAGAGTGCAAGAACATAACGCGGGAGGAATTTCTTCAAATTTCGAACTCTAACATCAGTTTTAAACTCTTTAAAGTCGATGTGCATTGCCGGTGAGATGGGCTTAAGAGTAAAAGTGATATCAAGGATACAGGGAAACATCAGGCATCATTGTTGAAATCATGCTATAGAAAAGGCAGAGTCAGAAAATTTTTCCTCGATGGTTAAGTTTGTTGATTGACTTTGCAATATTTTGTCTCTTTCGAACATGGCCAGGATGGCGGTTGGAGCTCTTGTTAAAACATGGAAGTTGTACACAGTTTGGGTTATAACGCTTATGCTGTCACTCCAACTTTTGTTGTTATGAATACAAAGATATTGTGGTTCAATTCAATTTCCAATTTAATGCATTTTTTATTCTCTTCAATTCATAAACTTACATGCTAAACAAAAATGCTTAAATCTAGCTTAATTAACTTAACTTTTTATAAAATAACTTACTGGCCCTATACGGGCGCTCTAAGCTAAACCTAACAATCGAGATTATGTCTTTCGACGTCTGTATATTTATTTAAATTTGAGTTATAAATGTAAATTAAAAACTAAGAAAAATATTAATTAAGACGAAAAAAGTGTAAGGACTTTTTCATTTTAGCTTAAACTAGGCCTAAATACTAAACTACAACTTATCTTAAGCCTAACGTCTTAATTTAACTAACAATAAAATTAAAATTATAATTAAAACTACTTACTTACTAATTACTTACTACTTACACTACTTACACTAGCTTATATATATGTAAGCCGGCCAAGGCTGACAGCACATTCTATATTTGCCATAAGACACCCAAGATAAATAACGACGGCGAAGTTCATTCTCCGCCCAACCACCAATAGTGTCGGTATTGCCTTTCGACATCCACTTTGTCGTAGTTGACTCGCTCGTCCACAGCTTTTCGGCATACGTGGAAGATTATCGGTACCGCTAATCTATCCTTAACCCTTTCTATCAAGATAGAGAAATGCTTCAGGGGGAATAAGGCCGTTAAGGCGCACTGTCTCGTGGTGCATATCATTGGGGTAAAAAGCCCCGGAGAAAGATATTATGGTTCTTTATGGATGAACGGAATCGACTTTAAAACCCTCTCAAAGTGTAATGAACAGATGTTGGTGTACATGAAAATGCAGTGTACTTCCTTTTAACATGATGAAATGATTTTCCTGAACATTTTAAGACACTGTCAAAGGAATATTAAACGGTTTTACTTCTGACTACTGCGATCACCTTACTGCCTCTAGCCTAGTCAGAAAATTCAATTTGTAGAGTCAAAACGTCGGAAAGATGTCTTCAAATCTCTGACTTATGGCTTCTAAGTCCGATTCATATTACAATATTCCTACGTAGGCTCAAAACAAATCCTCTTTTTCTCATTCATGTTGCGTAAATGAGAAGTTACAACAAAAAGTACCTCCACCAGTCTTACTATTTCTTCGAATCAAGAAACCAACAAAAAAATGCATGCTTCGTTGGAAAGGAGAAGCAATTGAAAAATTTAGGCCTTACATCTTGTGGGAAGGCTGAATAAAAAATTGAAAGAAAGTCATCGTGTTTACTTTGGTTACTCCAAGACCTCTTTCGGATAGCCTTTTTTTTAGCTACCCTCTGGCACTCTGAGCTCTGAAAAAAGAAAAGCACTTCAGTGAGGTAACGTCGTTGTTCTATCATGATTTAGAAAATCCATAGAAGAAAGTATTGTTTAGTGAAATTAGGGCCTTAAGTAGTTTTAATTAGCAATTTACAGATTATTTCTAAATGACTCAAGTTATGACAAACTTTCATCCACGCTAATTGCAAGGACACAAATTTATCGGCATACTTAACTGAACGGAATCTTAATTTTTCAAAACCATGGAGTTTTCCTGTCTCGAATAAAAGTTCAAATGCTTTCGATCTGTTCATTTTCCTTGGCTCCTCTGTCCATTTGACCTCTTTCCACAATCTGAAATTTCTTCCTAAGTTTCTGGTCACAACAAAAAAGACTCAGACTTCTTCTGCTTCATCAAACACCTCTACGGTCTTATTTTGTAAAACACAAAGGCTCATCCACTGTACTTAAAATAAGGGTGAGCAAGCTTTTATCGACGAAAAGAAATGTTTATCTTGGCTAACATATGATAAATGTTTTTGGCAACATTTACCAGGTTCGCCAAGTTAAAAACCCTTTTATTCAATTTTACAAGCTTAATCAAGGAAGTTGTTAAGGTTCTCTAAAACTTTTCACAACAAACCAAGCTTTAAAACAAGCTCACATTCTCGTAGAGGCCTGATTTTGAATAAAACTGCATATCAACAGTGTCACTAGAGCCAGATTTCAATTAAAAGTGATGACTAGAACAAGATTAATAATATAATTAAAGTGACAACCCAGAAAAACAGCATGAACAATTTTACAATAAATCGACTTCATAGATTGATTAGATTGTTGATTTTCCTAAAAAAAAATTTGTGTTATGAATTTCAGGAATTACAATAACACGACCTTAATTCGCGGTAAAAAGAAATATAATAGAATCAAGAGAACCACTTGTGGACCCTTCAGTCAAGCTGGGTTTATTTTTCTAATCAAGCGAAGCCTTTACAATAAGCCTTGAAATGCTGATGTACAAAAGCTACTCACTTATCGAATTCCCATGACCAAAGTGTTTCAAGATTCTGTGAGAAAAATACCGCTCTCAAGATCAGCACTTCAAATCAACAAAACGCCCTCAACATGTAAATGTCACCACGTTCTTAAAGTTCCGATTGTCAATCAGAGACGCTGAATTCTTCAAAGACAAAGCTCTATTAGATAACAAGTGATTTGGATATAAACACCCCGATCAAAAATCTAGATAATTTTTGTCTCTTCATTGACAACAATTACCTGGCATTCTCGTTTGATTCCAATCAATCTTCATTGAGGCTTTATTTTTCTGCCAAATTCATTGTGGCAAATAATTTCGTTACTGCCATTAAGAAGACATCACTTGAGGTTTTATCGGCTCTAATTGAAAGCTTCAAATATGATTGCCAATTTGGCCATCAGGTTCGCCTAATCCCCTTCAACTTTACACACGCACAATACCACCAGCTTCTACTTCAATTATCCACGAGAGCTCAATTGTTAAGGTGTCTTTTTTTTGCTTGGTCACACTCCCTTCTTTCCCCCTTTATTAACGAAATTCTCTAATCTTCATTAATTCTAATCAAAAAAAAACTGTATAATTCCATCGAAATGGTATACAAATGCCCGACCCCAGATTCGCATGGTCCTCGTAGATTCCAAATATTTCCACAAAAATTCACTCGTAATCCACTCGACGGGGTGATTAGCATTTATTCGTATACGAGTGGCCGCCTTTCGGTTTGGCCCCCACTTTGCCGTGGGCTAAAATAACAAACGGTTTTGCAAAATCTACATTCGAGGTAAACAAACAAAAGGCAATGAAACACAAGGAAGCACGCGGCATCCGTCAGATAGTTGTCTCATTATATAACCGCTACATTGTAGGAGTTCATTTGTGAACATAACCCCAGTTGACATTTGGCAGTTTGTCAAAATGTCACCGCTTATTTAACGTGATCGTGAGTCTAAGACAACAGTTGGATGAGCCTGCAATGTGCATTCGATAAATTTGGTATATGCTGTCAGTTTAGTGTTTTTTACATTGCGAAGTGTCAAAAGCGGCAGCAAACAAGATTTAAGTAAACAAAATAAAGTACAAAAAACACTTAACTACTCCCACGTTATTTCGGTCGGCCTAACAGGCGATGACGTTTGCGTCCGCGCTTCTGATTGTCGAATATCGGTTTGATTTAATAATTTTAATTTATTCAAGTCAAAGCTGAGTAAACCAGATATGCAAAGAAAATGGTTTGAGACCTCTACACTATTTTTTTTTCTTTTTTGTTTGTGGATTATGAGGCCGGATCTAAGTTCTGAATATAGTATCGATGACGATGGAGATAGAAATCGATCGAAATATAAATTTTAGTTTAGAAAAACAGAAAAATAAAAAGCAAACAAGTTATTCTTTAAAGCAAATTTGTTGTTGAATTTTATTTTGTGTGTCGGACACGGAACATTCTCGCATGAGCAGTTTTGGACACTTTCGTTTTCGATTTCAACAAGCGATGATGGAATTGTTGACCTTTTAAGTCATAATTTATTCTCAGTCGCATGAATGAATATTTTAGTAAGTTTGGACAATAAATTCAAAACGAAGATTTTTCGCGAAGGTCTACTTAGCATCGTACCGCAATGTTGTTGTGATCGAAGATCCACAAAAAACAAAACTGAGATGAAAAAAAAATCATTTCATTGCGCTGTGAACAAAGCTCTTTACCATTATTTTTATCTGAAAGAGGAGCAAAAAAAATTTCAATAAAAATCCATCAGTAGTCGAAAAACTCGTAAAAATATAGAAATCAAGATGCGCCATGTTGCTTTAGTGACATCCAACAACAGACGACCATTGTTGAACTGTCACCGTTCAGCTGTCATGTGAGGAAATGCTTTAAAATCGATCGATGTAGATTGTCCTAGCTTACATTTAAAGTGCGTTGGTACTCTTTTGTTTCTAAACATTTTTGATCTACAGAGCTCCAAACGAAGACAACTTTTCTTAAACAAAAATTCAACACTAAACGAGGCATGGGCATCTACTGAAGTACTTCAATGGCGTTATAGTTCGTAGTGGACTAAAATTTCAATTGATACGTCTCTTCAAAGAACCGATCTATGCTAGCTACCTCCAACTCCGTATACGAAGTTGGAAGAGGTTCCTTTACACTTGTATTTGCCACAAAAGGTTATGTACTCCTCTTCCGCTCTTAATGTTCCATCTATCTATCTATCAGTTTTGACTAGGTCTACATTGTGGTACAATCAAAAAGGCTCTGCATTCAGACATACACTTTCCGTGTACTCAAAGCGATCAACAGTAGATAGAATCTGCATTTGAGGATGACCACGCTTTGACGATAAGGGTCTTGTGTACTGTAAGCTTGGGCGTTCGCGTTAGGGCTTTATTATTCAATTGACTTTTTAGGCCGCAGGTGTGATTGGCATGAGTGAATCTCGGATTGGTTTGAGCTCTTGTGTCGTTGCTTCAATTCACTGCAGATCGAACAATCGAACATAGACATAGTCCTTGCATTCTACCGAAGTTTTATCTGTTCAGTGTGTCTTGAATTAATTCAACTTGAGTCATATCAGGGCTGTTTTGATCCGGTGTTTCCAGGTAAGTTCAGGAACGATTCTTTCTGGAAAACCTTTGTCAGTATCAAAATTGTCCCTATGATCGTTACCGACCCTAACGAAGCAGCGAGTACAATCGGATGCATTTATTTACGCTGTCATATACGGCATTAAAATAAAAGAAGACCTCATTGAATATAAATTTTGAAGATTTGACCGATTTTTGGCCAACAAGGTTGATGACGTGGAGATTCTTTGTAAGACACAAAGTAAAACAGAAAAGAACAAATAGGACATTAAAAAGACCTCTCTCTCCCCTGTTGTCTAAACCATCAAGTCTCGTAACCCCAAGAGCCGCAATCTACACAAAAGTTCCATTCCGACATATTTTCAGCTTCTTTAAGAAATTGCATCTCATTTTCAAAGAAGTCAAATCTGGGGAGGCAAATTTTCAACGAGCTCACGAAGGTACAAGCTAAGATTGCTCAAAATCCTCATTGACAGAGAACTGTGTTCATATTCTACTTGCTTAGCTTGTGAAAACCCAATACAGAGCTTTTTCAAAATAATTGGCATCAATGCGGTTTGCTTTTTTCGCCCTTATTCGTTCCCAGACCTCGGGATTCTATATTTTTGTTGAAGTCTCCTTTTCGTGTTGGCTGTCTGCTGTTGTAAGTATCGTCTTTGCTGAAAATGTTCAGTATTTCGAGCTTAAAAAATTGAAATATCATGGGTTTATATATGCCTCAATAGTTATTCCGTCAGTCCAAAATTGAACTGACAAAGAACCGCTGGCGCTGGTGGACAAAGATGGCGCAATATGTGAGTGCGATCAACTTCAAGTTAACTTAAAGATATTTGTAAAATGTAACACATTCAATCAACACAAAGAAGTCATCATCTTCATTCACTGAGGTATGAAGTTTTGTATATGCACTTTATGTCATACATCTTGATAACCATTAGGATCCTATCTAGAATGTATTTACATTACCTTTGTTTTTTCTGAGTCATTAATCAGACCATAATAACGACGCCACTTGCTGGAACTTTCTCTGCACTATGACCGAGGCCTAGTCAATTCTTTCACAACTAACCATAGTTGCTGTGTCGTCTGCTTATGTATACCCGGTACCTCGCTATAACATTTACAGTGAATCATAAACGTCTAAACTTATATTAAAGAGAGGCAATGTTTGAAAGTTTATATGTATGAGGTAATCTTCGAAACTACCCATCCGATTTCAAAAAAAAGTTTCACCAATGGACCTTCAGAATTAACATAGAGTATAAATTGCCCCATTTAAATAAAAAGCGACCAATAATGATAGTAAAGTTGTCGAAAAAACGACATTTTTTTCGAACGATGTCGGCATGGTAAGTGATATTTATTTGCTTTCTATAGAAAAGTTCTAGAACTCAAAAAGTTCTATCAAAAAGTTCGTGACGGCAGAGCTCAAAGACTTAATCTTCGAAACTACTTAACTGATTTCAAAATTCGAATACAATGAGATAAAGTATTTTTTTTTCGACGCTCTTCCTCTACTGCTTCCATGACGTTAGTAAAGTTATTTTTCCTAATCAAAAATTCACAACTGATAAAGAAAAAAACATGATTCCTTGGAAAACCTCGTTCTTTTCATACTCTTTAATTTTCCACCAATCTTTTGCACCCTCTCAAGTTCAAGCAACTTCACCAGTGACAGTCTTGCTAATGTTCATTCTGAATGTTCAATTGTTAATAATTGTGCACATTTTTTTGAAATCATAAATTCTTATCAAATAGTATTTCTTTGCTGTCGAGGAAATTAAATGTAGATAAAAATAATAAAAAAATAATATAAAAAGTTTCGGACAAAAAGTACGATTTTGTGTCAGCGGAAGTCGAATTTACCTTTTTGAGTTCCTAAAATTTTCTACGTACACTTAATCTATGCGGATAAATTCGGAAGGGACAGCTGGTTTATTGTAAAAGGCGGTTGTGTGTTTGACAGGCTTTTCCCCTACTTACGAGAATCTCTTTAAAAACGCACGACCTCAAACACTGTAACACAAAATAAGACTTGAAGATGGTTGCGCGATGGAGGCTTAGGAATATGACAGAATTCGTCTGAATAACAAGAGTAGAAATGTACCCTTTTTCGTTTAATGGTAAGACAAGGAATCACAAATTAAACTTGGATTTTTAGTTTTTAAAAAAAAAAAATATTTCAAGCACACAAAGATTTTTCTACAGACAAGTGACGGCAAATTTACTATCAACTCCGTTCCGGCAAAGATATGAGCTTTCAAAAGGCACCAATGCGCGACCACGGTACAGAATAGCGTTAATTCGACGTTGAGGCTTACGATATTTACACTAACCAAACCCGAACGGTCACATTTCGTGTAACTACACAAGATCTCATTTTTTCTAGTTAATCTGTTCAACATTGTGCTTCTACTTTCAAGAGGACAGGGCCTAGTTTCGATCCCTGTGGCACATAATAAATAACGTTTATCTGCGTGGCTGTGACTGCGAAAAAAACATCATATTGATTTTTTTTTCAATCAAACTTACCCGGGCACCCACGATGAAATAGAAGGAAGCAAAAAGTCCTCGAAAAGACGACTCTTCAATCCTTCATTTTGTGTCCCAAATCAATGCAACAAGTTTTATTATACAGTCATTTTGATAGTCAAAGAGGCCATCTTCAGCAGAGCTTCAGGTTTCGAAAATCACAATTTTCCACTTCCTCTTTAGCACTGCTAAGCCTTTTGTTTCGATATCCTTTTAGTTAAAAAAAAATCAAATCCAAATTTTCACGTTCTATCATCCAAATACGTCTTCGATCCCATAAAAGAACCAAAGCACGAGAAAGTGTCTGCAGTGATGACGGGCACACGCATTGAACAAAAACACCGAAAGTAATTCATATCCAAACAAGCTCGTAGCTATCGCCTCAATAAGGACATTTGTATGTACATTCCCATAACTTTCACGGATGCGTTCCATAATAAAGGAGGCGGCGAAAAACACCAACAACAGGAAACAGCACAACTGCAGGGACACAAACAATAAACTATCTCTCTAACGCATAGACTCGTCGACGTCGATGCGAAACGCATTTCTCAACTCAAGGCACCATAATAATAATAATTGTTCACCACCTATCCACCCCGTCTGACTACCAGATTCGCCTACGCTGGACACGAATTGAATCCGCGAATTCTAGCGCGCAAACACGATTACCATAAAAATAGATCAGATCCTTATCTCATGGAGCTGCTGGTGCATTGCTGAACACGAAGTCCGCCCTAAGTGGCTATAAATATCTCCAGACGAACGCTCGAACGCGTGTGCACTGCATCCTCCGACATTCGAGTGTTATATGAATGTGCTCGGCTTGTATGTTTCATTGCAACATCGAGCCCATAAAACATATTCAATATGGTACCACGCTGGCCGGGAGGATCAACACGATTCTATTCCCAAAGGTGGCTGTTAATATACCACCCATTAACTTGCTGTGACATCTAATGGCCTAGCCGACACGGACAGTATTAAGAAACGTGCCCAGACGGCAGATGGTAAACAGTAGACGACACCCCACGCCATATTATGCTCGTATCTTTTCTATTTAAGGATTAATCAAAGAAACAGATACAACATGCGATCCGCAGCACTGTGTCTTTCCTTGCGATTGAATTAGGGCCTAAACATAGATGCCAATTAATATTGTGTGTGACTAGTCCCAAAAAATGTCACGAGTTACCTCTGGCCAGACCTCCTCCATCGTAGTCACACAATTAGAACCAACGAGTAACAAGACTACTCGCCGAGCAAACGGGAGCGACAGGACGGCCCTCCGCCGCCGCCTGACTATCGGCTTGCCACAATCAAATGCAGAGGCTCGTTATTTCTTTGCATGTTAGTCGCGTTCACGCGGATGCGTCCCTAAATGAACCAACGATCGATATGGAATCTCGCTCGAAATCTTCTACTGCCCATTTCAAGATGCCTCCACCACCTCTTCGTAACCAAATGAAGATGAGCTCTGCGACTTGGACACACGTGAAATTTCTCGCTGGCATGCAGACTGCATGCATCTTTTTTTTCTTGTTTTGTAAAATGTCAATCCCCTCCTTGAAGACACCTTTGAGGAGTGAAACGTTGCTTTGGGCCAGGCTGATGATGCAGCCTCGTGATGTGCAACACGAAGCACATATTCTAACAGGTATCGACCGCAGCGTCGCGCTCTTTTTCCCATGTCTTCCAAGTCCATCCATCTCTGCAAAGTGTATGAAAGTGAAGTGGAGAAGAAGCGCGAAGAAGAAGAAGAAGAAGAAAACGACTAAGAAACCAGCTGCCATGGAGAGGAAAAGTTAATTGAAAGCAAAAGGGTACGAGACAATGGGATTGTGCGGTCACTTTTTTATTTATCGCTTGGGAATTCTTTACTGCAAGCCTTGACCTAAATTCCAATTTTGTTTTTTTTTTCGCTTTGATTTTTTCTTCTTGCAAGGATTTTTTTTGAAATCACTGGGAAGTAGCGCGAGAGGCAGCTGCATTTTATGGGGGAACACAGCATAAAGGGTTACGTAATAATGAAAGAACGTCTGGACAGAGCGAGCGGTACCAGGAGCTTCCTTGCATTGTTACTTAACGTTTCGTCAGGCTTGAGAAGACCCATACGCAAAGGAAAACAAGATGTTTGTATTCGCGAAAAATTATTGGCCACATCCACTTTCGTTTATACACTAAGGCTCAAAAGATTAGGAGCCAGTTGCTTTGTCCAGCGAAATTAATTCTTCTCATTTTGTTACTGACTAATTTCTGACATTGAACCTTGTAGGAATAAAGCTTGAGCTTAAGCTGCTTTCGGGAGTTCAGTTTTTTTTTGTAGTTGGAGTATAATTGTAGCCGACGGCAGTTAGCCTTCCGGAATAGTTCCATATCAATGAAGATCTCGCGGTTGTACCTTCATTTCCATTCGCCATACTTACGGAAAGGATCGTTATATCCGATGGAGAACTCTTCCCGTGGAGGTCCCTAAAATCTTTTTTGCTGTCTTGAATAATCTCTTACACTGAGCTCCTTAAATTAGAAAGGGCGAGTTGAGTGTTTTGCAAAGCATGATTTTGGTCCTTCGAGCTAAAGGTTTTGATCCAAGTTGTTGGAAAACCGAAGTTTGATAAGACGAGTCTTCGTCGATTCTCGACCAAGGCGTTGCTTGGTGTTGAGTAGGATCAGACTTGCTAAACTGCAAATAATCTGTTCCGGCCAGAGAATGAAGAAGCCCCACGATACCACATTTCCTCGTCGAGATCCGACACATATTTATATTAGTTCGGACTAACATTTTCCGAATGTCAAATTACACTGCACGTGGCACCTGGATCAGTTTTACAGAGATCTGGAGTTTGAACTTCATTTTGTCATGTGCGACTTTAAGGGATGGTGGGTCTCGACTGAAAATTAATTGTTCTTTCACAGGATTGTCTTAGAATAAAATAAGAGTGTTGCGAGAGGCTTAAGGCGTGTTCAGAGTTTGTTGGATAGGATCTTTTACGCAGCAATAAGCAAAGATGCGTCTCAGTAGTTCTAACAAGACAAAGATTCACCTTTCTTGAAGATGAGGGTGGTGAAGTAAGCGCAATGCAATCTATCCTTCGTTCTGTGACCATGAACCAGTTACATTTGCAGCATAATTCAGGGCTCCATTGTAAGATAAAACTCTACAAGCTACTTCATTGCACCCTGCAATCCCGCCTTCTTCTGTTAACCATAGAAACTGAAGATACTGCCGACGGACATCCTCCTTGTTGCGAACTGAAAGCATCTTCATCATGGCTAAGTCACCTATCTACTACTCATTTCCTGGCAATATGAAAGATCAACTGCACCATTTATCTATCTTGAGTCAAATATTTGCAGCAAAAGCAAAAGATCACCTCTAGTTGGGGTTAAGACCAATCTGATCAAAAACCGAGTTGCATAGAACTTTGAAAAAAAGTGTCAAAGTATCAATTTCGGATACAAACTCCTCAATTCATGCCAATTTCAATTTGAAAAAGGGAATTCTCCACAAGATGCTTTAGTGTCTTTTCTGGACCAAATTTATAAGAGCCTTAACAAGAGCAGAAAAACTGCGCTAATGTTTTCACGGATTTAACCAAAGCTTTCGATTAAGTGAAATTTGAAATGCTTCTAAAAAATGTACATAAACTCGGTTTATACTCAAATGGCCTCAATCTTTTCTTCATGATAGGAAGCAATATGTTTGCATAAATTAATTGCTTAGTGAATCCATGTCTGGAGCTATCGTTGACGTCCCTCAGGGTTCAATTATTGGTCCTCTACTGTTTGTCATATAATTAAAGTCAATCAGTGTTGTGGCTTTCGCTGGTAGATTTGATGAAGACATAAGAAATCAAATAAGAATCGATTTGTCAATGCAAACAGAAAGATTCCTTTATCATTAAATGGTTCTTAGCAGCAAGTTTAAAGTCATGTCCTTCTCCATTTCTAGCCGACTTAAAAAAACGACATCAGCTTTCACGGGAAAGGCTCCTATAATAATTGTATCGATGGCTGCAACAATATAGAATCGGCGTCTGACATGATTATGATTGTATCTTTGAAAAGCATTTTAGTAGAAAAAAAAATAAAACAGAGCAACGGTCAGAGAATAGAGCCTTGTGGGACTCCACACTCTACTGGTAAGGTACATGCGGACCGGCCACCAGACACAACTCTTTGCTTTCCGACTGTAAGGTGTGAGAAAATAAGTATGGCTTAACTTTTCCTGAGCTAAGCGCATGGATTAACAAGACTTACTGTATCGAAAGCCTTCGAAAACTCAAGGAATGTAGAAATAGTTGTAGCATGACTGATTTCGTGTTTGACAAATTATTGGGCAGCCTTACAACTTTGTTTTCCACGAAAACCGAATTGGTTCTTTAAAAGGATTTTTTAGGCTGGCAGGCTTCTTTGCATTTGAAATAATTTTTTTTTTTTTCAAACACTTTGAAAAGAGTATTGGCAACATTGAAATTAAAATTGAAATCAATCGCTTTGAAATAGTAATAACTTTAGCGCTTGTTCTGAGAATTCTCAGCTCCCACGTTTCTTTAAAGCAGCTACTCGAACATTTTTTCACTAAAAACCACCTCAATCAACTGAAGCGGAGTTTATAGCGTGTATCTGCCTAATTAATATATCTGCAAACCATTGGCGGCCAAATCATTGACGTTAGCCAAATTTTGAGTTGCAGATGATTTAAACTGAATTCAAATTCCAGTTCTATCAAGTCCAAAAGGCTTCCTGTTTAGCAACTTGCGGCATTAACTTATGACATCTCTTCGAAGAACTGAATTCTATAAATTTAAAAGTCACTTAAATAAACCTTTAAATATCAATCTTGATGAGCTTCCAACTAAATAGTTTACCCTGAAAAATCAACTCATAAAGAATCAATTCCAATCCCATTCATGGCTTAGCAAAAGCCTATAACTGGCTTAAAACCAACAAATTTACTTGTTCTCTCAATCATCATGTCATGCCAATCAAGTGGAATGCCTTCTAAGCATGGAAAGCATTTTCATTATTCCCATGGAAAGTGTAGAAAATTAAGCCGACTTGAAAACATTTTGATTAGTGACTCCACCAAGAAAGCCATAAATCATTTCAAAACCCGTTTGCTACCATGACACAAGTTGCATGCATTTCTTGATTTCTTCAATTTTTTGGTAGAAATCAAGTTTTGAGTAGTGGCTTTATTTTCGGCGACGAACTTAATAATCGCATATGGCATTCTGAAGGATAACCACATTTTTCGAAGCCATATTCTTCTCTTCATCTTGGAATAAACAATTTGAATAAATTTGTATAAATATTTTTGAAAAGCCAAAATCTAACTCATTAGCAAATGAAGAATAAAATCATGAAACAATCGCGTGTGATGTGTGTTTTGATTTTACGAACGACCTAATGATGACGGCTTCCGCCTATGCAGTGGCTAAGACGGTCAGCTTAACAGAGTTTTATTACACCTTTTTAGCTGGTTATGGTATTTATAGGCAATGATGTTTCTAGCTTTGAAAATGTTAACAAAAGCATTGAATACTCGTAGATCAGCTTTAAATTGGCCTAGACAAAATGACACGAGGAAGTCATCTTATTCGCATTGTATTGAGGAAGACAGAGGGTTGCAATAATTGAGTGATTATATTAAATTCCGCAATCACAAAAGTCAAATTTGATTGTGCTGCTATTAATCACATTCAAAATTTAAATCGCATTTAATGCCTGAAAGAAAATACATAACTATAGTTTATTAACTTGGGCTCAATCTAAGCAGCAAATTCGGATAGTTGCTCAAAATCTATGGAATATTATTGCGAAAAATTGTCATCAAAAATATTCGTATCTTCAAATTCTGGCCTCGCTTTCGAGATTAAATCGCAAGTCAATCATAGCACTTGATAAGCATCAAACTATTCTTTTGAAAATGCGTACTTACGATTTCTTCTTTGGATTACAAACAACTTTTCTAACAGTTCAAAGCGGGATGTATTGGATAGCTCCAAGTGTGAAACTTACAAAATAAATGATGGTATGCCGCAAGGCTCCGGTTTGTTCCCAGCACTCTTCCTGATCTTCAACAATCACACCATCCTTTGTTTTTTCATTTTCGTTTCGTTGTTGAGCCTAACCCGAAGACAACAATACTATCGATATCAGATCGATAACTATTTTATTTTGATTGCGAGGCTGAATGCATTACTGAAAAACTACAGCCTTAAATTGTATTGTCAATGCTCTTGGATTTGACGAAAGCTCTTTAAACAGTCGACCACTCAGTTTTGCGCAGAAATCCTCCACCACATTGAGGAGTACCAAAGGGTTTCATTCTTAGACCAAACCTCTTTGCAATGTACGCCAACGATGATTTATCGTTGGGTGTTAAGGGATGGCCTATGTTTGAATGCTTATAAGTCAAAAGTGATTCCGTAATCAGTCAAAAAATTCTAGACTTCTCTGACATTCTACTAGACACTTTTTACCAATGCCCAGAAGAGTGGGATACTACTGTTGAAACCTTTGCCTAGTCTTAAATCATGCCTTATCAAATGGTACAAGTATGTACCTATTCTAGTAACTTAAGTTTTCTCCACACCAATCCGAACCTCTGTAGGAAAAAACATCCAACACAATATCGGTTCTGAAAATACATTTGTATACTTCAAGGACAGGTCGTCGTCAAGGCCATCACAAGCCAATAGAAAACGAATAGTCACACCAAAAATTGTAATATACAAAAAAAATTATATATCACGAGTAATCAAATATTAAAATGAACATCAAAACTCTGAAGAAAAGAAAAAAACACGATCCACAATGAAAAACACTTCGCGGCTCAACTTTACAATGCAATAAACCCACGCGTTAAATTCACTATCAATCCATCACTTGCTAATTATCTCTCTCACTCAATCTATTATCTAACCGTTGTGGCATTTCAAAGCACACAAAATATAAAAGAAAAACCACTCGAAAAGATCAACGGTAACAGACACCATCACTTTAATTATGGTATAGCCCCCATGCAGTTTCGCAAGATAAACCATCTAGTGAAAATGAAAAATTTACTAGACAAAAGAAATTTTGAAGTTTCCCTTTCTATGGAAACCAGCAGGTGGTATGCTAACAGCTTGCGCTGCCAAAGCATCATCATCATTTCTCCTCATCACGGCCATTAGCATCATCACCTTCATCCGATCAGCATCGTGCATCGCACTAAAACCTTCCAAAAAAAAAAAAAAATAGAAACTCAAAAAATGCTTCCAGACCATTAAGTCATCGAAGAGCCCAGCCCAAAGATTAAAAGATTATTATTATGCTTGTTCACAATGAAGTTTTTTTTGTTGTTTTTGGTTGGAATCTATTTTTTTCTTTGCATTTAAATTTTGATTTTGATTTCGAGAAAATTTGTGAATACTTCCGCTTCCCATGGCTAACAACTTACGTCACAGATCGCAAGGTGTATTATGATGACGTTTTTGGCGTGACAAACGATTTGGCAGCATTGCGACTTGACTATTGTTTCGGTTCGTAGTGTGACATTGCTGATTTGGTGATTGTCATTGAGTTTTATGCATTTTTGACGTTCGATTTTAGATTGTGGTGAAATGTCATTCAATTTGACCATGCACGCCAAAACAATCGTTTTTTTTTTTTATTTATGGAGTTAAAATGTCTCACGACGTTTGTTTTAAGCCTTTCCTTGTTCTTTCTTGAAGGATAGAGTTTTACCTTAACAATTTTTTGAAAAAAAAAATGCAGACTTTCAAGGGGTAATGAATACCCTTATAACAAAAAAAAAGATGCAGACTTTCAAGGGGAAATGAATACCCTTATAACATTTAACGCGGGTAGGAGGGATGAGGGAGGAAATTAAAACCAATGCACTTTGTTTTTTGAATGTTTTTAAATTAGGAAAGCAATCCACATTCTTCTTATGCGGCTTATAAAATCGGATCTTTACACTTGACTGTGCGACCGAAATTGGGCTTCAGGGTGAATTGATGAGCATTCCTGGCGAGGCGGATGTTAAAAAATGCAGTTGACTTAGCCGCCTTAGGAAACCTAGACATTTCGTGTTTGGTGAAATCGGTTAGGTGGCGATTCCATATGAGGTTGGTTTTGATACACATTCCGAGGATAAGGAGTCTTTCGGTTTCGGTGAAGCAAGTAGACACTACTGTGTTTTGCTGGCACAAAATTCCATTCTTTTCTTAGACCATTTTGCTTGTTTCTTTTAAAGCTCCAGATGGGTCAAAATTGTGAGATAGAAAAAGGAAATGAGCCCCTTTCTGTATAAAAAAAAAACAGGATCTTGTTCATACCGTTTCATTTCAACCATCCAATTATTTGGGCTCAACAGAACCTTATAGGCATGAATGCAAAGATGATGATGTTTTGTGGCGTCAGATGCGCCCAATTTTGTTAAGACCTTAAAATCTCTCGATTAGCCTTACTAAAGATGTATGAGAGGGCGTCTGGTGATTTTCCACGTTTTGTAATGGTATGCTGGATTTTGTTTTACTTTTTTCAAAAACTCTGTAGTTTTAACTTATCAAAATAGTTGGACATAGGCAATTAAAAATTGACTCATATTTAAGGTGCCATGCTTTCCGTTGAAAGGTTGTCAGGATAAAATCTAAAATAGTTTTTAACAGCGAAAGATGATGCTCGTCTGCTTTAAGAATTTTTAAATAATTTCGATTTTATTCAGTCAAACAAACTCTAAAAATAATTTGAAAAAATTTGAATGAGTGATTTTCGAGGAAACCATTGTAAAAGGGTGGCCAATATCTTTTTTTTGCAGTTTATTTCATTTGTATTTATATTATGGTTAAAACTGTAAATTGCGCGAAGAACAAAGTTATAGTATTCCTTACACTTGAAAAAAAATTTACAAAGGTTTTTAGATATATAAGAAAAATTAAACTATAAGAATAATGTTGAAGGAAAACTACAATCAAAAGCCTTCAGGAAGCTATTCTCAGCATACTCTTATTAGACAGAGAATAGGGGTTTGCATAGCTGTCAGAACAATTTCACATTGATTGTATGTGCTTAACAAATTTATATTGTATGTAACGTACACTAAATGAAAAAAATCACCTTAATAAATATAAAAGTAAAGGTTTAAATAATAATATACAAATAAATAATAAATGAATTAAATTAAAGGATACGTTGTTTAAAAGTCAATAAATAAATAAATAAATAAAGACATAAATAAATACATAAATTAATTAACAAGAAAATAAATAAATAAAATAAGTCACCGTCGGAAAGTGCTTTAATTTTTGCAACTGACAGCTCAGTTCTGTTTTCAATTTGTGTTTTCAAAAGACACAGAATATACGTCAAGAAACCAGGGAGCGCTTTTCTTTTCTGAATCACAATATATTTAGAACAACGTGAAATTCAACGAAGACTTCCCGGCCAACCTAAGCCAAATGATTAAGCACTTCAGCCTTTGTCTGCCTGCCGCACAGCGAGTAGAACAATACTTGACGGAAGTGGCGCCGGAAAGTTTCGCTATTCTGTTCCGATGAGAATATCACCGCTGTGCCTGCAGATGTTGCGGTGGCATCATCCACGTCGACAAGATAATATTCTATATAATTTGACATCAAAGTTGGTCTTCGAAGGAATCTTAAGAGTGCAGACAGTTCTTCTGGTTTTGCCTGCAGGGTATAAATCGGGTCTGAGCCCATTCGGTGACAACGAAGCTTAAGACATCATGGGTGTATGTGAACAAGCCACAGAAACTAAAAGCATATTTGACATAGGACAAAGAACTCAGGCTATAACCAAAGCTATCGGCCAAATGATTACTGTGTAGTCTAAGGCCATGGTTAACACTCAAAGAAAAATTATGAAAAAACAGAGATTTTAATATAACACAACAACATTGGGTGAGTGCCTTTGGACCACCCTGTAATGTGCCAAGGCCTAGTATCTGAGTATAACACAGCAGAGAGCAAAGGGTGGTCAATCTTTTCAAAACTCTCCAGAATTAAGAAGTGAATGAAATACAGGGATCGTTTAGAAACCAAATGGATCAGACAAATGCAGTTCACAAAAGCATTCTGCCAATGCTTGTACAAATTTTCCTGATCAATTACATCCTTAACCTTAATCAAAGGCGAGTGTATTCAATAAATTTCAATCACTTTTTTTTGGCTCTTCTCCAAAACATTAATAATCAAAACAAAAGTCCCAAATCGTTTTCTCGACATCCAAAACAACTTTGACGGTTTCAGACTTCTGTTAACTCCAAAGCTTCTATGAACGATTCACTCAAAGCGCCTACGAAAAGCTAAACCATCACATAATCGCGTGCGAATAAAAGTACAATTTTGCTTGAGGACTCAACTTCCGATTTAAAAAGAAAAAAAAAACCCAAAATAAACCTATTGACCGCATTTCTATATAACAAATTTCAAATAATTTAAAACCGAATTATGCAAATCTTTTAACCCTCTGGTACTTGAACCTTGGAACTCACTAGGAAGCTCAGTAAACGTTTACGTTTCAAAACAATTCTTCGCATTGAGAAGCTTAATTACACTCATACACTCCCATCTCTGATCTTCTCCTCCCATTGTCTTCTCCTCCCATTGTCCATCAATGGAATCACAATTACGAGTCTCCAAAATAGACGGATTCTCTACAGGAGTTCAAAATTCGGTTCAAAATTTATCTAGATCGTTAACCTTTTGTAGCAGAGGAGATTCCTGTCCCCATGTCCATTAAGAAGCAATCATCTGATATCTTCAAAAGATTCAAGTGTGCGTATTCAATGGATTCCAATTCATGAGTTAAATTAATTCTTCTTCATCTTCCCGCACCCGTTCGCTTGGCTCCTTAATTTGATTTTCACAGCGTCAGCCACCACCAAATTTATGGAAAAAAAAGCGCTGAGGTCTTTTTTTGGTGTTCTTAGCAATTTTAGGTGATTCAACTCAAGCCAGAGGAGAATTGGATGAAAGCGGTCGGCTGACTGATCCGTTTCAAGTTGATTGTTTTTAAAGTCTGATGGAAAGAATTATCCATTTAAGATGGAGGCGTTCGATGGTAAATAAGCGCCTTCCTCGGGATTACTCGGGATGGGTGTTATTTACGTACATTTAATGAGGAACCAATTTTGGACAGTCTTCGCAGAGGCAGTTTACTTTGGCTAAAGACTTGTTTTATAGCAGGATTAGCCCCTTTCTCATGTTCACATTCGTAAAGCTTCAAGTGAAGAAACTATCATCCTTCAAGTCAGAGTTTATAGTTTTCATTATCAGCTGCCAAGCTCCACAAAACCCTGATTGATGCGCACAGATTAAAGTGGCCGAAAACCAAAAGTAAATAAATTGTAAAGAAAACATTTCTGCAATTGGGTCAAGGGTGATCTCGCTCACAAGCCAACAACAAAATGTGTAAAATAATGGAACGAGAGTGTAAAATGAAAACAAAACAAAAAAACAAAAAACAAAAACACCTAGTAAAGGCCAATTTTAATTGGCGAAAACTTAATGGTACAGTGTGTCCATAAAAATGTAATTATGAAGTGTTGATGTTACGAAATGCCGAACGAATTACACACAGTTCCGTGACTCCAATTGATGACTCCGTGTACTCGTACACTTATTTTGGAGATGCGAAAAAGTCGGTATAGGGTTGTTGGTTGGAGGAGAGTAATCTGCAAGGCTAGGTCATTTAATTTCGTCACTGTAAGTGTGGAGTTTTGGTTTGAGTTTAAAACGGAACCACTTTTTTCGCTTTTTAAATCGTTTCTGAAAGGGTGTACAGCTTTCGCAGACTAGTCAGATATTCTCCTAGTCTTGTTTTCATAGTCTTAAATGATGAAATAGGACAATCTTGCTTGTACTTGTAAAAAGCCAAAGCTAAAGTTTAGACGTCCCGATAATGCATCCTTAGTCGAGTGAGTTGTCCTCCATATGTCCTCCCATTCCAATTCATCAACCTGTCACGTTATAAACTAGTTGATCACGGTTCTTATTGCTCACCAGTCACAGTTACCATATTACCCACGGGATTCTCGAAAATATGAGGGCTGATGACGTCTCTTCTTCAGCCACAGCAGCGATAGTCTAATCGGAACGAGAACAGTGAGACCTTCCGGGGTCTCTTCAAGTTGTTCAAGTAGGTACGAGGCGAGTAGCTTAAGGCTTTAATGCTCAATCCTTTGGCGCAGAATCGGTGGAAAATTTGCATCGAAATTTACGTGGTAAAAAAGAAAAGTCACGAGTATCCCCGGATTCTAGAGAGTATTGCATTCCATGGCTTTTCTCCACAAAGGTTAAAAATGTTCTTCTGTTACGGAAGGTGTCTTTGGCTCAGTGCTTAGTGCTTCGTGAGCTGAGCGTCAGATCAAGGCTTTAAATCGTCTCCGATCTATTTTTTTTTCGCACTGTCCCAACTGGCGAATGCTTGAAAATTTTCCAAAGAGAACAACTGCCATTATAAAGCTACTGAGGCCATTCGCAGTTGACAACAAACTGTAGACCCAATTTCCGCCTTTTGTGCGATCCTAAAAGAGCTATCACGCAATGAATTTATACTTTTATTTTGTCTTCACAAGCTTCGGCGATCTTCAAGACACTAGAGCCTTGAATATGAGCGCTGGAATATACAGACGAGATTTATCTAGCATATTCGAGCATCGAACAATTCACAGTCAATATCATTGGTTATCAGAATAAAAGTCATTGGACCGACGTTACTGCCCTGAGGTACACCTGAGATCGCTGTTTATGGGTCGGATGCAGAAGGTCTGAAGAAGGCAATATACTGCCGGTCTTTGAAAAGCTTTGATTTGCCCTTAAAAACTGTGGAAAAGTTTTAAGGAACTTACTTTACTAAATATTTTATAGATGGCCTTAGATCTGTGGCAATAACGTCGGCTTCGTTCCAATATCCATGGTTTGTCTAGTACGAAAAACGGATTTTATTAGGATGGTCGTTGTTGATCTAAACTTCAAAAATACATATAAGGTTGGAAAACGTACTGATCTGCAGAGTATTCTCTTCCAGATCGTCATTAAAATCGTTTCGAAAAAATAAGGCATGCATAAAATTCTGACGCTGGACCTGTAGCGATATAAAGAAGTCCTTTGTTGATAAATAATAGTTTGATTAACATGCGTGATTAGAGTGACATTAATCTGTAGTGAGCCCTCAGTACAGCTCCTGATGAGCCAATGATCACGGCGATCGGCGTTACATATAATCACGTCGATCTCAGGATCTAACCAACTTATGTCAACCTCAACAATTCCTCTCAAATGGTATCATTATCATTTTGTCCCTGAACTGCATCTGATGCAATACCTCATTAGACTTTTATAATTCAAAATCTTGTCTATCCTTGAAGCTCATGGTGAATTTCCACCAATTTGCTCAATTTTGTATCTCTACTCCAAAATAGAACAGCCAATTGAACCGTGAAAAATAGGTTGCTCCACCAGCAAAGTTTATAAATCATATCCATTGCCTCTGCGCGTTAACACCCAATAGACCTTGCCGCCGCACTGTGGTTTCGCTACCACTAAACAAATCCAAATATTTACAAAACAATTAGCCATTTACCATTCACTTGCCTCCGTACAAAGAGGAAACAAGTCAGCCATTGGCACTCAGCACTTGGCAACCTATGCTCAACCTTGGAGCCATGTGCTGCTCCAGTTTATTTTACCTCCGGCTCGTGCCATTAGCAAGCAGACTAACCCAACTAACAATAAGCTAACCACCCACAAACGAGATACAGATTGCAGATGAAAGGAACGGATCTCGCTGCGCTGCCATAAATTACTTCCTCACAAATCGCGTTGGCGCCAGCACGTTACAATAATTTATGTTTCCAGCTTTGAAATGCCTCAAATAAATGGCCAGCAGTGCTTTGTTCTTAGCCTCGTCCCGACGTTCTAATCGAAAGGCAAAAAAAAAAAATAAATAAAAGGGTGTGGAACCATTGAACGACCACCTTTGAATGCCTTTCCCTTTCTGTTTGATTAACACTCGGAATAAAGTGGCCAAAAATTGGAATTTGGTCTGCATCTTATCGTTCGGGAGCTCTACCATCATTTTTTTTATGCATAAATTAAGTTTCAAAAAAAAATTTAGTTCGAACTAAAAATTTTTTTGATGGGCATAACGTGCCCTCTTGCGAGTCTCAAGATGGTTCTTGGTTCTCGACTTGAAGTGATGACTTTGCGGGTATAGGATTTGATAGGGATCGTGTTTGCTTGGAAGTCGTTAGTGCTCCAAGCGATGCGCTAATTAAATAACATTTACTTGGTCAGCAAGGGCACGAATTTGCATGTGGCAGGACTTAACCATGCGACAGATACACACACGCTTCGTTGTGGTATCTCACGAAAGATTGGTGCGACACTAGCATGGGAATTTAAATAGATGCAGTGCATTGCTGGAGTACATATGTATGAATGTAGCATTCGCAGAGCCTTGTCTAGGATGGGCAACAGGGAATAGAGAGATTCCAAAGACATGATTACAGGCTGGGCTTAATGAATCAAACGCGACATTGGGCTGTGCGCGGGCTACCTTTATTACTGTGAGTGGGCATCATTTGAGTTCAATTACACGCTTAATTAGAAAATTTTATATAAATTGCCTTATTAGGATTGCACCGATAAAAAAAAAAGAACTGAGTGGGCTTAGTGCAAAAAAAAAGCACACTCTCAAGCAAGCGTGGTTTGCATGTAGCTCTGCATATGCTTAAGCTTTGGGTGCATTTTTAGGTTAACGTACATTTTAAGTCTGAATGCTTAGCCTGGAATTTAGCTTAAAAGTATTTCTATTTTTTGCGAAATGCTTTCATTCAACTACATTTTGATTAGCGATACTGTTTTGGAGTATACCCGAACGAAAAAAAATTAGAATCGTTTCAAAAGGTTTTTTTTTTTAAATGGGATTTCTGACGGACTTAAAACTGGCTTAAAAAATTGATCCGATTCGTCGAAGAATTAGTCCGTAATTGGAAACTAAGGTGACAAGGTAGTAGAAGTGTAAGAGTTTTTGGTCAAATGCGTCTATCCAAAAAAGCTACGTTTTTAGAAACCTTAAATTTATACGTTCCATGTTCCTAATGTTTTGCAAAAACTTTTAGTTCAATTTTAATATCATATCTTTCTGTTTGAGGCTCAAGTGACTATCGCTCTACTGAGCCATAAAACCCAGATTATAAGTCATAGTTTTGAAGTCGAGGATTTTGCACAGTGTTTGAACATTTGGTCTATGGTCCATTTTTCTAAACGCAAGCCACAAACGTATTAAGATTTGTCACAAGACACATGATTAGCTCCTTGGAGAATAGTTGAGCTCATATTCCAGTTGTGGAACATACCTTCATTCTCCCAAATCTGGCCGATGCATATGCACCTAAGCATTCACACCATGTTTAAAAAATTGAAATTTTTAAGCATCAGTACCTGAAGCTTTGTAAGTTCCTCTGCATTGTTTTACTTCATCGGTTGAAGGCAGGCTTACCAAATACACTCCCAATTCTTCTTGGTCATGATCGTTTATCTTCTTCTGGAATTACTTCTTGGATTAATCCATTATCCTCACCATTGCATAGAGACTGGGTGTCGGTTTTGTAGTCTGCAGACTTTAAGCTGTTTTGTTGTAACTGTCTCGTTAATTTTATGTTCCAAGCGTCTTCGAAATCACTGAGCTGGGAGAATGTGAGGACTTTTTTCTTCTCTCCTAGTCGGAATGCCAAGTCTTCTGTTGCGTCTCCAGGCTCTTCTTAACCGTCTGTAGGATTCTTCTTCTGTACATCTTTGTCATCATTTTTGATCGGTATTCTGTCGACAGCTTGACGGCGGTTGGCTAACAACTAATCTTACCGGAAAGACTTATCAAGTTTTTTATCACATGAGCAGGACGGCTAGTTCACAGATCACCGTTATGAGATGATCCAATCACCATACTTATTCTTCGAGTCACCAAGTGCTTTAATGAACAATCTGGAAACACCTGACTTCTTTTGGTTTCAGCACCGAAGACAACACTTACATAGTTTCGCCCTCTTCGCTGTCGTGTCCTTAGTTTATTGTCTCTTAAAAGAGCTCTCACTATCAACTTCTTCAAAAGCGAGGCAGGGTTACTTTGTGGGCCACAGAATTTTCCCACAACTGTTTGCATGATGAAACTTCATTCTTTCGCTTTAAAAGCACCTTAGACCTATATTTGCGTCTATGTTTATAATGAAAAGGCGTTATTCCTTCAGGACTAGAAAAACAGGATAAAGAATATTGTATGATAGTTAATACCGGACTATAACTGCCGTTCCATTTTAACTTTCGATGAATTTGAGAATCAAAAAGTGAGGCTGGCAGGAAATAATTTTTAAAAAGAGAATCGGGGACAGAACAGAACCTAAGGGCTTACCAGCAAAAGTAAAACCCTTCAATACTGTTTAAAGAAAATACCTGATAACTACTTTTGTATCCACTGAAAAACAGAATTGTCGATACCTAATGAAGGCATTTTCGCAAACTGTCAGATTAAGACATTTCACAAGTTGACGATATATCAGCATTTCCATGACATTGGAAAAAATGGACGCCTTCAAAGGAGGAGTCAAACCATATACTGCCAGTATCGAGCTAGCTGATCTACTTGCTCCGCAGAACTGTCCGCTGGAATGCCATTGTTAATGAGTGTTTTCGATTTTATTCGAGAATAAATTTTGCATATCGGATTCAAACGTTGCAGTCATTTCTTACTGTATGTCATTTTTTCAAGATTATTCAGATGGTTTGTTTTTGAAAGTCCGAAAGCTTAGCAGTGTTTTTGACCATACTTCCTCTCTGTTGAAAATTATTCCAATGCTCCATAACCAAACTGTATTTTTTTTATTGTAAATCTGAAGTGAAGTACCTAGATTATGATCAGAAAGCCATTTGCTGTATTCTATTACTTTTGAAAGACAAAATAAAAAAAATACTGGCCCAAAGATTCATCCTTGCGGCACTCCCATCCCTATTTTCGAAAATATTGAGCATTTTGGTTATCAACAAATCTCCGTCGTCTGAGATTCAGTAGAACACCCAAAACTGGGTTCATAGTTTTTAAACAGAGTTGAGCGGCTCATGTCGGTAAGAAATCCCAAATAGGCTCAAGTAAAATTTTATTGCTGTGGATTCCTTATGTTGCCAAAAACATGACTGACAGAAATTTTTATTAAGAACAGCATAAACAAAAGATGATTAACTTGCAGCACCTGCTTTATCATCTGAATGCTTTGTTATTTCCTAAAAACAAATCTATTTGCAATACATTGTTAAACATTAAATGTATTAATAATATTATTTTTAATCTTAAATTAAAATTGTAAAGTAAATGAATAATATTCTTAGAGCCGGAAGCGTTTGTAGATAGTGCCTTAGTTTGTAATTAGCTTAATAATTTTAGTATTGCGCTGTTAATTTTAATAAATAAATAAATAAAAATAATTTAGCAGAGGAAATCAAAAAATAATACTTGATCTGAATACCATTTCAATTCCCAAGTATCTACCTTTTTTTCGAAATTTTTTTCATTCAAAAATCAATGAGAAAAAACGGACAGTTTGTAAGAGTATCGAAGTAACAATTTAAAAAATTTTTGAATTCAAAAAACCTTGCTCATCTCGACATTCATCGAATCATGATTGTTTTCAGTATTTCCTAATCAAATATGTAAAGGTGAACTTGTAAAATTTTCTACAACTTTTCCCCCAAAAGGAAAAGTGTGAAAGTATTTTCTTTTTAACTGATGATTTATAAGCTTGTGTACACGCACTATGCATAATAAAAAAACACATCAAGACCCATATATAAAATTGATTTCGCCATAAAACCCATGATAGTGTCTCTACCTGTTTAATATGAGTGTTACTTTTGTTGCCAAATTTTACACCTCCACGTCTCAACACATTCACTTAACAAACTAATAAAATTATTTAACGTTTATGTTTGTTTTTTTTTTTGTAAATTTTGTTTGCCAAATGTTATAAAAAAATAAATTAAATAAAATCTAACAATCTGAAATTGTAACCATTCCGAACCGAATACCTACCAACTACATATATATTTCCCAATTAAAGTCAAAAACGTGTTCCCTATCTTTACATTTATCAAGCAACGTATTTTTGTGGCTCAATGTCATTGTATGCTCCATTCCCTCAAATAGATGGAAAATAAAAAAATAAAGAAATACGAAATTAAAAATTTTAAGTTAAAAAAAAAACATCGGCAAACGGAATTTCATTAACTCCATTCGTCATTCGAATACAGAGACACTAGATGCCTGAGAAGATGCGTACCATTATGGCCATGTATGGAAAAAGCACCGTAAACATTCAACACTATAAATAAAAATAATCATTTCGGCCTTGAGCAGCTGGTTGAACGACCTTCCTTTGTCCGGTCAAAAAGTTACACCGAAGTATCTTTGATGATGCGGTCTCGGTAGATTGCATGTTAAATGATCATGGCTCTCAAGTATCCGGATGTCTCAACACATAGTGTCATCATCCCTTAATGCCAGCAAAAAAAAAGATGCTCCAAGTTGGTCACACGTAGTAGCAGACAAGAATATTTTTTTTTGTTCTTTAAGAACGTCGGAATCGACTATAAGGAAGTATCTTCCACTCCCTAAATGTCCTTTTTCATAAATCTTTATTAAAATAGGACAGAAAAAAGTTGGAGCAGAGGCGTTACCACCGAGACGAGTTTTGCAACCAAAGCTAGTCGAACACGAACGCAGATTACGAGTATGAATATACACGTTTGCGCGTTCGATGGAAGATGGAAACCTGCCGCTTGTCGACCTTGCAACCAATTCATTACGAACGAAAGTAAAAGTTGTTTCGTTTCGTTTCGTTTCGTTGGTATCTTGTTTTACATTTGTGTGGCGTGGTACTACACACAACAAACTAATAAAAATAATTCAGAAAAGCCTCAGTGAGTTGGAGTCTTTCTTATGGCACTCTATGGATATGGCTAGACCTCTGACTAGTGTGACTTTAGAAACCCTCCTTGGCTAACATCATGGGACTGGCTTGATGTATGTATTAAGGTCAAGCCGTGTATGCTCTTTGGCTCTGGCATCGTGTACGAGTACTTATGGAGTCAAGCGATGGTTCTGATGATTGTTTCTGTAAGAAATACACGAAATCGACTCGTATACTAGCTGCAAACGAGCGATGAAGTGATAAGCCCTACTTGAAGGCAAATGAAGGTTTCCTAAGGTACGAGGTTGTGCTGCGAGCACGACAACACATGAAGAAGAGGAACTCTTTGAAGTGAAGTACGAGTTGAGATGTTGGCTTATGGTTGACTTTGCATATTTAAAAGAGGGCCTCTTTGGGTCAGTTTGAGTGTTAAATTGTGTTCTTGTAGGTGGAGCTGCATTCTTTGGCGTAGTTTTTCAACATACGTTTTGATATTTTTATTTTTTGCTTTTTATTAAGTTCACTGAAACAGGACCACTTACTGAAAGGTCATACACTCATAAGTAGGATTGTCATAAAAAACAAAGCCTTCATGTTATTCAGCAGAGGAAGAAGAGAGCTTTTCATACACTTCATATTAATGATATAAGACAGGACAATGTCAGTGTAGAAGCTCCCCAGGGGAGACACTTTAAAAGGACCAATATCTGGCTGAACACTTTTCATTTGGATGAATTCATAGGACTTGAACTTTTTCTAGTTTCCGAATCTAGTCATGTCATCATCTGTCATTGGAATGAAATCAATATAGCTATCACTGAAGTGTTCTTATCTGGTGGATGGCCTTACTGTAGTGATTTTTTTATCAGCTTGTTTGTGTTGGAATTCCAATTTCGTTTCGTCATGATTTGTGTAGATCATTTGTTATTGGATTTGCTGAGAGAGAAGGCATAACCCTGACAGCAGGGTAATGAACCAATCTTCCTAGTAAATCAACCGATTGCGAATAAAATACTGTGAACTAAGCGAATGTAAATAAGTCGATTTGTAAGATTCTCCGCAATAAATTCGAACAATTAAAAACATTCAGAGCTTAAAATCACTTCGCAATCTTTCGATTTTTCTGCTGATTCTTCTGTTGGCTTTATGTTGATCACTTGAAAGCGAGCAAATTATAAATAAAGAAAAGTAGAAAAAGGCTAGGGTACCTAGGCTAACCTACAACAGCAAGTGAGAGGAACAGACCACGGAAGCATCTTTGGTATCAGTTAAGAGGACGGCGGTATACTAGTGGTTGCTCGTCTGAGCTTGCCGGACTAAGTAGTCCCTGCCCTTCTTTCCTTATACCTTTTGTTCAGAAGGTATAAATAACAAAAGAAATCGAATGATAGGGGAGAAACAATATTCAAGAAAAAGGTGTTGTTAGAAAATCTAAATAAGAAACGTTCAACGAACCGAGTCACCCTAGCTGTAAACAAAAATAAAGAAAATAAAATAACATTTGTCCAACCCTAATCTTCCTTAAGCTTAGCCTACCTACTATATGTATACATATATATAGATAATGGAAATATAAATTTGAGGATAACCGCATCTATCCTATCCTAACCTAACCTATAACGAATCTAATAAACCTTCCCCGCATTTTTTTATCTCCTTTCCATCATTCAGGGTCACATCGTTTTAAGGATAATGGACTTACTGGCTTGGCCTTCGATTTCGGAAGACTGTCCAAAAGGCGATTAGGCTGCTTTAGTTCCCGAAGTGTTAGTCCGTTTTGATACCCTCTGGCTGCTCATCTTTTCATTCATTTTTCCCTCCAAGCGACGCCGAGCATTTTAATTCATCCCCGGTTAGTTCCATGACCCAAAGCCATCTAGCTTAACTATGACTATAAAGGTTTTAATTAAGTTGGCTTAGTCAATCGATAAAGTCATTACAAAGGTAAACTACCTTCTTTTCCTCATCATTATTCGAATTGACTGCAGATCCCTTTTTTGATTGATAGCATTAATTTCGTTTAAAGTTCCAGTTTCGCCGCTTCAATTTTAATACTTGCAATTTTTTTAGGATCATCTGAATGTCTGCTTGACGAATAGACCAGAACAATACTTAGAATTTTGTTTTAGTCCTTAATAAATTACTTGAAGGAAAAGTGATGAATTATGAATGATAATGGAGGTAACAATTAAATGAGCACTCGGTGTATGGATTGTCGTTTTAGACGAGAATGGTATCGTATCAAAAAGACCGAGTATCTTAGCTGTGCACGCTCTATTCCACTGCTGTCTGTTTAAATGGAAGTGAGCATCCTAAGCATGAGAGGTAAAAAATCTATGATATATGATCAACTTCATATCAGCTCGTGATGACGATGTCAACCATTTCATCAACCAAAAAAAAAACTCCGACCGAAAAATATACCTTTAATATAAATGAAGAATGACTAAAATTGACAGCAACTGAGCTGAAGATGCTTCGCATGGCAAAAGAAGAAAGATAAGAATTCTTAGATTCGAAGAAGTTTTAATATCAAACTCGATTGGTACTATCTTTTAATCCCCGCCAAAAAAGTTGTGTCAAAATTTCAAACATCCCCATTTCTCCCGAGTAGAACAACAGTAATCGATTAAATATTTCCAAAGACTTAACTTACGATCCTCAGAAGCGGATAAGTAGGATTTTTTTATCCTATTTTATTTCCATCACCTCATTTTGCACACAGTTGATTTGATTGTTTTTTTTCATATATTGCTTCGACTTTTTTGCTTTCACTCAATTCACAGTATTTTTTTAAAGGTTTTTTAAGGGTTACATCCAGATTCTTCTTGCAGTGTGATAAATTCAAAGAATGAAAGTCAACATCATATTTCAAAAACTAATCACTTCATCTTAGCTACCCTTAGTCGGCCTTCTATCGCTGGTTGACCAAGTCAGTGACAATTTAAATTGATGGCACCACCAGATCTTTGATAAAATTTCAGAACGTATTTAAGTTCTCAAACCTACTCTCTATCAATTGATCGAATCGAAAGATTGGGACGCAGGCGCTTAAAAAAATACGACGCGCCTTTAAAATAATAAAAAAAAACGCATCATCGTTGGAAAGAAAAAAGAGGTGAAACAAAAAACACGTCTTAGACCTTCTCCTTGCTTAGAGTCGATTTATACCGCAAAATATGAGTAAGACTATGAAACGCTTATCATTTAAAACAGAGAGTAGCACGCAATTTTGGAATGAAAATTCAAACCCAAGAAGGTCTGGCTGAATCATTTGTAAAGATTGACACATTAACACCACCAAAAGACTAAAGACGTAGAATCTAAGTAATGTCCACGCACTTTTGTTCATTTTATTTTCATAATAATTAACAAAAGTCCCGACCTCCTTCGTCGGCAACCATATGAATGTTGCACATACGCCCAATTGTCCACCAGACCCAACACCAATGAGTCACAGATTCCTTCCCTAATTAGTCATCCATTCGAATCATGCCGAATACCTTGAAACACTACAAATGACAGTCATTCTTCTAGTTTACTAGCCTCTATGTTAAAATTTATGTTGAAGCCAATCTAGGCTAAGTCCCTTGTCAGCGGATCGCTGCAGCTGCAGCTGCGCTCATTCTTTGTCCTAGTATACATTTTGTGGCGCCCAATAACTTACATTTTGCCCATACGAGGGTGAGGTGGACATGGCCTGCAAGCAACGCGGCCAAAAGCACCACAACTTCATTCTCATTCAATTCATTACCAATTCCGATGTAGGAAAGGCTGCCGCATAATGCACCTCGCAACCGCAAAACATTTCGAAACCTTAATCAAGAGACCTTTCTGACTGGTGGCCCATGGTGGGAGCTAAATTGCATGATTAAAATCTGACATGTATCTACTCTACTCAATTCTCTTCTTTCCCCCTCTTATTTTTAAGCACCCAAACAACGTGGCCAGAAAGCAACAAAAAAAAGTTGAAAAAAAAACATTTTTGCATAAGAAACGTGCTACGAATAGGCTCTTGGATTCGATTTACATTTTGACAAAAGCTGTCAGTGTAAATTTATGTATATGTGTGTGTGTGTGTATATAAGTTTAACTTCTCTTGCTCTTATTCGTGGCCCACTTTCGCATCGGATTCGTGCGAAAAGCATGCCAAGTTTTCTTCACTCCCACATTTAAGGCGGGCAGAATAGTGTCTGACATTGCGCAAGCGCAAATGCAAACGCAACTGACTCGCGTTAAATGAAGAAGACATTAAAGCTCTTCTATTCTCCGCAGTGTTCGCATACCGCTTTTCTATGCCAAGATTTTTTAAAGAGTACGTGCTTAGCATGTCTTAGACTAGAAGAAAAGAAAACCATAAAAAAAAAACGGTGATAAACAATTCTTACAAGATTGACAGTTGTGGGAAACTTGACAGATATGCTCTTCAAATCGTGCTGACATGAAATTAAAGAACCCTTCTCTATTTTTGTTTTTTTTATTTACAGAATTGGCTTGTGTGGGTTTGACAATCCAATGAGAGATCCAAAGACAGACGAATTCAAACGTCACATAGGACAGGTAAGCCCAGAGCATGACTCACAAATGCAATTAAACATAATATTTTTTGTTTTTATGAACGTGGTTTGATGGAATGGTGATTTTTATTTTGTGTAATAATTACCAAAGATAAAGTCAATGATTTTGTCTATTTTATTAATTATCGATGTTTGACAGTGATTGATGGCTAATGGAGGATACCGAAAATGATGCAGATCTAGCCTTGATCTGAGAAGCGTACTTAATTCATATTCATGTTGGATTTTCACATAATTTTTTTATTCGGCAAATGTTGATGATGATGTGGAATGCGCATGAATTGTTAAGATAGGATTACCTAGCCAATAAATGAGGCGGAGAAAAAACTCATAATTGGCTTGACTTAGAATTCGAATTAATGAGATATGGATTTGGATCTGTAGATTCATTTAAGTTTTTTTTTTAACCCAGAAGCTTATTGAAAACCCATTAAGACTTCAAGGCTTGGGATAACATTTCATCGAAAGCAATTCTGTATAAAAAAAAGGCAATAAAAATTAAAGTTCGTTAAAAAAACAGTTTCAATTTCTCAAGTAAAGAATGAATTTTTCGTAGTCTGTGTAGTCTTAAAACAAAGAAAAGTATGCCTCCTTTTCACAGTTTTGAAGCATAGTCACATTTGCATAATCGTCGAGTAAAATGATTCCAAGGGCATTACCAGCAAAACTCTATGTTTTAAAGACGTTTTGTGAATTTTTTGGCCAATTTATCGACATTTTGATGCCAGTCAGACTTCGAGAAAAAGTGTCCGCTTCTTCATTTATCAATAAGAACGAGGAAGGAGCACATTGCAGCCACTATTGCTCGTAGTTCCGGTCATCTTCGTAAGTGATGTGCTTATGTCACGTGGATTCTGTTTGACGTCAGATTTATTAGATAAAGATTATTGAATCAGATTGATTGTAACAACAGTATGAATGCCCAGAACACTGATTACTTAGGAAACGATTCCTATCCGAATTTCTCAAGATACCGTTCGAACGGGTTCTTGTTGCCAAAGTTCTTCTAAATTATAAACCCTTTTGGAGCCTCACATTGAGCGAAGTTTTGATATTGTTCCAAAATGAGAACGCTGTCGTGAAAATCTTTTAAAAGAAAGGCTTCTTCGAAAATTTAATCAATGTTTTCCAGACTATTGAAGCAAAGCTAGTACATAATTGAACGTTTTATTCATAATTTATGGCAAATGTCTTTTGTAGTCTCATCATTATGTAGCGCTACTATCACTGCCAGAAGACAGATAGTTTTGGTGGCTTAAGGGGGAAAATCACAGTAGCACACAAAAAAATAGGCATATTTTCGGAAATTAATTTTGGCTGAATTAAAATATCAATTGAAAATCTGTAAAGCAGGTTTTATAGCAATACTAAAAAAGTACAAAATGTAATTTTTTCAATAAAAAATATTTAAAAATGGCGGCTGCGCAGCATATGCACTAAGGCGTCTATTTTTGAAAGCGTGTCGATGGCCGAAGACGTAGACTCCTTAATTTTTGACCTGGAAGAAAACACCAAAATATTTTAGTTTTCATATAACAACAGCTAGCGAACTACGTAGGATTTTTTCTATATTTTGATTTTTTACAAAATGGCGCATGTTTGAAGATAAAGTTAGATTTTTAACAAAAAAAAACGCCATAAAATAGTCGATAAAAAAATTGAGCTATATAAAATAAAAAATCCTACGTAGCTCCTTGGAGAAAGATAATTCAAAGCTACTGTCAAAATTTCAAGTCGATCGGTAAAGATTTGCTCGAATTATGTCTTCGGCGAGTTAAAAAAAAGTGGTTTCGAGAAAAACGCGTTTAAAGTTTTCAGTACTGAGAAACCATATGAAAATATATGAGCATGCCGGAGAGGCGTTACCGTAGAGTGAAAAATTTGGTCACTCGGACACTTTTGCCGGATTCCATTTTTTGGTATATTATTTTTAAGACCCTAAAGCACCTTTAAAGCGAAAATTGTTTTTTAGAAACATTTAAAATTTAACTGTGATTTCCCCCCTTAAAATAACAAAAAAAATGTTTGTCGTGGACCACAGATGACATCGGTTCTACCATCGCAAAAAGTGTTTTTCTTCAACTTAATATGTTGCGAAATTTTCTTAACCACCAAAAAAGGACCTTAGATACCTTACAAAAATTCAACAATGCAATTTATTCATTTCATCTTCAAGTTTTGACAATTAATAAGTAAAATAAGTTAGTTATAAATTTATCTCTATTGTCAGCTTAGCCTAAAATGACCCTTGAAATCGGCTCATTACGACCTATGACCTTGTACAAATAGCAGAGATCTCATTATTATAATTTGGGCACATAAATCTACATAAAGACAAAAAAACAGGAGAGCTAATGTTGTTACAAAGTCACTCACAACATTTTATCAAGAATCGGGGGTCCATGTAGATCTAGAAGGGCTTTATTCCTTATGAGTGACAATTCGCCCTTTAGCTTTGATGAAAGTTGCAATACATCTAAAGCATTTGACAGAGTTTGACACCAGGCTTTTTTGTTGAAAATGCATGGATTTGGTATCGACGAATCTCTTTTTCAATGGATTAAAAACTTTCTTTCGGGCCGTTCAATTCAAGTAGTATTGGACGGTGCCAAGTCTGATATCCACCATATAAATGATGGTGTTCCCCAGGGCTCAGTTTTGTCACCGATCTTCTTTTCAATTTACATTAACGATCTTCTGTCTGCTTCATCTAATCCAAAACACTCATTCGCTGATGATAGCACTCTCAGTTTTTTATATTCGTTTCCAAATTCACATCCCTCATCTTCGGCCCTGGAAATGGAATGGCAGTGTATGATTAACTCATTACATTCCGATATTAACAGCATACTATAATGGGGCTCTACGAATAGGTGGAATTTGATGCCACCAAAACTCAATGCTGTCTTCTGTCACTAAAGCGAAACGAAAACCCTCGACCATTATCCATGAATAGCACCTGCATTGCTGATGCCGAAAAACTTTCTGTACTTGGTATGTGTATCAACAACAACCTCGGTTGGAATGATCACATAATCTTTGTCGCCAAAAATGCTGCGAAATGTCTAAGTTTCCTGATGCGGTGCAAGAAAAACTTTACCCGGTCTGATCTGGCTACCATTTATAAAGCGTAAATTCAACCCAAACTGGAATACAGCTCCCATTTATGGGCAGGTGCTCTAAAGACCATCTTGAGCCTGCTTAATAGAATTCAAAATCGAGCGATAAAACTCATAGGTGATAAAAATATTACAAAGTCAATTGACTCTCTTCACCATCATCGTAACGTCTCCTGTCTAACCATATTTTATCGCTTCTACCACAAGCAGTGCTCTTGCGAATTAGCCAACTGCATTCCACCCCCTTATAACTTTCACCGTAACAACCGTCTCGCCAGGAATGCTCAACAGTTCACCCTCAAGCCCAACTTCGGTCGTACAGTCAAGTATAGAGATTCGTTTATTAGCCGCACAATACTAATGTGGAACGCTCTATTATGCTCGGTATTTCCTACAATCTGCAGTAATTCAAAAACAAAGTGCATCAGTACTTATCCCTATTTCCTTCCTGATCCCTTCGATCGCGTTATAACCAACACGTGATTGTAAAAAAAAAAATCTTGTAAAAAATTAACATTGTGAAGAGAAAGTGACATTAAAGTGAGTTGAAATAATAGCTGCGAATTCAGCTATTATTTCAACTCACTTTACGGATTGTCGCGCATAGCGACAATCCGTGAAATTTTTTCCACTGCGCTCGATGAACCCAACTACTAAATGAAGAAAATCTATTAATTGTAGCAGCAAGGTCTTAAATTAATCAACTTTACAGAGTCGCATAGAGTCAATGGAATAGTTGAAATCAATTTAAAAGGTCGATCTTTAAATTGAAGTTACTTTGCTTTATTTTACATTAAGTTTTGAACTACTGTTGTGGCACCATTCTGATTTAAATCTCCCTGGAATAGATGACAGTCATCACCACTCTTGATTACTGAAAACGGCCTCTTTCAGTATTCAAGAGTGGTTTATTTACATTTACAATGTCATTTATGAAACTGATAAAAAGCGGAGACATTCTTGAGAAAGATGTGAGGTCCAATTTTTACTTGTTATGTACCTCGAGTGACAAATTAACTTTTCCAACGTAAGAACTCAAAGTGAAAACCATTAAATTAGATTGCATTTTATTCTGAATATGAAAAATTAACACAAAATTGGTAGTAGTGGATCGACCAAATACAAATCCATGTGGAGCTTCTCCCTATTATAAAAAAAATTGTCTATTTTCGCTTAGACTTTGCCGATACCTCTATAATTATCCACACTATTTTTTGAGCCAGGCTTATGAACGGGGATCAATTATGATGCCTCACATTCGTCAAAAAATATACCTGCAGATAGAAAACGTTTAAAAATATTGAAAAACAGAGCACAGAGTGAATTGCAGTAGAACCTAAGAATCACTTCTGGAAAGTCATCAGACCCACGGTTGGGAACCTGGTTCACAGACTAAAAAGCCAAGTAAACTCCTTCATAACTCAGTTGAAGTGACCTAACGCTAATGAGTTCTGTGACCAAAATAAATGCACCCAAATTTGCCATATCTTAGGACTTTGTAGCATTGAAATCGTCAATTCGAACATGATCTTTGGAGTTAAATATCATTACTAAAAAATACAACCAAATTTCAAACCACTTCCGAGAAGAAGCTATTTGGAAAAGGGTTTGTACTGGCCACTTCTGACCAAAAGCAGTCACCAGTATTGCATGACAATGAACACCGTTGACCTTTACAGGGAGATCATTTATGTAAATCGATGACGAAACCTCGTGTGAGTTTGTTGCGCTCCAAAAATGCAAACTGTCAAAGTCATTGAGCTTAAAATTAAATAATGAAATTTTAAATTTTCTTCAAACGTTTGCTGAGCCCATTCGATAAAGCTTTAATTCTTCAAATTATTAGACCAGCTTCAAATCTTGAATTCTTTTGATCTTGCAAGGGTCAGTACTTTCAGTAGTGAGTTGCGTCACTGGCACAGGAATATTCAATAATTAGCATGTGCCTCAAATTTATCCACTATAGCATGCATACCCTGTGAGGAGTATCATGAACAAAAATTAGAGCAAGCGATCTCAAAAACCATCGACTCGAAATTACAGAAGTATCTACATTTCAATAACAAACTTGTTTGTGCGTTAACTTCACTATGATAAAAATGCAAACCTTAACTTACGTTTTATCTTAAACAGACCCTAAAAAAGGTTAAGGATGTTTATTTTTTATAAATACAAATTCTCTTGTCCCTTTTTAAAGCCCCTGGAGAATAAGTGAAATCACAACCCTCGAAAGATAAATAGTTTTGCTTTGACATGCTTTCTAGCCAACCCTACCCAGATTACAAACACAAACGAAATAGGAAATATCGTTAGGGCCAATTAAAAGGGGTCTCTGAAATCGTTGGGAAACAGCTGCAAAAAAAAGGTTCCATTGCGCTTAGATCAACCTAATTCGTTTGTTAAAAATTTACTGTCGCGGAAAAAAATCCTCATCATCATAAAAAGCCAGTCAGCTAAATCAGCTCTTTCAAGCAACTGAAGATATGAACAAGCGCTGCTCCCATTTAACACTCTTCCATATAAGGAGACCATGTCTTGTTCAATATCACTCCAATATTTCAAGAGCCCTCTTTGGAGTCGATCTTAAAGCGTTAAGAGTTTCTTTAATGAAATAGGTGATTCCAGAAATAGGTAGGTAGGAGCACCCACGTTTTCACAGATGGCCTAGTTTTCATTTAAAGTTTATTTCATTCTTTCTTTACGAATTCATAAATTTATTGGGAATAGATTACAGTTAAACACTTAATCAAAAAAATAGCACAGAATCAAATCGTGTAAGCTGACATCATGGCACTCAAAGTAGCACACTTTTAACGAATATCATGCCCACGAATATTTCCTTCGCTTTTTTTAGCTTAGAATTTAGAAGATTAGACAATAGGCTATGTGCCATGTGATACAAAGTTGTCCAATTTGTTGTTCCGAAAATAAGTTTCAATAAAGCACATTCATTCATAAGAATTTTTATTTCGATATTCCTTTTGAATTTTGCCATTATGAATGTAATAGAACGTTATTCAAATGTTCTTCACGGGATTTCTGACGGGACTCGACTCTGACAAGTGAATTTTCGACGATTTTTCAGGCAATCACTCAAGTCTTTTCCATAGCGTCAAGAAAACAGTAGTCAAACGCAAGATCACATCAACGTAAACCGAAATAACTTGGCCAGAATATTCCTGCAATAAAGTCAAAATGGGTCGTCTTGGGTGAGATGCGGCAGTGACTTCTTGAAACCATGCGTCTTCTTCATCAATATCTTCGATTTGAGGCCAAAAAAAAATCGGTTGAAATTCGGTGACTGTTAAATCATCCTGACTTTCGACAGGAGTGTGGAACAATTATGCAATCAGACCACATTTAACTCAGTTGTAATACAATCAATACTTTAGTGAAAAAAGCCTTAAGACAAGTCGAGATGCTGAGCTTGCTATCAAACCGACTTTCTCGGCAGAACGGGCATTTCGATGATGGACAAGCCAGTCTTCGAATCTTACAATTTTACTCAGATTGACGATTATGTCGATTCTTATCTGCTCGCAATGGACGAATCCTAACTGAAACAGTTTTTGAAGTAAGTTCTCATGATTTTGATACAATAAGCGACACCTTGAATTCCGTTTGATTTTTTGTGATAGAAACAGGGATGTCAAATGAAGAACTTGAATTGGATGACCCTTTCTATTCCCCTAGCTAAATAGAGCAAAATATGCCACTTAAAATCCCTCACTTGAAATGTGCCACTTCGGACACAAGAGTAGTGCCAATTTCCTTACAGCTGAAGATTTTCCGACTGACAAGCTTACAGTCCGTGGGTCGTTCAAAAGTGTTAATGATACAACCGTGTGCTGCAAAGCTTTGGCATTTCGCAAACCTTCGAAATTCGCTGCAAAAAGGTCACGAAAATATTTCGAAAAGTCCTTTTGCGATTTCGATGTTGAAAATACCTGAAATTTATTCAGAATATCTTCAGAATAAATACAGTCACATAAAAGACTCAGAAAATGCGAAATTGATTGGCGAGAGTCTAAATGTATATCCAAACAACTTATTGGCTCGCTTGGATTTAGACCTATTGGAACTGTTGGCCTTATTTATTCGAAAAGAAGCCGATAAGTTTTGTATCATCGAATACGAATGTGAGCGTTGATTTTTAAATAAGATGATTCTACATGCCACGCTATTTTCAAAGATACAGCTCTTTTGTGCAGCCTACATTGTTGGCTATGTAAAAGTGAATATTTATGCCTACTTTAGATTTGCAACCCAACACCCCTTCCATTTTAGATAAAATAAACCCGTTAAGTAAAATAAAATTTTTCAAAAAGAAGCTGGATGTGTAAGGCCATTTCCATTTCCAATACAAACGAAAACACTCATTTGAAAACTCTGTTCAGACCAAAAGAGACTAATATTTAAATCAAAGCTAAAAATTCTAAGCCACAATAATTTGTCATATGAATATCTGTCATAAAAGATTTATTAACTTCCTGTTTGGAAGTTCATTTTAACTTTCCATTTAAGGTGTAGTCTAGAGTGAGATAAAAGAGCTCAGTTTTCAAACATTTATTTCTCGGCTTCTATACTAAGTAAAACAATAAATTTCTAACCAGGACAATAGGTTAAGCATATAGAATAGGAAAGTTATTTTTTGTTTTTCTCCAGCATTTGATAAAAAAATTGTAGATGGCGCCAAAGTCGAAAAAAAATGTCTCCATGGCGGATAATTAATCTCCTGATCTGCGAGTCTGAAACAAAAAACAGAAAAAGTTATTTTATTTATTATTTACTATTATTTATATTTATTCACCATTGTTTGACAAAAATCGATAATAAAAAAAAATCGGCGACTTTGGAAAAATATTGTTCAAAAATTGACCTATTTTTGCACCATTCATAACTTATTCAAAATCGATCGATGGGTTCGGAGGTTATCTGTCCGCGAGTTAAAAAAAAAATTATTTCGAGGAAAACGCTTTTAAAACGCATTTTCAAACTAGATTGTTTCGGTTCACTATCAAAATCATACTGAAAACTTGTAGAGGGCCAAAATAAAACCAACTGTGTATAATAAGACCGTTGCAGGTACACATCGACAAAGGAAACCAGAATTTTTGGAATAGGGATTCACAGCTGGCGCTCAGCTGCCAACCGCGCGCTGCCTTTTTCACAAAACGCTGTAACTTCTTTATCAATAGCGCATTTCGTCACCAATTTTCGAGAGAGGTGATTATTGACACTACAAGACGTTGGAAAATGAAAAATTAACCGAACTTCTTAAAATTCTGACTAGACATCTTCCTTAATCTCAATACCCACTTACTTGGATCTGAGCCTACGATAAAGGTCCTTGGAACGCATTTGGTTGATCTTTGAACCGGATGTTCAGTCTTCCATTTATTTGTGGCTTGAATTCAAAAATATTCATAGCTGGAATGCTGTTATCTATTCACTCAATTATGACGGTTGACTCCCTTCTGAACTAGTTAAACTTCGTTGAACAACTCTTAGAGTTAAAACCTTCTCCTTCGTTCTTCTCCTCGCAGACAGGATCGTTCATCTGATGGATTATTTTGTCTTTCGAAGGTCACTAAAATTTAATCTGCTGCCTGGCTTTTGGTCTAACATTTGGCTTAGCATACAAGAATAGGCAAAGCGAATGTTTCGCAGAGCATAATTTTGGTCCTTCGAGCTGGGAGTTTTAATCCTTGATGTTTAAAAAAGCCGCAGCAGCATTGTTTGTCAAGGAAGTATCTTTTTTGGGTCTCCATGAAGGTATCCTTTGTCCTGAGAAAGATGAACACCTCAACTCAATGTTATGATGTTCAATTCTAATCTTTTGTCCTAACTACTACTGATTTCTTGACATTATGTGTTTTGGTCTTCTTTAAGCCTAACTCATTGGCCTATGATAGCTTAAATGATGGCACGTTGGGTGCGAGTGATAATGTCAACATTTTCCGCGTATCCCCACAGCTGGGCAGACTTGAACAAGATATGATTTTCCTCCCCGTAGCAATACCAGGATCCCCTGTAGGTTTTGAATAATTTGAAGATTCTTACTCTAAATTGTTCAGTATATCGCGCGCTTTCGCGTGTGAATGGTGATTATGCTAATACATTTCTTCATGATTCTCTTGGAAATGAGCCATTTGCTAAAGATTTGCTTGCAGTAGACTGTTGACATTTCTTCAAAAGTCTAATATTTAAGCAAGAACTTATTTGTCCTAAGAACTTTCGACTCATCAAAGTCACTTCACTAGCCTAGAGATCTTTAAGCAATCGTTCATGTAAGATTTCAGTAAATCAAAGAATTTAAAGTATAATCGGAGCCAACTATATTCTCCGGCAGGCCCAAAACAGATCCAAATTGAACCGACATATCATCACTTAAGAAATGTTAACTTTTCAAGCGCAATTTTTCAATTCAACAAACATTTTTATCAAGTCAACAATTGGAATTTGATATTCGTAGATGATAAATGTAAAGTTACATCCCATAATTGACATTTGAAATTGTTTTCCTCCACAGGGTGTCAAAATCAAGATGGATGACGCCGGCAACATACTGATTCGTCGTTATGCCAAAAGTAATGTCTACATCAAAAGCACTGCCAGCAATTCCAACGAAGAGACATCAATTGGTGCCGATATACTCAAACTGCCAAATCAAGCCCTCGAAAGTGAAAAAATAGTCAAGGTAAGTTCTGGCGCGCTGCAGTCAGCCTAAAACTGTTCACTGACTTTATTTTGACATTTGTTGCAGTTGTTCGATATGAAGAAGTTCCAATCGAATGTTAATCGTGAACTGAGACGAGCTTATCCGGATCGTCGCCGATTGGAGACACAGTGCCTGTCGGCAGTGGCCTTTGTTAAGTCTGAGAGTGACATCTTGGAGTGCCCCGTTTGGGTGCTCATTGTAAATGTAGTAGCGATGGATATGTTAAAGAGCAAATTACCACCAGGTAAGTAGTACTCTAGCTACACAGTATTCATCGTGTATTCAAGCTTTCAACATTGAGTGAATTGAAGTTCTTGAAGTTATTATTGTTATTTTCGTTTTCTTATTATTTTTTTTTTTTAATGCGCGGTTCAAGGCTGTTGTTTTTGTTGAGGGGGAGGGGAATAAAAATGATGCGATGCGAAGACTCTTGATGATTGTATACAAGTACACTCAGGTTAAGATAGTTAGAGGGGATCTAGGTGGATGACTAAAGATGATGATGATGAAGCAACCGGAGGAACTGGTAAAGGTGCAACTTGTTGTCAATGGAATATCGACAGAAGCTACATATAGCAGTGATGATCAGAAGATGACCGAATCAAGAAATGTTGATCGTTGTAGCATACTCGTATATTAGTCATGAGCGATATGAGATTCTTTTTTTTATTTGGAATTTTTTTTATAAGCTTTCAGTCGACTAGTTAGTTCCACAAAAAGATCCACATTTAAATAGTAGTTAGGTAAATTAATAACCTTGTGGTACTCCATGTATCAAATTTTAGTTTTTATATCAAACTTGTTCTACAGAAACTTTATTGACCCATGTCGATGCGTTTTTAGCTCAATATAACATTCTCTGTTTTCTGAATCTCGGATTTTTTATACACTGTTAAGGATCAGGACTGGTGAATAAAATACTGCGAATTAAATAAATGCAAATAAGTAGTAAGTTCCACCTGTCTTCCGATTTCAGATATTTCTTGAGAGTCAGCAAACTTTAAAAAGGTAATTGCTAGTCAGCAAAATTGAAACTCTTCAAGATGGCTTTGAAGTTAACTGAAGTCCTCATTCGAATCTGAGTTTTCCGATTCGGCCTCTCACATTCGGAAATTCAAAATACTTAAACAATGTTTTGCATCAATAACAACCTGATCTGATTGGCTATTTAGCCTTTCATTCATCGGACACAAGTCCATATTCTGTTTTATTTTTCTCTGGAGCTACCAAATACATTTATAAAGACATTGTTTAGTTCAAAAGATAGATTTTTCGCAGCTTAAAAGGCCTCAAGGAAGCAATTAGTTGGTCTAAAAGATGAAGTAGCTAAAGACCTAGAGGCTTGTTCATGTTCTTTTAGGTGCAACCAGCGAATCGCAGTGATATATTAACTTTAGATTATAACATGGTCGCGTGGAAAGAAGAAAATTGAGCATTATTCCAACCTCGAAGAAACGTTTTCTAAAAACAGCATATTTAATATTGAGGCCCTTGCAGAGAGATTGGCTTTGAAAAGTTAAATTTTAATGCTTAATGTTATCGGAGGCTCGCGCCCATGCCGGAGGCTCAATACTTCAAGTCTTAATCTGACTTTGAGGACAAATTTATGACGAAGGGAATGTTCCCTTTGCTGTGTATAGCATAAGATGTTCCCGTTTTGCCCGGCCGATTATCCGGTGCATAGTATTCTAGAGCATAAAAGACTTTTTCGGACAACCGTGGGCATTTTAGGGCCCGAACATTCTACAAACAATTCCAAAGGTGATCGATTTTCAATGGTAAAATCTTCCATATCCGAAGCTTGTTTTGATTTATGACGGTTTTGTTTTCACTATCGTAAAGATTTTTCTTAGGGGATTGCGAGCACCTGAACAACGCCAGTTTGGCGAAATAAATCGTTCAAAACTCCTTATTTGGATATAGCTTAGTGCCATTATTCTTCTCACATCTTGGTATCGTCGTATATATACGTAATGATATTGCTTATCAAGTTCAACCACAATACGGCCAATGTTCCAATCCGGAATTCAATTTCATGTGGTTTAAATTCTACGTCCATAAGCAAACAATTCATTACTGTTTCATTTATAGAAGTCCAAACCTGAACAGTTCCTCTACTTTTAACGAGTTTGATGAACTGTCCAATTCCTTTTAAGAATTGTATCCCTGTATCCTCATACTGAAATTGTCGTTGCGGGCGATTTCAATATACACAATTCTAACTGGCTTCGACATTCTGGTCAGACAACACCCGAAGGAAGGTATGTTGAAATCTTCGCTGAGTTAAACAATTTAACCCAGCTAGTAAATGAGCAAACGCGAATCCCAGACATTGCATGTCACAAAGCCAACACCTTGGACTTGTTCCTCACTACTCACCCTGACAAATACTCTATTAATGTATTGGCGCCCCTAGGTTCGTCGGACCATTGTGTCATATCAGCCAACTTCGCTTCTTCAAACCACCCAGTTAAGGAAAACACTCCTAAAAGACTTCTTTGGCAATATGAAAAAGCTGATTGGGGCGGCCTTAATAACTTTTTTAGGAGTTTTAACTGGTCACTATGTTTCCTCGATAGTGACGTGGACGCCGCCGCTGATATGGTCACAAATATTATACTCCAAGGCATGAATGACTTCATCCCGAACAAGGTGAAGACAATTAGGCCAAAAGAGAATTCATGGTTCGACTCGAGCTGTAAAGAGGCTGTCAGGTTGAGAGAGCTGAGTTTTCGGTCTTATAAAGCCAACCCTACAGAGGAAAACCGGAAAAAGTTTCGACGAGTCCGTAATGACTGTAATGCTCTTCTATGACGTACGAAGTTCTCCCATGGTCAAAAATTAAGGCAAAAAATACTACGTTGTCCCAGTGGTAGTAAACAATTTTGGTCCTTCGTCAAAAATATTAAGAACTCTACTTCGTCATCGATTCCGACGCTCATTTCGAATGGTACTCCTGTCGTAAATAATCTTGATAAAGCCAATCTGCTTGCCGCACAATTCGCGGCCAGTTCCACACTCCCAGATTGCACTTTACCACCACCTGTGCTCGAGAGCGTTGAACATTCTATGGGACACATATATTTTCGCACTCGCTCAGTCGCAAGAGTACTGAAAGATTTAGACATACACAAATCCGCTGGTCCAGATGGTATTTCCCCTATAGTTCTGAAGAGGTGTTCTTCCACGCTGGCAAAACCACTGCGTAAGCTTTTTCATCTTTCCTACTCTTCAGGTCTCTTTCCGAGCAGATGGAAAACTGCATTTGTCCAGCCTGTCCCTAAAAAAGGCGATTCTTCTTCTCCCTCCAATTACAGACCCATAGCACTTACGTCCCTTCTTTCTAAGGTCATGGAAACGCTGATTAATCGTCAGCTTATGAAATATCTTGAATCACGAAAGCTTCTTAATGACCGGCAGTACGGTTTTCGTAGCAACAGGTCCACTGGTGATTTGATGACTTGTCTCACTGAAAAGTGGAACCAATCTATACATAATTTCGGTGAAACAAACATAGTTGCACTCGATATTTCAAAGGCATTTGACAGAGTCTGGCATCCGTCTCTTTTGTCGAAAGTGCGTGCATATGGGTTCGGTGAGTCTCTTCTTCGATGGATTAGAAACTACCTTTCGAATCGTACAATACAAGTTGTATTGGACGGTTGCAAGTCTGAAATTCACCATATAAATGCTGGTGTTCCCCAAGGCTCAGTTTTGTCTCCGACTCTCTTTTTAATTTTCATAAACGATCTCTTGTCTATCACATCTAATCCTATTTATTCCTTCGCAGATGACAGTACCCTCAGTTTCTCATATGCGTTTAATGATTCACGCCCCTGCTCTTCGGACGTGGACATCAAACGGCAACGTATGTTTAACACATTAAATTCTGATATTGACAGCATAATCAAATGGGGTCTAGCTAACCGAGTAGAATTTAATTCTTCCAAAACACAATGCTGTCTTATGTCATCAAAGCGAAATCCTTATACCCAGCCATTGTCCATGAATGGCACTTGCGTCGATGAAACCGAAAAACTTTCAATGCTCGGTATGTGCGTGAATTCTAATTTACGCTGGAATGATCACATATTCGATGTCGCCAAGAATGCCGCGAAATGTTTAGGTTTCCTAAGCCGGTGCAAGAAATACTTTACCCCTTCTGACTTAGCTACAATTTATAAGGCTTTCATTCGGCCAAAAATGGAGTACAACGCTCACATCTGGGCAGGTGCACCTAAAACCACTTTGCACCTGCTTGATAGAATCCAAAAGCGTGCGGTAAAACTTATAAACGACAGCACTATTACGAAATCAATAAACTCGCTGGAACATCGAAGAAATGTTTCTTGCCTGTCGCTCTTTTATCGCTACTTTTACCACCAATGCTCCGAAGAAATAGCTAATTGCATTCCGCACCTCCAACAATTCACTCGCAACACCCGCACATCATTGAATGCTCATCAGTTTACCCTTAAGCCTATTTTCGGGCGTACTGTAAAATTTAGAGAGTCTTTTATAGGCCGAACATCGCGCATGAGGAATGCGTTACCTCGCTCTACTTTTCCTCTGCACTGCAACCTACAGCAATTTAAGACCAATGTGCACCGCTACCTTCTTTCTCTCCCTTCTAACTTTCCTTCTGCTCGTGCTGTGTAAACGCACTATAAGGGTCCAACAAATCCCTTGAGCACGTGCACTATTTAAAAAAAAAAAAAAAAAAAAACGCATGTGCTGCAAAAATTTATGCTGGCAATGCGGTAAGGGATTCTTAAGAGCTTCAAAAATAAACAGATCCGAGTACCTTATTTAAAAACCATCCCGCACAATGGCGTTTTATTTGGGAAATATGATGGGTGGGGTAGGACTTCCCATTTGAGCGTTTCCAAATGGGTTTTAACGGGTCTGGGGAATGCTGTAGAATCACTTTGTTGTACCTCTGCTCGTATTGTGACCGTTTTTCGTGCAGTGCTCGGTTCAATCCATAGTGTTGTCCAGAGATGGATTCTTTGGGTTTCAGCAGATCATAATAAATGATACCCGTCTAGTCCCACCAAATATACAGCATAGCCTTCGTATATATTCGCCCAAGGCTTTCTTTTCCTTGGGTTTCTGTAATGACTCGTAAAAACCTAAGTTCCTTATTTTTTAATCATTCCCAACGCATACTGAAAATAGCTTGGCAGGTAACTCCTAATGCTGAAGAAAGCTGATCTTGCGTTTGACACGGATCCTCACCGAGCAATACCTCCAATTCAGCGTCTTCCTAGGATTTTGGCCTTTCTTCACGCGGACGACTGAACTAATAGCGGAACTTTACTTCACTTGGAGTAGCATCTCAGTCAATTTTTTGGATCATCCGATGCGCTTCAGCCGCCGTGAAAGAAGGAAATCAACACTTGACGCAAATGACAATTATTTGCCAAAAAAAATCTGACGTTTTCACACAACCAAAAGGCCTTTTATGACGTCAGAACAAAGTCAGTAATGTGTCAAAACAATTTGTTTACCATGTGTTAGAGCTCGACTCACGAAGTTTTGGATATGTCAAAATCGACCAGCAGTAGAACCATATATTGACAAATAGCGAGTTGCGCACTCAACAAAAGAGAATGTTTGCCGAAGCAATTCATTCTTTGCTTCTCAGCAGACCCGGCTACAATTCTGCTACTCTTTAAGATCAACTTTGCTGTTTCACACTACCTATCCAAATGCCACTGTAGATCCTCCTTCAGAAGTCCTTTAAATAACTTATTTCAGCTAATCGAAAACTTAGATCTAGCTCTCCTAATAGCCACTTAATCCTTGGACCATTGTTAGCAACTTCAAACTACAGGTATTCAAACTACAAGTCTGACTATTCACTATCTAACTGTACTCGTAGCGATTCCATAACCAAACCCTTCCGCATTGTGTTGCTGCAATTAGCATAGAATTTTGTTCACCTCCAAAAGACTAGCGTTTATTGTTCCGTCGAAACTTATATTTTATAGCTTTCCAATGGCGACCTCATAACTCATTTTTTTTTTTTTCTGTTTACACCTCTTCCAATTGCAGTGCAACGACCAGTAGTTGACATCAAGAATCGCCCAAGAATACCCATACCCGATGAAGATCCATACAGTGTGGCCGGTAATGGTAGCGGTGGCAGCGGAGGCAGTGGCGGCAGCTCCGGCAGTTCTGGTTTCGGTGGTGGTGCGAACAATGGAACTCCAGCTGGACATGTGGCCGCGACCAGAGAGCAATTGCTCCTCCAAACACAACAATTGGCCCACAAACGCAGCGAGAAACCGCCAAAATTACCACCCAGAGATAACATCTACTCCCATGACATCCCCAAGGTGAGTACCTAAACAATTTATCTTAGCCCGATAGTTTCATAAAATTTGTGGCACTTAACGATGGAAGTGACGCTCGGAATGCTCGATGGTGCAATTTTTTTTTTTCATTGGTTTATTTTGTCGTCGACAGGCCGACGCGACGGGTTCCGAATGTGATATGCGTGCCAAATGGACAACGGCTTGGAATTTTAAGGTCGCCTCGGCTTCGGTTGAATGGTTAACGAACTGAGAGCGAATAGGGGACAAGACAAGCGACGCGTATCGATAACGCATTGATTCATTGGAAATCGTATACCGCTATATTGATTTGGCACACACTAGGTGACTGGCAGGTGCGGGAGGTCTTCTCAGTACGAATTTTGTCCTTGTCTACATTGGTAGCGTGAATTCTAGCTTGTCGTCATCAGCAGTCACTGTAATCCGAGGAAATCATGAGGTATTTGCTCCAATTTCTTAAGTTGGCTTATGCAAAGTGGTTCAGAGGTAGCGGGCGTCCCAGAAGCAGAAAGACCTGTTTTGTGTCAGTCAGGTGGGCCGAGCATGCAAGCAAGCAGGTCTATCATGGCTAGCGACTACTAAAGAAGGAGGAGTTGGTTGCAACTGCGGTTGACTTGACTTGGTCGAGTATGGTTTTATGGCGGATAAAATTGTTATTAGTTGTTGGAGCTAGCTGACTTGAAGACTGGTTGGAGCAAGTGGAAATTAACATTGCTGTTGTGTTATCTTGAAGCAATTTGCACTTGTTCCGCGAAGAACATGGTGATTGATGGTGTGTTATATAACAGAAAGCTAATGAACATAGGTTAAGTCTTAAGCGCAGCTAATGTGGTACTTAAAGAATTTATATGACGTTATTTAATAAGGAAATGACTTTTCTGGGTTCAAAAATGAGTAGATGCAACTGTCTCTTATGTCGGAGATATTACTTAGCTTAACTTAGTGTAGCTTTACTCTACTCGCAATCGATGTCGATGGAATTTTTCTTGTCACGTGGCAAAAAATGACTTTTTGCATTTCTTGGGCTCTCTACTCTCTACTTTCCTACTGGGAGGCGAATAGGGCGGGTGTTCAAACGGCTTAAATCATGTTTCTGTTTTTCTCAATAGCTTCATGCTATTTTCTTATTTGCTCTGCGCAGTAAGAGTCTTATTTAGGGGTTCCCCTTCCACCATAATAATTCCTTCATTGTTCCAAAAAATGTATGCCAAAACCTTCTCTGCCGGCACTCTACACTTTGAATTTTTTCGGCGTCGGTGAAGAGGATCACTTTAAAATTAACGATTGCTTTTGGTTTCTGAATCAAAATGGTATATCCAGGCCTCGACGAGGTCAAATAATTATCCTAATCTGCCTGAAACTTTCCTGATGTGGACTCATTTCTTCGTTTGCTCGTCGATTAACATACGCGATACCCAACGTGCATATGTTATTCGTTGGCAAGGATTCTTCGAACACAGTCATACACACAAATAATGGTCACTCTACGATATGCCAACCTGACTTCTTTGAATTTTCTCACGTTGTCTTCAGTGAAGGCTTAAACTCTTTAGTCCAACGTGCAAATGCGGAATATGGAGGAGCAGAGTCCCCTTATGTTTATACTGTATTCAGTTTATTTTAAACTGACGTATTTAATGACAACTCTTTTTTCGTTTCTCTCCTTTTTTAAGTTCTTTTTTTTAGATTAAGAAATATTTATTTATCGTCTAAAATACTTAAAATGACGACTTTAAATTAGACTTATAATTAAGGTAAAATTGTGTCGGTTCATTCTCAAAAGAAATGGGAATTATACAAAATATTTTTCTAAAAAAAAAAGTTTCCAAATATTTTGAAAATTGTTTTTGAAGAATTTATTTGAAAAATTATGATTTTAAAACTAATTACCTCTGTAAAACCGGTTGTCTGCTTTTTCACAAAACGAAGTCTGATAGCAATTTATGGTTTCGTCGATCTCTGGTCGATGATAGCTTATGGTCTGAAGTACCTCAGCCCTGGATCTAAAGTTGGCTGGCTGATATTCTTGAATGGTCATTTTGTTTGTCGAGTATCCTTCCCGAAAGCTGCAGCATGTACAAATCTCTGTCATTCAGCGTCGTGTTGCTGGAGTATTTCTGCGTATTCTGTTCGCCAGAGTCCTTTACCTGACCGAAGTACTCTTCTTTCCATGAGTGCGATTTTCTTGATAGTCATTGGTGACACGGTGAACCAAACTGGGCAGCTGTATATTTAAACTGCCCTTACGAACTTCTTGTAGCCTAGATGTTTGGTTTTTTTACTTAACCCATTCCTCTTCTGCATCATTGGGCTGTTGACATGTGCATTACATTTGGAGTCTTTGGTGCCTTGAAGTACTTTTTGCGTATTGTCCGGGAGGATTTTTTGATGTTGCGGCAGCGTGTTGCAAATTGGTGTCTTCCTTTGGTTCTCAACGTCCTGAAGTATATGAATAAAATTTTGCTGCTGTTGACTTTGAGTCCCCACTTTGAGTAGTAATCCATCAGCTTCGTTATGTGGTCCTGGATTCTTAACGCTGCTTTGGTTGCGGAAAACGATGCTGCGTATATAATGAAGTCGTCAGCACACTACATTGTTTTTGTTTTCGGATCTTCTCTGGTTGTTCTGCCAAAGATATGTTAATCAATGCTGGTGCTGTTTTTCCTCCTTCCTGGACACTCCCTCTTAGGAGCTATGCCTGCACTACCCTGGAATCAAAGCCCATTTATAAGTTTTTGGTCACACATTTATTTATCTAATTGAATTTTATGCGAACTGAAAAAAAAAAACGATTATTATTACGTACCTCAGAGGACTCTTAATAATCTAACCGCTTAGTCCACAAGATGCCATCTGTAAAAATAAATAAAACTAAACTTCGATCCAAATTTTGAAAATAGAATTCGGGAGAACTGGCAAGGCTTTTTTGGTGACTGGTAAAGCTTATGGTCATTAATGGAACTTGTCGATGAACACAGTCCTACTTCCTCTATGGATCACTAGAAACCAGTGCCCATGCAAAATATAAGCTTCTCAAAATTGAGAGAACAAATTCTCAGCAGTCAATCATAAGGAAATCCAAGAAGGGGTGGTATTTTAAATCTTAAGAAAAACGCAACACTTTTTTGAAAACAGGAAATATTTCAATTTAAGTATCTAATGCCTCAAATTATAGAAACAAAATGAAATATCTGCCAAGTGTCTATCTAAGGTCTCCTTATAAACAGATGTAATTCTTCATCACGTATTCGTCTGTTTCCGCGGCTAATTGAAGCCTTTTCGAAGAATTACATGACATGTGGCATAATCCAGGAGAAATTCGACACCATCCATGCCGATAGCATCAATTTCAAGCAAAATAAAAACACCCTATACACTAGGTATGGCTGTTTAACTCACGAGGACTTCCAACCATGAAAAAACCTATTCAAAAACTTGTGTGAGCCTTAGTTTTAGAAGTAACTGATATGAAGTCAATCCTGTCGAATTCTTTCTTCAAATCCTACCGCGAAGCATATGCGTGGATGGAATCATATCCCTTTTGGACCGCTTAAAACAAAAACAGGACAAGCAATGTTATAAACAAAAATATTGCTACAAATGAAAAAAAACTGCATTTGCTAGTTGTGCCCTGAACCACTAAAATAGAATGATATTTGTTTTGGTATTTTTGTAAACAGCTGACTGTCTAAACTTATTTCAAAGCGCCGGAGGCGCATCGAAAAAGAGTTGTCAACATGACGCAGTGAAAGCGCCATTGTGAATCGGGCATGTATGCCGACACGATCACTTATCTCATGGTATGAAGACCAAACATTTTCCGTTTTTAAGTTGATTCCCAGTTCAACGTCAGACGACGCGACGTGTAAATCTGCAAAATACTGCATATAAAACTGTTGCCAATATTCCTTTCGATTTCGAACCAACAAGATCTGTACTCCAGCAAAAAAAAACCCTCTCACTTTCCACCATAACTCCAATATGTCAAAAGTGTATGCGCTGTCAAGAAATAAACCCAAAGACAATCCAACGATGTCGCCTTCATCTTTCATCTATTTGTTCGAGCTCACCGAAACAAATTCCATTTTCAGTTAAACAAATGACTGCACACCGCTTTTGTTTGTTGCCAATTGCAATTGAAATCAGCATAATATATCCATTTTGACAGAATGTACAATGCCAGTTGACAGAAAAACAAAAACAAATCAACTAATGCACACAATGCAAATGCTTCAAAAGCCTCTTCACCGACTTTGTTCACCTGATTTATAATCTATGTACGAGTACATCTAACCAGACCTTCAGTCTGTCATATATGTATCATCCTTGTTTTTCTAAAAATGCGTTTAACTATATTTGTATAGATATTCTTTTAACCTATAAATGTTTTATGCTTGCAGCCGGACTACGATGACATTGAAGAGAGCAGAATCAAATTGTCCCGAGGTAAATCGGATAAGGGAAAAGACAACAAGAAATATGGTAAGCATACGTTTTGTTATGAAATTCTATACTAAACTATTGTGTGTACAGCCATAATGTAAATGGCTGCGTGACGGCATCGTTTGGGTGCACACGCAATTTCAATTGTAATAGATCAATGGGGCAATAAATAAGTCACTGTAATAATTCTTTTTGTGAATGACATTTAAGACGAGCGATCGATCGATCGACGCCGCCGCCGCCGCACGAGTCGTTTGAATCCTAAAAATTGTTGAATCTTTTTTTTTTATTTTACGTATTCAAATGTTTTATTTTTTTTATGCGTTTTGACATGAGTTCTTTTTCTTTTGCGAAAAAAAGCATTTACTTTTTACAGCTATGATGGTAATAAAATGCTATTTAGCTGTTTTATGGGCGCTCGCATATAAATCAAGGTGATCTTTGAACCGCGCTGAGCTGATTGTTGATCTTCCCACGACGAGGAGTGAGCTTTCGTGTGATACTCCAGTTAAATGTCAGAGGTATCCAACGTGTTCACATTTGACATTGCACTGACGTGTGAAACCGAACACAATGGAAGGGATTGCACATGAGAATTTAGTATCTAGGTGTTTGCCGCTGTCGATGATCATCTCGGGGTAATGCTTTTGGCAAGCTCTTTGTTTAAAGTAGATTAAATTCAGTGTTGAAATCGACAAGATACGAGAATAGATCAGCTGTTAGTTTGCAAACGTTTGTTTATTAGGTAAGAAACCACTGCCGAAAGTGTTTTTTATATGAAGCACAGTAACTTTTTTCATTCTCAACCGAATTTCAAGTTAGTATTGAAAAAGGATGCCAAACAAGACAATCCTTTCTTAAACATCTACATTCTTAAAGTAATTATTATAGTGACGCTTGATCCTTGCTTATAATGGCTTGTAGAGAACAGTTACCCCGTTCTGACGGATTGAATCCGGCTTCAATCCGGATCGGATTCATATAGGATTACTCTATCCGATCACAAAAATTGTGTGGAATCGGATTCAGTTTTTGCATATAAACGCAGATTGAAATATTGAGTTTGAGAGAGAAAGGAGAGAGGGAAAGGGAGGCAAAGAGATTTCTCCTCATTTATTTTTGTGTTCATATTTCTAAATAGTAGAAAATGGAGAGTAGAAATATTCCAAATAAGAAGAAAGAAAAAATTATGCTAAAAAACATAAAAGACAAAAATGTTGACAGCTCTGCGAGAGAGAAGAACTGTCAAATTGAATCCTCTCCGATCTCTCGATTATTCAATCCGGTACAGCATAAACTCGTGTTTTTTCGTGTTTTTTCGTTTATTCCATTCATGATACCTTCGTGATAATAAAAGTTGTGACCATCAGAACCGTCAGGATTATCAACATCAACATTGCTAATGAGCTTTGGCTTTTTTCCTACAACTCCCATGCTCGATTTTTCCCGCGACCTTTCTTTATTCTTGAGGAGCAATTTGCCCGAATTTCGAATGCTGCATTCCGTTCACTTATCTTGCATTAGCTACGCCTAGCTTCAATCAAGTTTTTGATACACGTTTCTGACGTAAATTGAAAGCTTCTCGTAGTTACATAGATCTTCCTAAGCAAGGAAACTATATGGAACTAAATTCACCATCTTTATATCGTTGATGATATGAAGGACAAAACTGTTTGCTTATCCAGATTCGCAGTAAATTTCCTCAAACATCAATGTCTGTTTCTTGCGATATTGCTGAGCCATTGTCTCAACCAGTATCAGTTCTCGTTGTGGGGCTTCTGGGATTCTCTACCAGACGGAAGTCAAGAGGGATTTCATTTTCTCTGCTACAGAAAGTTTTCAGGTGCTATGTAGAACTTGATCATAAGATCTTAGGTCTTAGGTCTTAGTGTCCACTCGTGAAAAGATCCTTCTGTCATTTCTTAGATTTTTGATGACAATCTTACAATTTTCACTGCGGCTTTCTAAATTCTTCATTCTGCATATCGCCAACAAATAGGGTTGTAACCGGGATTCACTTTACAGTGCTGGCCCATAAAAACCGAATAGTCCCATCCAGAGATTTTTGTTGGTCCCAGGATAATAAACGCAGATCCAAATCTTTGATAATAGCCCCCTGTAATGGAAACTGCAAATGTTACGGCACAATTTTTTGGATTTCATTCGTGCACTTGCCTCCTTTTTGTCACCTTTAATGATACTTAAAACCTCTCTCTTGAAAATTTAACATTATTATATGATTTTTTTTATTATATTTCTCTAATAAATGTTTTCTCTTTGCTTATTTTTTCTTTGCAGATGATCCCTACTATTGTGGCCTACGTGCACGTGTTCCAAACTTTGGCAAAACACCAAAACCATCAAAAGAAGCCAAGGAGCCACTTGTCAACAATAACAGCAACGCGCTTAATAACAACATTATCAACAATAACAACAACAATACAACAAACAGCAATATGAACACACTATCACAAAAGAAAACCTCAATGATTCATATGCCCATCGCTCCGGTGCATCCATACATGCATCATCAGCAAATGTTAGCTGCAGCTGCTGCGGCGCATCATGCTCACCATGGCGCTCCACCACAACCACTGCCGCAGCAAGCAGCCGCGGCCGCAGCTCACCATCACCATCAGATGATGTGGCAGGCCAGGAGCTTCGAGAGCGGAATAGGTATTTATAGTCAAATGAATTATATGCTTGACCATCACCCATACCATTGCCCGTACCGAGACCATGTACAAAACTATTCAAACTTCCCCATACTCGACAAATATTCCATAGACCCGACGCCCTTCGTTTTCAACACGCCGCCGGTCTCGACCAATAGTACCGACAGCAGCAACGGAATTGGCGGCTTTCGCAGCCGCCGGCCCACGGTAAGGCGTAGCAGTGCTATGCTTATACCAACGCCACACGACTACTTACGCTCGACTAACTGCAATAGGTGTCACGTGTCGACACGTCACAATCCGCTGTACGGCCATTATGGTGTTGACAACCCGTTGCCACCGCTTTTGCCCACTGTCATCAAGTGGTGCAGTGAAAGTGACATATCCGACATGGACCGGAACACAATGGACTCGCACAGAATCTACGAAATTCACGATGTCGATCACAAGTACCAAGCGACTGGAGGAGGTGTCAAGAGCACCGCTCCAACACCCATACCTTCCAAGCCAAATGTCAGCCGCAAAATGAGTGCTCAACCGTTGAGAGGGACCTCGATCCCACGACCGACCTACAAGTCCGTCAAAACCTCCTCCAGCAATGGCAACGGTATTGGCCACAAAATATACAGCAACAGTAGTCAAATAGCTAATAACTATAGCAGCTACTCACTGTATGAAGGACGCTCCAATGACAACAACGGCGGCGGCGTACAGACAAGAAACACTGAATTTGTTGGTGCACGTAAGATCTCAATGTCGACAGAGAGTTTCTTTGAGAATTCCGACGACCCAAACAAACAGAACAACAACGCTTCGAACATTTACGATAGAATCAAGCACGTTGACGTCTCCCCATCGCACTATGACAGACGCCAGCAGCAACCGTTGATTGACCAACGCCGTCGTCGCGTATCAACCAGCGCCGCCGCTCAGACCAAAACTAACAATAAGCCATCTGCAATACCGATGATGACGAACGTGACGCAGTCAACCTCAAACTCTGCTACAAATCAGACGACGACATCTGACATCAACAACAACAATTTGAACAAGACCAAGACTCAAAAGACGGAACGCTCAAATTACATGTCCATACCACCAGTTCCCCCGCCATGCTGGCGTAAAAGACCTTCACACGAAAATCCCGATTACGTAGCCGCGCAATCCTTATACGATACCAATTCGATTGTGAATAATGGGAACGCTAACGACAGACGCAGACCAAAGAGCGACATGGAATCTATATATGGTTATCTAAAGCCTCGTAAACCGCGCAGCCTAAGCATGAAACGGATTCAAATCCAAGATTATTAACCAACAACAACAACAACAACATAAAAAGACACACGCACGCACAATACACACGAGACAGTGTTTTCTGTATTCTCTAAACTGACCAACAAACAGGGACAATGACAGAGACAGACTCTGTGTGTGGGGCATTCATTGCATTCGATAGGTAAATCCTTAGAAAACATTTTGTCCTCTTGACTGTTATCTTGTTTTTTTTTATTTACTGGGAACCTTTTTAGTCCCGTGCTACTAATTTTTTTATGCCGCATGCTTATTGTATATAATCGCCTTACATGTATAGAAAAGCTTGAATCCTACTCTCGATTGCTTTTGAACTTGATGCTTGCTTATGTAGAATTAAATAGTATCTTTATCTTTACATCCAACTTCTGAAAAAAACTGGACAAACTTTTTTTAAAATGAATCGAAATAAAGGATTGCAACCGTAAAATAAAAACTGAATCCCAACTTACTGCAAATGTCAAAACTACAATTCCGAAGGACCTTTCCGTGACGTGACCATTATTTTGATTCCCATAAAATCATATTGATTGATACTTAAAATTAAGGTTCGTTTTTCCTTGAGATTCTGAGCCCAGCTTTTAGCCTTTTGGTCCTTATCCACATGTTTGTACAGTTTAAAATATATAAATCTCCTTTTTTGATCATCCTCATCGTGCCTTAGAGGTATCATCATTTATGTATAGCAGAATTGACAGGACAAGTCCATAAAGGCTGACCAAAGTTATTCTATTGCACCAGTAACGTGAGGCTTCCATTTTAAAATAATTAACTAATCCTTCGACAGACGGCGGGCATTCTCCCTCAGTAATAAGGAATTAAGATGATCAGTACCTTACAAATCAGGTTTAAGGATCTGCTCCATAGTGAGAAAATTAGTTAAACCCTCGCAAAAGATCCTAATTGTCATCGACTCCTTCGCAACAAGCATTACTGTGAGAATTGTGCACAAACGTCTTATATTCAATAATCGGAATAGAAAATGTTTAAGGTTCTAAAAAGGCCCAACTTGCAGGGTGCCTGCAGAATGTTAACATCGATCTTGGAACCATCCGTGCAGATCCAACAACATTCCTTTCTAGGCTCCTAGCTCGCATGTCTCAAGTCTCTTCCATTTTTCCAAGCAATGCTGGAATCTCTTTAGTCATTCCGAAAAATAGTTGATGCCCTGTCCTGACAAATGGGTGGCTATGGATGCGTTAATCTTTTCGTTCGGTGAAAATACCTGCCCCCTGTGATGTGCCGAGGAGTTTTCATTTAGCAAGAGTATAGCGCTACCTCAAAAGTTTCGAAACGTCGTTGAAAATTCGACTCATTTTGTTTTAAGCACTGCAACAGGGCTTCGGAAGAGTTCATTCGTTAACGTTTTAGGTCCAATGTGGGCAAACGCGGTTCCCAATATACAGATGGCTCTTGCGTGCCCAATTCCTCGTTCATGACGACATTAATTCGACAGTCTTCCAGTATCATTCCTTCATATTTATCTAAATAATGGGGTTAAGCTGCTCCCAAATGCTCGTCATCAGACAAGTTGGTGGAACGACGCTCAAATTCAGCTGACACTCTTTTCCAGAAGGCTAACGATGGGTGACCAAAATCAACTGACGCAACTGAGCATGCAATTTTGGCAGGCATCTTTTGATGAACGAGTAAATAAAGGGTGGAACAATACGGGTAAACTGGTGGACTGTTTTGGTAAATAGATAAAAGCTTGATCAGTATTATTCTTGAGAGCCTGAATCAATCCAATGGCGTCAAATAAAGTGTCCGTGGCTGCCAATCAACATCTACGACAAGACTGATTAGAAGCTTATTGAACTCATCGGTCGCCTCAAATAGAAACTGCCCTAACAAAGTGATATTTTGAGTAAAATTGTCATTTATTTCGAGCTCCCTTGAACCTTTTAAAACAGAATCGAAAACGAAGCGCATGGACATTTTGCTTCAATTTCTAAGTCGGTTGAGCATGCGTCTTGCGAATGCCGAGTCACACCAGATTTTAATCCAAAATTCTTCTGAAGCTAGTGCTACTGATGTTAAGTCACTGAGAAGGAGCTCCAAAATTCTTCTTTGAGCACACAGGACCAACAAGGGAATATCTTCTGTTGTCAAAAAGCAAATCAGTCTCACGCACTTTCCAACCAATTTCGCAATCGGTCGATTTCGTCCCGGTTAAATATAGTACAGAGTCTGTGAATTTCTTAAACCCTAGATTTAAAAAAAAACACCAAAAGATGGCCCATCCTATGCTCGTACTGCATTATACAGCCTTCGAAAATTAAGTCTTGACAGCTTTTTAAAAAGATTTCAAGCCCAACCAAACCAAAGCGTATTACTTAAGTTTTTAAGCTCTTTCGCATTTGAGTCCCAAAATCTCGCGACCACAGACTTTCCAATCATTGATATCGTACTTAAGTTCAATGCTCGGCGAGAATCTCGTCGGGTTTTTAAAAGTTTTCAAAGAAATCTTCGAAAACTGGGCTTAAAAAGGTAGCTTCCAAAGACTAAATCAAGGCATGTACGTAAAATATTGAATATGAGAGATTTCCAGTCAAAAATCATTAGAACTTCTCTGTAGGACTTCTTGTTTCAGCCTTCAAACCATCGTCCAATTTAATAAAAAATCTGTTGTCACAGGGGTGGGTTCCACAAATCTATTATCTTCAGCAAAATTTTAGCATAGTAGACTTGATTTATTTTCTTCCGACAGCATAATCATTGGTTTGGTTCAAAATGCCTTAAACTCTACCTGCTAGTGGACTCTTCTGAAGACATCTTTGCTTATGTAGGACAGTCTTTAGATAAGCCTGTTTAGCTTTTGCTGTCATTTTAACAATCGACTGGCATTATTTCATGCCAGTTGTTCCGATCTTTCATCCCCAGAAAAATAAAGGTGTTCGAGTTATTCCATTGAATCCCCTTAGTCTGGGTAAAGTAGCAGCACAGCCTCCGTTCCGTCTGCAGCCGATTCAGCCGTTAATACTAGTCCAGCAACCGCGTTCCAATAAGACCTTGAAGATTTCAAAAAATGTACAGAAGACTGAAAAGTTTAGTCCACCAATTGTGGATCGGGTGAAACAGTTCCTTTCTAAGGTAGGAGTAACACAGTTTCATCTGCTTCAATAAAGAGGGCGCCAAGAAACTGCTGATGGAACAAGTTTGCTTGTAGATGGCCTAAAAAGCTGGTGAATTGAAAATAAACATCGTAATGCGCTATAAATGAATATATTATGCTTTTAACTTGGCTTCCTCACTCCCAATTGGGGTTTTTTATATTTCTATTAAAACAGATAAACACACACTACACATTCATTTATCGGGAAATACAAATCTGACTTCAAAAGGTTTTAATAAACAAACACAATTTTAATTCTTAGCTCACTTTTGCTGGCCATTAGTAGGTGAGGTCGCGGCTGCCTTTTAATTGGATCTAGGATGGGTAGCCATGGTAAATCGGTTTGTCCTGCGCTGGACTTCTAAGTTTGGGTCGTCAAAATAATGGTTTTTGTAGTAGATTATCTCTCATTGGGTCTGCTTAAAAGGCTAAGGCATCTTATCTTGTTTCTGGCTCTTAAGCAATGCCAATGGGAATTTATTTTCCAAACAAAGGAATCATCCGATTTAATCTGAGTTAACTTCATCTTCCCTGAAATATTTGAGAGGTTGATACTTGAAGGTGTTTTTTTCAGGAAACGCATATGCAGACCCTTTTTTTTAAGTAAACATTCTTCACTTGCGGCTGAATTAGCTTCTTTTTTATTTACTTTTAAACAATTGAAAACCAGCTTCTTAACAAATTGTTGAGCCTGCAAAAAACTCTTAAGCCACAGCAATGCAAGCATGTACGATGTCTGAGTACTTTCAAGTATTAATTTTTCTAAACGCTATTGGTTATTATAGCACGTTATTTTTGGTACACTTTAATGTCATGTTAGCTCTTTTGATAATGCGCCCCTTTAGGATCTACGCCCTTAGCTGCCGCCCATAAGACCATCCCCTTGCTACGGCACTGGATGGTTGCACACTGCAAGTTAAGGGAATCAAACCCTGTTTGTGGTCAAAACGTATTCGTAAAGTAGCAAGTGTTATTTGTTGATTGATTGAATTCTAAGGTTGCCAGGAAACTTTCAGGTTTTGAGAAGTCTCCGACTCGACTTCCTCTGTCTCTCTATGGTAAATATTCCTTGCCAATTAATAACCAGAAGCTCTGTCACCTGTCATCTTTTCTAACTTAAATTTTTCCTATGCTGTACGTTAACAGTTTGGTATCGGAAGTCAAAACGGGCAAAAACGGGCGCCACCTAATTTGTGAATGGAAAACGAAGTAGATTTAGGAAGCCTGTTTTTACATTTCGGTTTTAAATAAGAGTATAAAAAGAAGTCCGCCAATTAATATTAACCCTGTGGGGAATTTTACTATTACCTAAATTATTTTCATCGACATATTCGAATGTGCTCACAGCGCGACTCAAAGAAGATGTCAGATTTAAACATTTAGTGTGTACCTTGCCATACCGAACTATCCGCGTGTTCTTTCATTTTGACAAAAAAAAAACTATTAGGCCGAGTTTTTGAAGAGCTTCATTCCTGAACAGTAGACCTCTCTTTCAGAACTTAACCATACCACGTTTACGTTTGGAAATCGATCTTCCAAAGTCTTGCCAGGCAATTAAGCGGGCATTTATTTTTTCAATAAAAAAATTCACAGTAGCTTCCAATGTAGATTTCCTGTAGTACTTGAATCACTCCGTACGTTTCACTCTTCCTTCTACCAGCCTTAAAAAAAGAGGTCATTTAATAATCGAAATTCATAAAAGTCACTCAAAATTTATTTCTTTTTCGCTCAATACAGTACCTTCATTCACTTTCTTCCTATTTACTGCATCCCAACTGGCCCTATCCTGTGCGATTCGTCTTGAATTGACATTAAGAAGCTTCTGACAGATCTCCTCTCCAAATGCAGCACAAGCTTGCTTCCATAAAGCCTTTCAAATTCACTCTCTATGTAATCACAAAACATATCAATCAAACCATATTCTGTTTGCTCCATTAGCCACTAGGCACTTTCAAAAAGCATAACAAATCTGTCGTACTTAATTTTCATTTGCTGCGTATCCAAAACAATGCACATTCTCGTGAAAGTCTGTACCATAAGATATAAAAGCCCATTTAAACTTAAATGGCTTCATAAAAAAGAAACACGATGCGGTTTCTTTAATCTTGCATCGCTCCAGAGCGGGTATTGCACCGCTCCAATCTATACACAACACACAAAACATAACTCTTCTTGATACACTCGACAAGATCGCAATTAACTATGACTAACACGAACACCAAACAGACACTACACCGACCACTCAACTCTAGAGTAGCGCTGTCTGCAATCCAAAATGAGGCTTAGCATACACTTACTCTTACACTAGACCTTAAATAAATTTGCTCAAACACTTTGATTAATAAAAACAAATTTAATTTGTTTGATTTATAATTTTGTGAAATGTGTGTGTGTTTTTTTTTATTTTTTGTTTTGTTAATGGACCCATTTAAACTCTTCTTACAGACTCAGACATCGTAGAGTCTCCTTATAATCATATTTACGGTCGCTTGCCACTGCCAACCCGAGGCTATGTACCAACGCCTCGAACAATGTATATCGGTGAGTGGGACTGAGAAATCCAACACGTTGTTCAAGTGACACAACACAACATAAACAACCAACCAACCAAGCCATCACCAAGAAATCTTCAAAATATAATAATAATCAACAATTAAAAAAAAAATAAAAATTATATTTAAAATAAACAAATTTCCAATCACGATGAATGAGATCCAGAGATACTTTTATTTTATTCTTTTTATTCTTATAAACAAAAGCATTTTTTTTATTTAATTTTTTTTTGCAAATTAATTTTAAGACGAATATTTAGAAAAAGAAAAATATAAAAATTTAAAAAAAAATGGAAAATCACTTTTTTTTATATATTTTATTTTTAAAATTATATTAAGCAATATTTTAAGTTAAACAAAACATACGTATATGCAAACAATTTATTAGTTATATAAAATAAATTTTATACTATTTTATTTTGTATGATTTTCACAAAGAATTCCAGATGGAGGAGGTGAATATTTGATTTGTTTTTTTTATTGCGTATTTTTAAATGTGCATTAAAGATTTAAATAAATTTATTAAGAAAAAGAAAAAATATATCATTTACGTATATATTGGAAAATTATTACACTAATAACAAGTAACCTAGTAAATAGATTAATTTAAGAGATTATTGATTCATTTTCGCTTGGTATATATGTACACATATTTAAAAATATATACACTTAAATAAACTGTATACACAAAACGTAAACATTGCCCGAGAATAAACTATTTACAAAAAAATAAATCATATTTGTTTAACTCATTAAAGGACTGCAACACTCTCAAGAAAATCTTGTTAATAAGAGCGCTACAAAAGTTTTTTTTAAATTAAGCAAAAACGGTTTTGGATATCAATGAAATTCTTTGTTCCTGTGAAACTCGATTTCTTTTGCATGGCCACCACGGGCACGCTTGCAGAAGTCCAGACGCTGAACCCTATTTTCGACGGTTTTCAAGCATAAATCGGCCGATACTGCTGCAATTTCACATTCGATATTCGTACGAAGTTCATCAATCGTCGCTGGCTCTCCTCCATCGCTCTCCTCCATCTGGAACCATAGACTTGACGTAGCCCCAAAGGATAGTCTAACGGCGTCAAATCGCACGACCGAGGCGTCCAAGCGACTGGACCATTTCGTGAGATAACACGTTCTCCAAACTTGGTTCCCAATAAATTGATTGTGCCATTCGCTGTGTGGCTTGTGGCGCAGTCCTGTTGGAACCACATGTCCCTCAATTGGGGCCAAAAATATTCGGTTATCATTGAACGGTAGCGATCCCCATTCTCAGTAACGTGCTGGTCTTGATCATCATGCAAGAAGTACGGCCCAATAACGCCGCCGGCCCATAAACCACACCAAACCGTGATTTTTTCGGGATGCAATGATGACTCATGGAGTACGTGTGGATTGCTGGCTGACCAATACCGCATATTTTGTTTATTGACGGAGCCATTCAGCCAGAAATGAGCCTCATCGCTGAAGATGATTTTTCGATGAAAATCCGAATCATTTTCAAGTTGTTGCTCAGCCCAATTCACGAACATACGACGCTTCTGGTGGTCAAGCGGCTTCAGTTCTTGCGTCAATTTAATCTTGTTAGGATGTAGGCCAAGATCTTTTCGTAAAATTCGCCACAACGACGTCACAGAGATGGCCAACGCTTGAGAACGAAGTGTGAGAGACACATTTGGGCTTTCTGCAACTGCAGCCTCAGCGGCAGCAATATTCTCGACACTACAGGCACTTCTTTGTTTCACTGGCACGGGAACATTTTGTACTGTGCCTCCAAATTTCGGTAGTAAATTTTTATAATTTCGACTCGTTGTTGGCTCGTATATCTATCCATGATGAAATGGCAAACCTTACTGAAGAGAAATGTCAAAAGGGCGGCAAGAAATATGGCGTCGTTTGCTGTCCCTGTTGCTCTACTTATGTAGCGTCCCTGTTGAAAAACCCTTTATAAAGGGTGTTTTTTAAGAGGTAAGCAAATTCAAAACACTTGAAGCTAGTGTAAATGTCTATGATATAAGCTTAATTTAACTGATAACTTTATGCCATTACCGTTAAAGGATGATTTCGGATATAAGTGCGTCACGGATAGATCGAATGAAGCTCAGTTTGACCTTATATCAGCAATAACACGGTGACTGTTGACTTCCAAATCGTCCCTCGTTTCTGGCTTATCGGCATAGACTATTGACTTCACATACCCCCCAAAGAAAGTAATCAAAAGGTATGAGATCACAGGATTGTGGAGGCCAGTTTACAGGTCCATTACGCGAAATTATGCACTCAGCAAATGTTTCCCGCAATAAATTTATGGTGTCGCGCGTCGTGTGGCATGTTGCGCCATTTTGTTCAAATCAAAGTTCTGTCATGTCAACTGAGGAACGAAGAAGTCAGAAATCATATTTTCATAGCGCTCTTAATTGACGGTAACATTTTATCCGGCATCGTCTTTAAAGAAATATGGGCCGATGATTCCAACAGCCCAAATAGTGAGTTTTTAATATACAAAAGGAAGTCTCAATAAAGACCTCTGGATTTTCTCCACTTCAAATTCGAAAATTTTGCCAGTTTATATTTCCGTTTAATCAAAAATCTGAGAATAAAATTTTGCGTTGAAAATGAGTATCAAGCTGAATCGTGTTTTCGGTCCAGGCACCGATCTTACTACGTGTCACGCCCGTTTCAACTCTTACAAAAGCTGGACCTTCCGTAAAATCTTCCACAAATTGGACGGACAAAGCTCTAATTGCTGTTCAGGATGGCGAACCGACTCATTCGGATTCTCCTCAATACTGCACTCCACAACGGCAATACCCTCATCCGTTCGCTCTATTTGTCGTCTTTGGGAATGCGTTATTATTACCCATGAGAAAACGATTCATCGTGTTCCGAATAACTGGCTCAGAGGAACGATTATGGACTTCAAAATGGACTGTTCATCGTAAAATGGCAAAACGTATTAATCACAAATCAACTATCAACTGTCAATTTGACAGTCTGACAATTTTTAGAAACAGTGTTGCCAGTTAAAAAAAGAAACCTCTAAAAAACACTCCAAAAGGTAAATCTTGAGCCTGGGAGGATTTCAGATAACGCTGCTTTATATTCTTCACGATCCTGGTCATGCTGCTCTCTTCAAGCTTCCTGCCATCCGCGATCGCTTGATTTTTGAACTCCCAGTTCCGGTTCGAATTTTTCGTGAACTTTATATTTAAATACACTCATAGCTGAAGAAACAGCTGACATATTCTATATCTTCATCATTGTACTGCTCGCAAAGTTTGCAGTTGTACCTTCATCTTGATTCGCCGTCCACGCAGATCCTTAAGACTTGTTCTGCTATCTGCTTATCGTTAACATTTGACACAGTTAAGAAGAAAAGGTATTGAAAAAACCAATGAAGTATCAATTGGTTAAGGTAAGTCTTCTTCGTATCTCCACCAAGGTATTTTGTTTTATATCATCAACTTGAAAACCAACACTCCTGACAAAATTATAATTTTTTTATCACATGAAAGCCCTTCTTACCGGAATCTGCAACGAAGCCGGTTCGTCTTTCCGGGGCTCCCCAATGCAGTCCTCATTTTGTATTTTTCAGTTAAATGAACGCTGTCTTTTGCGGCTTTGAAATTTAATGAATCTTTTTCAGGATTTGGCGCGATGTGAAAATTTCTTCCATTGACGATTTGCAAGACTGAAAGCATCACTGGTGTTGGCTTATTGAGGTTTAGCAGAGATATACAAAGAACATGGATATTGATAGTGTTAATATTCCAGTTCTCCCAAACCTAAGTCAATGTATTTATCAGAAACTGTTTGTACATTTAGAAACCAGAGTCAGTCCATCAATCCATCATCGTTAGAGATTGTGGACAACATTGTGGACAATTTCGACTTAAATGTCTGCTCGCCTTTATGAGACGTGCTACGCAATTGACCATTGAAGTTCATCCCTGCAGCATTTTTTAATGAAAGTATACAGTGCAGACTGTTCATCAACTCCTGCCTGTAGAACATCGATCACGTTTAAACTTCCATCAAATTCCAAGTAGAATTTCAAGCCATGAAAGTGAGTCAATGGTGCACGAATTTTCAAGCTATTTAAGAGTAAAGTTGCTGTTAGGGCCCTGATTAATAATAAAAGTTCAAATAAATAAAAGGTCTAAAGGTGGCTGATTCATCAAAACTTTATGACGTTTTAAAGATTAGTTTGATTTAATACTACAAGGAAACTTTAATTAATTCAACGGTTTTGTGATTACTAAAAGTTTGAGTTCAACTATCATGAACCTTAAACCATCGTTTGAGTTCGAACTCCAGCTGCTAGGCTGCTTTTGAAGGAAAATGTGGGAGCCCAGTTAATCAGACATGAGGTTCTGTATTAACTAATAAAAATTTAACAAAACTATTCATTGGTGTCATAACATTACAGCCGGACTGAGAGCAGCATTTGCCATGACAAATCGATTATTTAAGAGTAGCCAAGTCGATGCTAAGATGAAGGCTCTTCGATTGTCGTTTAAGTAAACAAAAGTCGGGAGTACCAATGTACAAAAAAAGTATCGACGTGAGGTCCTTCTCAAAGGGCCAGCCTGAATTGAATAGAAGTGTTCTCTAAAGCCTTATCCACAGACACATTGCAAACGCAATTACCAATTAATTGAACCTCTATTCGCCTTAACGGGTTTGTCCACGCAGGGACGTTCGGATTATAAAAAGGTTATGAGGTCATGAGTGGGCGTCAATTCTTCGCTAATTTATAGAATTGTTTCCAAGAAAATCAGGTGAAGATAATCTTTAAAACTTGTATTTTAAATGATGACTTATTAGTACATGGACGCTAATAAGTATGGAAAGCGAAATTAAAATGCCGTTGGAGAAAAGAGCTATAAGTTTTTTAGTGACGCACTTTAATGCTTTCAACTTAGACAAAAGGGCTCAGATAAATATGGTAAATAAGTTAAAGAAAAGTATTTTGGAAACATATCTAAGAAATCGTTATTCGAAAGGCCCCATCATCCTAATTTTTAGAAATTGCTTTGGGTGCGAGTAGGCCTGCCCATATCATCAACTTCCCATCTCAAGACAAATATGTAGATGCTATTTTTTTTGCCGCCACCATCAAATTTGGGTTATAAAAATAGCATTCATTCCCAAGACAATGCATTGCAAACAAAAAAAATAATATATTTTTTTAAGCTGCCCCATAGGAATATATTTATTTTCGCATATTTGAATCATGTAAAAAAAAATTTGCAAATTCAACACTATTAGAACAAACTTTTCTCTCGAAACGACTTAGTGCGTTTTTCCGCTTTTGAAAGTGTCAGGATGGGGATGATGAGGATCTAATCGAGCGACACTTTAGTTCTTCGGAAGAGGACTTTACACAATTGTTTTCTTAGCCCAAAGAAACAGCGATTAGCAAGCGGTCTTATTCATTTGATATCAGCGCTAATGTTATTATTTATGTTTACAGTGGAACACTAGCAGATGAAGTCCCTTACTACCTCAAACTTACAGCTGTCTATCGGAACGATCTGAACAAAACGTCGGATTTGGGTGTCCTATTTTAATGACAGCATATGCTTTTAATGACAACTCACTATTGACATCAAGCTGCGTTCTCTGATTATATCAATATCTTCAGCGTATGCGAGTTATTGAACAGACCCTTTAAAGATAGTAGTTTTGTTCACTGACTCTGCTCCGAGCAGAAAAATGCAGAAAAAAGCAAGATTTAGTGTTCATTGACAACAATTTCTGCTCGAAACTGCTCTTTTTGTGTTCATTGAGACCTGTCAAAGCAGAAAAGAGCAAGATTTCTTGCTCCTACTTTTGGGGTAGAGCAGAAGTAGAGCAGACTGTCAAATCAGCTGTGCATATATTTATTTGAATTTCAAATTTCACTAATTCGTTGGTGATTGATAAGTGCGGTATGTATGTACATATGGGTTGCTCTTTTCTGCTCTTTTCTGCTCTGACGTTAATCTGACATTTTGCTCGAATATGAGAATTTCTGCTCTAGATCTTCGTCAATGAACAAAACTAGTGTCTCTGGTGTTGACACGGGACTTTTGCACTATTGTTTCACGTATGATGTTGAAAAAATGATATGACATGATATCATGTGGGTCGGTGACGTCTTTGCTGACCTTAATGGAGCAGCATGAGTTCTCCGTCGTCATCTTCTACAAACGGACGAGCTCGCCAGAGAAGCCAAAACAAGGCTTGACTCTATACAGCAAGTCTGTGTAGATGATGACGGCCGTTAAATTAACGAAAAAGTGCTGGGTGTCGATTTGGAGCCCCTGGGTTTTTTCTCCAAAATCTGCCGTGATGTGAATATTTGATCTATTGTGGACTTTTCTAGTCGAAAGTCACATTGATATGGACCTAACGTTCACATAATACGGCAGACAAAATATTATACGAAATATTGAGGAGATTGATACCCTTATAATTTTCTCCTGACCTGCCCATACCATCAACTAGCCATCTCAAGATAAAAAAAAAAAATCATGGTGCATTTTTTGATTTCGTAGAAAAAACATCGAGAGAAAGCTTAATGACAAAGTTAAAACACGTGGATTACTCGTATATTAAAAAACGTTCCAAGGGAGATCATAAAATCCGAAGACATAGCTTGTTTACGTTGTTGTGGATTCTTATGACCTAAAGTATGGAGGTCTTTCCAGAAAACGACATAGAGATACACAACTCTCAAAATTGGCCTGGAAATAACTATCCAAATCTGCAAAGAAACCTGGACTGAATGTGATCCTCTTGAAGTCATCTTTTATCGGCAAGAAAAAGATCCAATGGTTAACATTTCCCCAGCGATGGTGGAAACGTTCAATTTTTTCTTCAATTCAATGCATTTTTTATTTGAAAATCATGTTCCTTAAAGCCTTAACGACTTAATACTATCTCATATTATGTATTCAAATTAAATTAAAAAAAACTAAGAAAAATATTTATTTTTATAATTGAAACACTTATTGAATGGACGGGTTGTATTTTACTTAAACTAAATCTAGAACTAACCTTAGGACTAATTTAAAACATAAAATCTGAACGTAACTTAAAATAACACTAATACTTACCATTATAGAACAATAATAATAACTAACACCACTTACGTAAGCCGGGCAAGGCTAACAGGACATGCTTTGCACTTTTGCCTTAAGGGCACTCAAGACTAAAATTTATCATACGACAGAGTTCAATCTCCGTTCAGCCACCAATAGTGTCAGTATTGCCTTTCGACATCAGCTCTGTCGCGGCTGACACCGCCATACTGAACCGAAGAGTCCATGTGACCACTTACTACGTCTTGGTCGTAGCACATAAATCTAAATCTAATTAGAGAAACGCTTCCAGGGGGAATGAGGCCGTTACGACGCACTGTCTCGTGGTGCATATTATTGGGGTTAAAAGCCACGGATATCAAGTTGTTTTCGAAGTCATTGCTCTTTCAATGTGACTTCGAATAGATTTTATCAGAAAGTAATCCACTCTGATCAGGTTGGCCCCTTTGTAAAGGACCTCATTACTATAGAATTTTTTGTACACAGAGTCTCTAGAGTTCTAAATAAATGGAGACAAGCCCTTAGGCATCGTCTCTCGAAAACCCGACTATTTTACATTAAGCTTGTTCCGACGTTGAACAACAACGGACAGACAAAGACAAGACCCAATGAGGGCCGTGTAGCAGATCACCTTCACCTTAGTATCGAGTTGACTGCTGTGAAACAGTGTCTTTGTCAAGGCAAAGGCCGCTTTGGCTCGGCCTAGAGCAGTATCTATATGTTAAAATATAGATATTGCCCTAGCCAGGTCCAAGGTATCTGATAACACTTCGATTCGCCAATGGCTGTCCATTTTGTCGACCGAAAGAGAACATTCTCCACTTCTTTCTAGTATTTCTAGAATGGAGTCCTGAAACATACGGTGTCAAAGGCCTTTTCTAAGTCAATCAACAAGGCACCCGTGCGTTGTTTCTTACCTTTGTTCCATTGGATATCCGATACCAGATTAGACGCGGCATGTATGCAATCATGCCCCGCTCTGAAACCGAATTGGTTATCCGCAATAATATTTTTGCCCCAACCCACTCAGTCAGAGCTCTAATGGTGGAAGCCTTTCGACCGAAACTATGTACTTTTGAATTCTTTCTTTCGAAACAACAATTTAGATTCTGCAAACAAAAAAAAACAACAGAGCCTGGTCACAAATTTCCCTTATGCTCATTTCAAAACAATTTTTTTTTAGTAATAATTTGTACGTGATATTTCAGTGATAGTTCAGCACAAGTTTTAAAGAAAAAAAGGGAAAGTTTGCAAAGAAATCAGACAAATTTTAATTCCAATTATGATTGGCAATCGAGCTTTTGATCATGCTCGTAATTGTTTGTGTCACTATGCAACTGTCTGGCTAAGAAGACTGGCTAAGTTTTAGATTGTTGGTCATTTATTTTTTCTTTTGTTTTTAAACAGCTATGTAAATGAAGCTCACAAAGATAGAGCTCGTTTTTTCCTCCGAAATGCCCTAAATTCTGTTGGCACAGCTTGAAAATGTTGTGTACGAGATTAGAATGCTTGTGAGCCCTTGGTACGAAGTTGCGTTTATTTTGTAAACGAATCCTAGAAACAGAGAAAATTTATAGCAAATGATCCCTTTCGAAGTTGAAGCACACAACACCCAAAAATTTAGTAGTTGTCTTTATAGAACAGGACATGAAGTAAGTCGGACATGCGGATAACTTAGGTTAATATTCTGTTATAGATTTCATTCAGGAGCAAGAAAAATCTGCAACAAAAACAGAATTGATCCGATCTCCTCAGAGACCAAGCTGTCACCTTTTTATCAGAAAGAAGAAGATTATCTTCTGAACACTTCCTTCAATTTAATTCTTTTCAATTCTAATAGTCAAAAATCATCTGGAGAATTGTCTTCGTAAAAACAACCGATTCTTTAATTCGTCTGCTAATGCGCTAAAAACTTTTGTTTCACAAATTAAAGGTCCACTGAATGTGTGTAACATGCTCCTTGGTTTCAACCACACATTATCTAAAATCCGAAACTGAGCCTTAAGAGTAGCATTTCTGAACACAACCATTTATTTAAAGTTATCTGTCAAAATTCCAAAGCATTCATTAATGACAGAACGCTGCATCCGTTTGTGTCAAGTGCTAGTTTTTGGAAATAAATATTTAATGCAATTTTGCTCAAGATGAATTAATAAACATAAAAGAACATGGCTGGTAACTTTTGGCAGAGCTCCCATGCTCAACAATGGATCCTAGATCGACAAGATTTGGTTCGCGAGCGGCAACATGATTTGCAAGTGCTTTCAGAAGATGAGTATCAAAAAATATTCATATTCTTTGCAAACGTAATTCAAGTTCTGGGAGAACAACTCAAGCTACGGCAACAAGTAATAGCAACGGCTACAGTCTATTTCAAAAGATTTTACGCTAGAAATTCCTTGAAAAACATTGATCCGTTGCTCCTCGCTCCAACTTGCATACTTTTGGCTTCCAAAGTCGAAGAATTCGGAGTTATCTCAAATTCCAGATTGGTTTCAATTTGTCAATCCGTCATCAAAACGAAATTCAATTATGCTTACACCCAAGAATTTCCGTATCGAATAAATCATATTCTGGAATGCGAATTCTATCTTCTTGAGAACTTAGACTGCTGTTTGATCGTATACCAACCATATCGGCCATTGCTGCAACTCGTACAAGACATTGGAGGACAAGAGGATAACTTTTTGACACTATCTTGGCGAATCATAAACGATTCATTGAGGACTGACGTATGTCTCCTTTATCCACCATATCAGGTATTATTGTTAATCATTTTTCATATACGGAGTAATGCATATTAAGGATCCTTTTATTTAGATTGCGATTGGTTGCTTGCAAATAGCGTGTGTTATCCTTCAAAAAGACTTGAAATCTTGGTTTGCGGAGCTAAATGTGGATTTGGATAAAGTGCAAGAAATTGTACGATACATTGTAAACCTGTTTGAGCTATGGAAAGATTGGAAAGAGAAGGACGAAATTCAGCCTTTGTTAGCAAAGATTCCTAAACCAAAACCCTCTCCTCAGCGATAACTTTTTATAAAAATGATTTTTTTTTATAATACTTCATGCATGTTCAATTACTGAACATTTAAATAAATTTGTTTGCAGAAATAAATCCGTCTTGCTATCATTCTTTTTTCATCGGAAATCACACAAAGCGGATGCTATCAGACTGTGTGGGTTTTTTATGGTCTCCTCAACTTAGGAAAGTGGACTGCTAGATCTGCGTTCGAGTGATTGTAAAAATTAATAAGAAGGCGAACAGATCTGCGTTGTTGAGTAATACCACAGACAACAATTGGAAAAACTGATGGCCAAAATGGCCAAAATGCCTAGAATAAAAAGTATTGATACATTTTCAAAATTGTCGCTTAAGCTCCACCAACTTTTTGTTATAACTAGGGTCAATTTAATCCTATGTTTTAAAAGATTCTTTGCTAGAAACTATGTGACCTTATTTGTTACTTTAAATGTGCCCATAAATCCTCAAAAGGGTTGAAATCCGGTGATTGCGGTGGAGTTTTGATTGACAAACTGACAATAATCATTCTTCAAATTTCAGTTGTTCTTTCTTCTTCTAACTATTCTTAGACTATAGCGGTGTACGCATCGCTGCTATTTCTCCACAAAGCTCGGGTTATATTGTAATGGAGACTGCCGTGACTCAGGCAAAAACTTACCTGAAAATATACAAACTTGCTATCAGAGACGCTAAGAAGCAATCCTGGGTAGAGTACTGCAAAAATATTGAAACCCTGAAAAATGATGCCAGGCTTAATAAAATCCTGTCAAAAGAACACTCCAATCCGTGTTTCCTGAAGAAATCAGACGGAGTATGGACATGATCAGCTTCAGAATCTTTAGAACTCCTAATGAATACCCACTTCCCCGGATGTCGAGACAACATAGCTGAGGTCACCGACTCACTTTGTCCTCAAACGGGTTCTTGGGAAAATATAACATCCCTCATTTCATGGGCCATTAAAAGCTTCGCTCCTTATAAATCCCCAGGCCTGGACGGCATACTACCCATCTGCTAAAATTGCAAGATTTAGCGATTCCCTGGCTTCTGCCGATCTATAGAAGCTGTATCCTTAACAACCAAGTCCCCGATTCGTGGCGGCAAGTTCGAGTAGTCTTCATCCCTAAGATGGGTAGACGAGGGCATGAAAACGCAGAAGATTTCAGGCCAATTAGTCTGACTTCATTCATTTCGAAGGTTCTCGAACGAATCCTGGACAACCACATACGGGTCTCAATAGTAGATACATCCCTATCCAAATCTCAACACCAATACCTGAAAGGGAGATCCACAGAATCGGCTCTCCATGAAGTAGTGCGTACAATTGAGAAATGGCTCGAATATAAAGAGTACACGCTAGCTACCTTCTTAGACATAGAAGGGGCTTTCAATAACGTTCATACGGAAGCGATACTTGAATCCTTAACCGAACTTGGAATCGAAAACTTCCTCTGTCAATGGATTGTTACCATGCTTAGCACTCGGTGCATTCAAGCAACGCTAGGTAATAGTCATATAATCAAATTCGCTAGCAGAGGTACGCCACAGGGCGGTGTCATCTCTCCTCTTCTCTGGCTCATTGTCATGAACAACATTCTATCAAAACTATACAGAGATGAGGTAAAGGTAGTAGGCTACGCGGATGACATGGTGATCTTGTTATCAGGAAGGTTTCCGGCTGTGATCAGTGAGATCATGGAGGGCGCATTGGGGAAAGTTTGTACCTGGGCTTCGAAATGCGGCCTTGGTATCAACTCAAGCAAAACAGAACTGATGCTCTTCACTACTAAAACCAAGATTCCCAGTTTCCCACTCCCCCGTCTGAATGAACAACCGCTTTCTCTGTCTACCAGCGCCAAGTACCTAGGCGTTACCTTAGACCCTAAACTCAGCTGGAAGCTAAACGTTGATCAGCGCGTTAAAAAGGAGTGCATAGCTTTTTACGCCTGCAGTAGAACCTTTGGCAAAAAATGGGGTCTCCAATCAAAGCTGATCCTATGGATGTATTGAAACAAACCAGTGTTGACAACAGACTGAAAGAATATTTTATTAAACAAGAGACAATTCAATAGTTTCACATTTCTTACACTAGGTGTCACTACCATATAAATACATTTATGTATGTGTTATTTCGATACTACTTTAACATACTCCCTTAACGAAATAACATAACTTTTTTAAACAAACAAAAAAAATTGAATTTATAATTCTGAAATTCGAAATTGTTCAATAAATTTATAGTGTTTCTGATTACATAAACTTTTTGTTAATACATCGGCAGGCATATCGTTTGTATTTAAGTAATTTATTTCCACAAGCTTATTTTCAACAGCTGTTCTGATAAAATGAAATCTAACATCAATGTGTTTGCTTCTTTTGTGCATAACGCAATTTTTTGTTAATTTTTGAGCACTTTGGTTGTCATTATATAAACAAATAGGCAAATCATTTCTACATTTTAGTTCTGATAACAGATTTTTTAAATAAATGGCTTCTTTGCTCGCTTCACATACTGCCATGTACTCCGCCTCAGTGCTAGACAAGGCAATTGTCAATTGCTTTTTACATTCGTATGAAATCGTACTACCACACATTTTAAACATAAATCCTGTATAAGATTTACGATCCAAGCAATCTGACGCCCAATCAGCATCTACATATCCTATTAAGTCTAGATCATCTTTAACATATTTTAAACCAAAATGCTTCGTCTTTTTTAAATACTTTAAGATACGTTTTACATGTTTCCAATGGGTTTCGTTATAATTGTTATTAAATTGACTAAGGTAGGAAACAGCATATGATATATCTGGACGTGTCAGTATTGACAGATAAAGCAAACTTCCTACCAACTGTTGATAAGGATACTGATTCGAACAAATGTCTTCTTTTTTTAGCTTTAAATTTACCTCCATCGGTGTACTAACTGCGTTACAATTTTTCATATTAAATTTACTTAACAATTGATCTACAAATTGTTCTTGATCAACAAATAATATATTTTTATCTTTTCGAACTCTCATTCCGAGACATTGTCTGATTTTACCCAAATCTTTTATCTTAAATTTTGATTTTAACTCAGTCTTGAGATATTCAGTTTCTTCTTTGCTATCAGAAAATATAAAGAAATCGTCTACAAATAAAGCTATGAACGTTTTGACTCCATCATTCTGCTTCACAAACAAACAAGGTTCATACGCTGACTTCTTATAGCCTATGCTCTGCAAACATTCATCCACACGCTTATACCATGCCCTAGCAGACTGTTTAAGGCCATATATAGCTCTTTTTAATTTCAAAACCTTATTTTCTCTGTCGGGACAAACAAAATTATCAGGAAAATTCATATAAACATTCTCATCTAAATATCCATTTAAAAACGCCGTGGTTACATCAAGGTGAGTTATATCTAAGCTATGTTTAACACTTAATGCAAATAAAAGTCTCAGTGTTGAATACCGAAGCACTGGAGAGAATGTCTCTTTATAATCTATCCCTGCTTTCTGCGTAAAACCTTTTGCAACTAAACGAGCACGATATCTGACTTTTCCAACACTATCTAGTTTCTTTTTATAAACCCACTTGCACCTTACCACTGTAGCTTGATCTGGTCTGTCCACCACTTCCCATGCATTGTTCTCTTCAAATGATATAAGTTCTTCTTCCATTGCTTTCACCCATTCTTGCTTCTCTGGTCCGTTTAATGCTTCTTCCTGTGTTATCTGGTCTCCATATAGGTTTAAGTCTGCTTCAACACACATATTTCCAAAACCATATCTGTCCGGCTTCTTTCTACTTCTTACTTCCCTCTGTGTGCATGTTTCCAGAGTTATATCTTTTTGCTCTCTTCCAGGTACCCTGTTATTAAACTCTGCTGATGAACTGCTAGTATTCGAGTCCTCTTTGGCATATGCTCTGTCATTGTTGCCCATTATTGTACTGGTGGAGTGCTCAAGATCAGAATTGTCTGGGTCTCTATGGTGCTCCATTTTGCTTGCTGATGATTCTTGATTTTCAGGAATTTCTACATGCATCATCTCTGAATTATCATTTGGCTCCATAATGGTAACGTCTCTACTTATTAAAACTTTGTTTGAAATAGGGTTGTAAAGCCGGTAGCCTTTTATATTATCGGCATATCCTACCAAGTAATGCTTGACAGCCTTTTTGTCCCATTTTAATCTTTTTTCTTTAGGGATATGAGTCATTACTATGCTACCGAAAATCCGTATATGACTTACATCAGGCTTTCGACCATTCCAAAGTTCATAAGGCGTTTTGTGATTCAATCCGGATGCCAACGATCTATTCTTTAAATATACGGCTGTGTGAACTGCTTCTGCCCAGAACTTTTTATCCAGCTTGGCATCATAAAGAAGACATCTAGCCTTTTCAACTATGGTACGGTTGAATCTTTCACACATCCCATTCTGTTCCGGACTATATATATTTGTACGCTGATGAATTATGCCGCATTTCTTTAAATAATTTCCCATTTCATTTGAGCAAAATTCTGTGCCATTATCTGTTCTTAAAATCCTGATACTGGAACTCATCTGTTTTTCAACCATAGCCTTAAATTCTTTGAAACAAGAAACAAGAGAAAACTTCACTTTTATTTTTCAAAAAATATACAAATGACATTCGGCTGTAGTCGTCCACAAAAAGTAAGAAATACCTCGATGCACCAATCGACTTCGTTTCCATCGGCCCGCACACATCGCCGTGCACGATCTGTAGGACTCCCTCACTTCTATGATTACTGTGTGGAAAAGGTAGTCTTGTCTGTTTACCTTCACAGCACACCGAACAGTTGTACTTACTGCTTTCAGCTTTGTTTTGAAAATATAAACCATCAACTACACCATTCTTCATGGCATTCAAATCTTTGCTATTGATATGACCAAATCTTCTGTGCCAAATTTTATCTGAGGTCGTTGTATCTGACGCTGCTAACAAACACACTGACTTGGTATTGAGTCTGTACACACCATTAACCAACTCTGCAGTTCCAATCAACTCATTTTGCCTATTACTGATGTAACATCGTTCGTTTTGGAAACTAACTTTGTTATCATTTTTTATCAGCTGACTGACAGACAACAAATTAGTTGTTAGATCAGGAACACATAACACATCTTTTACAACAATATCAAATTGTAAACCATCAACAAATGTTGTAATCTCAGTATCTCCTGAACACAACACTGGCATAGTTGTTCTATTTGCAACTATAATCTCCTTTATTGTAGGGTTGAATTTCGTGTTTTTTATGGTTTCTTGACTGATAACCATGTGACTGCTGGCTCCTGAATCAATGTACCATTCATGTTTTCCATAACTGCCATTAAGAAAGACCGCACTAAAAGCATTCACTGGTTTTTCTTTAATTTCTTTAATTTGTGGGCATTGGTTTTTATAATGGCCAGTTTGTTTACATTTGTAACATCGAACCACAGGTCGGCTTGACGTTTCCCCAGATTTGCCAACCTTGCTATCTTTGCTATACTTTCTTCGTTGCCAACCTTTAGAAGAGAAAAAAGCGTGGTCCGATTCATTGTTGCCAACATTGTCACTCATGTCTATCAATTTTGTTTTTATTACATCAGCGGAAATGGCGATTCCAGAGTGTTCGATAGCCATTATCATTGGAGAAAATTTGTCGGGGAGACCCGCCAACAATAATGATCCGACCCATTCTTCATTAATTTCAAAACCAGTACCTCTTAATTTATGCGCCGTATCAATAATCTGAGTTATATATGCCGTCATTGACTCGCTACTTTCCAGACGGATTGAAATTAGAGTCCGCAACAAACTAATCCTTCGTGTGAATCCCGAGTCATCAAAAAGCGATTTTAGCTTCTTCCACACACCCTGCACTGTATTCTCGCACTTAATATGTACGTACAAGGATGAATCAATGGTCATTACTAATTTTGCCTTTGCTTTTTGAGTTTCGACGCTAGCTGCCGCATCGCCATCTTTCTTGTTAATATCAACGCCTTCTAAAATCAAGAAGTTTTCTGCTGCAAACGCCCACTCGTCGTAGTTTTCTCGTCCCTTCAGTTTCGGTACATTAACAATATAGCTCCCAGCCATTTCACTGCTTAACTATTGAAAAAAAAATTTTTTTCTTTCTCTAGCAAAAAAACAAAAAAAAAACGGGGACTGGGCCCATAACCTATTGAAACAAACCAGTGTTGACAACAGACTGAAAGAATATTTTATTAAACAAGAGACAATTCAATAGTTTCACATTTCTTACACTAGGTGTCACTAGCATATAAATACATTTATGTATGTGTTATTTCGATACTACTTTAACAGGATGTATACAGCGGTGGTTCGCCCGATACTAACATACGGATCACTAGTATGGCGGCCGGCCCTCATGAAAAAATTCAATGTCATCAAACTTAAAAAGGCACAGAGAACTGCATGCATAGGCATCACAGGCGCTCTACGATCGACTCCGTCGGATGCTCTGACGGTAATGCTGCATCTCCTACCTTTGGACCTACACATTGAAAACACTACTGTTCACAGCGCCATTAGGCTCAGAGAGTCTGGATGCTGGACGTCAAAATCCTATGGTCATAGCGCTTAACTTGATCTTATACCGAGAGATTTGGTATCTTCACCAACGGACTATACGGTCCCTAGAATTTAACCATCAAATAACTTTGACACTCTAATCCCAGAAAGAATGGAATAGAATAGTAGACAGATATGTAAGCACTTTAACTGGACAATCTACACTGACGGCTCTAAGATAGGCGGCGGAGTCGGTGCGGGTGTGTTCTCAGAATCTCTGAACATCTGTAAAGCCTATAGACTGCCCGACAATTCCAGCGTTTTCCAAGCCGAACTATTTGCAATCCGGGAAGCATGTCGTCAAATCAAATTACATCCAAATATCCTGCCAAGCCAGAAGGTTGCCATATGCATTGAGTCAAGCAGCCATCAAAGCTATTGCCTCCTTTACTTCACATTCAAAATTAGTACAGGAATGCCGAGCTGGAATAGCGTCGTTAGAACCACCACTTTTACCTACCTACCTACCCAGGCAAAAATTCTTCACGAAAGCTCGCTAAGTATCAAGTTTTCAACCAGAGAAATTCTATTGCAGAATAAAAAGAAAGCTGTCGTAACACAGAAGAAAATGTCTTTTAAAATCTTTAAACATTATATTTTTATTTGAAGAAGGCTTTTCTTTATGAGATCACAAATACTCTTCAAGCTAAAAACCAAAACTTTATTTTTGTGAAAGGTCTTAAGCAATTATTTGACTAGAAACACTCATCATAATAATAAACTTTATTGGGAGCCAGTATCTTGCACTTCGTCGTCTAATCCTTGCTATAGTTAAGTAAATTCTTCTCATGACCTGGATACATTTCTTTCGTCCCATCATAGAACACCAAGTCGTCGGCTCCATTCGAATTACCAAAAAACGGTGCGAAATGACCAAAATTTAAATCGTCCTTTAACTGGTGATCCGGTTTTCTTCCCAATGAGACAACCTTAGTGAAAAGTTCATTATCGACTTGTAATGCACGATCGAAATCCTTCCAATGGACAAACTTAATGCTATCACTTGGAATGGCATTCTTCTCAATCAGCTCTATAAGAGTGTTTGCATTGACAGGCTGCACTACACTATATTCCCGGTGTCCTGTGGTAAGGATTGGATTGACTAAATATCGTTTACTTAAACGACTTATGTCATCAATCGTCGTAGGTAATTCAGAATCTTCAGACATGTTGTTCTCCTGCAAATAGTTAAATTTGGAATCCTTCGAAAGAAAACAATGTTTCAACTCACCACTTCATTCCTTCTGCCAATCCTCGGAATCTGTTTCGCATTTTTGAAAAAGTAGCTCTCAAATGTTTTATCAGTGCGTCGACCCAAACGCGGAACATTTTTCGTGATTTTGAGAAAAAATCCTGGACTTTCGTCAGCTACTATAATGGCTGTTATAGCAAGGACTAGAGATAGAGTTATTAAATGAAATGACGACGTCATTTCAGAGGGCTTCCTTTTTTGTAATGTGTAATCAGTGGACTAAGCTGCTGTTTGATCACTGAATGATAAGTCCAACGATCCTTACCTTTTATATGATCGGAATTCGATTTGTCGTCAGACCCGCATCTATAATGCAAGCACTATGCTAATCCAGTTTATCGATTGTGAGTCGATATGATTGTCTATCGTATATTTGCGTCTGTGGAAATGCAGGTGGTGACTCATCGTTCCAAATTAGAATAAATGTGCTGTGAGGAATAAGGGTGCAATTCATTTCATGTCAATGATCGATACCTGACCTAATTCTGAAGGGTATCGACAGCCGAATGGCTCTTCCATTGCAGACAATGCAGGATATCACAGGATTATAGTTTTTTTTCATAACAGCTCAATAATAATGCGATAATGCACCACATCAATGTTGGAGAAGCAGTGCTGTACAACACAAGCAGCATTTTTAAATGTTTTGGAAGAATTGGTTCGGGTGCTGTTCGACCATTAACTTCACAAGTTTATCAACTAGTTTGTTAAAGAGTTCCAGCAATGTAGGTACTGGAGAAGGCGCATCAAGGGTGTTTTTGGAAATGAGATTAATGTTCGCTTAGTAAGAGAATCAAACTTTGGCAAGATGACTCGTAGTATCCATATTTAGGAGTGGATGCCATGTTAATAAATCTTAGCATTTGATCCGACTTAATAGGAATCTTCTTAGAGCATAGAACACGTTCTAATGAGATAGAGCAATGAGCATTTAATCTTATAAATTTAAAGCAAAACATTTTAATTTTTAGCCATGGTTCAAAAACGGAAACAGGTATACGTGCCAGAGCTTGCTGATCTATTCTGCTAGATCTCATGAAACACATTTCCAGCGGTATCTAAACTATTGAAAGTGTATTTGAAACGTCTACATTGATCGGCAAGCGGCTTTCAAGCAGCATGAAACTTGATCCTTAATCAAATTAGTCACACAAAATAACTATTTAAGGCTCATTTGTACATTGATTCATTGTAAAGGGCGAAATGTTCATTTAAGGGATTTAAATTCAAGCACTCCATATTTTTTTGTTTTAAAGAATGATCTTGCAAAGCACACGAGATGAATTCAAAACGAGGTAAAACCAGTTTCACACTTTGCCTCAAGTGCACACGTGATGATTGGCCCCGTTCCAGCACGCCGCGTATGACGTCCGATCGCTGTGTAGGAAAGATGCACCCTTGGTATATTGTCAAAACATGCTTCACGTCTCCTGGTGTTGCGAACTTCATCCGAATCGGCGAAGTCATGAACAGGGAAAAATACAAGTTTTATATTTTTCTACGATATATCGCTCCCGTTCAAAGAATTTGGAAACAGATAAACAAAAGTGGAAACAGTGTTTTGCCCCTTGTGATAACCTTTTTCCATCTTGAAGTAAGATCCTTCGTTTGAGTAGGGTGCAGCTATTCCGCCTCAACATTCTTCTACGCAATGAGTTTTAAAGAGCACTCAACAACTGATGTTTCGATGGCAAAAGGTCAGTTGAGTATGGTGGGTGTGAAAACCAATCCAATCCAAGTTCTAGTAACATACTTATCAATCTCTTATTTCTGGATGATGGATTCACTCAAACTGTTTAAATGCCTTGAGTTAACATCAGAATTCTTTGAGCTGTAACCTCCTTGATTAATTAAATATACAGCTTCTTTGGATGGCCAAAAAGGTTTGAATGATAAATTTTAAAATCTTCCACAATCTTCGTGTCATGTATCGTGTTTTTTGTCGATGATCCAGGTAGCCTCGACGATCATGTTTAGGCCCAATTGCAGAAATCTAGGAATCTGGCACTTTGGAACGACTCGACGATGATGTCATTTAGGAGTTCAATGATGGCTGTTGTGGTACGGAGAGTTCTTGTGTCCTGGGTTGATCAAGTTATTGGCCTTTCAACTTTCGAGGGATTGATCTTCAGACCTGATTTCTGATTCGTTCAGCTAAAGAATGTGGACTTCGACTATCCGTGCTGGAATATGTGGAAACTTAGAATACGTCAGGTAGTCATCAACATTTGATGGTTAATGTGGTTCGGTCTAACTTAAGATCCTTGCTTTCAGACTGATTTCGCGAGAAATAAATAAAGTTCCATTGGTGATGCTGAAGTATTTAAGATGGATAATTTGTGGGTAAATCTTTGTATTCAAAGGGCGTCAAATGTTTTTTGAATATCCACGATCATTCCATATTTCCATAATTAATGATGACCTGTTGATGTTCTGTTTAAACCTTTCAGGCATAATGAATTAATCCTTACTTTGACCTTACAACTCTAAAAACTTTAGCCGGGTTAACTCCATTGCTGGGCTAATTCCATTGACGGAAAGTAGCCGTCAGACGCGCCAGCGAATTGCAGCTGGTGGCCATCTTAGTACACTCAACTCAATCCCTGAGAGAGACATGTTCTGTGCAATGCCGGATATCATGATCAGACAACATTCTTTCTGCAGGTAATTTGAGGTATAAATATTGGATCGTAAAAATTGGTCCAATAGTGTTCCTACACTAGACCCAAATGTCTGGTGTGAACAAAACCAGACGTATAAATAATAGATTGTGGAGTTGGAGCTGGAGTTTTTGGATACAATACAAGGAACTCTATATCAATGGGTTCAGGTTCTACCGAATCAACGCCATTAAGATCTGCCGCAGACACAATCTCCTTAAGGGTATAAAAGGCGCTAAAATCCAAATATTTTCAGACAAGCCAGCATTATCATCCAACCTAATGGATCAAAACTGTCAAATGGTGCTACAATTCACTGCAATCCCTTGTCACACACAATAAAGTAAAGTTTGGCTGGGTCACTGGACACAAGGAAATTGCAGGAAACGAATCTGCAGATGAGCTCGCTATGGTTGGCGTGAAAGGTTCAGAACCTTGTTGCAGCGTCAATTGGACAACGGCTGCAACGCTGACTAACGATTGGAAAAACAATCTTCGCCTAGACCACTGGACCAATGGGGAACGTCTTAGGCAATCCAAGCGATTAATCAAACCTTATTCCTATAAGGAAATCCTCAACCTTGACAAGGAATGAATAAGATAGCTCACGAAATTTCTTACTTAACAAAATTAACCTGTGCCGCGATAGGTAATGTCGGCTATGCCTGGAAGAGGATGAAACATCCGAACACATTTTATGTAAATGTCCGGCACTACACTGAAATAGGAAACGTATTTCTTACTGGGAGATACTCACCTTAGGGGAACTAAAAAGACATACTTTCATTGATAAGGGAAGCAGCACGTCCTCTGGTTTAACTCCAACCCTTCGAAACAATAGACCTCTTCAGGTCACGGTGGGTTCTACACAAGGGAAAAAAATAGCGACTGACTGTTACTTTCTTGATAAACTCAGCATCACTGAGTGGATGTGGTTGATGGTTGTGGTGCGGTACCACATACCTGAATAAATATTGATTCATTTAAATGGTATCTAGAGACTCTGGTACGATGACGCCATGCTATATTTAATCAGGTTATGAAACCGGGTTTTTAAAATTCTGTCTCGAAGACAATAACTCCCCCTTTTATAACACAAAACATTTATTTATCAAAACAAATAACAAAACAGTTTTCCTAAATAAGCGAGCTCTGCGCCCATTGGGATATTTCTGTTGGCAGCGCCTGATACTTGCTGACCGCCTGATTAATCTGTCCAGTTGTTAACGCCATTTTGTGCATCTCGAACTCCTTCTGCACCTTGCAAGCGACCGAACTTAAAGGCATAATGAACTCCAAATTCCTTAAATGTTCGAATGCCTTAAGCACTACAGAGCGCTCCACACCTTGCATGGTGCTGCTGATTTTTGCGAACTTCATGAACCTCATAAAGATTATTTCAAAATTAAATGGATCCCTGTCATAGATCTCCGTATGATGTTTCATTGATATAATTAAACATATCTCCAAGACGGAGAGACCGAACATCAGCAGAACCTTATCATCGGACTCGTAGGCAGTGCATATCTGTGATATGATTTCCGGCTTAATCGTTGCATGTGAATCATTTATTTGAGCGATGACTTTAAAGAGGAATGTCTTGAAGAAAGCCTCGCTCACATCGAAATCGTATATGTTCTGCAGACAGCTGCGAACTGTGCTATTCGAAGAGAGCTCCTCGATATGCTTGTTCCAACTCTCCACGAATTTCTTAGAGAAACTGAATTTAGCTGGGTTGAACTGATTTCGCAGAAAGCACAGCTCGGAGTTCGATTTGAATTGTTTAATATGAGGGATTCCATCACACAGCGCTTTCAATTCCTTTTCCATTGGCAACCGAAGGAGATCCCTAAATAAATCGATTCGCTTTTCAAAGTCGTCACTGCTGGGAAAAAGGAATACTTGGCGATGCGAAAATCTCGACTTTACACGTTTTTCCAGCAGTTCGATTACATCTAATCGACAAGTGATTCCCAGAACACATAAGGGTGCCTGAGCCGACTGTGAAACATCGAACAAATTGTAAAGCAATGTCTGATTGTGATGCGTGCAAAACAAGTCAAACTCTTCCAGAATGAATATGACACTTTTTGACTTTTTGTTTCCGGATTTGAGACAAGCGAGGAGGTAAGCCAGATTTTCTGCAAATGATCCAAACACCTTTCCGTCGGTTGCATTCTCCAGGTTCATTTGCACTGTAGCTGCTTTCAGGGCAAGTCTATCATCGGTGTGCACCAGTCCATTGAGATGAACTATGAGAGTATTCTTCTGGAAGTCTTTCTTGGGAAGCAGCGAGTATAGCACAGAATTTACAAGCTGTTTGAAAAAAAAAACAACATGAAAATAACACTTTATCTTCGTAGAAAGTCTGACTTGATACAGACTGTTGTTTTCCCTGAGCCTCTTGGTCCAATTAGAAGCAAAGAATTGGATTCTCCAAGTTCAGCCGTCCGCTCGAGCAGGTCGTGGACATTCTTCCACTCGTTATCGTGGCCATGGAAGCTTGTTGTGTCTCTTTGGAGACGCTCTTTTATATATCTGCGAGCTAGTATTACTTCACTAACACCTTCTGGCATTTCGTTTTCTGTAATAACTTTTGAAAAACAAAAATATAAATTAACAACAATAGAATCGTTTCGTGTGGAAATTTTTGTTTACATCAAATGACATTTAAAATTCGCGCTCAATATAAAGTCGCAAGCAGTAATGCCAAGTCAATTTTTTACATACAAAAAATGTAGTAGAATAATTATCATTTAGTTCAACTATTTAAACGTTTATTGTTTGTTTGTTGTTTCTACACAATTTAATGTACAATTCAACCTGGATAAGCAGGAGTCCAGGGGAAACTGGGCTCTTTTTCGTTTATGGATGTTTCTCGCTTACACGAACTTCTGGGATTGGCCTCTCAAATATAATAAGAAATAATATAATAAAAGAAATTGAAAACAAACATTCTTTAAGAAATCCATTTATGTTTAATCGCTTCAATTTTAACATTAAATGTTTGTTTCTCCAATTCATAAGTTGTATCAAATGTTTATGTTGATTTTATAATCGACTAAGGGTGCAACTTTGAATTTAATTGTGTTTTGTTGACTGATATCCGCTCTTTGCTCACTCAATAACAAAATAAAAACGATAATAACTCTTTTTTTAATAAACCTTTCGATGATGGCATTTTTCCTGAATCTTGGAGAGAGTCTATTGTGAGAGATGTAATGAATTCCGCACAGTGAAAAGCATGTCCTTCTTCCTCGACTAAATCTAAATGTAAGATTTTATCCACTAAGAGCAGTTTTATATTAGTTCATTAGTAAAAATTGCTACTTCCCCAACTTCAAGTATCAGTAGACAGTGCGCCTTTATGACTTTACTCTACCGTTAATCCTCCATGTCGCCCGAAAGACTGTGGTTAGGCGTCTTACCTACAATGGAGATGCAGCTAGCAGCTCTGAGTAGAATCTCCGACTCAACTAAGTCCGTGACAAGGCCTCTTATAATTTCGTAGCGAAGCTTTCACCAGCAACTCCAAAACACGAATCTTTGTCTGTACATCCAGTTCTTATAAGGGCAAGAGCACGATTGACGATGGAATACTGATACAATTGTCACATCTCTTCGTTACGATAGAGGCAACAAATACACACAGTGACGAGCAAAACCAGTCGAGTAATAGTACATAATCCAAAAATCGAATTGTTAATGTTAATATTAAGAACCAAAGGCGAGAAAAGTACATTTTAAATAACGGAAACAAAAAAATACAAAAATTAAATGAAATGCTCACATTCGTCCACTTTTGCACGTTTGGTTTTAAATCACGTTATTGCTTACTTTCGAGTATTAAGTCTGAAGACCCATATTTTTCATAACACTCCACATTCTTTGGCATATTATCTACGATTTTTCAATGGTTGCGTGGGGAAGACATTGCCAGTCAGTCTGTTCTCTTGACCATAATTGGCCAAGACTGCTCGGTGCATCTTTTTCTACGAATGCCCTCAAATTTTCGTTTAAAACTGCTGATCCTCAAGTCATTTTAGTCATTTAGAAGACTCCCTTTTTCATAGTGCCACCAAGTAAAACATCTCCACATCATTATACCCCCACCTCCACCACCACCACCACTATATATTCATGATGGCGATGCCAAAAGTATTCGTTCCCGCCTGATTGAAAACGATTGATTTTCGATACGTCGGACTGGACTTCATGTTTCTAATCTTCTTTGGTCCAAGATGTGTTTTAGTTGCAACAAATTTAACCAAGCTTTAATGTTTTCTTTGAGAACGCGGCCGATTTCCTTTTGATAGCTGTCACCAGTCTCTGACTTGCTTGTTGAATGCTACTGTGGCTTCTCTTAGGGTCTTGACCTTTTTTGATGTTATCGTGGGCTCAATGAACTGACCACCGACATTTCGTACAGCTTCCATGATTATTTTCTTTTTTATCAATGTGGCTGATTTTCAATTTTTTTTTACTATTTTCCTAATAGAAATACCTTTGCATTCTTAGTCTGCCTGAATGATATTTGATTTCATATTTTAAATTAATCTCTAGAACATACTTTGTACAACATGACTTCTTGGAACCACAATCAAAACGTGCAAAAGTGAACTAACATGAGCAGTTACCTATATTCTGTTTATTTATTTTCTTATGTTACCTTGTGTAAACATTAGGAATTCAACCTCTACGACATCCCTGCTTTGACCTCTGAGAGAAAGAGACAAAAATAAATTCGCATGATTATGACAGCCACATGCATTTTGAAAATCTTCACTCCACCCCTCATTAGTCTGATGAAAATCTATTTTTTTCCATAAGCGATGTGCCAAATGTCATTCCCTCGTTAATCGTTTGATTTCTCCCGACCGACGTCTTCCATCTCTGGCCAATCAAATTAGAAAATTAATCCACAATCAGACGACGAGTCAAGTGTGTTTCAACTTTGTCTCCTCGCCTCACTTTTGCCGCAGAAAAATTAAATTCATCCGCTTTCACGCATCTGCAAGGTGCTGAATTAACAATTTTCATCTTCGCCACACTCTTGCTGTCTTAAAAGGAAGAAAAGCAAAGAAAACCCAAAGTAAAAATGGTCGATTTATCTGGTTCGTCTGATCCCTTCCAGCAAAGTATTCCAAATGCAGTCTTCTATGTTCCAGCTGTTGTTGTCTTCGGACTCGCAGGTGAGTAGTACATACTTAATATAAAAATGAAAATCCCCCACAATTCGAACTTGCTTCCCGTGTGTTTTTAGCTCTTGAATGTTTCGTGCTCTCCCTCAGTTGTTTCTATAGTGGAATGTTTTAGCAAATTTAGTCTAGAATGTAGATAGTCCCAGTTTTGAAACCTCAGCAATTGGCCAATTGAATATCAAGATTTCATTTATATATAAGCTTATCTCCTTGCCGATTGTATCAGTCAAGAAGAAATCAGGCACAACCGGTGCCTTCGTCTACGCGAGCGACTTCCACGTTAACATCGCTATGGTGTCGTATTCTACGCTCCACTATCAAAGTCTAAATTTGTTTTTTTTTTTGTTTTCGTATCGTTCTTTGATTAATGCTTATCGGAATACATAACGCTTGCACAGTGGATTGTTTAATAAATTTAAAAACAGCCAACGTTGGCAGAAAATTCTAAGGTGGCAGCGTTTAACAAAAAGAAACGATTGGCACATCGGCACATTGCCCACTTCCAGTTGACCCGTCGTCGTCGTATCGGTTGCTCTAGTTCGTTGCGTGATTACTCCACAGGTACTTATGAAAATGTATTTTAAAACCTCTGTTGTTGTTTACATTGAAAATTGGCTATTGAATTGATTTGTTCCAAAAAGAAGAGTTCCATAAGTGCTGAAGTACAAGCAAAAAAAAATATCACGTGAAGCAGTAAGAAAAAAAGTAACGCAGCCGGTAGGATTCGAACCTACGCTCCCAGAGGGAATCTGATTTCGAGTCAGACGCCTTAACCACTCGGCCACGACTGCTGATTGAAAACTCTTGGTTAAAGTGTGCTTATGAAAGCAGTGGCACGCTCTCTTAATCGATCGGTTTTCCATTGTCTCGAATCTGCCAAGATTCATTTATTCTAAAGTTTGTGAAAAAGATTCGTCTTATCGATGTTCCACGTTGAACTTCGTGACGTGGAAATCTAAATTAAATATTTCCCCAGCATTTGGAATGGCCCATCGATTTGAATTTGTCAACTTGTGTATTGTATGGAACATTATTCTTTGACACGTCTCCCAGTGGTCATTAGCAGGGCTTAAACGTTAGTTGCAAAGTTTTGTTTTTTAACGAGATTTCTTGCGAAGCTATAGCTGCTTTAAGTAAGCTTAATCTTTCAGTACAATACGTTTTTCTGTGCTTAAGTGAGTAAATAAATATCATTGATTTAAAAGTTACATTACATCGAAAACAAATAATAAGTAAAATTCAGGTATTTGTTAATAGCAAGAAACATGAACTGATTAAGGAACATTTATTGGTTTAATTCATCCAAAAACAGTACAACGGAGGCTCACAAATAAGAACCACTTTGTTCCTGGGGTAATTCTAATTTTAATCTTTAATTTATCAACTGTTCACCTTTTTGTAGCATATAATCAGCGTTTGTTTAATTGAACTTGATACAAGGATATTGTAACGGAGGGCCAAAAGATTGGTCATGTGTCGGATTAGCAGCCGGAACTATAAGCTCTTAAAAATCCGTTTACAGCGCTTTAAATATGCTCTTAAAACTATCGAAAACTGGAAAATTCACGAAATCCTTCTTGAATTATTATTTATTTATATTTTTGTTGCAATGAATGCAAATTACTTTGCTTAAATTGTCAAAAAGAAAACTTTGTCTTTTGCTCTAAAGACATTTCTGTCGTCTCAACGGATGTATTGTGGGCAAATTTAAATGCCATAATCCAGAGACTGTTGAATTTTGCCCGGACAGACAACTGGGAATTTCTTTTAAAGTTTTAAAACCACAGTTTTTTCCAAAACATTTGACATAGGTATTGGTCTTTATTTTTCTCTGCGTCCTTGACTATGTCCAATTTCGTTTCCAATTTCTTAAATGATTTAGAAAACAAAAACCGTGATTTTCTGCCAAAGACGTCTGCGGCAAACAAATAAAAACAAATGCGAAGTTTAAATGGAAGTAGTTAATTGAGGCAACCACACCCAGGGAAGGTCTAAGGACAAGTGAGTATATGTATCTAAAAATATGTACATGTACGCGCTGGCGTGCAGACGGCGATTCAACGAAAGGTGACATCTAGTTGCGAATAGTTCTCTAGTTCTCTTGCTTCACAACAGACGCCAAGGCATTTTTTTAAAATATATCGTTTAATATATCTTTGCCAGTTTTGACAGCAGCAGAATTCTCTTTATCGATAGAATGAAAATTGTTACCAAATTTTTCAAAATTTTCTGCATCGTATGAAACTTCTTCTATGCAGGTTCCCCAAAGTGTTATAACGAGTTGTAGTGATAGATTTAGCTCAAGTTCCATAAAAGTTCTAAGTCTTGAAGAAGTTTTTAAAAACATTTTTTTTTCATACTGGCAATAAGAAGATTGATTGATTTTGGGCAAAATACTTGAGTTGCCCAGCTGACTTAAACAAAGTCTGTATAAAATAATATGAAGTCTTTTTCAAACTGGTCACTCAACAATTTTAACAAGTAATCGAAGTACCTGGCTTTTGTTGAATGGTTTGCTTTATACATAAATGTAGTGTTTACATTATCCTTTGCAACCATGCCAATTATTATGTTGGCAACTTACCTGGTAATAAATGAGAGGAAGAAGGAAAACAATGATTCACATTTGGTCTATATTTTAATGGGCCCCTAAAATTAAATTCAAATTGAAACGTTTGAATATACCTGTTTAACCTGTGTCTTCCGCGGAGAGTTGTCTCAGAAGGTATTTCACGTTCCGTATATTTTTCCGATAAATATTTCAATGGAATATCCGTTGTAATGAATGCACAATATTAATCCTTGCCAATTGCATCATTTTGATTTCAGTTATTTGATGATGATTGACCGAGAATTTGTTGCGTTTTTGCAGTCTTTTCTTTACAAAAGTTCCAAATGCCTGGTTGTTGGTTGACGGTGAATGCTTTTTCAGTACAAACCGTTGTGTTGCAAATTTGCACAACAGAGTTGTTCCATCTCTTTTAAGGGTTGGATATTCGGTTATGAGTTTTTTTTTGACCTTTCATTGGTGTTTGCTTAAATTTTTGGCATTTTCTAAAATGAGGAAAATTATATTAGTAATAAAAACAAGGATATACCTTAGTTGATTCTCTTTTGTTTTTACGTTTCCAATTTATTTTTTTTTTATGGTGGGTTATGAGGGTATGAGATTTTACCCTCAAATTAAGGATTTCTATCAAGCCAAACTTTATTTATTTTCTATCTTTTCTTTTTTTCACAAGTAGAACTTTTCACAATCACCTTCTTAGATCTACTGTCCGCGATTGAGATGAGAACTATAGTCTGTGGTGTCGCGTGCCTGTTATTAATGGGTCAAGGATTGCCATTGTAAATGTAACTACCCGTTAGTTAATCCCGTCCTTTACGTGAACATTAGCTCTGGCGCAATCGATAATGACCGGAGTATAAAGTGGACATTTATACTTTCATGAATGAATGCACTACAAAAAGATAACTAAAAGAAAATTGAAAATTACGTTACAGATGCGCAGTATTCGCGCATGCTCAGATCTCAGCAGCTGTGTATATAGGCAGCCACATACTGAACAAATTGTACCTATTGGTCCGCAAATTCAAAGAACTTCATTGTGGTTCTGATTTTTTTTGCTAGTGGCAAATCATAGTCGCTGACGTAGTGGCCCGAGTCCCAATTTAACAAGTTGGACCAATAATTCTTAAGCACTCTTTGTGGCAACACATCCCAAGCTTGTTTTAGTAAAAGTATTGCATTGCGCGCTGAATGGTGTTTCTAAAGATTAATGAATTCACCACCTTCAGCTCCTTTGTTGCTGAAAATGACGGATCAATCGGTAAATTGTTTGAGTACTGGGAGCATTTTGAACATGAAAGAAATTTCGATATAGTCTCTGTATCTGAATAATTGAATGTCGTCTTCCAAGATAAAATTTAACCACTACATTCATTTGAAAGTCTGTACGAGTTATTGAAGTGCAACGTATAACAGACGACTCCAGCACCAGTCCTTCTTGCATCTTTGATCCATCGATAAAGATTTGAGTACCATGTGCTTCGGTAAGGATGCTTGCTTTCCAATCCTTTCTACCAGGGATAAAGATTGAGAACTTTTTGGTGAAATGGTAAGAAGGGATCGCGCTATCTGTCCTCGCGTTTGTCCCCATCGTTCTGAAATACCTGAATATTGAGGAATGCCCTTAGAAGGCGTTCTTCCAAGTGTAAGTTTCTCTCAGTCGAATCTCAAGACCTGCTTGCGACGTTGATCTTAGTGCCTTTGTGTCTTATTTAGCTATAGGGCGTAGTTGACCTTTTCCACCATACAATAAAGCCATAGGTAAGTAAAGAATGCACCACCGCTATGTTGGACGAATGGAATACATACTGTCTGTCGCATGCCCCAGTTCCTGCCACATGTTCTCTTGCATAGGTAGAGAGCACAGATTGCCTTGTTCACTATTTCTTTAGTGTTTCTTTCACGTAAGCTTCGACTCTATTATAACATTCAGATGGGAAAGTTTCAATGCGGTTCCATTCACTTTTGTGAGAGTAAATTCCTCAGGTTTCCTTTTTCCTGTGAAGAGAATAAGTTCCGTCTGCCCTCAATGTATGTTCCACACAAAACAAGAAGTGCAAGAACAGGAACCATTTTTAGGATAAAGTTCCTATTCATGTGAGAATTCGAAATTCTAGTTGATAATCTTTCTAGTTATCAAGTTTAAAAGTACAAATGCCCCTTAGTTTCGTACCGCTTCAACACACATATTATCTCTCAGGTTTTACTGATTTGATTTAAACTCAAAGATCTGCAGGACTCAACGGATTTATCTTTTGTTGTACTAAATTATGCACATATTTTGATGGAGCAGTAAGTTCAAACCGGATTGGATCATGGACATGTCCTCATTTCAGCGTTTCTAATGGTAAACAAGACGAGAACAAATGTTTAATGTTAAGCAACACTCAGTGTATTATACGCTCCAAATGTGAAGTGTATGATATAAACAACGTGAAAAAATTATAAAATAAACCATTCAAAATTCTTTTCCTTCCCATGCATGTTCTGATTGTTTCCCACCAACTTTTTTTTATAGATATTTGTTTGTTTAGTTTCTTCACGCATGCCTCGAAAACATAACACACAAAGTTATTATTCGCATGTGAAACATGAGGACGAAACACAAAAAAAAGAAGAAACTTTCTTTTAAAACTAAAAGAAAATCCTAACTGGGCGCATATGTATATTTCTTTCTTTCACGCTAACCGCTCAAGGAGATTCCAATTAATTAATGTAAACAGCAACTTTAAAAAAACAATAATTTACACAAAAATACGAAAACATTATAAACAAAAATACCAATTCCAATTCAAACTGTATTAATCACACTTTCAAATTCAGCACGTGAAATCCATCACAACATTAATCGAAGAAATGGAAGATCAAATCATCAGCGAGGAAACTATTCTTGATAAGGTGGTCGAAGCCGGATCAGGTTTTGGTAGTTTCGGTGATCCTGGCAGCTTCAAAATGCCCAGCATCGAACAGGTGATGCAGCTAATTGACCAAATGCAAGATATTTCGGAAGAGGAACGCGAAAAGCTAAAAGAGAATTTAATTTTCCCCGATGAAAATGGTGCCGCAAAGTTGCGACAACAGTTTGAGGCAGCCGCTGCTCAAGCAGCACACTCTTCGAGTGATTATATTTTGTTTATGGCGATGCTGGGACTGATCGCCTTGGTCTTTGGTAAGAAGTTCAATCCACAAAAGTATATATTAACTAAAACAAACAAATAAGGTGTTCAATTACTAAACATACTACTAAAGTTTATCATTACACATTTTATCAACATGCGAAAATTCACTTCTATCTTTAATGGAAATAATATCAAACAAGTCTGTAGTATGATTCCCTTGGAATTGTTGGTGTCATTAGTTTTATTTTTTTTTTGTAAATTTTGTGTGCCTATAGACTTGACCTTGGATCATTGTAAATGGGGGTTCAGACCAGTTTCTGTAAAGCCAAAACTTATTTGCGCGTTCCAATATTTTAATAAAACTGATACTTCCATGTCGAACAGGAGAATGAAAACAAGTCGCTTGTAGCTCACTATGGCCAAGCCAGGGAAGTCGACGGATAATTGCTTTCCGCAGTTAAATTATGCAGTTAAATTATAATGCCTCGTGGAAAGACATTAACCGAAGAGAAAACAAGCTATTCTAAACTGCAATAGCAATCTGAGGGGGAAAATTGTGGAGTAAAGCCAGGAGTACTCGAGAAACTAGACGCCTTGCTGTAAATAAATCCATAAGTCCTTCTGAAATTGTAAACTTAATCGAAGTTTAGCGAATGCAACAAATCTTAAGATAAGATAATACCATTGAATACGTTAAACGCACCCCTATACTTAGACTTACAACGCGCCACAAAGCAAACCAGTTCAGTTTTGCTGAAAAGTTTCAATTCTGGGACGAAGAGTGGTGTAACGTGATATTTTCTGACGAAAAAAAATTAACCTAGATGGCCAAACAGTTGCCAGAAATAATGGCACGATAAGAGAATTGAAAGCCAGCATAGACAGACTCGCAATTTCGTAGCCTTGCACGTTAAGGCTTTGGGGTGCTATAAGCTACTCTGGAAAGTCATCCATTTGTTTCATTATAGCCAAAAATATACAGAGCTCTAAGACCATGTTCTAGTAGACCTTGGGGACGAAATATTCGCTAGCGAATTTATATTTCAACAGGATAACGCGGCTATTCAAAGACCCGAAATATATCGCTTATGGAAAGGCCTGCTTGCAGCCCTGATTTGAACCCCATTGATGTGACGCTATATTTTTTAAAATGGGTATCATTTTTTGTAAAGTAAAAGATCTCAAAAGGGGTATGAATGGAGGAAAATTGTCATTAACGGATCCGATCATTTATTAACTCGAAACCACGATGTCTTCGCGACGTGATTGCCACCATAGGATCAAGCACTAAGAACTAAATGTTGATTTCGTTATAAACCAAATTCATATGTAACCTTATTTTTTGGACACAGTAGTATATTTCTGAACATAATAAGAGGAAAAAAGCTGGCCTTATCATAAATTCGTTTTAATAAAATTGAAAAAATGTATTAAAAATACGAAATAAGGTCTAATTTTTACAATCATTTAATTTTCGAATTGTTTAATAAAAAATAATTACTAAAACTGAGCTCTGTTAAACAAAATTCGAAGAATACATTTAAAAATAAGCATACTTTCCTGGCAAAATGAGTGTTACCGATTCCATATGGCAAATCTTCGTGAGATCTCTATAAAGGTGTAATTTTTTGAGTTGATGTTTGTCCCAATGTATCCAGGTAAACCCAGTTATTACCTCAATGTTTAAGCTGTCGATTGTTACGTTTTGTCCGAGTTTGTGTTCGATATCTTGTTGAATCCTCATTATTTGGAAGATCAACTCTTTTGGCCGCGCGTGTTTTCGAGCGTTATGTGCACCAATTGGATCAGTTTTCCCGGGATCCTTAATTTTCCAATCGATTTTTTATAATGCAGTGTGATAAATACTGTCATATGCTGCTTTAAAGTCGATGAGTAGGTGGTGAGGCTTGAAATTCACGATTTAACGTAGATTCTTAACTTGTCCAACTGTCAATTGGCTAAGATAAAAACCACACAGGTATTGCACGAAGCATTAAGACGTTCACACAATCTTGTAAGGGACAAAAATAAGATATGCCGCGATAGTTGTTGTATGACATAGGTTTGCGTTTTTGAGATGAAACAGATAGACCTAATTTATTCCAATCGTCTCAAACCTGACAGAAGTTGGGTTTCCTTCATACTCTAAGTCCTTATCGTTTAACAGCTGCTCGAAATGATGCTTGAATACATTCTGTGTATCGGCAAAAAGATTTACTTCACATTTACAAAAAGATTGGACGACTGTTTTGTATTTTTTAGTAATTAAATCTTGTATTTTCGACCAATTGCTAAAAATCAAAATCTTAATATATGTTCGTATTATTTCAAATCAATAACGATGTGCTCTATATCTGAGATAGCGAACTGCATTTTAAAAATACATCTACCACTCATGTAACACGCTTCGAACACAGGAAGTCAGTACATTTATTCAAAAATCAGGTCAATGCAGTAAATCCTGCCAAAGTTGAATCTTATATCCTGCGTTCGAATAACTGCTTCTTACTATGAAAAGCAACCAGCTTCAAGAGAAGCGTCGTTCCTCCTTCTAACCGGCACAGGTAACTCATCAAATTATCGATTATCGATCTTTGCCGAAGTGTAAAAAAATAAATAATTTTACTCGCACCTTCCTTACCTTCAACCTGTTCATGAAGAAAATTGTAAACATTGAATTTATATCTTATCAGCTACTTGACTTCGCTTCATAATTCTTGTCTGCAAGAACTGGGCTCCTCACTTGAATGCGCAACCGTTTTGCAATTTAACTCGCAACAATCTATATGATAACAACCCGATATCACTTTTGATTAAAAAGTTCTCAGCAATCCATAAAAACTTGCGTGTAGGTAAGTTGATTTGTTACAACTCGATCACAGTGGTATCTACGCCCGATAAGATTCCCCTGCTTACTTACTAGATAAAATATCCCCCAATGACTGCAATTAGTTCACTCAGTTAAGCTGTACCCTTAACACCATAAATCATGTCCGCCGAGCAGACGCTTCGTGTCTCCAATGACGATGTTCTCAATCGTTTAAGACAAACCATACAGTCTGCTTCAGTTGGTAAAAGTGGCAGTAATGTCCAAGCGATTCAAGACCTTACAACGCGGCTGAACAATTTAAAGGCTAAATTTAATACACTTTCCCGATCAGAAAAGACTGAATTCCTTAAGGAAATGCGATATTCCTTTGAGGATACCATTGAGTCGATTGAAAACAAACTCCAACAACACGCAGAAAAAGAGCAAAAACTCACCTACTCCCTATTTGCTCTTGTCATTGTGATTCTTCTCTTCGGTTAGGCGGAACGCTCTGTAACACGCATCCACAATCTCATACACTATATGTTTTTTTTTTATTGTTTCTCTTTCAGCACTCTTTGGCTATAAGCTGTACAAGTCCCTAATGGAAAAGGAGCTAAAACGGCAGGAGAAACAGAAAAATAACAAAAAATCAAAAAAGATTAAACAAAAGTAATCAAAAAACAAAAAAAAAAAACATAAAAAAAGTGTTCTTAAATGTTCTGTCTCAAGCGAACAGTTCTTTTCTAATTTTATTTTGTTAACAAATATTTATAAACAAAAAACAAAACATTCCTTGTCTTCAACAAAACATTAAACAACGCGCTGGTAGCTAAATACTTTGTGATACTCAAACTAATAAAAAAAAAACAGATTTACCAAAAATATGCACAAAAAAAACATAAATTTTAACACTGCTAACAAAACAAATTGATTTTTAAAATTTGCAATTTTATCCTTTTTATATATAGACATTTTTTGAACCGTTTTGAAGACAGAATTGTTAACAAAAAATTAATATGTTAAAAACATTCAGCAGAAATATTATATTTTACGAAAATACATTTTTAATTATTAACAAAACAAAACATAAACATCCCTTTGGGGGATGGGCGTGAGAGAGGCAATTGACGTAATGTGCATTTCTGCTCCCTTATTTGAAGAGAGAGTATTGTTCTTAATATTGTATAATTATTTTCTTTGTAGGGCTTATTTTAAGATGATGCTTTTTTCATACCAAATAAAATAGAAAGTTTCTTTTTTGAAGTAAAGTTTTAAATAAAAACACAACATTTTTTTCATTTAAAGAGTTTGTTAGTTGGTTGTATGATTATCAGCAGCTTTTCTTGTGTTTCCAATTGATCAAGTTAGCACAAAGTCACGATTTGTAAGCACATCCGTATCTATTCAGATAGACCAGACTAGCGGCCAGAAGATCAGGCAATCAATAGATTCAAGTTGAAACTGTTTTTGAAAAGTGGGTTGGGGTGGAAATGCACCAGATCAGCTGGCAAATTTGGGAGGATGGACGCATGCACGACGACTGGACAACAAAGTCTCAATCTGAATTAAGTCTTTTCACTCTATCCATCTGCCGTATTGTACCTTCGGAGAGCTATTGAATGTGTCAAAACGTTTATCAAAGACCATATCTTTGCCGAAGAAACAGCAAAGTCGGCCCGTGACGCACACAGATACAACTTATGAAAAATAGGAATACCCCAAGCTACAGGGTCTTGAAAAAACGTAAATCTATGAAAGAATGAAAATGCCTCGGAGTTTACCATACAAAGAACAAAGAACTTGATCAAGACAGGAAAAGAGCGGGGTTGGGAGTAAGATGAATGAGAAAAAATTAATTCTTTATTTTTTCCTAAGAAGTCATGTATGTTCGTCAATTCAGTGCTCTCATTCCGAATCTATTTAAAGGCAGTGTATGACAGAGAAGAGCTGTATAGACCCATGTCTAGTTTTGGCATCCCTGCAATGATCCTCCTTTTGTGTGGGATTACGATGGAGAACTCACTCTGCTCCATTAAGGTAGACAAACATCTCGCCGAGCTCTGATATAAAAGACGTTTTAGACAACGGGATGCACTGTATCGTTCTTAAACATCGAACTGGAAAGAATTGTGCAAAACTGCCGCGTGCGCTACGAACTATACAGATTCTATAGCGATACTGACCTAGGCAGAAAAAAATACGCGTTAAACGACTGAGGTGGCTCGGTCAGTAGAGCGAATGGACCCCGATGATCCGCGCTCGGGACTGAGCAGCAGAGGAAACAACCGCAACTCAGGTGACGCTCACAAGTCGAAGGGGACCTCAACCAACTCGGCGTACAAAACTGGAGACGAGCTAGATTAATTTTTTTGTTTTAATTTCTTTGTTTTCATAGTTTCCTTGGAATAAATCTAAAAAATTGTAAGAATTCTTTTTACTGTCACCTGCACTCGGTCGAAGCTCACACCAGATGGATGATACAACTTTTTTCATTCAGTGCACTTGTTGTATTTGGTGTGTTTTAAGCAGTTAAGAATTTTACTGGTTTTATTATTTAAAATTCAAGTAGTGCTCACTCACTTTGTTCTAAGGGGAAATAAACACCGTTCAGTTAAAGATGCTATTATTGATGTACTCATTTGAAGAGTACACTTGTTCGTAGGAACGGACAGAATAGTGTGCACTGCATTCATGGACTCGTTTGCCAATGACAAATTAAAGTATTCATGCAGACCGTCATTTAAAGTTTAATTTTTGATTCAACATTTTTTCTCGTTTATTTCTGTCATTCGTAGGGTTTCATCATCCCATTAACTTATTTCAATCTTAAATAAATAAACCTTAACTTTAAATCATAAAAAATAAAAACCCCAACTAATTTAATCCTTATAGCTAATCAGGTATATTGTACCCGCCTTCTGAATGATTTAGAAGAACCAAGTCACTTCTACTACCGACATATTCCAGAACAATATCTTGGTTAATATTTGAGTCCTCGAAAAGCACAAGATCTTGTTCTTCCGCTTCCATTTGCAACGGTTCATCATCTGCAGCCAAATCCGAGATGACATAATCAGTCGACGTCGATGATTGGATACCTTCTTGCGGGGTTGTTTTCGTTGGACTTGATGAAATTACCCCTTAAAGAAGAAACCACTTGATAAAATGATTAAATTCTTATTAACATTCAACTTACATCCTGGATGATTTTCACGTAAATGTGTGTTACGAATACCTCTTGTAACGAAGCTCCTTCCACATCCTTCCACGGGACATTCAAACCTGACAATTTAAAAGTAAAATCGTATTTCGCTGATTCCATTAGAGATTGTTAACAACAAACTTACGGCTTTACATCGGTATGCCTAAGCATATGCAGTTTAAAGCATGCTTTCCTCGTGAACTCCCGAGCACATTCTTCACATTTAAATGGCTTCTCAGCTCCATGCTTCAAAACATGAGCTTTAAACGACACCTCATAGCTTGAGCTGAAGTCGCATTGCTCGCACTTATATTTGTGCAACTCCGAATGTGCCTGAAATGAATGGAAGGATATTAAATCATTTCGTTTGGTTCAGGCAGAGTTTCGTACCGTTTTCTCGTGAACCTTTAAATCACTTTTATTGTAGTAACCTTTGTCACAAGTTGAACAAAAATATCTTTTAACTTTTGCATGGACCATTCGTATGTGCACGTCTAGATTCCGTTTGCTCTTTGTTTCCTTACCGCACTGTTGGCATTTCAACTCTATGTGGTTTGTTCGGATGTGTTCCTCCAATGTTTCTTCGGTCGGGTATGTGGACTTGCAAGTCGGACAAGTCTTACAATCTACAAAAGAATGCAATTTTAATATAGAATAGGACATGAATATTAATGGCTTACTGTTATTGTGCCTTCGTGAGATGTGAACGGCTAAAGCCATTGCGGAGACACACATTTTTGAACAGAACTGACAAGGATATTGCTCGTTATTGTCGTGTGCCTTCAGGTGATTGTTTAGATTCGATTGTGTCCGAAATGTTTGATTGCAAATTTCGCATGAAAACTTGGCATCGGCTTCATGTCGAAACTTGTGAGCACGAAGTGAGGGCCACGTTAAATAAGATTGGCTACAAGTCTAGATGGGGTAACAAGTTTAAAAAAATTACAATGAAATTGATGAAAACAAAAAAAAAACATATCTGTGCACCAGAGTGGTAAGATGCTCCAGGCTTATTCAATAAAGATCATACAGTGAGCAGAAACAGTAACGAGAAGTTAACAGGTGGTGATGAAAATTGAAATAAATATTCGCTTAAGATTGGAGGTTTAAAAAAAACCCTTCTCTTTGCATGCTATCTACAGCTTGAGATAAAATTAACTAACAAAAACAAAAATGGAACAAAATACTATAAAAGCTACTCACCTCGAAATTGCAAACATAATGTCTATTGACCGGGAATGTTTCCTGAATCGAATTGTACTTATCGTGCGTTATGATGTGCGTTTTTAGCTTCTTGAATTCCGAATAAACACTAGCGCATATCCAGCAAGTGTATTTGTCGCCCGAATGAATACTGCGATGCTTCTTCAAATTCTCAACATTGTTAAAAGCGTTCTCACAAAATTCACAAGCATATGCTATCTTCAGCTGCTCACTAACTAAATCTGCATCATTGCAGATAATATCTGCAATATGTTCCTAAAAAAGAATTACCAATCCAAACAAAATGATCGCTTATAAAAAACAAAATTTGAAAATAACCTCTGCATCCTCTTTTGTTGCTCCAACCAGACCGCACACTGAACAAACAAACATATTCGCTTCTGTGTCTTCATTGTGCTTCACTTGCATATGTCTTTTGAGGAGGTGCTTGCTGGCAAGAGATTTCTCACAAATTTTGCATTTATGAAGTTGCTTTCCACTATGATGTCGTTGCTGAAATAGAAAAGTGTCGGCTATTTGTAATCAGTCTGTTTTGTTAAACTTACAATATGGTTCATGAGCATTTGCTTGTATAGATACGTTTTCGAACAGTAATCACATTGGAATGAGCGAATAGCCTTGTGCAGCTTCATGTGGCTGTCGTATAGTGTCTTTGAAGAGCACACCCGATCGCACCTGAAATAATTTGGGGAAAGATATCCAAGAGCTTCAAAGGAAATAAAGTTGTTGCTAGTTTACTTTTTACAAATTAAGGAATCCCTTTTCTCGTGGGCGTACATTATGTGTTCAAAAAAATCGTTCTCATCAGAAAACATAATATCACAGATGAAGCATGCTTTGGCCCGATGTTTCTCCAGATGGAATTGCAAGTGAAAGCGGTACCTATTTGGAAAAAAAGGAGATGTTATTTAGAATAGATGAAAATAAACCTAAACAAATGTTTTCGACCAAAAAAGGTCCAAAGAAACAATGTCTGCAAAATATGACTACTGAAAGTTACGCGTTCGAAGGTTTAGGACTAACCCAATGACCTGTTCAAAGACGTGGTTGTAGTTAGAAAGGCAAAAAATAGCTCACATCAAAAGGAGGAACAACAGCGCTTAAGTTAAAAAAAAACGTTCGAGGCGCAAGAAAAGCCTACATAGCAAACCTGTTGTTCAAGGCTCGAGAGATAGCGAGCGCTTCGGAGTTTGGTTTAACAACCACAAAGTCGCCATGAATATAAGCGACTAGAGTCGCTTCAGCTAGAGCTTCAGCTCCGTCACTAAATTTCGATTCTAAAGAGCGTCTTGCAATGACAAAGGCATTCGATCTATCCCAATGGGTGCTTATCACACCTTATGTCGATTGCAGCAGAACAGATGAAAAGTTACAAAACTCTGGGCGATGACTTGGTTAGGAGTAAGCACCAAATTCTCTGTGATAAAGATTTATAAGAAAGCATGCTCGATGAATGGAAAGACCCCCTATAAACTGCGCCAACTATTGCTTGTCCATATTTCATATTCTTCAAATATATGAATGATCTTGGATTGCATTGTCACAATTGATTAACTGTGGCAAAATCATTAGACCGAACGAGATCACATCAATAGAGAATTCGTATAAACAATTCGCAATGAACTGTTTTTTCCCATCAACGCAATGCATGTGAAAAATTTATATCACATCCGGATACCAGGATTCTTGAAAAAAAATTATTTTTGTCTCGCGTTATATAAGATGTATGCGTGAACAGAACTGAGTGAACTTATTCTTGCTTTACTGGCGTAAAAGTTCCATTTTCACCAGATCTAAAAAAGGATTGTTTGCGTGAATGAATAATCTGCAGTATTTCAATGTAAGGCCTTCGGCAAGTGTTCCAAATTTTGAGAAAAATCTCGTCGGCCGAAATCCAATGAGATCATTGTCTCTAAAATAGGATAATCCTTTAGCTATCCCGTTGAAACGAGGTGGAAATCCAAAAGAGAAGCTCGATCAATTGTGCGACCAGCTTTTGATACCTAGGTTACAGTAGTCGATGCCTAGAAGAATATTTAGTATTTTAGTATTTTTTTTTTAGACTTATTACAGGGTGAAAAAGATATATATCATTAGGTACTTAATACCATCACTATTCTCCCTCAAAGTGAAATTTCAAAGAATTGCTGCTAACAACAGCTTGAAACATTTGCCCAGGGAAATTCTTGCGATGGAGAAAGCTCAGTGCACAGATTCGACTCCATATGTGAGCTTAATCCGGATTCTCATATTGCAATTTCGAAACAAAGTCTTGCCCTTCAATAAAAATTGTGTGACTGTTTGTACTAAGGCAAACGTCAGGGAAAAATTCTAAGGACATTCAAACTTTTTTTTCTTTGCATTATGGTCGGCAGAAGTCAGTTAGCAACCAGAACCCTGAGCAATGCAGATGAGATAGCCTTCTTTGATTATGGAAACGATGGTAAGTAGGTTTTGAGGTAAAGAAATAAACCACAAGAAACATTTAATAGATACTGCATTGGATACTGTATTGTTTTGGAAACAGATGCCGTATTTAAAGTTTCAGCAGCGTTACAAGACGTTCTTACGTTCCTCAAAGACAGAGATACCTCAATGAAGAGTCTTGAGCAATTTCGAAAAATACGTTATCTTTTCCAGAAATAGAATACAATCTAATAAAAATAATAACCTAATTACAGACTTAATTGTTGCATATCAATTACATTTCAAATTATTTGATGTTTAATTACTTTCCTAATTTTTTAATTTTATTTCAATAATTGGTAATTGTAATGAACATTTCAATTACATTTAATGTGTAATTACAATGTGATTAAATGAACGTCCCAATTATTGAAGGAGTAATGGTAATGCTATAAAAAGTTGCAATTACTCATCCCTGCACGTGAACAACCTGGTAGATCAGTGACGGCATCTACAGAGACGAGCTATCTAGATTTGGCATCCGTGCTAAGCTCGGCCGTTAGTGCAGGATGACAATGGACAACCCACACTGCTTGATTAAGTTTGGCGAGGACTTAACTGGACCGACCCCTTTGATAACAAAAAAGGTTTTAGACACGGTGCTCCGCAGTCAAGCAATTGCTTCATCATCGTTCTTGCAATAATAGTGCAAAACTCATGCGTAAACGCAAGAGGCACTATTTTTTATGGGTCTGTTTAAGTAGTATCATACGCCGATGATATTGTTAACAGTGCCTTTGTGAGTATTGAAACAGAAGTTACCGACAGCTATACCTTTGGGGTAGCCAGGGACATTGTCTACATAACCGCAGCGCAGAGATCAAACGAAGAATAACTTATCGTTGAGCGAAGAAAGCAATTTGCGTCCGGTCTCAACAAACTTAAGTGTGCATCTTTAAGACCTTCATCACGGGTTAGAAGCATGGGGATTTTTAAAGTTAGATGAGGGCGCTTTTGGTTTTTTTGAAAAAATAATGCTAAGTGGAAGAATAGATTCAACAACAAACTGTACGGGTTGTATAGGGACGATAAAAGTCCAAGGACTGTGGTGGTTCGGTTATGTAGAGCGAATGGATAACAATGCGCCATGCTGTAAAGTTTTTGTTTCCACTCCCTAAGGACGGCATAGAACAGAAATACCGCAACTCATGTGACGCACACAAAAGGAAAGGGACCTCGACCAACTCAGCGTACCGAGCTGGCTGAAGAAGCATATTGATTCAGACACTGGCAAACCACGCACTGCAGCAGGATCTTAAGTAAGTAAACAGTTAACTTAGTAGAAGTAAGAAAAACAGGAGTATCCTGTCTTGAACAAACATTGTTTTTTGATGGGAAAAGCTTCCAAAAGGTTAAGTGACTTTGAAATGGGTCGGCAAGCTCCGAAGACGCATCTAGCTCTGGTAGGACAAAAAAGCATATGAATTCGGTAATCGTGCATCAAATCGTTTTGAGTGATCAAAGTGATGTTGCGCGAGCTAGCTGAAGCCGTTGATATCTCAAAATAACGGACGGGATACAATTTATACGATATCTTCCTGATGGCAAAGCTATTGACGTTTCTATTGACTTTATTCGATGTTTCGTGATGATGGAACAAACTTGGCCCATAATCATACGCTTGAGTCTAATATGCAGTTTGCAAAAGCTTAATGCGACTATACGATCAAAGCTCGGAGGGGAAGGTTTTCCCTTCGTTTTTTGGAATTCACACGTCATAATTTTCATCGACTATCTGCAGAACGTAAAACTTGTCACAAAAGAGTGTTATGCGGCGTTTCGTACTCTGTAGTAAGGGCAGCGAAATGTTCTAAACTTGTTATACCAAGTGTATTGATTGCGAAGGAAACTATGTTGAGGAATAACTATAACTTTGCCAAAAAACGCTTGTTTTTATAAAAAACTTTTCAGCCAATGTAGAAGATATACAATTTCAGCCAATGTAGAAGATATACAATAAATATGTAGCCTTACCTTTTATTAGACGAAAAGTGCTTTGAGCAGGTATCGCACTCCTGAATCAATCGACTTCCGACTTTCTCTTTGTAGCATGAATGTTTGTTGAATTCAACAAACGACGAAAATCTTTTCGTACACTCGGGACATGTACAGTAAATGTTGATACTATGTTCGATATAAATAAAATTAGAGATATTCAACAAAGGATTAAATGCAAACTCACGTGTCGAGATCATAGTGTTTCAAGACTATGTGGTGTGCAAGATCCTTAACAGAGTTAAAATAATCACTCCTATCACAGCTTATACATGGATATTGTTTTGTTTCAGTTTCGTGCGTAGTTGATACGTGCATAAGAACTGCAGTGTGACTTGTTAGAACTTCATCACACAACTAAAATGAATCATTTTATTAGAATATGTTGTAAGAGAAGTGCATTTCATTTATTTTACTTTGCAAATAGTATTTTGGTTGAAGTCAATCTCCTCCAATTCGCTTTTGACGACTTGTTTAACGTACTCAGCGATAGTCATGCCGCCGAGTTCCTCAATAAACTGAACATTTTCCAAACTTTGCACATATTCTGCAGACAATAAATTTAGTTTTTCTAGCTGAGCTCTTTTCAAAGTACCTTACCGTGTGTATTATCATTGAATCCCAAAAAATTGTCATCCTCATGAATTGAGCTATCAGCAATTTCATTCTTACCCGACTCGGTATCCAGTTCCATTTCATCACTCACGGATCCCATTTCCTCTTTAATGTCCAATTCCGTTTCTTCCATGTACTCATTTTCGGGCTGACGCTGCTGTTCCTGGTTCTTCTGCGTCAAATCATACAGTTCGATGAGTTTATTTACGCATTCCTCACAAAGTGCCTGGACTATTTCATTGTCCTCCTCCACGAAGATTTCGAAATGATCGGCCAAAAGTTTGTCCAGCTGTAATTCGACGCCCGTTTCATCAAATACCAGATGAAAATTTTGATGCAATTGGCTCATGCATCTCAAACAAGTAATATCCATTATTTTATCTGTATTTGGTTGACAAAACAAATATGAATTAAGTTGAAATTAACCGTCGGTATTGAAATATTACAGTGCTTCCTGGACAACAGTCCTAACAAATGCACAAGGTCAGCAGCTATGAAAGTTTTCTAAAAACAATAAATGCAAAATTCTGAGTACTTTGTTTTCTTTTAGTAAATTTTACAAATTTAATATATTATTTCATGGAAAATAGTCGAGCTTTGATGGATAAATAAATACCAATCTTCCATTTATTATAACAATTGAAAGAAATCAATCGAGAACAAAAAATGTAAGAAAATTAGTTTGACAGCTACTTTGTTTGGTTTTGTTTTCTTCCGCGTTCAGACGTCGAGAAGAAGCTTACTCGTGACAGCTGTTTTTTACGTGTGGAGATGACGTCTCCAGTAGATTGCAAAAAATGTTAATGCGTTATTGCAACTTTGTCGGAAAGTGAAATAGATAAAATAGGCTCTACAAAATTTGTTGTTTCTTTTTGACTCAGACTATTTGTTTTTCGTTTTCTTAAAAAATAAACCAAAATGGTTTTGCTGTGGATCAGTTCAAACTACCAGTCATATCGACCTCGTGCTAAAAAATACCAGACGCAATTTCAAATATTCTAGATGTGAAAACCCTAAGTTGGACCTCTGTATTTTGTATGTTTTGACTAAGTTAATAAAGCAGGTTTTTTTTAATTTTTAATATATTTTAATTTTAAAAAAACTATCACCATACAAACTCATATAATAAAAGAAAAAGTTCACTATATTTTATTTCAAATCAATTACACAGGGCTTAGCATTTTCTGAATTTATTATAAAAAAAGGATTTTCTTTAAAAATAGCTTAATTAACTTTTAAAAGAGAATTACATTGAAAACATAAAAAAAAACTTTAAATTATCACTTAAAAGGAACATTTATTTAATTTAATATGCCTATCCATTAATTAATAAAAACGTAACTATAACAATGAATAAAATTATTAATTTAAAAAAAAAAACTTATTTTATCGAATGTTACTGAAAATAAATTGCACAAAAGATGTGTGAGGTATATTCTGGGTGATGTGTGTCGTGTTTGGCAAAAGGGCATGTATCATTATTCCGGCAAAAATCGCTCAGCTCCTTGTGTCCATCGACAAGAAACAATACTGACTTTTTGATATTGTTTTCAGTTAGCCACTCATTAAAACTTTTAGCTACGTACTCATAAAAGGTCTCAGAACGCATCCAACCACTCTCTGATCTCCCTATAATCAATGTTGTGGGCATGCTTTTTATTAGCGTCTTCGGGGGGCGCACGATTGGAAAAACGATCAGAGGATGTAACGTCTTTCCATCAGCACTGAACAAAAACAGAACAGTCACTGTTTCCTTTTCGTTTCCGTAGCTAACTTTGTAGAGTTTTTGCCAACCTTTTGGAGCTACCACAACACTAGTTTTTGGAGAAAGGCAAAACCATGTTTCGTCCCCATTGAAAATTCTGGAAGGACCTTCCAGAATATCCACAGCATCTATTTCTTGAAGATAATTTCTTAAATCTCCAAACCACTTCCTGATTTACTCTTCAGTAACGATTTCCCGGCCCTTTCAGAGCCCCGCTGGTGTTCTGAGGGAAAGTTCGGGATGGCGCTTTAGGAAGCCCTAATACCAACACTTACCTGGCAATCCGTTTTTGAACGGTGTCTTTCTTTTGTCGTCAAGAATAATTTTCTGTACCGTGTTCAAAAGATCATGAGGTTCGACAAGTTCGACAAGCTTACTAGCCAATCAACAAGACTTTTTTCTTCGGCTGCACTCAGCACAATATCCGGTCCCATTCTTCTCGGTTTTTCGGCAACCCTACCACGAATGCGGTCTTGGATTGTTGCTCTTGGGATTCCAAACTCTTTGATGTTTTTCTTTATTGGCCAATTTTCCTCCCGAATCTTCTTCAAGGCTTCTTTAAGTCCTTCTTCCGGGTACTTGCGGAAACCGCGTTTAGCCCCTTCTTTTGAATTTTCCATTTCTTAGTGCTCAAATAAATAATAAATTCTTTTCTTCTAAATGTAAACCTGTTTTTGTAACTCTAAATATAAAAAGCTAATATTTTTAATTTAAGAAAATGAACAGCCGACTTAACAATATCCGTCTTCTGAAGTCGGCCACCCATTCTTTCAATGCGATAACAGGGGGCCGACTACTGAAACCAAGAAAAAAAAAACATGGAAATTTGGCCAAAAATTAATGTAGAATGAGGTTTACCTTCAATCTTTATAGCAAGTTAGACAAAAACAAAAAAAAAAAAACATAGTCCTCTGAAGTCGGCCGGGGGGCCGAGCCTAGGAGAACCATGCAAAATATGTCTTCTTTGGTCGGTCCCCTCCGTATTTATTTAAAAAAAAAATTTCTACTTTCGGGTAAAAAAACAACTCAAATAAAATCATTAAATGCACTTACCGAAAGTATTTCACTAGATACAAGGATTTCTGGAATTCAGTTTCACCTACGTCAGGAACTTGAATCAAACTAACAATTATCAAGGAGAAACCGGGAGCTGCATGGCATCCAGACTTTGCTCCCAGACAGGAAAACCGTTAGCCTTTTGGGTGAAAAATTTCTGTGTCCTATGTTACAAACGAATTTGCTATTACGCATCATTTAATGGCGGGGTAAAACTTAAGAATTGGTTCAAAATTTAATAAAAAAAACACAAATTTTTTATAATTTAGAGCTTGGTTGAATAAAAGATGGCAAAAAATAAGAGCTGCGATAAGTTATCGTTTTCAAATGTTGGGAAAAGGCTGAATTGCTAAGAACAATGAACGTTAAGGCAGTATGCAGCATGAAACTACTGAAAAGGTAGAAGACCGCGTAAGACTACTGGGGCTGAGCATCGAAGAATCGCCCGAGTTACCGAAAAATATCGAAATATGAGTTAGAAATGAATTCAAAAGGATGTTTTTGGAAATGATCATACAGCACGCTCCATACAGTAACGAGTCAATGAAAGTCAACTTTTTGGAAGAGCTACAGGTAAAAAATGCATTGCTTTCCCCAGAAAAATCGGAAAGCTAGGTTAGCTTTTGCGAATAAATATAAGGTTATGAAAAGAAAACTAAGGGCAGGATCAGATTTACCATCTGATCAGCATCTAAAAATTGAGGCATTTGATCCGAAGTACACGATGGTTACTCTTAAGCACGGAGGAGGAAGTGTTATGCTTTGGAGTTCAATGTCATTCGTTACCGAATATATGAAAATATTTTGCAGATAAAGGGGTCAGGAAACTTTAGCTCAGGCTCAATTCCTACAAAGATTTATTTTTTTTTGAATTGTAACACCGAATTATCCAATTGACTTAGTGCGACATTTTTTAGCGTTTCACTGCGAATTGGTTGCACTATTGAACTCGATTTTCCGCTGATGCGATACGTAAGCTTCTGAATTAAACTGGTAGAAAGACTTCTCTGATAAGGTGTGGTCAACCCCGCTTGCAGAACGCGAGAGTCGGGAATCGTTTGAGGCGATTTCAATATCTTTCGGCAAATTTTCTGCTTTCTGAGCTCTGCGTAGCGAAGGATGCACCCACAGATATTGTCGAGTGTTTTTTTTTTGAAATAACAAGGATTAAGAATTTTAATAGTTGGAAGAGCCAACTAGAAAACGAGATTGATTTCTAGTAGTCTATCAATCTTCAGCTTCCCTATAATTATCGGACACATTTTTTCAAGTCCCAAAAAGTATTAGTAACTTCTTGGATAACCATGCACTTGGTCCCGATTCTAACTATTTCTAAGTTTCATTCGATGTTCACCCAACTGACGTGTTGAAAAATTAATTGGTCCTGATGGAAAACTGACAGTATTTCTAAAAAACAGTGCGCCAACGCGTTTTTTGTGTTTGTATTCATTGCAATTCGACTAAATAACATTTTATGACTTTGTACTTTAAGCTGATTTTATAGTACTACCTTATTTCATTAAGAGTTGAGATATTAAACGGAATATTGAAATTAAATACCACGAATTTAAAGTATGTTAGTTCAAAAATAAAAATAAATAAGTAAAAGTATAAAAATTATAAAAAAAACAAAATATGACAAGATATGCTTATTGTAAATTTTGCAGCTCCGTATATTTAATTTAATAAACTAGCGACGTAGTTCCATTTCGAATCTGTTTCTGTTATTCAGTCTCTTAATATTAAAGGGGAGTGGAGTTCCAATTTTTTTTTTTTTCAATTTAAATGCATTTCTATTTGATGTATTCATGACCTTACGTGCTAGACAAAAAATGCTTAAATCTAGCTTAATTAACTTAACTATTTCTTAAATAACTTACTGGCTCTCTGCGGGCGCTCTAAGATAAACTTTACAACTTAAAATATGTCTTTCGACTTAAGGAGTGGAGTTCCATTTCTTTACAGAATGCACAAAAAATTGTTTTTGAGAATAGTAATAAGTAAACTTAGGTAAAATAAAAAATTGGTGCGGGTTCAACTTGCTGTTACGAGTCTTTGGAAAAGATATGTTTTGTGGTTTTTCACCAGATTTAAGGTCGAACAAGGACATAATAGTTCACAGATCCAAATATTTCTTAAACGGTATGTGTGCATTTAGTTACATCGTCGAACTTTCATTAATTGTATACAAATTTCATGATGTTGTTGAACGCTTTTTATTTTTATTTTCACTGGTAGGCAACCTCCAGCAAGGAAAAGAACCCGCAGTCCTACATATGTGCATTGTTCCAAATGTATGTTTCACATGGTCAGTCGAAAAATACATGAAATCTTTATTTGAATCGATAGTACGGTCCATATAATTTAATGTTTGAGGATTATTTCATGCAAATGTTGACCTTGACTGCGCCTCAAATGGACCATCCGCTTAGTCCAATTTTGGCATTCTCTTTCCAACATTTCGGCCGGTATCTCACGAATAAATGCTTCAATGTTGTCTTCCAATGCGTCAATTGAAGCGGGCTTGTCTGTATAGGCATGAGTTTAAACATAGCCCCAAAAAAAAAAATAGTCTAAAGGCGTTAAATCGCACGATCTAGGCGGCCAATTGACCGGTCCCGAACGTGAAATAAAATGTTCACCGAACTCGCCTCTCAATAAGTCACTTATTGCGCGAGCTGTGTGGCATGTGCCACCGTCTTGTTAAGACCACATGTCATGCAAGTCAAGCTTATTAATTATTATTATATTATTATCTCACGTTAGCGCTCACCATTCACAGTTACGTTACGATTCGCATCATCTTTGAAGAAGTACGGTCCAATGATGCCACCAGCCCATAAACCGCACCAAACTGTGACTTTTTCTGGATGCATTGGTAGCTTTTGCAATGCTTCTGGCTGATATTCACTCCAAAATCGACAATTCTGCTTATTTACGTACCCATTGAGCCAAAAATGAGCTTTGTCGCTGAACTCAATTTTTCGGTAAAAAAAGTGGATCTTCGGCCAACTTTCCAAGAGCCCATTCACCAAAAATTTTACGTTGCGGTAGGTTGTTCGGCTTCAATTCTTGCACCAGCTGTATTTTGAAAGGCATCACACCTAAATCCTTCCGCAAAATTTTCCACGTTGTTGAGTAACAGAGGCCCAATTGCTGCGAACGGCGACGAATGGATAATTGATGGTCATCATTAACACTGGCCGATGCAGCTGCGATAGCCCGAATAGCCGCTTCAGTGGGTCGATTAAACTGACCATTAAATGGAAGAAGCGCGCGATGAACTTTCTTAACAGAGCACGCATTTTGATAATAAAATTCAATAATTTGCAAGCGTTGTTCGTTTCTAAGACGATTCATGGTAAAATTATAGACCAAACCAAAGAAGTTTGACAGTGAAACAAAACACGAAACGTGCGTCGGCTGTTTAAACCAGTGTTGCCAAAAAGATAATAACTAAAAAATCACCCTTTATAACAATTTTGGGAAACAGTGATGTGTCTTTAGCTTCGCGAGAAATGACTTTCGCTATTCTTATCGATTATTCTTTGACCATTGAGTAACAAGCGATTGATTATCATTTGTTCGGGCTTTCGCATCATATCGATATTAATTGTGCATCGTCTGCGTACTTTAACATTTTACAGTGGCTTAGGACATGAGGAAGATCGTGATTAATCATTGTAAAAAGCAAAGGTGCGAAAATATATCCTTGCGGGATGCCTACAATTGTTATTTAAAAATCAGACAAGCCTGACTTCTACCGCTAAAAATTATTGACTAAAAATTTATATAATACTTAAACTTCTGTTAAAGCTTATATTGGGATTGTGCCTTTGTAAAGTCCAACAACACCAGCGATGTTGTGTTTGCTTAGTGTCCAACCGAAACAGGATTTTCAGCCGAAACCGTAACCGAACCTTCGACTCACGGATCAAGAATTCACACGAAGTTAATGGTGCCAGTCAAACAATAAACAAAGTTTCTGTAGGTAAGACTCAACTTATTTTCACAAATCCATATCTAGAGATTTCTTAGCACTGCAATAAGGCTGTCAGAACTTAAGCAAAACTTTCGATAAAATTTCTCATCAAATCATGTATGTACCTCAAACTTAAGGTCATAAGATTTTGTTCTTCCATCATATCTTGGATGAAATCGTCAGCACCAAGCTCTTTTAAGATCATTCGTATCCTCAAAAAAATCACTTACATTCCGACATCTTTATACTTACTGTTAAGGGGGCTTTCAAGTCTAGATGCATGAATTGCATGTAATTTTTGAAGTGTCATACAAAAAGCCTATTAATATTTTTACTTTCCTTTTTTTTATTAGTTATTTATTAACATAACAAGAATACAGAAAAAAATCAAAAAAATAAGAAAAATTTAAAATTTCAAAAATTAGGAGTTGATGAAGTGGGGGTCTCAAAAAATTGGCGAGTAACCACACCAACGATTTCAACCCTCCTAGCAATCTGAAACCAGGAAAAAAAGATTATTAATATAGAATAACGTCGCAATGTCTGGAACTACGGAAAAGTTTAAAAGATCTTTTTTCACAAAATCGCAACTGCTTGGAAAAAAAAATCAATTTTTGTACCACTTATTTTGACTGTTTCAGATTTAAAAAAAAAAGTAATAAAAATTAGGGGATGGGTATAGTTCCAGACATAAAAATGTCTATAAAGAAGACTTTCTAAAAATTTCAGGCAAATCGGTCCAGTAGAACCTGAGAAATCGTGGTTCTTGTTTTGAGAAAGACAGTTTGAGGAAAAACGCTTTAATAGTTTCGCGTTCAGTTTTTCGCAGTCTGAGTAATAAAATGATATTGTAGACTAACATTTATTCAACCTGCCATTCTTGCTTCATACATTGGACCTTCCTCGACTTCGAAAAAATTATTTTCCGCGTTTCTCACTTCATATCGAGCAGTTCTGGCCTCCTTTGATGCATTGGTTGCTCGTTTCTCGGAGCGGTCAATTCGGGCGTTGTCTCGTTTCACAGCAAATGAATGAGCTTCCGGGCCAATTTTCATTCCCATAAGCTACGTCATTTTTAAAATAGGAATGAAGCCTTCATTAAAAATACAAACAGTCATAAATATATACGTCCACGTGGTTTGAAGGTTAGAATTCAACTGTCAGTAGCTGGACGTAACTGAACACTAAAAACAAAAGATACAAGTCACCTTGGGTTCTTGTATTACAATATATACAAAGGAAAAAAGGTTTTACTGAGAAATATGGATTCAGGTAGACGGAGAATCCCTTATGTCTTTTGTTCGATTAGTTCCGGCCGAACCAGTTTGGATGCCGGGTCAGCAAAATACCGATATCTCCGAAAATAATTTGAATTTTGAAAAATTCGCTTGTAGATATATTCTTGAATAGTTAAACTTTGAAAATATTGAAAAAAAAATCGATTTTTTTTTTAATTTCTAGACTAGAATACCCCTTTTAATGACTTTGAGTGTGTCTATAGAGTCTTTGAGTTGTCCACTTAAGACGATAAAATGATAATCTCTAAACACATAACTTCCCTAATAGATTAAATGTACTCGTGTAAGCTATTCTCGCAAGCGTCTATGAACGTCTACCTTTTCAAACGGTTCCACTAGTCTATTCGATGTGCCATTTTGGTGTCTCTTGTGATAGAGAGCTCAATTTTAGATTGCACACAGTGATCTAGTCGCAAACAGAGCGAACTCTACCATCCGATATATCAAACTTTGGTCGATAGAGTTCTCCACTCCTTATGTTTCTTAGTCTATTGAAGACACCTTTGTTCGTCAACTATTCGAATATGCCTGCCAAGTTCGGTCGCCTCATAACGCTGCAGACTCACTTTAATCGAAGCAGTATACACACCCTACCATGGTTTGACCGATTCCTGATAAAAAGTGTCTAAAATTGATAAATTTACAAACCCTTGTTAAACGACGTGATGTTCCTGGCTGGAGCGATTGATTCCCTTTCTTCATACCAACTCGTGTAACCTTTGACCATCCTAACACTTCCATCGCAAAAACTATGGCTGCTATGAGCTTATTTCTAGAATGCTACGCTCGGCTAGTTTACATGCATACCTACTTTATGGGCTCCAGACCCCGTGAAGAGTCTCTGGCTGAGACACGAGAGCCTTCTATTCTTATCGATCCCGACCATGCTGCTTCCGTGATCGCTAGATCCTTAAAATGGAGGTTCGGTCTTACTTGTCGCCTCGAGCCTGGGGGCTGTGATTTGAATATCCTCTTTGCTGGATCATTATTTTCCGTCACTCAATGTGGTGAGCCAGTGTAGTCGTTGTATTTTGGCTTTTTGCACTCCATCCACATCTTGATACAGCTCATAGAGTTCTCCCACATTTGCCCTCCTTGCATTCTGAAGAAATTTTCTCTCAAAAGTGTTCAAAATCTGCTCTGTCATCCTGCTTATCGTCCAGCACTCAGCTCCATAAAGTCATTTCGTCTTCTGAGTAAGGAGTTCCGAACACATTTGTTTCGCCAAACCGAAATAGCAGCGGTTTCCTAGGGTTAGTCTTAGCCGAATCACCAAACGTGGAGTTAATATTAACTCCGAGGTACGAAAACTCCTTAACCACATTGAAATTACCGCTGCCAACAGTGACGTTTTGTCTCATGCGGTGGAAAGATCCTTCTTTGTTTGTTGACAACATGTACTTGGTTTGGTCCTCGTTAACTTCAAGGCCAACTTGTTTCGTGTGTTTCTGCAATTGCCGGTCGATATCGTCAGCATATCCCAGCAGTTGGGCAGATTTGTTGAAGCAAGTGCCTTCCGTATTTACACCTGCCCTGCGCATTATCTGTTCCATAACGAGATTGAAGAAGTCACATAATAGCGCATCTTCTTGCTGAAATTTGGCGCATGTTTGGAATAGTTCAGAGGAACTGTTTCGAAATTGTACAATGTACATTTTCCCACTGTTGCGCGGCATAACTGAATTTATTTTGTCGGGATCCTTGATGCGGCCATCGCCTTGTTGAGTTCAAGACGATGAATGCTATCGTATGCGGCTATGAAGTCCATGAAGAGATGGTGAGTCTCGACATAAATTTCGCCTTGTTTTGAATATTTGGACGATCATCTACCTGCCAGTCCGGAAGCCGTCATGAAGCATGGATATGCCTCGATATTTCTTAAAATTCATAGGATCGCTTTCTTAAAGATGTGGCATGAATGTTGCTGATAGTCCAGTCATCGGGCATGGCTTCATCTACCCACACTTGGCTGATAATTTGGTGTATGCACCCTACTATAGTATCGCCATCATTCTTGAACATCTGTAGAGTAGCTATTCTTCCGTTTTCTGAAAGCTGAGCCAATATCTTCCAAAATGGGAGGTGGAAGGATTCTGCATTGACTGGATTTGGGTTCTCTTCTTGCCCAATCTCTCTCTCTACTTGATGCTCCCTTGACTTCCATTTCTCGAAAATTCCTTTTACGCACCAAAAAATTATAATGACTTATCCTTCTTCCTTCCAAAGCTCTTTAAGCTTTAAGCTTAGTTAAAAAGTTTTGGGTATAAATAAAGATTTCCTGTGGACACCTTAGAATAATAGAGTCTTCAAAAACAAACATGAAGCCGAGGAGTAGTGATTTTGTTTTCCAAAAATTATATTAATTTTTTTAATGAATCATAGTCCTTTTGATTCTAGTCCCGATCATTCATTTGCTTAAGGAGTGCAAAATACGAGTACGATGAATTCACAATCTAAAAGTTAAATTTCAGACTATTTTTTTGTTTATTTTAAAATTTAATCCTTGAAAAACTTACCGATGTGAAAGCTGCCAAATTGAAAGGATAACAGCTATTGATTGATCTCACGCGAATTGAGGTTTCAAATCGCAGAAGCGCCAGAAGCATTAGCTTGCGATTGACCCTGTTCCAAGGTATCCATTTCGTAGAGTAGAGCGCGTGCGGTAGCCTCAGACTTGCTAAAGTTATTTCATTCGAAAAATAGCAAATTATGAAGATTTGCAATAGCATAGCCGATTGGTACAAAAAGAATTTAAGGAAATTAGGTTTATCGTCAACGATTGGAATCTGAAAACAAGAAAACACGTAGTTACTCATCAGACATAGTAAAGGATACATTTAATTTGAAAAAAAGGTTCAATCTATTGAGATCTTTATTTTCCAAGTAATGAACGAGGAATGAAAGAACGGAAAAAATGAACTCGCTAGGAAATTTTTTTGAACTTTCCATTTGGAAGTTCATGTAATGGGTCCGATTTTCGGAATTCAAAGCTCTTAAATGTCTTCAAGTTTCAAGGGCCTCAGACTTGGATTTGAATTGTTTTAAAAGGATGTCTGTGTAAACAAGTCTCTCATACACATCAACGGAGAATAAATAAAGCTATCGAATCCAAATCTATTTTATTATGGAGACCGAAAAGTTTTCATTGAATTTTGGTTTGGATAAAGTTTTCGTACAAGAAAACTGTTGACAAATAGGCATTCATATTAGCTTACTTATTCAAAAAGTCTATGAGCCCTATAACAGATACACATATACGATGTCCTGTCCGAAGGTTTTTTCAATGTTCAAATTTTTGACACTCATTGGCACAATTATTTGGACAACATTATTCTATATCTTCTTTTTTCCAAAAAGGATGTTTTACAAAAACTTATTGATTAGATCTCCAGACAACTCAAAGAGAAGAGAAAATACAACATTTTAGACAGTTTATTTCATATTCTTCAATGAGTTGACTGGGATTCCATTTAAGGACCTAAACTGGTCTGTAACGAATGGCTTGCTCTTAAACCAGATTCTGGCCATATGATATACTCGATCCGCCTTGCCGGCTGTTGCAGCCTCTCAGTCTATAATCAAAAAATTGGTTTGGGCGCGAGTAGGTCTGCCCATACCTGCATCGTCATCCTGCACAAAAGGACGAGCTTGGATGGGATAATAAACCTAGACATGGCTTCATACATCTCGTCCTTGTGCACAAAACAGAAACCAAAACCAACCTTGAAATTGATGAAAAGGTGGTGCGTGCGTTTTTTTCAAGATATGCCCATAAGTTTATATTTAGTCTATGGTTGATGTTGAAAGATTTATACCACTATAGTTGGCACAGCTAAGATGGTCCCCTTCCTTCAAGATTGGGCAAACAATATTGAGATTATAAAAAAAAATGAGATAAAAATATTGTGAAATATTCCTATTTAAAAATGATGCAGCTTTTGGAAATGAAAATTGGCCCGGAAGCGCATTCGTTTGCTGTGAAACGCCCGGATTGAATTAATGTAAGTCTACAATATAATTTCATGACTTAGACTGCGAAAAACTTTACGCGAAACTTTAAACGCGTTTTTCTTCAAACTACCCACTATTTCTCAGGTTCTACTGGACCGATTTACCTGAAAGTTCTGAGAGTCTTCTTAATAGACTTGTGTGTGTCTGGCACTATCCATATCCTCAAATTTTTATTACTTTTTTTTTTTAAATTCGAAACAGTAAAAAGAAGTGGTACAAAAATTGTTTTTTTTTTCAAGCAGTCTCCATTTTATGAAAAAAAAAATCTTTCCAACTTTTCCTCAGTTCCAGACATTGCGACATTGTTCTAGAATAATAATCTTTTTGTTTTGGTTTCAGATTGCTAGGACGGTTGAAATCGTGGGTATGGTAACGCGCTAATTTTTTGAGCCCCCACTTCATCAACTGCTAATTTTTGAAATTTTCAACTTTTTTATTTTTTTCTGTATTTTTGTTATGTTAATAAATAACTAATAAAAAAATGTATGCTAAAAATATTAATTAGCTTTTTTATGACACTTCAAAAATTACATGAATTTCATGCCTCTAGACTAGAGACTTAAAGAAGCCAAAAAAAGTCGTCTTGTTTTTGATTGAACGCTTAATGCCGCCGAAGATCCACAAGGACTTGCGCTTGGCCCAGTATTTTACGTTTAGCACACTTAAGATATCCCTCGTGGAGGAGGTCGTCGATGTTGGTGCAAAAACTCTTGAGCAAAATATTCGAATGGACAAAAACTAAGTGAAGTGTTCTCGATGAGTCGGCGGAGGAAGCTAATAAAGGGGGACTAACGCTAGATACATAGCTGACATGGAAAGCCCTGGTGAAAAAAGAGATAGAGAAGAGAAAAGATACTGGCTACTTGGAATAACTGAGTTAAGTATGGCTTAAAAAAAATGTATAGACTTAAAGCATACAACATTTTGGGTCTGCGAATTTAAACAACTTACATATGATTCAATCTTTCGAGATTAAAGTTCTTTGAACTATTTTAAAAGAACCAGATATATCAGGAACAAGGATATTCACAGAGACTGATGCATCGCTGCCGTGAAAGATGATATAAGAAACCTTGCTATCAATCTAAGTATCCATCTTCATACTCATTGCAAACAACTTAAAACAGGATAGCTGAAGGAACCTTTCCTGGAAGGTTTCCTATTCGAACGCGAAATCTTAGTTGCGTAAAATGGAACACTATTTTCGCTTTACAGCAAAGTCTGTTATTTGCTTGCACTTGAAAAGACTTAAGGACCTAAAACACGGAGACAAAGCAAGTGATTTAAAAACTGAGCATACTTACAAAGGACATTGCGTAAAAATTGCTGCACAAAACTAGAATCGAAGTTAAAATTTGTATGGAACAAGGTGTGCTGATCCCCTTTTCTATAATTTCCACAAAATTGAATATATCCGTGTGATGTTGAATGCATTTCTTCAGCTCCTGACTAATACCCGACTCATTTGCGACACTCGGTTGTGTTGGAATCCCCTCGAGTCGATGTGCTAAAATATCCAATTGCACCCTTATGAAGATGAGGAACGATGTGCACCACGAGTCGTAGGCTACATTCACACAGCACATAGTTCCAACTGAAATGAACGAGTACATGTAAACAATAAAAAAGATCCTTTTGCTGCTGTTCGTATCGAATGGAGTATACATGGACAATGGCAGTTCATCCGGATCAGTTATTTGGTGAAGTATTAGAATGCATCCCAGTGCCGACCATGAGATCCAGGCATACCAGTTTCGAATGCGTTTATTCAAAATGAAGTGCTTCTCAAACAGTCCCGCTTCGTATGTGTTTTTTGGTGCAAAAGACTCACTGTGCAGACAGGCCACTTGTCCTTGGTAATATTTAATATCCTTTTTGATGAAGCACAACTTAGCAAATGATCCCAATAGCGTAGCCAAGGCATAGAAGTTATTTACGATCTTATCCAGAATCGTTGAATGATCAAATAGTCCCAACAAGAGGCCAAGATTGTAGATCCCGAGGGCAAGTATGACTGCGACGAAATGCAATTCGTATGCCCATTTTTTAGCTTTCGAGGAGTCCTTCGAGTCCTTTGACATATTGTAAATACCAGTTGCTTGAAAAAAATACTTCTGGTAGTTGTACATTTGGTACAACTTATTTTGATAACTACTATCCATCCTAGAAGAGTTTGCACAAGACTGTCGAACTGTTTGATAGGGCGTATGTCAATTTATACTCCGCGTTGCATCCTTGGAGTAGCATTCTCTTAATAAATAGTTTAACAGGGTAATTGGAAAATAATTACGGAAATATTTGTCAATCGATACACTTTACGAGGGCAATTTCATAATTTCCCAATTATTTATTGTTTCACAATAAAGAGCTGCCAAAAGAGGTAGGAGGCCACATTAATTATTGAACTAAAGGTTTTGGACTCTTAATTGGTAGAAAATTAACTCTTTCAGTTGAAAAGAATTATAATTGTCTTCCGCGTGACGAGGCGGGTTATTTTCGACAAAACGCATTCATTATACAAATTGTTCACACTTGGAAAAATGTCAATTATAAACACGCATCAAAGTGTCAAGATTTAATTGGAAACCCTCTTTCGTATTCACACTTAAACAAACTTTAAACTAAACAAAAATGGTTTTGGATATCAATGAAATTCTTTATTCCTGTGAAAGTACGTTCGATGCCATTATTTATGGAACTCGATTTCTTTTGCATGGCCACCACGATGAACGCTTGCAGAAGTCCAGACGCTGAACCCAATTTTCGACGGTTTTCAAGCATAAATCGGCCGATACTGCTGCAATTTCACGTTCGATATTCGTACGAAGTGCATCAATCGTCGCTGGCTTGTTGGCATAGACCATAGACTTGACGTAGCCCCACAGAATAGTCCAAGCGACTGGACCATTTCGTGAGATAACACGTTCTCCAAACTTGGTTTCCAATAAATTGATTGTGACATTCGCTGTGTGGCTTGTTGCGCCGTCCTGTTAGAACCACATGTCCTCTAAGTCCATATCATCCAATTGGGGCCATAAATATTCGGTTATCATTGAACGGTAGCAATCCCCATTCACAGTAACGTGCTGGTCTTGATCATCACGGAAGAAGTACGGCCCAATGACGCCAACGGCCCATAAACCACACCAACCCGTAATTTTTTCGAGATGCAATGATGACTCATGGAGTACGTGTGGATTGCTGTCTGACCAATACCGCATATTTTGTTTATTGACGGATCCATTCAGCCAGAAATGAGCCTCATCGCTGAAGATGATTTTTCGATGAAAATCCGAATCATTTTCACGAACATACGACGCTTCTGGTAGTCAAGCGGCTTCAGTGTAAGGATGTACGTAAAGATCTTTTCGCAAAATTCGCCACAACGACGTCACAGAGATGGCCAACGCTTGAGAACGACGTGTGAGAGACACATTTGTGCTTTCTGCAACTGAAGCCTCAGCGGCAGAAATATTCTCGACACTATGGGCACTTGTTCGTCTCACTGGCACGGGAACATTTTGTACTGTGCCTGTGGACTCAAATTTTTCCACTAGACGCTCAATTGTTGATCTGCTAGGACGATTATGACGACCATAAATTGGACGTAGCGCTCTTAACGTTGAGGCCACTGACTCCGAATTTCGGTAGTAAATTTTAATAATTTCGACTCGTTGTTGGCTCGTATATCTTTCCATAATGAAATGGCAAACCTTACTGAAGAGAAATGTCAAAAGAGCGGCAAGAAATATGGCGTCGTTTGCTGTCCCTGTCGCTCTACTATTGTAGCGTCACTGTTGATTAACCCGTTAGTTGGCGGTTAATCTGATACCCAACCAACGAAATTCTTCTGCCATCTCGATCGATAGAGTTAGTTAGTTTTGGTTCCCTTTCACTAGAGGCATCGAAAGTGTTATTAGCGCTTTGTGCCGTTTTGATATCACAGCTCTTTTCATTTTGTTTATAATAACGTAAGTTATTAATGTTTTCTTCAGAAAAGACCTCTTTTAGTAACCCGACCCTATTTTTTATATTATATTTTATTTTATATTAACACATATCATTTATTTTATAACATAAGTGAAATACCTTCACTAGCCTTGCAGCCGCCTTGCAACATTAAATATTGTAGGAACAATATTTGACAATTTTATAATATAATATGACAAGCTGTTTGAAGAATTTTGTGATAAGTGGCGGTCGTTAGGGTAACTATAATTATTGCATGTTTATAATCACAATTTATATTTAGGTTTTGATTCTCTTCCGAGTAATTGCGAGTTTCAAAGTATGCGGTTTAAATTGCTGTTTTGCGTTGACATAAATGTTCGATTTTGTTTCAGCAAAAAGGTTTTACAGACCAAAGTATTTTGTATAAGGGTCTTGACAGACAGACGGACGGACAAGAAAGGGATCCTATAGGGGTTCCGTTTTTTTCCTTTCGAGGTACGGAACCCTAAAAATAGACTATTGTGCATAAAATCACAAAAAAAGAAAAGTGTCAGCAGGCTTGATTCGAATCCAGACCTGCAAACTGAAACGATGATGTGTAACACTATTTTTTAGAAGTAAGACTCTATATTATCAAATCTCTGAATACCAAATTGTGTTTACTGTGCGATTACAAATCGTTTATTTTAAACGAAATAAATTAAATTATTAAATTAATCAAGGTGAAGTTGAGAAAGATTTCAAAACAGCTCCAAATATTTGGAATCTCAAAATAAACCACACCAAATGTGAATCAAAGCTTAAAAATAGCAGCCAAATAAGACTAGGAAAAGTATTTTGACACAGCTTAAGAAAACCTAGACACTTCGTTGCATTCTTGTCAACATCAGTTATGGGGTAATTTTAACTGGGTGAATTATGGAAGCACATTTCGAGGACGGAAGTGCTTTCGGTTTCAGTGAAGCGAGCGTCCTTCATGGATAAGGGACTTTTCTAGTATGGTATATTGAGCTAAAGTTACAGTAGACTGCATTGTATTTTTAATGCAATAAAATTCACTCAGTCCTCACTGCTTCTCTTTCAGAAAAGAGCTCATTTATGATTATTAAAAAGAGAGTCAGAGATAAAACGGAGCCCCTGTGGCAAACTAACATTTATTATTATAGTTTCAAGAGATTTTACCGAAACTCAATTTACATAGATTTTCTCGGGGGTCCTTAATTTTCATTTTCGTTTTACGCTGTTTGATCCTCCTTTTTATTTTTACGGCATAAGATCCGAGTACCTTTGTGAAACATGGTATAACTATGCACCAAAAAAAATTGAGTTCACACCGAAAAAGGATTTGCAAAAACATCCCTAATACATCCTTTTTGCTGGCCAAAGCAGTGTACGCACACATCTTAAATTAACTTCACAAATCGTTTTCTTTTTTGCTTCAACTAATAAAAATTAATCTTTTCCCCAATCCAATAATGTGGTGCTAAAAAAAAATAGGACAAAAAGGACTCGCAGCTATTGACTTGGTGCTTATTCGTATATTCACTGATACAGATACCATGTGCCATGTGTTTGCATTGCTATCCATACCCGTAAATTGAGTGGAATCGGCTTTGTTGGGGCAAAAAAATAAATCCTCTTTGTATTCTGAATCCTTTGAAAATATAGCTTTGATTCCGAAGGTCACATTTGGAGAATATAAGGAGACTTCGAGGCAAGCACACTGAATTGTCCCTTATAAATATTTCCAATTTGTTTTCCATGTGCAAGAATATGGAAACATCGTCGAGACAGAACTCGTTCCTTGAAGTTTGGAAGCAGCACCAATTCCCTGGAATTTCCTTAGAGCGACAGCGCGCAAACACCGGAAGGTAATAAAAGCGAAAGGAAATTACTTTATAAGCACAAAAAAAAACACATCAAGAAACTTCGTCGGCGATGGCGACATCCTTGAATGCGATGATGAGCATTAAGCCATTAGGTCGTATGTGAGTAGAGCAGAATGTGTCGAAGTGTATTGGGAATAGTGCGGTGAAACTTGCATGTTTAAACCAAATTCCACATCGAGGACAACTCATTTCGGTTGAGAAGATGATTATCCTTGAATTGTCGTCGGGCAAACTGGGTCAATTACATTTGTGTTAATGCAAGTTGACGTGATGTGTTGGCGGAGGAGCGTGGGACGCTAATGATATTCAAATGTAAACTGAAGACGACGTGCGAAGGACAAACTTTTGAATTTCTCTACGAAAAACAATTTAAGGAATTGCTTACTGGTTTGTTTTACATTAAAATGAATTTAGTGGTTAAAAATGAATTTGAGTGGTTTCTTTGGACGCCATAAGGACTCGGCGAATACTCTTAAAAGTCTTCTTGTTCTATACTTTTGACAGAGTATTGAAGAAAATTTTAAAAATCAAAAGTTTTGAAATAATGTGCCATAGTTCATCAAAATTTAGCAAAAAATCCTCGCTTTTCATATCTCTATATTTTTGGCAAAAAAATGTCCTCAGAGCTAAATTTTCAAACTTGTGCTTTCCAGGAGATAGTCGTCATCCATAGTCATCCATATCTTAGAAAACGTAATTTGCGATTGTAGGAAAAAAGTGCATTTCAAATCCTCGGTTTTCATATCTCTATATTTTTGTCAAAAAAAGGTTCTCAGAGCTAAATTTTCAAAGTTGTGTTTTACAAGAGATACTCGTGGTTTTCCACATCACAGAAAACGTAGTTGTTGATATCAGAAAAAAAGTGCATTTTGAAATCGTGGGCTATAATCCAGCAGAATTTTGCAAAAAATCCTCGGTTTTCATATCTCTATATTTTTGTCAAAAAAAGGTTCTCAGCGCTAAAGTTTTAAATTTGTGCTTAATTAGAGATACTCGTGGTTATCCACATCACAGAAAACGTAGTTGTTGATATCAGAAAAAAAGTGCATTTTGAAATCGTGGGCTATAATCCAGCAGAATTTTGCAAAAAATCCTCGGTTTTCATATCTCTATATTTTTGTCAAAAAAAGGTTCTCAGAGCTAAATTTTCAAAGTTGTGTTCTACTAGAGATACTCGTGGTTTTCCACATCACAGAAAACGTAGTTGTTGATATCAGAAAAAAAGTGCATTTTGAAATCGTGGGCTATAATCCAGCAGAATTTTGCAAAAAATCCTCGGTTTTCATATCTCTATATTTTTGTCAAAAAAAGGATCTCAGAGCTAAAATTTTAAATTTGTGCTTAATTAGAGATACTCGTGGTTATCCACATCACAGAAAACCTAGTTGTTGATATCAGAAAAAAAGTGCATTTTGAAATCGTGGGCTATAATCCAGCAGAATTTCGCAAAAAATCCTCGGTTTTCATATCTCTATATTTTTGTCAAAAAAAGGTTCTCAGAGCTAAAATTTTAAATTTGTGCTTACTAAGAGATACTGGTAATCCATATAACAGAAAACGTAGTTATTGATTTGAGGAAAAAAGTGCATTTTGAAATCGTGGGCTATAGTCCAGCAGAAATTTGCAAAAAATCCTCGGTTTTCATATCTTTATATTTTTGTCAAAAAAAGGTTCTCAGAGCTAAAGTTATAAATTTGTGCTTAATTAGAGATACTCGTGGTTATCCACATCACAGAAAACGTAATTTGCGAATTTAGGAATAAAGTGCATTTTGAAATCGTGGGCTATAGTCCACCAGAATCCTGAAAAAATCCTCGGTTTTCAGATCTCTATATTTTTGTAAAAAAAAGGTTCTCAGAACTAAATTTTGAAATTTGTGCTTAATAAGAGATACTCGTGATTATCCACATCTTAGATAACTTAATTAGCGATTTCAGGAAAAAAGTGCATTTTGAAATCGTGGGCCATAGTCCAGCAAAATTTTGCAAAAAATCCTCGGTTTTCATATCTCTCTATTTTTGTCAAAAAAAGGTTCTCAGAGCTAAATTTTCAAATTTGTGTTTTACTAGAGATACTCGTGGTTTTCCATATCACAGAAAACGTAGTTGTTGATTTGAGGAAAAAAGTGCATTTTGAAATCGTGGGCTATAGTCCAGCAGAAATTTGCAAAAAATCCTCGGTTTTCATATCTCTATATTTTTGTCAAAAAAAGGTTCTCAGAGCTAAAATTTTAAATTTGTGCTTACTAAGAGATACTCGTGGTAATCCATATCACAGAAAACGTAGTTGTTGATTTGAGGAAAAAAGTGCATTTTGAAATCGTGGGCTATAGTCCAGCAGAAATTTGTAAAAAATCCTCGGTTTTCATATCTCTATATTTTTGTCAAAAAAAGGTTCTCAGAGCTAAAATTTTAAATTTGTGCTTACTAAGAGATACTCGTGGTAATCCATATCACAGAAAACGTAGTTGTTGATTTGAGGAAAAAAATGCATTTTGAAATCGTGGGCTATAGTCCAGCAGAAATTTGCAAAAAATCCTCGGTTTTCATATCTCTATATTTTTGTCAAAAAAAGGTTCTCAGAGCTAAAATTTTAAATTTGTGCTTACTAAGAGATACTCGTGGTAATCCATATCACAGAAAACGTAGTTGTTGATTTGAGGAAAAAAGTGCATTTTGAAATCGTGGGCTATAGTCCAGCAGAAATTTGCAAAAAATCCTCGGTTTCCATATCTCTATATTTTTGTCAAAAAAAGGTTCTCAGAGCTAAAATTTTAAATTTGTGTTTACTAAGAGATACTCGTGGTAATCCATATCACAGAAAACGTAGTTGTTGATTTGAGGAAAAAAGTGCATTTTGAAATCGTGGGCTATAGTCCAGCAGAAATTTGCAAAAAATCCTCGGTTTCCATATCTCTATATTTTTGTCAAAAAAAGGTTCTCAGAGCTAAAATTTTAAATTTGTGCTTACTAAGAGATACTCGTGGTAATCCATATCACAGAAAACGTAGTTGTTGATTTGAGGAAAAAAGTGCATTTTGAAATCGTGGGCTATAGTCCAGCAGAAATTTGCAAAAAATCCTCGGTTTTCATATCTCTATATTTTTGTCAAAAAAAGGTTCTCAGAGCTAAAATTTTAAATTTGTGCTTACTAAGAGATACTCGTGGTAATCCATATCACAGAAAACGTAGTTGTTGATTTGAGGAAAAAAGTGCATTTTGAAATCGTGGGCTATAGTCCAGCAGAAATTTGCAAAAAATCCTCGGTTTTCATATCTCTATATTTTTGTCAACAAAAGGTTTTCAGAGCTAACATTTTAAATTTGTGCTTAATTAGAGATACTCGTGGTTATCCACATCACAGAAAACGTAATTTGCGAATTTTGGAAAAAAGTGCATTTTGAAATCGTGGGCTATAGTCCAGCAGACATTTGCAAAAAATCCTCGGTTTTCATATCTCTATATTTTTGTCAAAAAAAGGTTCTCAGAGCTAAAATTTTAAATTTGTGCTTACTAAGAGATACTCGTGGTAATCCATATCACAGAAAACGTAGTTGTTGATTTGAGGAAAAAAGTGCATTTTGAAATCGTGGGCTATAGTCCAGCAGAAATTTGCAAAAAATCCTCGGTTTTCATATCTCTATATTTTTGTCGAAAAAAGGTTCTCAGAGCTAAAATTTTAAATTTGTGCTTACTAAGAGATACTCGTGGTAATCCATATCACAGAAAACGTAGTTGTTGATTTGAGGAAAAAAGTGTATTTTGAAATCGTGGGCTATAGTCCAGCAGAAATTTGCAAAAAATCCTCGGTTTTCATATCTCTATATTTTTGTCGAAAAAAGGTTCTCAGAGCTAAAATTTTAAATTTGTGCTTACTAAGAGATACTCGTGGTAATCCATATCACAGAAAACGTAGTTGTTGATTTGAGGAAAAAAGTGCATTTTGAAATCGTGGGCTATAGTCCAGCAGAAATTTGCAAAAAATCCTCGGTTTTCAAATCTCTATATTTTTGTCGAAAAAAGGTTCTCAGAGCTAAAATTTTAAATTTGTGCTTACTAAGAGATACTCGTGGTAATCCATATCACAGAAAACGTAGTTGTTGATTTGAGGAAAAAACTGCATTTTGAAATCGTGGGCTATAGTCCAGCAGAAATTTGCAAAAAATCCTCGGTTTTCATATCTCTATATTTTTGTCAAAAAAAGGTTCTCAGAGCTAAAATTTTAAATTTGTGCTTACTAAGAGATACTCGTGGTAATCCATATCACAGAAAACGTAGTTGTTGATTTGAGGAAAAAAGTGCATTTTGAAATCGTGGGCTATAGTCCAGCAGAAATTTGCAAAAAATCCCCGGTTTTCATATCTCTATATTTTTGTCAAAAAAAGGTTTTCAGAGCTAAAATTTTAAATTTGTGCTTACTAAGAGATACTCGTGGTAATCCATATCACAGAAAACTTAGTTGTTGATTTGAGGAAAAAAGTGCATTTTGAAATCGTGGGCTATAGTCCAGCAGAAATTTGCAAAAAATCCTCGGTTTTCATATCTCTATATTTTTGTCAAAAAAGGTTCTCAGAGCTAAAATTTTAAATTTGTGCTTACTAAGAGATACTCGTGGTAATCCATATCACAGAAAACGTAGTTGTTGATTTGAGGAAAAAAAGTGCATTTTGAAATCGTGGGCTATAGTCCAGCAGAAATTTGCAAAAAATCCTCGGTTTTCATATCTCTATATTTTTGTCAAAAAAAGGTTCTCAGAGCTAAAATTTTAAATTTGTGCTTACTAAGAGATACTCGTGGTAATCCATATCACAGAAAACGTAGTTGTTGATTTGAGGAAAAAAGTGCATTTTGAAATCGTGGGCTATAGTCCAGCAGAAATTTGCAAAAAATCCTCGGTTTTCATATCTCTATATTTTTGTCAAAAAAAGGTTCTCAGAGCTAAAATTTTAAATGTGTGCTTACTAAGAGATACTCGTGGTAATCCATATCACAGAAAACGTAGTTGTTGATTTGAGGAAAAAAGTGCATTTTGAAATCGTGGGCTATAGTCCAGCAGAAATTTGCAAAAAATCCTCGGTTTTCATATCTCTATATTTTTGTCAAAAAAAGGTTCTCAGAGCTAAAATTTTAAATTTGTGCTTAATTAGAGATACTCGTGGTTATCCACATCACAGAAAACGTAATTTGCGAATTTAGGAAAAAAGTGCATTTTGAAATCGCGGGCTATAGTCCAGCAGAAATTTGCAAAAAATCCTCGGTTTTCATATCTCTATATTTTTGTCAAAAAAAGGTTCTCAGAGCTAAAATTTTAAATTTGTGCTTACTAAGAGATACTCGTGGTAATCCATATCACAGAAAACGTAGTTGTTGATTTGAGGAAAAAAGTGCTATAGTCCAGCAGAAATTTGCAAAAAATCCTCGGTTTTCATATCTCTATATTTTTGTCAAAAAAAGGTTCTCAGAGCTAAAATTTTAAATTTGTGCTTACTAAGAGATACTCGTGGTAATCCATATCACAGAAAACGTAGTTGTTGATTTGAGGGAAAAAGTGCATTTTGAAATCGTGGGCTATAGTCCAGCAGAAATTTGCAAAAAATCCTCGGTTTTCATATCTCTATATTTTTGTCAAAAAAAGGTTCTCAGAGCTAAAATTTTAAATTTGTGCTTAATAAGAGATACTCGTGGTTATCCACATCACAGAAAACGTAATTTGCGAATTTAGGAAAAAAGTGCATTTTGAAATCGTGGGCTATAGTCCAGCAGAAATTTGCAAAAAATCCTCGGTTTTCATATCTCTATATTTTTGTCAAAAAAGGTTCTCAGAGCTAAAATTTTAAATTTGTGCTTAATTAGAGATACTCGTGGTTATCCACATCACAGAAAATGAAATTTGCGAATTTAGGAAAAAAGTGCATTTTGAAATCGTGGGCTATAGTCCAGCAGAAATTGGCAAAAAATCCTTGGTTTTCATATCTCTACATTTTTGTCAAAAAAAGGTTCTCAGAGCTAAAATTTTAAATTTGTGCTAAGTAAGAGATACTCGTGGTAATCCATATTACAGAAAACGTAGTTGTTGATTTGAGGAAAAAAGTGCATTTTGAAATCGTGGGCTATAGACCAGCAGAAATTTGCAAAAAATCCTCGGTTTTCATATCTCTATATTTTTGTCAAAAAAATGTTCTCAGAGCTAAAATTTTAAATTTGTGCTTACTAAGATTACTCGTGGTAATCCATATTACAGAAAACGTAGTTGTTGATTTGAGGAAAAAAGTGCATTTTGAAATCGTGGGCTATAGTCCAGCAGAAATTTGCAAAAAATCCTCGGCTTTCATATCTCTATATTTTTGTCAAAAAAAGGTTCTCAGAGCTAAAATTTTAAATGTGTGCTTACTAAGAGATACTCGTGGTAATCCAGATAACAGAAAACGTAGTTGTTGATTTGAGGAAAAAAGTGCATTTTGAAATCGTGGGCTATAGTCCAGCAGAAATTTGCAAAAAATCCTCGGTTTTCATATCCCTAGATTTTGGTCAAAAAAAGGTTCTCAGAGCTAAAATTTTAAATTTGTGCTTACTAAGAGATACTCGTGGTAATCCATATCACAGAAAACGTAGTTGTTGATTTGAGGAAAAAAGTGCATTTTGAAATCGTGGGCTATAGTCCAGCAGAAATTTGCAAAAAATCCTCGGTTTTCATATCTCTATATTTTTGTCAAAAAAAGGTTCTCAGAGCTAAAATTTTAAATTTGTGCTTACTAAGAGATACTCGTCGTAATCCATATCACAGAAAACGTAGTTGTTGATTTGAGGAAAAAAGTGCATTTTGAAATCGTGGGCTATAGTCCAGCAGAAATTTGCAAAAAATCCTCGGTTTTCATATCCATGTATTTTGGTCAAAAAAAGGTTCTCAGAGCTAAAATTTTAAATTTGTGCTTACTAAGAGATACTCGTGGTAATCCATATCACAGAAAACGTAGTTTTTGATTTGAGGAAAAAAGTGCATTTTGAAATTGTGGGCTATAGTTCAGCAGAAATTTGCAAAAAATCCTCGGTTTTCATATCTTTATATTTTTGTCAAAAAAAGGTTCTCAGAGCTAAAATTATAAATTTGTGCTTACTAAGAGATACTCGTAGTAATCCATATCACAGAAAACGTAGTTGTTGATTTGAGGAAAAAAGTGCATTTTGAAATCGTGGGCTATAGTCCAGCAGAAATTTGCAAAAAATCCTCGGTTTTCATATCTCTATATTTTTGTCAAAAAAAGGTTCTCAGAGCTAAAATTTTAAATTTGTGCTTACTAAGAGATACTCGTGGTAATCCATATCACAGAAAACGTAGTTTTGATTTGAGGAAAAAAGTGCATTTTGAAATCGTGGGCTATAGTCCAGCAGAAATTTGCAAAAAATCCTCGGTTTTCATATCTCTATATTTTTGTCAAAAAAGGTTCTCAGTTCTTTAATTTTAAATTTGTCCTTAATTAGAGATACTCGAGGTTATCCACATCACAGAAAATGAAATTTGCGAATTAAGGAAAAAAGTGCATTTTGAAATCGTGGGCTATAGTCCAGCAGAAATTTGCAAAAAGTCCTCGGTTTTCGTATCTCTATATTTTTGTCAAAAAAGGTTCTCAGAGCTAAAATTTTAAATTTGTGCTTAATTAGAGGTACTCGCGGTTATCCACATCACAGAAAATGAAATTTGCGAATTAAGGAAAAAAGTGCATTTTGAAATCGTGGGCTATAGTCCAGCAGAAATTTGCAAAAAATCCTCGGTTTTCATATCTCTATATTTTTGTCAAAAAAAGGTTCTCAGAGCTAAAATTTTAAATTTGTGCTTACTAAGAGATACTCGTGGTAATCCATATCACAGAAAACGTAGTTTTTGATTTGAGGAAAAAAGTGCATTTTGAAATCGTGGGCTATAGTCCAGCAGAAATTTGCAAAAAATCCTCATTTTTCGTATCTCTATATTTTTGTCAAAAAAAGGTTCTCAGTTCTTAAATTTTAAATTTGTCCTTAATAAGAGATACTCGTGGTTATCCACATCACAGAAAATGAAACTTGCGAATTAAGGAAAAAAGTGCATTTTGAAATCGTGGGCTATAGACCAGCAGAAATTTGCAAAAAATCCTCGGTTTTCATATCTCTATATTTTTGTCAAAAAAATGTTCTCAGAGCTAAAATTTTAAATTTGTGCTTACTAAGATTACTCGTGGTAATCCATATTACAGAAAACGTAGTTGTTGATTTGAGGAAAAAAGTGCATTTTGAAATCGTGGGCTATAGTCCAGCAGAAATTTGCAAAAAATCCTCGGCTTTCATATCTCTATATTTTTGTCAAAAAAAGGTTCTCAGAGCTAAAATTTTAAATGTGTGCTTACTAAGAAATACTCGTGGTAATCCAGATCACAGAAAACGTAGTTTTTGATTTGAGGAAAAAAGTGCATTTTGAAATCGTGGGCTATAGTCCAGCAGAAATTTGCAAAAAATCCTCATTTTTCGTATCTCTATATTTTTGTCAAAAAAAGGTTCTCAGTTCTTAAATTTTAAATTTGTCCTTAATAAGAGATACTCGTGGTTATCCACATCACAGAAAATGAAACTTGCGAATTAAGGAAAAAAGTGCATTTTGAAATCGTGGGCTATAGACCAGCAGAAATTTGCAAAAAATCCTCGGTTTTCATATCTCTATATTTTTGTCAAAAAAATGTTCTCAGAGCTAAAATTTTAAATTTGTGCTTACTAAGATTACTCGTGGTAATCCATATTACAGAAAACGTAGTTGTTGATTTGAGGAAAAAAGTGCATTTTGAAATCGTGGGCTATAGTCCAGCAGAAATTTGCAAAAAATCCTCGGCTTTCATATCTCTATATTTTTGTCAAAAAAAGGTTCTCAGAGCTAAAATTTTAAATGTGTGCTTACTAAGAAATACTCGTGGTAATCCAGATCACAGAAAACGTAGTTGTTGATTTGAGGAAAAAAGTGCATTTTGAAATCGTGGGCTATAGTCCAGCAGAAATTTGCAAAAAATCCTCGGTTTTCATATCTCTATATTTTTGTCAAAAAAAGGTTCTCAGAGCAAAAATTTTAAATTTGTGCTTACTAAGAGATACTCGTGGTAATCCATATCATAGAAAACGTAGTTGTTGATTTGAGGAAAAAAGTGCATTTTGAAATCGTGGGCTATAGTCCAGCAGAAATTTGCAAAAAATCCTCGGTTTTCATATCCCTATATTTTGGTCAAAAAAAGGTTCTCAGAGCTAAAATTTTAAATTTGTGCTTACTAAGAGATACTCGTGGTAATCCATATCACAGAAAACGTAGTTTTTGATTTGAGGAAAAAAGTGCATTTTGAAATCGTGGGCTATAGACCAGCAGAAATTTGCAAAAAATCCTCGGTTTTCATATCTCTATATTTTTGTCAAAAAAATGTTCTCAGAGCTAAAATTTTAAATTTGTGCTTACTAAGATTAGTCGTGGTAATCCATATTACAGAAAACGTAGTTGTTGATTTGAGGAAAAAAGTGCATTTTGAAATCGTGGGCTATAGTCCACCAGAATTCTGAAAAAAAATCCTCGGTTTTCAGATCTCTCTATTTTTGTCGAAAAAAGGTTCTCAGAGCTAAATTTTGAAATTTGTCGTTGTAATCCACATCACAGAAAAAGGAGTTGTTTATTTCAGGAAAAAAGTGCATTTTGAAATCGTGGGCTATAGTCCAGCAGAATTTTGCAAAAAATCCTCGGTTTTCTTATCTCTCTATTTTTGTCAGAAAAAGTTTCTCAGAGCTAAATTTTCAAATTTGTGCTTAATAAGAGATACTCGTTGTAATCCACATAACAGAAAAAGGAATTGTTTATTTCAGGAAAAAAGTGCATTTTGAAATCGTGGGCTATAGTCCACCAGAATTCTGAAAAAAATCCTCGGTTTTCAGATCTCTCTATTTTTGTCGAAAAAAGGTTCTCAGAGCTAAATTTTCAAATTTGTGCTTAATTAGAGATACTCGTTGTAATCCACACCACAGAAAAAGGAATTGCATATTTCAGGAAAAAGTGCATTTTGAAATCGTGGGCTATAGTCCAGCAGGATTTTGCAAAAAATCCTCGGTTTTCATATCTCTCTATTTTTGTCAGAAAAAGTTTCTCAGATCTAAATTTTCAAATTTGTGCTTAATAAGAGATACTCGTTGTAATCCACATAACAGAAAAAGGAATTGTTTATTTCAGGAAAAAAGTGCATTTTGAAATCGTGGGCTATAGTCCACCAGAATTCTGAAAAAAATCCTCGGTTTTCAGATCTCTATATTTTTGTCAAAAAAAGGTTCTCAGAACTAAATTTTGAAATTTGTGCTTAATAAGAGATACTCGATATCTTAGATAACTTAATTTGCGATTTCAGGAAAAAAGTGCATATTGAAATCGTGGGCTATATTCCAGCAGAATTTTGCAAAAAATCCTCGGTTTTCATATCTCTCTATTTTTTTCGAAAAAAGGTTCTCAGAGCTTAATTTTCAAATTTGTGCTTAATTAGAGATACTCGTTGTAATCCACACCACAGAAAAAGGAATTGCATATTTCAGGAAAAATTGCATTTTGAAATCGTGGGCTATAGTCCAGCAGAAATTTGCAAAAAATCCTCGGTTTTCGTATCTCTCTATTTTTGTCAGAAAAAGTTTCTCAGAGCTAAATTTTCAAATTTGTGCTTAATAAGAGATACTCGTTGTAATCCACATCACAGAAAACGTAGTTTTTGATTTGAGGAAAAAAGTGCATTTTGAAATCGTTAGCTATAGTCCAGCAGAATTCTGCAAAAAATCCTCGGTTTTCATATCTCTCTATTTTTTTCGAAAAAAGGTTCTCAGAGCTTAATTTTCAAATTTGTGCTTAATTAGAGATACTCGTTGTAATCCACACCACAGAAAAAGGAATTGCATATTTCAGGAAAAAGTGCATTTTGAAATCGTGGGCTATAGTCCACCAGAATTCTGAAAAAAATCCTCGGTTTTCAGATCTCTATATTTTTGTCAAAAAAAGGTTCTCAGAACTAAATTTTGAAATTTGTGCTCAATAAGAGATACTCGTGATTATCCATATCTTAGATAACTTAATTTGCGATTTCAGGAAAAAAGTGCATTTCGAAATCGTGGGCTATATTCCAGCAGAATTTTGCAAAAAATCCTCGGTTTTCATATCTCTCTATTTTTTTCGAAAAAAGGTTCTCAGAGCTTAATTTTCAAATTTGTGCTTAATTAGAGATACGCGTTGTAATCCACACCACAGAAAAAGGAATTGCATATTTCAGGAAAAAGTGCATTTTGAAATCGTGGGCTATAGTCCAGCAGAAATTTGCAAAAAATCCTCGGTTTTCGTATCTCTCTATTTTTGTCAGAAAAAGTTTCTCAGAGCTAAATTTTCAAATTTGTGCTTAATAAGAGATACTCGTTGTAATCCACATCACAGAAAATGAAATTTGCGAATAAGGATATTTGCGAGGAAAAAAGTGCATTTTGAAATCGTGGGCTATAGACCAGCAGAAATTTGCAAAAAATCCTCGGTTTTCATATCTCTATATTTTTGTCAAAAAAATGTTCTCAGAGCTAAAATTTTAAATTTGTGCTTACTAAGATTACTCGTGGTAATCCATATTACAGAAAACGTAGTTGTTGATTTGAGGAAAAAAGTGCATTTTGAAATCGTGGGCTATAGTCCAGCAGAAATTTGCAAAAAATCCTCGGCTTTCATATCTCTATATTTTTGTCAAAAAAAGGTTCTCAGAGCTAAAATTTTAAATGTGTGCTTACTAAGAAATACTCGTGGTAATCCAGATCACAGAAAACGTAGTTGTTGATTTGAGGAAAAAAGTGCATTTTGAAATCGTGGGCTATAGTCCAGCAGAAATTTGCAAAAAATCCTCGGTTTTCATATCTCTATATTTTTGTCAAAAAAAGGTTCTCAGAGCAAAAATTTTAAATTTGTGCTTACTAAGAGATACTCGTGGTAATCCATATCACAGAAAACGTAGTTGTTGATTTGAGGAAAAAAGTGCATTTTGAAATCGTGGGCTATAGTCCAGCAGAAATTTGCAAAAAATCCTCGGTTTTCATATCCCTATATTTTGGTCAAAAAAAGGTTCTCAGAGCTAAAATTTTAAATTTGTGCTTACTAAGAGATACTCGTGGTAATCCATATCACAGAAAACGTAGTTTTTGATTTGAGGAAAAAAGTGCATTTTGAAATCGTGGGCTATAGACCAGCAGAAATTTGCAAAAAATCCTCGGTTTTCATATCTCTATATTTTTGTCAAAAAAATGTTCTCAGAGCTAAAATTTTAAATTTGTGCTTACTAAGAGATACTCGTGGTAATCCATATCACAGAAAACGTAGTTTTTGATTTGAGGAAAAAAGTGCATTTTGAAATCGTGGGCTATAGTCCAGCAGAAATTTGCAAAAAATCCTCGGTTTTCATATCCCTATATTTTGGTCAAAAAAAGGTTCTCAGAGCTAAAATTTTAAATTTGTGCTTACTAAGAGATACTCGTGGTAATCCATATCACAGAAAACGTAGTTTTTGATTTGAGGAAAAAAGTGCATTTTGAAATCGTGGGCTATAGTCCAGCAGAAATTTGCAAAAAATCCTCGGCTTTCATATCTCTATATTTTTGTCAAAAAAAGGTTCTCAGAGCTAAAATTTTAAATGTGTGCTTACTAAGAAATACTCGTGGTAATCCATATCACAGAAAACGTAGTTGTTGATTTGAGGAAAAAAGTGCATTTTGAAATCGTGGGCTATAGTCCAGCAGAAATTTGCAAAAAATCCTCGGTTTTCATATCCCTATATTTTGGTCAAAAAAAGGTTCTCAGAGCTAAAATTTTAAATTTGTGCTTACTAAGAGATACTCGTGGTAATCCATATCACAGAAAACGTAGTTTTTGATTTGAGGAAAAAAGTGCATTTTGAAATCGTGGGCTATAGTCCAGCAGAAATTTGCAAAAAATCCTCGGCTTTCATATCTCTATATTTTTGTCAAAAAAAGGTTCTCAGAGCTAAAATTTTAAATGTGTGCTTACTAAGAAATACTCGTGGTAATCCAGATCACAGAAAACGTAGTTGTTGATTTGAGGAAAAAAGTGCATTTTGAAATCGTGGGCTATAGTCCAGCAGAAATTTGCAAAAAATCCTCATTTTTCGTATCTCTATATTTTTGTCAAAAAAAGGTTCTCAGTTCTTAAATTTTAAATTTGTCCTTAATAAGAGATACTCGTGGTTATCCACATCACAGAAAATGAAACTTGCGAATTAAGGAAAAAAGTGCATTTTGAAATCGTGGGCTATAGACCAGCAGAAATTTGCAAAAAATCCTCGGTTTTCATATCTCTATATTTTTGTCAAAAAAATGTTCTCAGAGCTAAAATTTTAAATTTGTGCTTACTAAGATTACTCGTGGTAATCCATATTACAGAAAACGTAGTTGTTGATTTGAGGAAAAAAGTGCATTTTGAAATCGTGGGCTATAGTCCAGCAGAAATTTGCAAAAAATCCTCGGCTTTCATATCTCTATATTTTTGTCAAAAAAAGGTTCTCAGAGCTAAAATTTTAAATGTGTGCTTACTAAGAAATACTCGTGGTAATCCAGATCACAGAAAACGTAGTTGTTGATTTGAGGAAAAAAGTGCATTTTGAAATCGTGGGCTATAGTCCAGCAGAAATTTGCAAAAAATCCTCGGTTTTCATATCTCTATATTTTTGTCAAAAAAAGGTTCTCAGAGCAAAAATTTTAAATTTGTGCTTACTAAGAGATACTCGTGGTAATCCATATCACAGAAAACGTAGTTGTTGATTTGAGGAAAAAAGTGCATTTTGAAATCGTGGGCTATAGTCCAGCAGAAATTTGCAAAAAATCCTCGGTTTTCATATCCCTATATTTTGGTCAAAAAAAGGTTCTCAGAGCTAAAATTTTAAATTTGTGCTTACTAAGAGATACTCGTGGTAATCCATATCACAGAAAACGTAGTTTTTGATTTGAGGAAAAAAGTGCATTTTGAAATCGTGGGCTATAGACCAGCAGAAATTTGCAAAAAATCCTCGGTTTTCATATCTCTATATTTTTGTCAAAAAAATGTTCTCAGAGCTAAAATTTTAAATTTGTGCTTACTAAGATTAGTCGTGGTAATCCATATTACAGAAAACGTAGTTGTTGATTTGAGGAAAAAAGTGCATTTTGAAATCGTGGGCTATAGTCCACCAGAATTCTGAAAAAAAATCCTCGGTTTTCAGATCTCTCTATTTTTGTCGAAAAAAGGTTCTCAGAGCTAAATTTTGAAATTTGTCGTTGTAATCCACATCACAGAAAAAGGAGTTGTTTATTTCAGGAAAAAAGTGCATTTTGAAATCGTGGGCTATAGTCCAGCAGAATTTTGCAAAAAATCCTCGGTTTTCTTATCTCTCTATTTTTGTCAGAAAAAGTTTCTCAGAGCTAAATTTTCAAATTTGTGCTTAATAAGAGATACTCGTTGTAATCCACATAACAGAAAAAGGAATTGTTTATTTCAGGAAAAAAGTGCATTTTGAAATCGTGGGCTATAGTCCACCAGAATTCTGAAAAAAATCCTCGGTTTTCAGATCTCTCTATTTTTGTCGAAAAAAGGTTCTCAGAGCTAAATTTTCAAATTTGTGCTTAATTAGAGATACTCGTTGTAATCCACACCACAGAAAAAGGAATTGCATATTTCAGGAAAAAGTGCATTTTGAAATCGTGGGCTATAGTCCAGCAGGATTTTGCAAAAAATCCTCGGTTTTCATATCTCTCTATTTTTGTCAGAAAAAGTTTCTCAGATCTAAATTTTCAAATTTGTGCTTAATAAGAGATACTCGTTGTAATCCACATAACAGAAAAAGGAATTGTTTATTTCAGGAAAAAAGTGCATTTTGAAATCGTGGGCTATAGTCCACCAGAATTCTGAAAAAAATCCTCGGTTTTCAGATCTCTATATTTTTGTCAAAAAAAGGTTCTCAGAACTAAATTTTGAAATTTGTGCTTAATAAGAGATACTCGATATCTTAGATAACTTAATTTGCGATTTCAGGAAAAAAGTGCATATTGAAATCGTGGGCTATATTCCAGCAGAATTTTGCAAAAAATCCTCGGTTTTCATATCTCTCTATTTTTTTCGAAAAAAGGTTCTCAGAGCTTAATTTTCAAATTTGTGCTTAATTAGAGATACTCGTTGTAATCCACACCACAGAAAAAGGAATTGCATATTTCAGGAAAAATTGCATTTTGAAATCGTGGGCTATAGTCCAGCAGAAATTTGCAAAAAATCCTCGGTTTTCGTATCTCTCTATTTTTGTCAGAAAAAGTTTCTCAGAGCTAAATTTTCAAATTTGTGCTTAATAAGAGATACTCGTTGTAATCCACATCACAGAAAACGTAGTTTTTGATTTGAGGAAAAAAGTGCATTTTGAAATCGTTAGCTATAGTCCAGCAGAATTCTGCAAAAAATCCTCGGTTTTCATATCTCTCTATTTTTTTCGAAAAAAGGTTCTCAGAGCTTAATTTTCAAATTTGTGCTTAATTAGAGATACTCGTTGTAATCCACACCACAGAAAAAGGAATTGCATATTTCAGGAAAAAGTGCATTTTGAAATCGTGGGCTATAGTCCACCAGAATTCTGAAAAAAATCCTCGGTTTTCAGATCTCTATATTTTTGTCAAAAAAAGGTTCTCAGAACTAAATTTTGAAATTTGTGCTCAATAAGAGATACTCGTGATTATCCATATCTTAGATAACTTAATTTGCGATTTCAGGAAAAAAGTGCATTTCGAAATCGTGGGCTATATTCCAGCAGAATTTTGCAAAAAATCCTCGGTTTTCATATCTCTCTATTTTTTTCGAAAAAAGGTTCTCAGAGCTTAATTTTCAAATTTGTGCTTAATTAGAGATACGCGTTGTAATCCACACCACAGAAAAAGGAATTGCATATTTCAGGAAAAAGTGCATTTTGAAATCGTGGGCTATAGTCCAGCAGAAATTTGCAAAAAATCCTCGGTTTTCGTATCTCTCTATTTTTGTCAGAAAAAGTTTCTCAGAGCTAAATTTTCAAATTTGTGCTTAATAAGAGATACTCGTTGTAATCCACATCACAGAAAATGAAATTTGCGAATAAGGATATTTGCGAGGAAAAAAGTGCATTTTGAAATCGTGGGCTATAGACCAGCAGAAATTTGCAAAAAATCCTCGGTTTTCATATCTCTATATTTTTGTCAAAAAAATGTTCTCAGAGCTAAAATTTTAAATTTGTGCTTACTAAGATTACTCGTGGTAATCCATATTACAGAAAACGTAGTTGTTGATTTGAGGAAAAAAGTGCATTTTGAAATCGTGGGCTATAGTCCAGCAGAAATTTGCAAAAAATCCTCGGCTTTCATATCTCTATATTTTTGTCAAAAAAAGGTTCTCAGAGCTAAAATTTTAAATGTGTGCTTACTAAGAAATACTCGTGGTAATTCAGATCACAGAAAACGTAGTTGTTGATTTGAGGAAAAAAGTGCATTTTGAAATCGTGGGCTATAGTCCAGCAGAAATTTGCAAAAAATCCTCGGTTTTCATATCCCTAGATTTTGGTCAAAAAAAGGTTCTCAGAGCTAAAATTTTAAATTTGTGCTTACTAAGAGATACTCGTGGTAATCCATATCACAGAAAACGTAGTTGTTGATTTGAGGAAAAAAGTGCATTTTGAAATCGTGGGCTATAGTCCAGCAGAAATTTGCAAAAAATCCTCGGTTTTCATATCTCTATATTTTTGTCAAAAAAAGGTTCTCAGAGCTAAAATTTTAAATTTGTGCTTACTAAGAGATACTCGTTGTAATCCACATAACAGAAAAAGGAATTGTTTATTTCAGGAAAAAAGTGCATTTTGAAATCGTGGGCTATAGTCCACCAGAATGAATGAAAAAAATGTTCTCAGAGCTAAAATTTTAAATTTGTGCTTACTAAGATTACTCGTGGTAATCCATATTACAGAAAACGTAGTTGTTGATTTGAGGAAAAAAGTGCATTTTGAAATCGTGGGCTATAGTCCACCAGAATGAATGAAAAAAATGTTCTCAGAGCTAAAATTTTAAATTTGTGCTTACTAAGATTACTCGTGGTAATCCATATTACAGAAAACGTAGTTGTTGATTTGAGGAAAAAAGTGCATTTTGAAATCGTGGGCTATAGTCCACCAGAATTCTGAAAAAAAATCCTCGGTTTTCAGATCTCTCTATTTTTGTCGAAAAAAGGTTCTCAGAGCTAAATTTTCAAATTTGTGCTTAATTAGAGATACTCGTTGTAATCCACACCACAGAAAAAGGAATTGCATATTTCAGGAAAAAGTGCATTTTGAAATCGTGGGCTATAGTCCAGCAGAATTTTGCAAAAAATCCTCGGTTTTCATATCTCTCTATTTTTGTCAGAAAAAGTTTCTCAGAGCTAAATTTTCAAATTTGTGCTTAATAAGAGATACTCGTTGTAATCCACATAAGGAAAAAGGAATTGTTTATTTCAGGAAAAAAGTGAATTTTGAAATCGTGGGCTAGAGTCCACCAGAATTCTGAAAAAAAATCCTCGGTTTTCAGATCTCTCTATTTTTGTCGAAAAAAGGTTCTCAGAGCTAAATTTTGAAATTTGTCGTTGTAATCCACATCACAGAAAAAGGAGTTGTTTATTTCAGGAAAAAAGTGCATTTTGAAATCGTGGGCTATAGTCCAGCAGAATTTTGCAAAAAATCCTCGGTTTTCTTATCTCTCTATTTTTGTCAGAAAAAGTTTCTCAGAGCTAAATTTTCAAATTTGTGCTTAATAAGAGATACTCGTTGTAATCCACATAACAGAAAAAGGAATTGTTTATTTCAGGAAAAAAGTGCATTTTGAAATCGTGGGCTATAGTCCACCAGGATTCTGAAAAAAATCCTCGGTTTTCAGATCTCTCTATTTTTGTCGAAAAAAGGTTCTCAGAGCTAAATTTTCAAATTTGTGCTTAATTAGAGATACTCGTTGTAATCCACACCACAGAAAAAGGAATTGCATATTTCAGGAAAAAGTGCATTTTGAAATCGTGGGCTATAGTCCAGCAGGATTTTGCAAAAAATCCTCGGTTTTCATATCTCTCTATTTTTGTCAGAAAAAGTTTCTCAGATCTAAATTTTCAAATTTGTGCTTAATAAGAGATACTCGTTGTAATCCACATAACAGAAAAAGGAATTGTTTATTTCAGGAAAAAAGTGCATTTTGAAATCGTGGGCTATAGTCCACCAGAATTCTGAAAAAAATCCTCGGTTTTCAGATCTCTATATTTTTGTCAAAAAAAGGTTCTCAGAACTAAATTTTGAAATTTGTGCTTAATAAGAGATACTCGATATCTTAGATAACTTAATTTGCGATTTCAGGAAAAAAGTGCATATTGAAATCGTGGGCTATATTCCAGCAGAATTTTGCAAAAAATCCTCGGTTTTCATATCTCTCTATTTTTTTCGAAAAAAGGTTCTCAGAGTTTAATTTTCAAATTTGTGCTTAATTAGAGATACTCGTTGTAATCCACACCACAGAAAAAGGAATTGCATATTTCAGGAAAAATTGCATTTTGAAATCGTGGGCTATAGTCCAGCAGAAATTTGCAAAAAATCGTCGGTTTTCGTATCTCTCTATTTTTGTCAGAAAAAGTTTCTCAGAGCTAAATTTTCAAATTTGTGCTTAATAAGAGATACTCGTTGTAATCCACATCACAGAAAACGTAGTTTTTGATTTGAGGAAAAAAGTGCATTTTGAAATCGTTAGCTATAGTCCAGCAGAATTCTGCAAAAAATCCTCGGTTTTCATATCTCTCTATTTTTTTCGAAAAAAGGTTCTCAGAGCTTAATTTTCAAATTTGTGCTTAATTAGAGATACTCGTTGTAATCCACACCACAGAAAAAGGAATTGCATATTTCAGGAAAAAGTGCATTTTGAAATCGTGGGCTATAGTCCACCAGAATTCTGAAAAAAATCCTCGGTTTTCAGATCTCTATATTTTTGTCAAAAAAAGGTTCTCAGAACTAAATTTTGAAATTTGTGCTCAATAAGAGATACTCGTGATTATCCATATCTTAGATAACTTAATTTGCGATTTCAGGAAAAAAGTGCATTTCGAAATCGTGGGCTATATTCCAGCAGAATTTTGCAAAAAATCCTCGGTTTTCATATCCCTCTATTTTTTTCGAAAAAAGGTTCTCAGAGCTTAATTTTCAAATTTGTGCTTAATTAGAGATACTCGTTGTAATCCACACCACAGAAAAAGGAATTGCATATTTCAGGAAAAAGTGCATTTTGAAATCGTGGGCTATAGTCCAGCAGAAATTTGCAAAAAATCCTCGGTTTTCGTATCTCTCTATTTTTGTCAGAAAAAGTTTCTCAGAGCTAAATTTTCAAATTTGTGCTTAATAAGAGATACTCGTTGTAATCCACATCACAGAAAATGAAATTTGCGAATAAAGGAAAAAAGTGCATTTTGAAATCGTGGGCTATAGTCCAGCAGAAATTTGCAAAAAATCCACGGTTTTCATATCTCTATATTTTTGTCAAAAAAAGGTTCTCAGAGCTAAAATTTTAAATTTGTGCTTACTAAGAGATACTTGTGGTAATCCATATCACAGAAAACGTAGTTTTTGATTTGAGGAAAAAAGTGCATTTTGAAATCGTTGGCTATAGTCCAGCAGAATTCTGCAAAAAATCCTCGGTTTTCATATCTCTCTATTTTTTTCGAAAAAAGGTTCTCAGAGCTTAATTTTCAAATTTGTGCTTAATTAGAGATACTCGTTGTAATCCACACCACAGAAAAAGGAATTGCATATTTCAGGAAAAAGTGCATTTTGAAATCGTGGGCTATAGTCCACCAGAATTCTGAAAAAAATCCTCGGTTTTCAGATCTCTATATTTTTGTCAAAAAAAGGTTCTCAGAACTAAATTTTGAAATTTGTGCTTAATAAGAGATACTCGTGATTATCCATATCTTAGATAACTTAATTTGCGATTTCAGGAAAAAAGTGCATTTTGAAATCGTGGGCTATATTCCAGCAGAATTTTGCAAAAAATCCTCGGTTTTCATATCTCTCTATTTTTTTCGAAAAAAGGTTCTCAGAGCTTAATTTTCAAATTTGTGCTTAATTAGAGATACTCGTTGTAATCCACACCACAGAAAAAGGAATTGCATATTTCAGGAAAAATTGCATTTTGAAATCGTGGGCTATAGTCCAGCAGAAATTTGCAAAAAATCCTCGGTTTTCGTATCTCTCTATTTTTGTCAGAAAAAGTTTCTCAGAGCTAAATTTTCAAATTTGTGCTTAATAAGAGATACTCGTTGTAATCCACATCACAGAAAATGAAATTTGCGAATTAAGGAAAAAAGTGCATTTTGAAATCGTGGACTATAGTCCAGCAGAAATTTGCAAAAAATCCACGGTTTTCATATCTCTATATTTTTGTCAAAAAAAGGTTCTCAGAGCTAAATTTTCAAATTTGTGCGTAATTAGAGTTACTCGTTGTAATCCGAATCACAGAAAAGGAATTGTTTATTTCAGGAAAAAAGTGCATTTTGAAATCGTGGGCTATAATCCAGCAGAATTCTGCAAAAAGTCCTCGGTTTTCATATTTCTATATTTTTGTCAAAAAAAAGGTTCTCAGAGCTTAGTTATGAAATTTGTGCTTAAGTAGAGTTACTCGTTGCAATCCACATCACAGAAAAAGGAATTGTTTATTTCAGGAAAAAAGTGCATTTTGAAATTGTGGGCTATAGTCCAGAAGAATTCTGCAAAAAATCCTCGGTTTTCATACTTATATATTTTTGTCAAAAAAAGGTTCTCAGAGCTAAATTTTTAAATTTGTGCTTAATTAGAAATACTCGTTGTAATCCACATCACAGAAAAAGGAATTGTTTATTTCAGGAAAAAAGTGCATTTTGAAATCGTGGGCTATAGTCCTGAAGAATTCTGCAAAAAATCCTCGGTTTTCATACTTATATATTTTTGTCAAAAAAAGGTTCTCAGAGCTAAATTTTCAAATTTGTGCGTAATTAGAGATACTCGTTGTAATCCGAGTCACAGAATAAGGAATTGTTTATTTCACGAAAAAAGTGCATTTTGAAGTCGTGGGCTTTAATCCAGCAGAATTGTGCAAAAAATCCTCGGTTTTCATATTTCTTTTTTTGTCAAAAAAAAGGTTCTCAGAGCTTAGTTATGAAATTTGTGCTTAAGTAGAATTACTCGTTGTAATCCACATCACAGAAAAAGGAATTGTTTATTTCAGGAAAAAAGTGCATTTTGAAATCGTGGGCTATAGTCCAGAAGAATTCTGCAAAAAATCCTCGGTTTTCATACTTATATATTTTTGTCAAAAAAAGGTTCTCAGAGCTAAATTTTTAAATTTGTGCTTACTAAGAGATACTCGTGGTAATCCATATCACAGAAAACGTAGTTTTTGATTTGAGGAAAAAAGTGCATTTTGAAATCGTTGGCTGTAGTCCAGCAGAATTCTGCAAAAAATCCTCGGTTCTCATATCTCTATATTTTTGTCAAAAAAAGGTTCTCAGAGCTAAATTTTCAAATTTGTGCGTAATTAGAGTTACTCGTTGTAATCCGAATCACAGAAAAGGAATTGTTTATTTCAGGAAAAAAGTGCATTTTGAAATCGTGGGCTATAATCCAGCAGAATTCTGCAAAAAGTCCTCGGTTTTCATATTTCTATATTTTTGTCAAAAAAAAGGTTCTCAGAGCTTAGTTATGAAATTTGTGCTTAAGTAGAGTTACTCGTTGCAATCCACATCACAGAAAAAGGAATTGTTTATTTCAGGAAAAAAGTGCATTTTGAAATTGTGGGCTATAGTCCAGAAGAATTCTGCAAAAAATCCTCGGTTTTCATACTTATATATTTTTGTCAAAAAAAGGTTCTCAGAGCTAAATTTTTAAATTTGTGCTTAATTAGAAATACTCGTTGTAATCCACATCACAGAAAAAGGAATTGTTTATTTCAGGAAAAAAGTGCATTTTGAAATCGTGGGCTATAGTCCAGAAGAATTCTGCAAAAAATCCTCGGTTTTCATACTTATATATTTTTGTCAAAAAAAGGTTCTCAGAGCTAAATTTTCAAATTTGTGCGTAATTAGAGATACTCGTTGTAATCCGAGTCACAGAATAAGGAATTGTTTATTTCACGAAAAAAGTGCATTTTGAAGTCGTGGGCTTTAATCCAGCAGAATTGTGCAAAAAATCCTCGGTTTTCATATTTCTATATTTTTGTCAAAAAAAAGGTTCTCAGAGCTTAATTATGAAATTTGTGCTTAAGTAGAATTACTCGTTGTAATCCACATCACAGAAAAAGGAATTGTTTATTTCAGGAAAAAAGTGCATTTTGAAATCGTGGGCTATAGTCCAGAAGAATTCTGCAAAAAATCCTCGGTTTTCATACTTATATATTTTTGTCAAAAAAAGGTTCTCAGAGCTAAATTTTCAAATTTGTGCGTAATTAGAGTTACTCGTTGTAATCCGAATCACAGAAAAGGAATTGTTTATTTCAGGAAAAAAGTGCATTTTGAAATCGTGGGCTATAATCCAGCAGAATTCTGCAAAAAATCCTCGGTTCTCATATCTCTATATTTTTGTCAAAAAAAGATTCTCAGAGCTAAATTTTCAAATTTGTGCTTAATTAGGAATACTCGTTGTAATCCACATAACAGAAAAAGGAATTGATTATTTCAGGAAAAAAGTGCATTTTGAAATCGTGGGCTATAATCCAGAAGAATTCTGCAAAAAATCCTCGGTTTTCATACTTATATATTTTTGTCAAAAAAAGGTTCTCAGAGCTAAATTTTTAAATTTGTGCTTAAAAAGAGATACTCGTTGCTATCCACATCTTAGATAACTTAATTTGCGATTTCAGGAAAAAAGTGCATTTTGAAATCGTGGGCTATAGTCCAGCAGAATTGTGCAAAAAATCCTCGGTTTTCATCTCTATATTTTTGTCAAAAAAAGGTTCTCAGAGCTAAATTTTCAAATTTGTGCGTAATTAGAGATACTCGTTGTAATCCGAATCACAGAATAAGGAATTGTTTATTTCACGAAAAAAGTGCATTTTGAAATCGTGGGCTTTAATCCAGCAGAATTGTGCAAAAAATCCTCGGTTTTCATATCTCTATATTTTTGTCAAAAAAAGGTTCTCAGAGCTAAATTTTCAAATTTGTGCTTAATAAGAGATACTCGTTGTAATCCACATAACAGAAATAGGAATTGTTTATTTCAGGAAAAAAGTGCATTTTGAAATCGTGGGCTATAGTCCACCAGAATTCTGAAAAAAATCCTCGGTTTTCAGATCTCTATATTTTTGTCAAAAAAAGGTTCTCAGAACTAAATTTTGAAATTTGTGCTTAATAAGAGATACTCGTGATTATCCACATCTTAGATAACTTAATTTGCGATTTCAGGAAAAAAGCGCATTTTGAAATCGTGGGCTATATTCCAGCAGAATTTTGCAAAAAATCCTCGGTTTTCATATCTCTCTATTTTTGTCGAAAAAAGGTTCTCAGAGCTAAATTTTCAAATTTGTGCTTAATTAGAGATACTCGTTGTAATCCACACCACAGAAAAAGGAATTGCATATTTCAGGAAAAAGTGCATTTTGAAATCGTGGGCTATAGTCCAGCAGAATTCTGAAAAAAATCCTCGGTTTTCAGATCTCTCTATTTTTGTCGAAAAAAGGTTCTCAGAGCTAAATTTTCAAATTTGTGCTTAATTAGAGATACTCGTTGTAATCCACACCACAGAAAAAGGAATTGCATATTTCAGGAAAAAGTGCATTTTGAAATCGTGGGCTATAGTCCAGCAGAATTTTGCAAAAAATCCTCGGTTTTCATATCTCTCTATTTTTGTCAGAAAAAGTTTCTCAGAGCTAAATTTTCAAATTTGTGCTTAATAAGAGATACTCGTTGTAATCCACATAACAGAAAAAGGAATTGTTTATTTCAGGAAAAAAGTGCATTTTGAAATCGTGGGCTATAGTTCACCAGAATTCTGAAAAAAATCCTCGGTTTTCAGATCTCTCTATTTTTGTCGAAAAAAGGTTCTCAGAGCTAAATTTTCACATTTGTGCTTAATTAGAGATACTCGTTGTAATCCACACCACAGAAAAAGGAATTGTATATTTCAGGAAAAAAGTGCATTTTGAAATCGTGGGCTATAGTCCACCAGAATTCTGAAAAAAATCCTCGGTTTTCAGATCTCTCTATTTTTGTCGAAAAAAGGTTCTCAGAGCTAAATTTTCAAATTTGTGCGTAATTAGAGTTACTCGTTGTAATCCGAATCACAGAAAAGGAATTGTTTATTTCAGGAAAAAAGTGCATTTTGAAATCGTGGGCTATAATCCAGCAGAATTCTGCAAAAAGTCCTCGGTTTTCATATTTCTATATTTTTGTCAAAAAAAAGGTTCTCAGAGCTTAGTTATGAAATTTGTGCTTAAGTAGAGTTACTCGTTGTAATCCACATCACAGAAAAAGGAATTGTTTATTTCAGGAAAAAAGTGCATTTTGAAATCGTGGGCTATAGTCCAGAAGAATTCTGCAAAAAATCCTCGGTTTTCATACTTATATATTTTTGTCAAAAAAAGGTTCTCAGAGCTAAATTTTTAAATTTGTGCTTAATTAGAAATACTCGTTGTAATCCACATCACAGAAAAAGGAATTGTTTATTTCAGGAAAAAAGTGCATTTTGAAATCGTGGGCTATAGTCCAGAAGAATTCTGCAAAAAATCCTCGGTTTTCATACTTATATATTTTTGTCAAAAAAAGGTTCTCAGAGCTAAATTTTCAAATTTGTGCGTAATTAGAGATACTCGTTGTAATCCGAGTCACAGAATAAGGAATTGTTTATTTCACGAAAAAAGTGCATTTTGAAGTCGTGGGCTTTAATCCAGCAGAATTGTGCAAAAAATCCTCGGTTTTCATATCTCTATATTTTTGTCAAAAAAAGGTTCTCAGAGCTAAATTTTCAAATTTGTGCGTAATTAGAGTTACTCGTTGTAATCCGAATCACAGAAAAGGAATTGTTTATTTCAGGAAAAAAGTGCATTTTGAAATCGTGGGCTATAATCCAGCAGAATTCTGCAAAAAGTCCTCGGTTTTCATATTTCTATATTTTTGTCAAAAAAAAGGTTCTCAGAGCTTAGTTATGAAATTTGTGCTTAAGTAGAGTTACTCGTTGTAATCCACATCACAGAAAAAGGAATTGTTTATTTCAGGAAAAAAGTGCATTTTGAAATCGTGGGCTATAGTCCAGAAGAATTCTGCAAAAAATCCTCGGTTTTCATACTTATATATTTTTGTCAAAAAAAGGTTCTCAGAGCTAAATTTTTAAATTTGTGCTTACTAAGAGATACTCGTGGTAATCCATATCACAGAAAACGTAGTTTTTGATTTGAGGAAAAAAGTGCATTTTGAAATCGTTGGCTATAGTCCACCAGAATTCTGAAAAAAATCCTCGGTTTTCAGATCTCTATATTTTTGTCAAAAAAAGGTTCTCAGAACTAAATTTTGAAATTTGTGCTTAATAAGAGATACTCGTGATTATCCACATCTTAGATAACTTAATTTGCGATTTCAGGAAAAAAGTGCATTTTGAAATCGTGGGCTATAATCCAGCAGAATTCTGCAAAAAGTCCTCGGTTTTCATATTTCTATATTTTTGTCAAAAAAAAGGTTCTCAGAGCTTAGTTATGAAATTTGTGCTTAAGTAGAGTTACTCGTTGTAATCCACATCACAGAAAAAGGAATTGTTTATTTCAGGAAAAAAGTGCATTTTGAAATCGTGAGCTATAGTCCAGAAGAATTCTGCAAAAAATCCTCGGTTTTCATACTTATATATTTTTGTCAAAAAAAGGTTCTCAGAGCTAAATTTTTAAATTTGTGCTTACTAAGAGATACTCGTGGTAATCCATATCACAGAAAACGTAGTTTTTGATTTGAGGAAAAAAGTGCATTTTGAAATCGTTGGCTATAGTCCACCAGAATTCTGAAAAAAATCCTCGGTTTTCAGATCTCTATATTTTTGTCAAAAAAAGGTTCTCAGAACTAAATTTTGAAATTTGTGCTTAATAAGAGATACTCGTGATTATCCACATCTTAGATAACTTAATTTGCGATTTCAGGAAAAAAGTGCATTTTGAAATCGTGGGCTATAGTCCAGCAGAATTGTGCAAAAAATCCTCGGTTTTCATATCTCTCTATTTTTGTCGAAAAAAGGTTCTCAGAGCTAAATTTTCAAATTTGTGCTTAATTAGGAATACTCGTTGTAATCCACATCACAGAAAAAGGAATTGTTTATTTCAGGAAAAAAGTGCATTTTGAAATCGTGGGCTATAGTCCAGAAGAATTCTGCAAAAAATCCTCGGTTTTCATACTTATATATTTTTGTCAAAAAAAGGTTCTCAGAGCTAAATTTTTAAATTTGTGCTTAAAAAGAGATACTCGTTGCTATCCACATCTTAGATAACTTAATTTGCGATTTCAGGAAAAAAGTGCATTTTGAAATCGTGGGCTATAGTCCAGCAGAATTGTGCAAAAAATCCTCGGTTTTCATCTCTATATTTTTGTCAAAAAAAGGTTCTCAGAGCTAAATTTTCAAATTTGTGCTTAATTAGGAATACTCGTTGTAATCCACATCACAGAAAAAGGAATTGTTTATTTCAGGAAAAAAGTGCATTTTGAAATCGTGGGCTATAGTCCAGAAGAATTCTGCAAAAAATCCTCGGTTTTCATACTTATATATTTTTGTCAAAAAAAGGTTCTCAGAGCTAAATTTTTAAATTTGTGCTTACTAAGAGATACTCGTGGTAATCCATATCACAGAAAACGTAGTTTTTGATTTGAGGAATAAAGTGCATTTTGAAATCGTTGGCTATAGTCCAGCAGAATTCTGCAAAAAATCCTCGGTTCTCATATCTCTATATTTTTGTCAAAAAAAGATTCTCAGAGCTAAATTTTCAAATTTGTGCTTAATTAGGAATACTCATTGTAATCCACATCACAGAAAAAGGAATTGTTTATTTCAGGAAAAAAGTGCATTATGAAATCGTGGGCTATAGTCCAGAAGAATTCTGCAAAAAATCCTCGGTTTTCATACTTATATATTTTTGTCAAAAAAAGGTTCTCAGAGCTAAATTTTTAAATTTGTGCTTAAAAAGAGATACTCGTTGCTATCCACATCTTAGATAACTTAATTTGCGATTTCAGGAAAAAAGTGCATTTTGAAATCGTGGGCTATAGTCCAGCAGAATTGTGCAAAAAATCCTCGGTTTTCATCTCTATATTTTTGTCAAAAAAAGGTTCTCAGAGCTAAATTTTCAAATTTGTGCTTAATTAGGAATACTCGTTGTAATCCACATCACAGAAAAAGGAATTGTTTATTTCAGGAAAAAAGTGCATTTTGAAATCGTGGGCTATAGTCCAGAAGAATTCTGCAAAAAATCCTCGGTTTTCATACTTATATATTTTTGTCAAAAAAAGGTTCTCAGAGCTAAATTTTTAAATTTGTGCTTACTAAGAGATACTCGTGGTAATCCATATCACAGAAAACGTAGTTTTTGATTTGAGGAATAAAGTGCATTTTGAAATCGTTGGCAATAGTCCAGCAGAATTCTGCAAAAAATCCTCGGTTCTCATATCTCTATATTTTTGTCAAAAAAAGATTCTCAGAGCTAAATTTTCAAATTTGTGCTTAATTAGGAATACTCATTGTAATCCACATCACAGAAAAAGGAATTGTTTATTTCAGGAAAAAAGTGCATTATGAAATCGTGGGCTATAGTCCAGAAGAATTCTGCAAAAAATCCTCGGTTTTCATACTTATATATTTTTGTCAAAAAAAGGTTCTCAGAGCTAAATTTTTAAATTTGTGCTTAAAAAGAGATACTCGTTGCTATCCACATCTTAGATAACTTAATTTGCGATTTCAGGAAAAAAGTGCATTTTGAAATTAGAGATACTCGTTGTAATCCGAATCACAGAATAAGGAATTGTTTATTTCACGAAAAAAGTGCATTTTGAAATCGTGGGCTTTAATCCAGCAGAATTGTGCAAAAAATCCTCGGTTTTCATATCTCTATATTTTTGTCAAAAAAAGGTTCTCAGAGCTAAATTTTCAAATTTGTGCTTAATAAGAGATACTCGTTGTAATCCACATAACAGAAATAGGAATTGTTTATTTCAGGAAAAAAGTGCATTTTGAAATCGTGGGCTATAGTCCACCAGAATTCTGAAAAAAATCCTCGGTTTTCAGATCTCTATATTTTTGTCAAAAAAAGGTTCTCAGAACTAAATTTTGAAATTTGTGCTTAATAAGAGATACTCGTGATTATCCACATCTTAGATAACTTAATTTGCGATTTCAGGAAAAAAGTGCATTTTGAAATCGTGGGCTATATTCCAGCAGAATTTTGCAAAAAATCCTCGGTTTTCATATCTCTCTATTTTTGTCGAAAAAAGGTTCTCAGAGCTAAATTTTCAAATTTGTGCTTAATTAGAGATACTCGTTGTAATCCACACCACAGAAAAAGGAATTGCATATTTCAGGAAAAAGTGCATTTTGAAATCGTGGGCTATAGTCCAGCAGAATTCTAAAAAAAAACCTCGGTTTTCAGATCTCTCTATTTTTGTCGAAAAAAGGTTCTCAGAGCTAAATTTTCAAATTTGTGCTTAATTAGAGATACTCGTTGTAATCCACACCACAGAAAAAGGAATTGCATATTTCAGGAAAAAGTGCATTTTGAAATCGTGGGCTATAGTCCAGCAGAATTTTGCAAAAAATCCTCGGTTTTCATATCTCTCTATTTTTGTCAGAAAAAGTTTCTCAGAGCTAAATTTTCAAATTTGTGCTTAATAAGAGATACTCGTTGTAATCCACATAACAGAAAAAGGAATTGTTTATTTCAGGAAAAAAGTGCATTTTGAAATCGTGGGCTATAGTTCACCAGAATTCTGAAAAAAATCCTCGGTTTTCAGATCTCTCTATTTTTGTCGAAAAAAGGTTCTCAGAGCTAAATTTTCAAATTTGTGCTTAATTAGAGATACTCGTTGTAATCCACACCACAGAAAAAGGAATTGTATATTTCAGGAAAAAAGTGCATTTTGAAATCGTGGGCTATAGTCCACCAGAATTCTGAAAAAAATCCTCGGTTTTCAGATCTCTCTATTTTTGTCGAAAAAAGGTTCTCAGAGCTAAATTTTCAAATTTGTGCTTAATTAGAGATACTCGTTGTAATCCACACCACAGAAAAAGGAATTGCATATTTCAGGAAAAAGTGCATTTTGAAATCGTGGGCTATAGTCCAGCAGAATTTTGCAAAAAATCCTCGGTTTTCATATCTCTCTATTTTTGTCAGAAAAAGTTTCTCAGAGCTAAATTTTCAAATTTGTGCTTAATAAGAGATACTCGTTGTAATCCACATAACAGAAATAGGAATTGTTTATTTCAGGAAAAAAGTGCATTTTGAAATCGTGGGCTATAGTCCACCAGAATTCTGAAAAAAATCCTCGGTTTTCAGATCTCTATATTTTTGTCAAAAAAAGGTTCTCAGAACTAAATTTTGAAATTTGTGCTTAATAAGAGATACTCGTGGTTATCCACATCTTAGATAACTTAATTTGCGATTTCAGGAAAAAAGTGCATTTTGAAATCGTGGGCTATATTCCAGCAGAATTTTTCAAAAAATCCTCGGTTTTCATATCTCTCTATTTTTGTCGAAAAAAGGTTCTCAGAGCTAAATTTTCAAATTTGTGCTTAATTAGAGATACTCGTTGTAATCCACACCACAGAAAAAGGAATTGCATATTTCAAGAAAAAGTGCATTTTGAAATCGTGGGCTATAGTCCACCAGAATTCTGAAAAAAATCCTCGGTTTTCAGATCTCTATATTTTTGTCAAAAAAAGGTTCTCAGAACTAAATTTTGAAATTTGTGCTTGATAAGAGATACTCGTGATTATCCACATCTTAGATAACTTAATTTGCGATTTCAGGAAAAAAGTGCTTTTTGAAATCGTGGGCTATATTCCAGCAGAATTTTGCAAAAAATCCTCGGTTTTCATATCTCTCTATTTTTTTCGAAAAAAGGTTCTCAGAGCTAAATTTTCAAATTTGTGCTTAATTAGAGATACTCGTTGTAATCCACACCAGAGAAAAAGGAATTGCATATTTCAGGAAAAAGTGCATTTTGAAATCGTGGGCTATAGTCCAGCAGAAATTTGCAAAAAATCCTCGGTTTTCAGATCTCTATATTTTTGTCAAAAAAAGGTTCTCAGAGCTAAAATTTGAAGTTTTGTGCTTAGTAAGAGATACTCTTGGCTACCCACATCTTAGATAACTTAATTTGCGATTTCAGGAAAAAAATGCATTTTGAAATCGTGGGCTATAGTCCAGCAGAATTTTGCAAAAAATCCTCGGTTTTCAGATCTCTATATTTTTGTCAAAAAAAGGTCCTCAGAACTAAATTTTGAAATTTGTGCTTAATAAGAGATACTCGTGATTATCCACATCTTAGATAACTTAATTTGCGATTTCAGGAAAAAAGTGCATTTTGAAATCGTGGGCTATAGTCCAGTAGAATTTTGCAAAAAATCCTAATTTTTCATATCTCTATATTTTTTTCGAAAAAAGGTTCTCAGAGCTAAATTTTCAAATTTGTGCTTAATTAGAGATACTCGTTGTAATCCACACCACAGAAAAAGGAATTGCATATTTCATTAAAAAGTGCATTTTGAAATCGTGGGCTATAGTCCAGCAGAAATTTGCAAAAAATCCTCGGTTTTCGTATCTCTATATTTTTGTCAAAAAAAGGTTCTCAGTTCTTAAATTTTAAATTTGTCCTTAATTAGAGAAACTCGTGGTTATCCACATCACAGAAAATGAAATTTGCGAATTAAGGAAAAAAGTGCATTTTGAAATCGTGGGCTATAGTCCAGCAGAAATTTGCAAAAAATCCACGGTTTTCATATCTCTATATTGTTGTCAAAACAAGGTTCTCAGAGCTAAAATTTTAAATTTGTGCTTACTAAGAGATACTCGTGGTAATCCATATCACAGAAAACGTAGTTTTTGATTTGAGGAAAAAAGTGCATTTTGAAATCATAGGCTATAGTCCACCAGAATTCTGAAAAAAATCCTCGGTTTTCAGATCTCTATATTTTTGTCAAAAAAGGGTTCTCAGAGCTAAATTTTCAAATTTGTGCTTAATTAGAGATACTCGTTGTAATCCTCATCACAGAAAAAGGAATTGTTTATTTCAGGAAAAAAGTGCATTTTGAAATCGTGGGCTATATTCCAGCAGAATTTTGCAAAAAATCCTCGGTTTTCATATCTCTCTATTTTTGTCGAAAAAAGGTTCTCAGAGCTAAATTTTCAAATTTGTGCTTAATTAGAGATACTCGTTGTAATCCACACCACAGAAAAAGGAATTGCATATTTCAGGAAAAAGTGCATTTTGAAATCGTGGGCTATAGTCCACCAGAATTCTGAAAAAAATCCTCGGTTTTCAGATCTCTCTATTTTTGTCGAAAAAAGGTTGTCAGTGCTAAATTTTCAAATTTGTGCTTAATTAGAGATACTCGTTGTAATCCACACCACAGAAAAAGGAATTGCATATTTCAGGAAAAAGTGCATTTTGAAATCGTGTGCTATAGTCCACCAGAATTCTGAAAAAAATCCTCGGTTTTCAGATCTCTATATTTTTGTCAAAAAAAGGTTCTCAGAACTAAATTTTGAAATTTGTGCTTGATAAGAGATACTCGTGATTATCCACATCTTAGATAACTTAATTTGCGATTTCAGGAAAAAAGTGCTTTTTGAAATCGTGGGCTATATTCCAGCAGAATTTTGCAAAAAATCCTCGGTTTTCATATCTCTCTATTTTTTTCGAAAAAAGGTTCTCAGAGCTAAATTTTCAAATTTGTGCTTAATTAGAGATACTCGTTGTAATCCACACCACAGAAAAAGGAATTGCATATTTCAGGAAAAAGTGCATTTTGAAATCGTGGGCTATAGTCCAGCAGAAATTTGCAAAAAATCCACGGTTTTCATATCTCTATATTGTTGTCAAAAAAAAGGTTCTCAGAGCTAAATATTTTAATTATGTGCTTACTAAGAGATACTCGTGGTAATCCATATCACAGAAAACGTAGTTTTTGATTTGAGGAAAAAAGTGCATTTTGAAATCGTTGGCTATAGTCCAGCAGAATTCTGCAAAAAATCCTCGGTTCTCATATCTCTATATTTTTGTCAAAAAAAGATTCTCAGAGCTAAATTTTCAAATTTGTGCTTAATTAGGAATACTCGTTGTAATCCACATCACAGAAAAGGAATTGTTTATTTCAGGAAAAAAGTGCATTTTGAAATCGTGGGCTATAATCCAGCAGAATTCTGCAAAAAGTCCTCGGTTTTCATATTTCTATATTTTTGTCAAAAAAAAGGTTCTCAGAGCTTAGTTATGAAATTTGTGCTTAAGTAGAGTTACTCGTTGTAATCCACATCACAGAAAAAGGAATTGTTTATTTCAGGAAAAAAGTGCATTTTGAAATCGTGGGCTATAGTCCAGCAGAAATTTGCAAAAAATCCACGGTTTTCATATCTCTATATTGTTGTCAAAAAAAAGGTTCTCAGAGCTAAAATTATAAATATGTGCTTACTAAGAGATACTCGTGGTAATCCATATCACAGAAAACGTAGTTTTTGATTTGAGGAAAAAAGTGCATTTTGAAATCGTTGGCTATAGTCCAGCAGAATTCTGCAAAAAATCCTCGGTTCTCATATCTCTATATTTTTGTCAAAAAAAGATTCTCAGAGCTAAATTTTCAAATTTGTGCTTAATTAGAGATACTCGTTGTAATCCACACCACAGAAAAAGGAATTGCATATTTCAAGAAAAAGTGCATTTTGAAATCGTGGGCTATAGTCCACCAGAATTCTGAAAAAAATCCTCGGTTTTCAGATCTCTATATTTTTGTCAAAAAAAGGTTCTCAGAACTAAATTTTGAAATTTGTGCTTGATAAGAGATACTCGTGATTATCCACATCTTAGATAACTTAATTTGCGATTTCAGGAAAAAAGTGCTTTTTGAAATCGTGGGCTATATTCCAGCAGAATTTTGCAAAAAATCCTCGGTTTTCATATCTCTCTATTTTTTTCGAAAAAAGGTTCTCAGAGCTAAATTTTCAAATTTGTGCTTAATTAGAGATACTCGTTGTAATCCACACCACAGAAAAAGGAATTGCATATTTCAGGAAAAAGTGCATTTTGAAATCGTGGGCTATAGTCCAGCAGAAATTTGCAAAAAATCCTCGGTTTTCAGATCTCTATATTTTTGTCAAAAAAGGTTCTCAGAGCTAAAATTTGAAGTTTTGTGCTTAGTAAGAGATACTCTTGGCTACCCACATCTTAGATAACTTAATTTGCGATTTCAGGAAAAAAATGCATTTTGAAATCGTGGGCTATAGTCCAGCAGAATTTTGCAAAAAATCCTCGGTTTTCAGATCTCTATATTTTTGTCAAAAAAAGGTCCTCAGAACTAAATTTTGAAATTTGTGCTTAATAAGAGATACTCGTGATTATCCACATCTTAGATAACTTAATTTGCGATTTCAGGAAAAAAGTGCATTTTGAAATCGTGGGCTATAGTCCAGTAGAATTTTGCAAAAAATCCTAATTTTTCATATCTCTATATTTTTTTCGAAAAAAGGTTCTCAGAGCTAAATTTTCAAATTTGTGCTTAATTAGAGATACTCGTTGTAATCCACACCACAGAAAAAGGAATTGCATATTTCATTAAAAAGTGCATTTTGAAATCGTGGGCTATAGTCCAGCAGAAATTTGCAAAAAATCCTCGGTTTTCGTATCTCTATATTTTTGTCAAAAAAAGGTTCTCAGTTCTTAAATTTTAAATTTGTCCTTAATTAGAGAAACTCGTGGTTATCCACATCACAGAAAATGAAATTTGCGAATTAAGGAAAAAAGTGCATTTTGAAATCGTGGGCTATAGTCCAGCAGAAATTTGCAAAAAATCCACGGTTTTCATATCTCTATATTGTTGTCAAAACAAGGTTCTCAGAGCTAAAATTTTAAATTTGTGCTTACTAAGAGATACTCGTGGTAATCCATATCACAGAAAACGTAGTTTTTGATTTGAGGAAAAAAGTGCATTTTGAAATCATAGGCTATAGTCCACCAGAATTCTGAAAAAAATCCTCGGTTTTCAGATCTCTATATTTTTGTCAAAAAAGGGTTCTCAGAGCTAAATTTTCAAATTTGTGCTTAATTAGAGATACTCGTTGTAATCCTCATCACAGAAAAAGGAATTGTTTATTTCAGGAAAAAAGTGCATTTTGAAATCGTGGGCTATATTCCAGCAGAATTTTGCAAAAAATCCTCGGTTTTCATATCTCTCTATTTTTGTCGAAAAAAGGTTCTCAGAGCTAAATTTTCAAATTTGTGCTTAATTAGAGATACTCGTTGTAATCCACACCACAGAAAAAGGAATTGCATATTTCAGGAAAAAGTGCATTTTGAAATCGTGGGCTATAGTCCACCAGAATTCTGAAAAAAATCCTCGGTTTTCAGATCTCTCTATTTTTGTCGAAAAAAGGTTCTCAGAGCTAAATTTTCAAATTTGTGCTTAATTAGAGATACTCGTTGTAATCCACACCACAGAAAAAGGAATTGCATATTTCAGGAAAAAGTGCATTTTGAAATCGTGTGCTATAGTCCACCAGAATTCTGAAAAAAATCCTCGGTTTTCAGATCTCTATATTTTTGTCAAAAAAAGGTTCTCAGAACTAAATTTTGAAATTTGTGCTTGATAAGAGATACTCGTGATTATCCACATCTTAGATAACTTAATTTGCGATTTCAGGAAAAAAGTGCTTTTTGAAATCGTGGGCTATATTCCAGCAGAATTTTGCAAAAAATCCTCGGTTTTCATATCTCTCTATTTTTTTCGAAAAAAGGTTCTCAGAGCTAAATTTTCAAATTTGTGCTTAATTAGAGATACTCGTTGTAATCCACACCACAGAAAAAGGAATTGCATATTTCAGGAAAAAGTGCATTTTGAAATCGTGGGCTATAGTCCAGCAGAAATTTGCAAAAAATCCACGGTTTTCATATCTCTATATTGTTGTCAAAAAAAAGGTTCTCAGAGCTAAAATTTTAAATATGTGCTTACTAAGAGATACTCGTGGTAATCCATATCACAGAAAACGTAGTTTTTGATTTGAGGAAAAAAGTGCATTTTGAAATCGTTGGCTATAGTCCAGCAGAATTCTGCAAAAAATCCTCGGTTCTCATATCTCTATATTTTTGTCAAAAAAAGATTCTCAGAGCTAAATTTTCAAATTTGTGCTTAATTAGGAATACTCGTTGTAATCCACATCACAGAAAAGGAATTGTTTATTTCAGGAAAAAAGTGCATTTTGAAATCGTGGGCTATAATCCAGCAGAATTCTGCAAAAAGTCCTCGGTTTTCATATTTCTATATTTTTGTCAAAAAAAAGGTTCTCAGAGCTTAGTTATGAAATTTGTGCTTAAGTAGAGTTACTCGTTGTAATCCACATCACAGAAAAAGGAATTGTTTATTTCAGGAAAAAAGTGCATTTTGAAATCGTGGGCTATAGTCCAGCAGAAATTTGCAAAAAATCCACGGTTTTCATATCTCTATATTGTTGTCAAAAAAAAGGTTCTCAGAGCTAAAATTTTAAATATGTGCTTACTAAGAGATACTCGTGGTAATCCATATCACAGAAAACGTAGTTTTTGATTTGAGGAAAAAAGTGCATTTTGAAATCGTTGGCTATAGTCCAGCAGAATTCTGCAAAAAATCCTCGGTTCTCATATCTCTATATTTTTGTCAAAAAAAGATTCTCAGAGGTAAATTTTCAAATTTGTGCTTAATTAGAGATACTCGTTGTAATCCTCATCACAGAAAAAGGAATTGTTTATTTCAGGAAAAAAGTGCATTTTGAAATCGTGGGCTATAGTCCAGTAGAATTTTGCAAAAAATCCTCGGTTTTCATATCTCTATATTTTTGTCAAAAAAAGGTTCTCAGAGCTAAAATTTGAAATTTTGTGCTTAATAAGAGATACTCTTGGCTACCCACATCTTAGATAACTTAATTTGCGATTTCAGGAAAAAAGTGCATTTTGAAATCGTGGGCTATAGTCCAGCAGAAATTTGCAAAAAATCCACGGTTTTCATATCTCTATATTGTTGTCAAAAAAAAGGTTCTCAGAGCTAAAATTTTAAATATGTGCTTACTAAGAGATACTCGTGGTAATCCATATCACAGAAAACGTAGTTTTTGATTTGAGGAAAAAAGTGCATTTTGAAATCATAGGCTATAGTCCACCATAATTCTGAAAAAAATCCTCGGTTTTCAGATCTCTATATTTTTGTCAAAAAAAGGTTCTCAGAGCTAAATTTTCAAATTTGTGCTTAATTAGAGATACTCGTTGTAAACTACACCACAGAAAAAGGAATTGCATATTTAAGGAAAAAGTGCATTTTGAAATCGTGGGCTATAGTCCACCAGAATTCTGAAAAAAATCCTCGGTTTTCAGATCTCTATATTTTTGTCAAAAAAAGGTTCTCAGAACTAAATTTTGAAATTTGTGCTTAATAAGAGATACTCGTGATTATCCACATCTTAGATAACTTAATTTGCGATTTCAGGAAAAAAGTGCTTTTTGAAATCGTGGGCTATATTCCAGCAGAATTTTGCAGAAAATCCTCGGTTTTCATATCTCTCTATTTTTTTCGAAAAAAGGTTCTCAGAGCTAAATTTTCAAATTTGTGCTTAATTAGAGATACTCCACACCACAGAAAAAGGAATTGCATATTTCAGGAAAAAGTGCATTTTGAAATCGTGGGCTATAGTCCAGCAGAAATTTGCAAAAAATCCTCGGTTTTCATATCTCTCTATTTTTTTCGAAAAAGATTCTCAGAGCTAAATTTTCAAATTTGTGCTTAATTAGAGATACTCGTTGTAATCCACACCACAGAAAAAGGAATTGCATATTTCAGGAAAAAGTGCATTTTAAAATCGTGGGCTATAGTCCAGCAGAAATTTGCAAAAATCCTCGGTTTTCGTATCTCTATATTTTTGTCAAAAAAAGGTTCTCAGTTCTTAATTTTAAATTTGTCCTTAATTAGAGATACTCGTGGTTATCCACATCACAGAAAATGAAATTTGCGAATTAAGGAAAAAAGTGCATTTTGAAATCGTGGGCTATAGTCCAGCAGAAATTCGCAAAAAATCCACGGTTTTCATATCTCTATATTGTTGTCAAAAAAAGGTTCTCAGAGCTAAAATTTTAAATTTGTGCTTACTAAGAGATACCCGTGGTAATCCATATCACAGAAAACGTAGTTTTTGATTTGAGGAAAAAAGTGCATTTTGAAATCATTGGCTATAGTCCACCAGAATTCTGAAAAAAATCCTCGGTTTTCAGATCTCT